>CM064550.1:27985007-28542799 GCA_032716605.1 Paralithodes platypus
TCGGGTTCCTTCCTGTAGCTGTTTCCCGCATTCCTTCGCCTCTTCCATTATATCCTTTATACCTTTCCCTTTCAGGCATATGTTCCTGCTTCCTTCCGCCTCCATCTTCACCTGTTTTCTTACTTTACCGATCATGCTGTCCCCCACTATTACCCTTGCTGTCCTGAGATTTATTTCCTGTCTAAGTGCACTGCCCTGGTCTGTGGGGTCCGTCCTCACAGGGGTGGCCATAGGGCTAGCTCCCATTCGGTTTCTCTCATCTTCATTTACATTATCATTTTCTTCTGCAGCTTCCCTATTTTCCCTATTTTCCCCTGTAGTATGTCTGGGTCTGCAGTTGTTTGTACTTGGTTGTTGGGCTTGCTGGTTCTCTGGGGCTGGAGCTGCCGCCCCCGCCGCCGCCGTTTGTGTGCATGTACACACGCGTGTTTTTTCCTCCAGTTTCCTACTCAATTCTGCATTTTTCTCTATCAGACCTTCCATGCCCCCATTCAACTCCATTATTTCCCTCTCCATGCATTCCCTACACAGCACAGTCCTCTGGTTGATCTGCCTCTGTGTCATACCATCTACGCCCATTAAAACATGTGGATGCCACGTCCCGCATTTGGAACATTCTACCAGCGTGTCTCCTCTCACCGCTCTCCCAGTCCCAGTTCGTCTCGATGCCATTTCGCCCAATTGCCAACCTGCGGCTTATTTTACCTCAAGGCACAATCTAGGGGAACTAATCTACTTTATACTCAACAAGATGTTCCGTAGTTGAAGTTATATCCTGGATTTGAGCTATTTTCCGCGGACGCACGACCTCTTGACCTCGACCTCCGACCTTCGACCTTCGAAGCTTGACCGCCATTTTAGGATTTAGACCATCTCGCATTTCGGAGAGACGACCAGGTTGAGTAAATTACTAATGTAGCAGTTGTATTGTATGTTTAGAACTTGTTCATTACTTTGAGTTTATAAAACCATGCATTTTGGTAAATATGATTGTATTTTAACGTGTAAATCAGGAAAGGACATTCGTTTGAGATCGTGTCCTTGAGTTTTGTTTACCTTTCGTGTCTCCGACGTTCCAAAGTTCGGCATATTCAGATAAGCATTTATAACTAAAGTCTCCTAGGCCTGGTTATTGTTCATTTTAAATGTTTTTACTGGGTTATAGTGTAAAGAGTTACTTGTTATCTTGATTTAGAGGTCCTCATTTCCCAACCCCAGTACTGTCAAATTTCGGACCCCCATTGGGTCGGGTTTATTTCAGATGATTATTTGTTCTTACCTATTGTTACTTAAAGTTAACTTGTGAAAAGGCCGTTTAGGTATGGGTACTTGCTGAATTATTATGGTAGGTTATATGATTTTACATTTTAATTAGGCTACCTAACTTTCACCTAATTGGAAGTACAGTAGGCTATTATTAATTATTGTGCTTTTTGAGTGTATTATGAGTATTGATTCCTATGATATAATTATGTTTGACATGGTCTAATGAACAGAGTTGCCTTGCAAGGGATGGACCGCTGTAGTGAGATTCTGGGCAGCTGATTTCAGGGGATAAGTTACTCGAGTTACAGTAGAATTAACGTTTAGCTTTGTTTGAGCCTTGTATAGCACCCTCCGCATTGAGCAGTCCAACCTGTTAAGTTTGACCATGACAATTACCTTTGATTTATGCTATTATTGTATTGATTTGACTCCATAGATATGCTGTGTAATTATTTCTTCCCACTTTTGTGTAGAATACTGCTGAGTAACATATGTACCTGTACTTAATGAGAGGATCTTTGGATGCCTTAAGAGATTATTTCGGTTACAGTACTGTAATGTCATAAGTGATCTGTCATTGTATTTCTGTACTTATATTAGCTCATCTATTTTTATACGTTAATAGGAATCCATGTATTTTTATATGTTTATATTAACCTATATTTTTTATATGTATTGTTTTAGTATTACTGTGTACCGTAATTAGGATATTGATTAACCCCATTATTAAGGGTTAGCTATATGTCAACCGTGGGTTAAGAATGCATTCAACTACCCAGGGAACCAGTTTGGGACGGAGTGATGTGATGCTGAATTGCTGATGGCGGAGAATCGGAGATTCACCCCTCCCATTGGCTGAGTGCAGGATGCTGAACTCGTGTACTGTACGAGGGTTCAAGGGACCGCAGGAAGACGTATGATTACCCCCTATACCCCAGGATACGGTAGGCCGAAGAGACGTAAAGGCAAGCCTGGCCGATACCGGTATCTAGCGGCATTGGGATGTATATACTGAGAGGAATGGGGTGGATACAGACAGCAATATTCGAGTCCTACTCCTAGGTTAAGAGACTGTCCCAGTACAGTAATGGATTGGTCCCAGGTTAATGGTATAGAGATAATTCGATACGGACCATACGGTACCAATGTTAAGAGTTGTAAACGGTAAAATGTTCCTTCTATTAATATCAAGCTTAAGATTACTGCAATATGTTTGTATCTATCCTCCCGTACCTATTTGGATCTAAATGTGTTGTCAGGAGGGTAAATCGGAGCTGTCAGTATTAAATTGGTCTAGAGTAGTACCAGTAGCCTAACCGAGAGTCAAAGTCTTGTCAGCCACATGGAAGGTGAAGTTCTTGATTGGTCTTTGCTAGCCTCCGATTTATCCTACTGTCCTAATGTACCTGAATAAGGAGCATGAGTCACGATTGCATAAAGAATAAGAAAACCATGGGGACGGCCAGTTCACCTGAAGGTGGGCGATCAAATAATTCGAATGAATTACCGTTCCCAAAAACATCCTTATGTGATATCTAGAAAGTAGAGAATATGCTAGGGCTCAGTGGGGTTTTTGTGGTTCTTTGGTCTTATCATCGTGTCGGAGTTGCAGTCTTTCCCCTTCCTCGAAGGATGTTGGATGTGGGTCAACCAAACAGGGTTGTCCTCTCGTTAATTAGAATGCAATAACGGGTTTGTCGTCATCTCTTCCTTTCTATCCTTGCGTACTATTTTCCCACCTTCGCAGCTTAATCTATCTTTTTCTGTCTCTCCCTCCCTATCTCTCTCTTGTTGGCAGCAGAAGAAGGGAAGTGAGGAGTAGGAGAGATACTCCAACTATCCATCCCCCCCCCCGTTACAGTGGTGGCAGCGGTGGGATTTCTTTAGGAGTCCATGGTTTTGACATGCTCCTGTTCCGTTCAGGGCTCCTGAATTAATCCCGTACCCCGGTAGAAGAGACTGTACAGTACTGGTTCTTATACTTTCGCTCGGGTGTTTAGAATCAGTGCGTTGCAGTTGTCATTGTTCACGCTACCAACCCGTGAAATAGTTACCACAAACAGTATTGGCCATGCTACCACATTCAATACGGTTAGTGTAATATTTCAGGGAATCTTTAAGTGCAGCAGATACCAGCAAGAATCACAGTGACTGTGAAGGAACCGCAAAGTTGAGAAAAGCGGTGGTTAGTGTTTTCCGGTTGTAATTGTCTATCAATTATCCTTCTTTCCTGTCCAAGATGGAGAATCCTGATCCAGAGCCAAGGCACGAGGTGCAAGATGCTTTAGTCAGGAGGAATGAGGAACAAGGAAGTGAAGTGTCATTTGAGGATACGGACAGTTCCCGGTTTGTCACGGTCGACCAGTGGGAGGAAGGTCAGAGTGAAGACAACTCCCAGAATGAAATGGACCAGATGAAAGCCATACTAGAACGATTAGTCAGTGAAATGTCAGCATTGGCAGACCAGGTGCGAGACGTGAGAGACCGAGAGATGTGCTAGAGCCCAACTGGTACTCCACAACCAGCCCCCAGCATTAAGAACCTTTCCCCGCCTCCGCCTCTTGCCTTTGCGGACTCTCTCAAATCTTCAACCCTAACACCTCCCGCTCCTTCCCCTCCAGTATCCTTGATCCGTATCCCCCAACCTCACTTTCCCATTCTTCTTCACACCCCCCAGCTCCCCTCCGTCAGCCCTACCACCGACGTAGTGAAGGAATTAGTTCCCGAGATGTACCCATGCTTCACATGGATGAGTTACGATCTTATATGGCTTCCACTAAGATTGAGGTCTTTCAGATGCGGATCGAAGCCTGTATGACCCATGACGAGGCAAGGTTGAACCTGGCCAAGTTCAAGTTAGATTCCGACCTGGCTGTTCTGGTGCAAGTAGAGACAGCTCAGGGAAAGTTAAAGACTTGGGCAGAGTTCATCCAGTTCCTGAAGCAGTTCTTTCATAAGACGCCAACGATGTCCGAGTCGTTCCGAGAAGCAGAACATAACACGTACGTCCTCTCAGAAGATCCTTATGATTACGTCCAGAAGATGACGTATAGCTATAGTATGATTCAGTCCATGTTCCCAGGGGAAACTTTACCTCCACGCGACCAGTGGCTTAAAATAAGACTCCATGCGACCCTCCCCTTATCCGTTAAGCAACAGGTGGATCGATACATGCCTGTTGAGATACCCCTGAAGGAGTTCCTGAGGCACCTGAACTATGAGCGTCAGCTGCAGAACCATGCGGAACGGATGGTCGCAGGAGGACGGGTTTGTGAAGTAATGAAACACCATGCCCCAGTGACTACACCTCCTCGCAGCAGTAGCCAACCTTCCCTGACGACCCCTCTCCTTCCATCAACGGGAGTGGACGATAGATTCATCCGCCTCCAGGAATCTCTGGCGACCTTGTCACAGGATGTCCAGAGATTAACACGAAGTCATCAGTATACAGGATGCCCCTTCTGTAGAACAAAGGAGCATAACAGGGCGGATTGTCCCCTCCGTCCCCCACGTTTAGCATGTTTCGACTGCCTGAGAGAGAATTGTAGACGTGGGAGACCTGACTGCCCAGGGCGAGAGGGTAGAGCAACAAGGTGACTCGGGACCTCGAACAAATCTCCAACCATTTTCCTCGTAGTAAACCAGAGATCGTGTCGCGCCATGGTAGATACCGGTAGTGAGCTTACGCTCGTTAAGCAGTCCTTGGTGATTGAGTTAGGGCTTCCTATCTCTCTCAGCAAGAATATTCCAGCCCTCTTTGGGATTACTGGTACCTCCCTAAGGATTTTGGGCACGGTCTCCCTGGCGGTATGCGTAGGAATGTCCCAGACAATACAGCACCTGGCGGTGGTGATCCCAGACGGACTATGGACACTGACCTGCTTCTTGGGGTCGACCTTTTGGGTCGCTACCCTATGTTATGGAATCATCCACGTCAGACGCTACGTTGGGGGGATGTTACCTACGACATCCATCATGTTACTACAGGGAAAAGAAAAGCGAGATCTGTTCGCCGAGTCAAGGCTACACTCACTGAGGAGAAGCCCCAGAAAGAAAATTGCATACGGCGCCCCCGTGGAAGGGTGATAGGTTATGACCAGACTGTTATGCTCCCTGTTATTGTTGGTGAGGACATAAATAGCATTCTTGAAATTCAGCCCCGGAACCCTGCCTCTTCAACAAGAACTTCCAATATGTGTGCGAGTTACTAGTGAGGCCGAAGTCTTTCTCCCTTTCGCAAATCCTTCCGTGGAAGAGTGGTCCTGAAGCCTGGCACCCTCCTAGCCACGTACGAGAAACTGGCAGAGAGTCAGATTCACGATGTACCCCAGTGCATGAAGACCAAAGTAAGTAATGCTATGCTACCTGACATGGATCAGCCTCCTCCTCGGGGACCCGAGAGGAAAAGTTACAGTCTTTGATTGACAAGTGTCAATGGGACCACTTGGAGGATGGTCAGAAGGGTCAGCTGGGACATGTTCTCAAGGAGCATAATTCGGTTTTCATCTTGAGTGAACACGAATTAGGCACTATGAATGTTCCCCCGGCCCATATTCATGTTTCAGACCCTACACCTACGAGAAGCCCTTTGTATAGAACCCCGGAGAAAGCAAAGCCGATTCTCGCACAAATGTTGAACGACATGTTGAAGAAGGATATCATCGAGCCTTCAACAGCGGCCTGGTTGAGCCCTATAGTCTTAGTTGCTAAACCTGATGGCACCAAGCGCATGTGTTTGGATTATCGTCAGGTCAATACGAGACTACAGGCCGACATCCAGCCACTGCCCAGGTTAGATGAGTTAGTGGAATTGACTACTGGACGCAAGTATTATGCTACGCTGGATCTCAAGGATGCATACTACCAGATTCCCCTTGATGATGAGAGCCGAGATCTGACGCCTTTCAGCGATGGAGTAGCGTTATATCGTTTCAAGCGGCTACCTTTTGGGCTCAGTTGCAGCCCGGCCTTATTCACACGGCAGATGGCTTCTGTCCTGGCTCCCTTGGCAAAGGAAGGCTGGGTCAGAAAACTATCTGGATGATGTACTGCTATGGGCATCTAGTTTTTATGAGCTCTTGACTCGTCTATCTACTCTTTTCAGTCACTTTGCCACGATGGGCCTGAAATTGAATCTCACTAAGTGCCAATTTGCACACCCTGAGGTAAAATTTCTGGGCCACCTCATTTCTGAACAAGGGTGTAGACCAGATCCGGAGAACGTCGAAGCGGTGATCAACATGAAGTCCCCCTCGAACGTCAAGGAAATACGGCGATTTTTGGGTATGGCCGGCTTTTACAGGAAGTGCATTCCGCAATTTGCCAAATTTGCAGCTCCCTTAACTGAGTTAACCAAGAAGTATGCCCAGTTTGAATGGTCCTCGGAGTGTGAAGAGGCGTTCCAAAAGCTGAAGACCTTGTTAGTTAGTGCACCTGTTCTAGTGAAGGCGGACATGCACCGCAAGTTCCTTCTGCATTACAGATGCTTCTGGTACTCATGTGGGCGCAGCGTTGATGCAACCTCAGTCAGACGGCACCTTGCGGCCCGTGGGGTATTTTAGTAAGAAGTTGAAGCCCGCTGAAACTCGCTACTCCACCACTGATCGTGAAGCTTTAGCCGTAGTATTAGCATGTAGACAGTTTCACCACTACTTGTGGGGAGTCCGTTTCAACCTCATGACGGATCATCAGCCATTGGTGTCAGCCTTTACGAAGAAGACTAAGTCGGCTCGCATGAGTCGGTGGAGTCTAGAGATGAGAGAGTATAGGTTTGACATCAGTTACAAGCCGGGTCCTAAGAATTATGTTGCCGACCAGTTAAGTCGACCCGTGAGGTGGGAACAGGATCAGAAATGGTTAGGTAAGACCAGCGCCGAGATGAGGGAGTTGCAGTGTCAGGAGGCCCGATGGAAGGATCTCATAGTTTTCCTCGAAGGTGGGGCCTTACCTAAGCATCGCTATCCTCGAGCCACGCTCGATCAGTTTGTAGTGGACCAAGGAGTTCTTTATTTTGTAGTGGCTAAGTCGGACGGAAGTCTGCATTACCTTCTAGTTGTGCCGAGTGAGCTGAAGAAAGCTGCGTTGAATCTGGCACATGACCAAGAGTCTGGTCATCTGGGTAGATTTAAGAGTATCATGAAGGCCGAGTCGCTGTTTTACTGGCCTAATTTACGTAGTGATGTAAGTACTTATGTTAGGGAGTGTTCGGTCTGTCAGCAGTATAAGGGCACCCAAGGACTCCAGCAGCGCTGGCAGGAATTGCCACCCGTTAAGCAACCTTTGGAGAGAGTCAGTGTTGATCTTACGGATATGACGGCAGGAGCCCAGGGGTATCGTTACATTCTGACAGTAACCGATCACTACAGTAGATTTGTAAGGTTCTATAAGTTAAGGTCCAAGGTCTCGGCGGAGGTCTGTGGGAAGTTCCGAGAGTACTTATGCGATTTCGGGTCGCCTCAGACCCTCCTCTCTGATAATGGTGGAGAGTTTACCTCGCAACAGTTCCGAGATTTATGCACTTCATTTAATATTAAGTTGGGATATGTGACTCCTTATCACCCGCGTGGGAACAGTGTGACCGAACGGATGCATCGGACATTAAAGACGGTCTTAGCAACCTTGTGTAAAGGGCACACCTTAAGGTGGCCCCAGTATGTAGGCGAGGGGTCAGCGCGTTATGAACTGTGCAGTGCATGTGACGCTAGGGGAACAACCTCATTTTGCGTTCTTTGGTCGTTACGCTCCCAGACAATTAGGTGCAGCGTTACCATCAATAGAAAATGAGGAACGCCAAGAGGCTATGTCCGTCGTGAAAGAGGTCCTGGAACAGACCTCACTGACCATGGCCAGGAAGTTTAGAGACGTGGCTAATCGGAACCGCCGGAATGAAAAGGTCAATGTGGACGACATGGTATGGATCAGGAACGAGAATCCACTACCCGGGACTAGCCAAAAGTTGAACGCAAAGTGGGTGGGTTCCTTTAGGGTTACGGAAGTAGTCCGAGACGGGGCTGCGTATAAGCTAGTAAATCCCTATACGGGTGTGTTTATGAAAAGGGCCGCTGAGAAAGTGAAACCGTTTGTGGGTGAGGAGTATTGGAAGGTAGAGCAAGTTGAAATGCGGTTGAGGAAGACTATCAACCTGAGATTTTAGCACCCAGAGCCCGTCAGCCGGCCCGGCGTTATATAGAATCTTGTTAGAGTGTACAGTAGAGTCCCTGTTGTGGTCGTCTTGTTGTGTACTCCCCTGTGGCCCCCGCATGGTTAATTAATCTTTCCGGTCAAACCCCCGTGCAGCGAAGCTTTAAGAGACGTAGGTGCCTAGGTTATGTAGAACGTCATACAGGTGATTGGGACTAGGGTGGTGGCGTTCCCATCAGGACGTGCTGTTGGCTCTGAGTACCTTTATGGTTGACTGGGGTTATACTCCTTTCGTCCCGAGGCTCAGCCAGCGCACAGAGTGTGAAGGGACTCCCACGATACGGGCGTCCACGCTGCTCTCTTGTCTGGTCTCCTGGGGTTTTCCAAGCAATAAAGGGGTGGAGAGAGGTTGTCTCTACGGGGACAAGATAGTGCCTGGTTGGCACTCTCCTGAAAAGGAGGGACACTTTATAGAGAGGTATAGTGATTTGTTGTTGAAGGAAGGGACGCCCCACAGGCAGAGTACAGTACAGTAATGATGTGTCAGATTCTAAGACGTTGGGTATAGACTGCGAGCTCTGGGCATGGTAAGATGCCAGGCGGATCAGAAATTCTGCTGTAATAAGTTAAGGCTGGATTAATTGGTAACTGTATAATGTTTATGTTGATGAAAGAGTGAATGAGGTAAAAAGTCTTCAAAGAAAAGGTAGAGCTGTGTAACGGGAAGAAATTGTACTTTCCCTTTTGGTATATGTTGTAAGGTTTGACTTAACTGTAAGACTTTTTTCCCCTTCATTCACTCTTCCCTATATTTAAGGGAAATGTATCGTTTAAGAAGGGTTAAGTAACCCTTGTCTATGTAAAGAGGGAATTAGCCTAGATCAGGAGGAGAACTAATATTCTCAAATCTATGTAAAATACTTTCAAGCCTAATTTATCGTTTCACCCCTTTTGTTATCCCATGTAAAAATCCTTCCTTTTCGAATTTAGAGTAATGCCCCCTTGTGTAAAAAGACCGCCAATTCCTACCCAAGCGACGCCACCCTTTGTGGTCACCCTCCCCTTTTTGGCGGGATCCCTGGCACTGGCCCTCGGCCCCTCACTGTCGTGACCCCAGGCCTACGAGAGAGACCTACCCCCCAGTCTCTGTCATCATTCCCCGCTTCTTCTCCGGACTTAGGCTTCCTTTCCCTCCATTCAGAGGTTCGTAATTAAGGTTTATAGTGTTATAAGGTATTGCTTATTCAGTTAAGTAAGTACTAGGTGTGTAATGTAGGAGGTATTACTGGGATTGACAAATTCGTGAACTCGAGCCTACCATCGGGTTGGTCGACAGGCACCCCTCACCTGCCAAGTGCCTACAACCATACAAATTCCCCCATTATCATTGTGTTCAGTAAAACTTAGTCTGTGCACCTTTGCTAAGTGTTATTCTGATATTTTAAACTTTGTTATTCCAAATTAACGTCAAATTAACTTCGTGTGTAATAATTTCAGTCAGAGGGACGCCATTTGATGGCCTTCCAATTCTTGTGTTTTTCCATAATTCCCGACCAAACTTAGGCTAGCCTATTTTGCTAGTTTGTCTTTCACCGTTTTACATAATCCTGAGGTAGTGCGAGAACACCAGTTAAGAGTAGAATTGAGGACGATGAAGTTGATTAAAATGCTTTTGAAGCTTGACCGCCATTTTAGGATTTAGACCATCTCGCATTTCGGAGAGACGACCAGGTTGAGTAAATTACTAATGTAGCAGTTGTATTGTATGTTTAGAACTTGTTCATTACTTTGAGTTTATAAAACCATGCATTTTGGTAAATATGATTGTATTTTAACGTGTAAATCAGGAAAGGACATTCGTTTGAGATCGTGTCCTTGAGTTTTGTTTACCTTTCGTGTCTCCGACGTTCCAAAGTTAGGCCTATTCAGATAAGTATTTATAACTAATGTCTCCTAGGCCTGGTTATTGTTCATTTTAAATGTTTTTACTGGGTTATAGTGTAAAGAGTTACTTGTTATCTTGATTTAGAGGTCCTCATTTCCCAACCCCAGTACTGTCAAATTTCGGACCCCCATTGGGTCGGGTTTATTTCAGATGATTATTTGTTCTTACCTATTGTTACTTAAAGTTAACTTGTGAAAAGGCCGTTTAGGTATGGGTACTTGCTGAATTATTATGGTAGGTTATATGATTTTACATTTTTAATTAGGCTACCTAACTTTCACCTAATTGGAAGTACAGTAGGCTATTATTAATTATTGTGCTTTTTGAGTGTATTATGAGTATTGATTCCTATGATATAATTATGTTTGACATGGTCTAATGAACAGAGTTGCCTTGCAAGGGATGGAACGCTGTAGTGAGATTCTGGGCAGCTGATTTCAGGGGATAAGTTACTCGAGTTACAGTAGAATTAACGTTTAGCTTTGTTTGAGCCTTGTATAGCACCCTCCGCATTGAGCAGTCCAACCTGTTAAGTTTGACCATGACAATTACCTTTGATTTATGCTATTATTGTATTGATTTGACTCCATAGATATGCTGTGTAATTATGTGTTCCCAATTGTGTGTAGAGTACTGCTGAGTAACATATGTACCTGTACTTAATGAGAGGATCTTTGGATGCCTTAAGAGATTATTTCGGTACAGTACTGTAATGTCATAATTTGATCTGTCATTGTATTTCTGTACTTATATTAGCTCATCTATTTTTATACGTTAATAGGAATCCATGTATTTTTATATGTTTATATTAACCTATTTTTTTATATGTATTTGTTTTAGTATTACTGTGTACCGTAATTAGGATATTGATTAACCCCATTATTAAGGGTTAGCTATATGTCAACCGTGGGTTAAGAATGCATTCAACTACCCAGGGAACCAGTTTGGGACGGAGTTGATGTGATGCTGAATTGCTGATGGCGGAGAATCGGAGATTCACCCCTCCCATTGGCTGAGTGCAGGATGCTGAACTCGTGTACTGTACGAGGGTTCAAGGACCGCAGGAAGACGTATGATTACCCCCTATACCCCAGGATACGGTAGGCCGAAGAGACGTAAAGGCAAGCCTGGCCGATACCGGTATCTAGCGGAATTGGGATGTATAATGCTGAGAGGAATGGGGTGGATACAGACAGCAATATTCGAGTCCTACTCCTAGGTTAAGAGACTGTCCCAGTACAGTAATGGATTGGTCCCAGGTTAATGGTATAGAGATAATTAGATACGGACCATACGGTACCAATGTTAAGAGTTGTAAACGGTAAAATGTTCCTTCTATTAATATCAAGCTTAAGATTACTGCAATATGTTTGTATCTATCCTCCCGTACCTATTTGGATCTAAATGTGTTGTCAGGAGGGTAAATCGGAGCTGTCAGTATTAAATTGGTCTAAGAGTAGTACCAGTAGCCTAACCGAGAGTCAAAGTCTTGTCAGCCAACATGGAAGGTGAAGTTCTTGATTGGTCTTTGCTAGCCTCCGATTTATCCTACTGTCCTAATGTACCTGAATAAGGAGCATGAGTCACGATTGCATAAAGAATAAGAAAACCATGGGGACGGCCAGTTCACCTGAAGGTGGGCGATCAAATAATTCGAATGAATTACCGTTCCCAAAAACATCCTTATGTGATATCTAGAAAGTAGAGAATATGCTAGGTCTCAGTGGGGTTTTTGTGGTTCTTTGGTCTTATCATCGTGTCGGAGTTGCAGTCTTTCCCCTTCCTCGAAGGATGTTGGATGTGGGTCAACCAAACAGGGTTGTCCTCTCGTTAATTAGAATGCAATAACGGGTTTGTCGTCATCTCTTCCTTTCTATCCTTGAGTACCTATTTTCCACCTTCGCAGCTTAATCTATCTTTTTCTGTCTCTCCCTCCCTCTCTCTCTCTTGTTGGCAGCAGAAGAAGGGAAGTGAGGAAGTAGGAGAGATACTCCAACTATCCATCCCCCCCCCCGTTACAACTATTTATATTCTTCTGACTGATGGGAACTTTCTCTACTACCTTACATTCTTACTTCCTCTTTTCCCTGCTCTGTTTAACTTCCATGGTCCCGTTGGTGCAGAGCTAGTCAGCCAACGTATTATCGCTTGAGTTCTCACGAGATACTTGCCTATTAGATAGCCTATTTTGGAAGGGTTGACTTAGAATAGGATTGATTTATGTTTGTTGCACTTGTATATGCATTTCCCTGTGTGTTATTATTATTATTCCTGTTTTCTGCTAGTCTAGGTAATGCTAGACTGGGGTAAGGCTTTTCTGTGTTACGAGTTGTTGTTTGATGCAGTGGTTAAGCGATAAACCTGCATACTCGTTTCGGTTCAGTGAAGCCTAGGTTTTCTTCGCGGCTGACTGTGTTGAGTTAATAATTTACAGTGCGTGAGGGCAAGAGCCTAACCACCCTGTATTTTATTAACAGTTTGTTTTTACTTTGTCAAGGAGCCGGGAGAAAACCAGATACAAGGGATCTAGATTTCTCAAAGTGCACTTGTTAGTTTTAACGTAATACTTTAAACAGTCGTGAGGACTTCGCTAGGCTACGAGCCG
Organism: Paralithodes platypus; assembly: GCA_032716605.1. Taxonomy (NCBI): domain Eukaryota; kingdom Metazoa; phylum Arthropoda; class Malacostraca; order Decapoda; family Lithodidae; genus Paralithodes; species Paralithodes platypus. The sequence continues at coordinate 27,997,964 of CM064550.1, forward strand.
TTTTTGCTCAGTCACTGCTACCTTTTGCCTACAGTACCCCAGCTAGACTTTACTCGATTAGTAGATACAGAATAGTATTGAAGCTTTCCTTATGTATGATATTGTTTATGCACTATTGATTTCATGTGTTGCAAGCTTGGCTACTTTAGTGATTAGTGGCCCACGAGCACAATCCGAGTAGGCTATCGCCGTTGCATTTGCGGAGTACTTCCTTTTAATGTTTGCCATTTACTATTGCATATTCTTTTAATTATTCTTATGCCAATTTAATGCTTTAATAGTATTTAATTGCCAGTGTTTTTGCTTATTGAATTACTGTTCAAAATCCGATACGTACTTCTTACGAGCATCCGAGAAGCATCTAACTTTTTTCAGAAGATTCCTTGCTCGATGCTTAAGGACTATTAATTAACGTAACGTAATAGTGCCGATCCGAAGTAGAGGGTGGTGGACTTCTTAAGTTCATAGTCAAGGGTGGATTACTTCGGCTTCGGCCAACACTATTCTTTGGTGTTGTTGTTTCTTACTTCATTGTTTGATTGTTGACCAGACTAGATAATTCCTGTCTCTTTATTAGTCTGTTGTTGAACACTAGTACCGAGTTCTTGTATACCCCGTTATAGCAGATTGAACTCTGGAGGGTATTGGTGTTTTTTGTTCGGCTGGCAGTACTCAGGAGTTGGGATCGTGTGTTTCCGTTGTGGCAGCGTGCCGTATTCGAGTCCTGATTGAGAGCCCTTGTGTACCCGAGTGCCAGTTCGTAACAGTAGTGATTGATGATGGTGATTATGGTAGTAGTAGTGGTGGTAGTAGTGATGGTGACTATGGTAGAATTTAAACCCGGGCAATGCCGGGTACCCCTGCTAGTATACCATAAATGTCTAATCTTAAGGAAATAGATAAACATTACAAAACCATTATGTACAGAGTGTAATGAATATTAAGGTAAACATGTCGCAAGGCAGATTTAGTAGATAAATAACTAAGTATACGATAAAACAAATCATGATTGAAAGATCTCGTCACATTACGAGAATTCTATTGAAACCATTCCCTAGGGATGCTTCCTACCTGTTAAAAAGTTAATAATACAACTATGTACATATCTTCTATAATTCTACAGCTCTCTATATTAATATCAAACAAAACACACACGCTTCCTTCTCAGGGTTTTGAAGACCAACAAACCTTGCCTATATTTCACAGATAAGCGGAGTTGACCATCAGACTTACCAACCCCGCATGTCGTCAGTTATAACATTAGAACATAATAACAATCGTTCTGGCATGAACTGTATATAAGAGACCATCGCCTTATCTATGGGGAATCAGGTTAACATGATCTGAAAACTTTAAATTTACATAGGAACCATTGTAGGCCTTGCTGAGAAATTCAAAACTTTCACAACCCAAGAGGCTAGGAAATGCGTGACAGACTTGACCCCAGGAGTACCAACTAACCTCCACCCAGAAGAATCCTACCACGCTAAGAAAAACTACTAGGAGATATCATTAGAACCTAGAAATGATAAATGTTTACTCCACTAAGGTAAAGTTTACTTTTAATCAGCTATTCCTAAAGTAAAGTTTAGGAACACAGCCCCTATTTAGAAAGACATGAAAAAAAACATGCGCGCGAGGCTAGTTGACCCGGGACCCTATAGTGACCCCCTGGGCTACCAACTTAACCCTCTTGCCAGCAAGCTAGGAATATTATACAAAATATATGTTCTCTATGTTCTATCCTTAAAATAACCACTAACAAATGTTTCAGAAGTAGAAGACAACTTACTTCTATATTTTTTACTAACAATATCAGTGCACCACTTCTATAGAAATAAATAGTACTTTCTCGGGGTCAGACAACACCAAGTTCTAAACCCCCTTCCCCCCCCCCCCCTCTTTGAAAACAGGCTAGCTGAACCACGACCCTCCAGTGACCCCCAGGGCTGCCAACTTAACACTCTTGCCAGCAAGCTAGCAATATTATACAAAATATATGTTCTCTATGATCTACTTCTGAAATAATAACTAACAAATGTTTCAGAAATAGAAGATGACTTACTTCTATAATTTTCACTAACAATATCAGTGCACAACTTCTATAAGAATAAATAATACTTTCTCAGGGTCAGACAACACCCAGTTAAAAAAAAACTCCCCCCTTTTGAAATCTCATGCTCAGAGATCACCTATAAATCTTCCCAAAAACTCTGCACAAAAGTCCTAGTACAGTCATTCCCTTAGAGTTCTGTCAATAATGTAGACAGAAAAATAAAAGATTGATTTAAGCCCCACATGTTCATCATACTCTTTATAATAAATCTTTGAAGATAACAGAGTAATATTATGCGATAAGTAAGAGTCATCTCCCCTAGGACAAGAAGGACTTCTCGTCCTTATTAACAATGCAGACACAAGTCCTTGCTATCCTTCCTCAGAGAATGGGTACCCTCCAGTATTGGTGCACATATAAGCCAAGGAAATGGGAAGAAGGCAAGTAGAAATAAGCTTTCTTAAGATCGGCACCCCGCTCTGAAGAAATATTAATTTTACCCTATTCAGAAATAGTTATTGATAACGGCAACCCGAAGTTCTTATACTGTCTGTGAATATTTAAACTTTATTCCAGGACCTTTGTTATTTGTGGCAACCCAGTGACTTAACGTAGAGACCTTGAATAGTTATGTATATTATATAAGTATTAAAATCATAAATCACTTATGTTTTAATATCTTTAATAGTGCAATAGAAACCTATATATGTTTAATCTTATTATTCCTGGCACCCCAGAAATTAATATAGTTATACTTATTTGGCTAACTTCAGTATAATTGAAACGTTGAAAGACTCAGGCAACCCTACCTTTCATCATTTTTCTATTAAGAAGTTATACTAGCATTTTCTCACAGAGATCTAAGGTAGAAAGATATTTTGTGTTAGAAGGGCTTAGCGAGACACCCTCACGAGCACTCTGCATATATAAATCCTAGGAGCAAATTGTCTGTGGCACCCCACCAGGATTTGCGAATAAAAGTTTAACACCGTCCCGAGTTCCTTGAACCTCTTATAAGGGTTGGAGACATTCAAGAAGAGCCATTATCTAAACTCTTCTTGTGTTAGTCCGATATTATGTTAATCCGGCAAGACCTGAGACATAATATTTAAAACCTCATTTCAAGAGAACCTGAACAGAAGTTCATCAACGATTAATATAAAGGTCAGGATAGTTAAGTATTTGTTTGAAGCTATATGCCGAGAATAATTGCGTTAATCCGATATGGTGACCAACTGTTTCTCCACTAGTTACGGAGCCATATTTAAGACCCCAAGCCCATTAATCCAACTGTAACTTCTTCACACGACCAGCCAACCTGGACGGCCCACGGAGCATCAGAAGAAATCTCAACTAAGCGCATCTCTCCACCAAGAAAAGAAATAATATATAAATTACCTTAATTCAGTATCAGTGACGAGATGCCAGAAAAGTTAGAGTTCAAAGTGACCGAGATTAATAGAGTTCTTAATACCTCAAAATACGTGAAAAGTGTCATACGAAGTTAATGTATAAATAAACATAAATAACAAGACGTCCTAGAAATAACGCTCTTTAGTACGACGTTCTAACTCAACAAATAATCAATATACCAAATTAAGACGGATTTTACCTATTCATTAACTCTGTCATATTTCCGACAAGTGAAAAATAAACAGTCCGTCCAACGTGAACTTTGAGTTATAGAAACGAAGTGTTACAGTATCTAGTGAATATCATAATCATAATAGCTTACGTGTTCACCTATAAAATACGTCTGTGATACCCGTAGTGAAATACAGGAGAAACGGAAAACCCTTAAGATCAAAAACAAACGAACAGGAGAGAAACAAGACGAAACAAGGAAGAAAGGGACAGAAAAACACACCACGACAATGTCAGGGTCAAGGCCAAAGATCCCGATCATGAAGGAAGGCTGTCGCATCGCAACAGTAGACGAAAACAAGCGGAAAAGAGAGAAACGGGACGAAAGACACGAAGACGAAAAGAAGAAAATGAAACAAGCACACCGTGATAATCACCGGGTCAAGGCCAAAGACTCAAGCCAGGAGGGACTACTGCCGCGTTGCAGCAGGGGGACAACGAGCCCCAAAATGGCCGGCAAGGGACCGCGACAGACCACCTCCCAGAAAGTGGTATATTCGCAACCTTTCTAGAACACTCAAATCACCCTATGTAAAACGACTGTAATACATGTAAAACAAATACAAAGAATACCAGAGTAAACACATACACCAACGAGAAATGGTAGAAACAACTAAAACCTCATCTCCCATGCCAATAAAACTTATACGAAGGAAGACACCTATTTCTTTCTCCGCTTTTTAAGTATATATACATGTAGCCCCATGCCCAATTATTTCCTTCTAAAAACTGCGAGTATGTAGCTAGGCAAGAGTTATGCCCCACAATCCAAATTAAGGGAGTGGGGATGCCTGGCAATATTATTGTATTAATTTATATATATATATATTTAACTATGACCAAATCTGAGTACAACCATCTCAGAGAGAGATAAAGGAAAGACACCTATTATCTCTCTACATTATGAGTGTATGTGCATGTAGCATCATGCCCAGTTATTTCCTTCTAGTAACTAGGTGTGTATGTAGTTAAGCAAGAGTTATGTTCCACAATTCAGGTTGAAGAAGTTAGGATACACGACAAAAAAAAATTGTGTTATGAGGTATACATTTGACGATGACTGTATGCACCTTTTTGGACCCCCTGTACCTCCTAAAATTAAACTCGCCCAACCCAGCTTCTGGCATTTCCGGCTGGAACCAATATTCACCTCTACACTCACGACCAAAATAGCAGGAGGTCGGTTTGCCTGACAACCCGAGACACCCTCACTCCCCCCCCCTAACCTCTGCACTACAGGAAACCTCTCTCACAGAATACTACCTACCCCATCACGACCAAAAGTGGTAGATCCTGATTCTATCCAACTAAGAAGAAAGGAAATCCATAACTCCCTGTTCCCCTGAATCAAACCTTTCAAGATGCAAAATAGTGCAGTATACTACAGGGGAGAGGCCACGTCAAGTCACGGAGGAACCCCCGCTCCCCCCCGGTCGACCCAGGAATAGCGACGCCCCCTTGACCTCGAAGAGGGGCCAACAAGGGAACTTTTGCCCAGCAACAAGCCCCTCACGTACAAGGATATGTTAGATGTTTTTAACTACCATACGACATAATCCAGGATACGTAGGATAAGAAAGGAACTATTCAGCCCACTCGCCTTACACCACCGCAGTACACGGCTGCCTCAAAAGTAAAGTAACTTACTTTCCAAGTACAGACAACAACCCAGCTGGCCTTAACGAGCGACGCGCCCCGCCCCTTGACCTTGAAAGCAACCCAGTGAAGGACCTCTTGCCAACAACGCTTCCATCACATGCCCTTATATGTTAGATGTGTAAGTTACCCATACTATATTATCCAAGACACGGGAAATAAGGAACGAATTACCCAGGCAACGAATCTTCAGCCGCCACAGTACACAGCGGCCTCCAAAAATAAAGTGAACCACTTACAAGCCTAGAAAACACCCCAGCTCCAACTTCCTCCACACCTCAGAAAGCTTGCCAGCTGGAAGTCCTGTTATCTCCACAAATAAGTAATGTTACATCTACTATTTCCATTACCCAATTAAGTAAGCCCTCCAATAGAGCACCATATGTAAAGCTAAACCTTACGTCTCCTATTCCTAGAACCCTCTGATAACAGTAAACCAACCATCATGCAGACTCGACAACACCGAGCAGCCCTCTTTATAAACCCTGGGAGGAGAGAACTCACGTAAGTAGAAATATCACTTCTGTACGATCGGCAACCCGCTCTGACTGAAGACTATTTAATACCTTCACTCAAGACTAGTTACTGACGAACGGCACCCCGGAGTCTGTGATACTATCAGTGACATATATATAAACTTTTTAGGATCTTTATTAATCGTGGCTACCCTTTGGTTAATATCGAGACCTTAAATAATATATAAATAAATACAAAGTAAGTGTATTAAAAACTCATTGCTGGTATGGCCTCTTCCACTTGGGTTTTCTAATCATTTATATAGTGCAACAAGAGCTACATACGGATAACTAATTACTTCTGGCCACCCAGAATTTAATATAGTTATTCACATTAGTTTCTTCTCTAACCTAGTAAAATTATTGAAAGACGAAGGCAACCCTACCTTTCAATACATTTATTATCTTAGCCATCTTGCTAGCACTGAACTCACAGAGATCTAGGCGAGAAAGATCTGTTGTGTTAAATATAGTGTAACAGGAGCTACATACGTATAACTAATTTCTGGCCACCCAGAATTTAATATAGTTATTCATATTAGTTTCTCCTCTAACCTAATAAGAATATTGAAGGACGAAGGCAACCCTACCTTTCAGTACACTTATTATCTTAGGCATTAGCTGGCACTTAACTCACATAGGTCTAGGAGAGAAAGACCTGTTGTGTTAGAAGGGTCTATGCCAGATACTCTCAGGAGCATTTAGCATATATAGATCCTAGGCACATATTGTCTGTGGCAACCCACCAGGATTTGTGACTAAAAGGTTAAACACCGCCCGAGTTCTTTGAACCTCTTAAAAAGATTAGACACTGTCAAGAAGAGTTACTTGTATTGACTCCTCTTGCGTTCGTCCGATGTTTTGTTAATCCGGCCCTGCCTGAAACATCACATTTAAAATCCTAGCCCCAAGAGTACCTGAACGGAACTTCATCACCGGTTAATATACAGGTCAGAATAGTCAAGTATTTTTTCAAAAGCTACATGCCTAGAATACTTGCGTTAGTTCGATGTGGTGACCAACTGTACTCCTCATAGATACGGAACCACATTTAATACCCAAAGCCCATTAACCCAACTGTAACTTCTTCACACGACTGGACACCCTGGATGGCCCACGGAGCAGCCAAGGAGCCCTCAACGACAGCGCATCAAGATACTAAGAAGATAACTCAACAGTCATTATTAATTATTATTTGTATCAGTGCGGAGATACCGTACTATATGATCGATTGTTCACCTGTGCCCTCCCTTAGTTATTTGCTATCCATGATGAGTACTTCAAGTTATATCACCAGTGTTCCCTGTCTATTGCCAACGAATTCGGTATCAGTGCAAAGATACTAAGAGATAATTATAACGACAATATTTACCCTCAGCCATATAATGAGTGCTCCCAATTTGGAGATTATGGTATAGATATTTTGAGATCCCGAGAGTTTGTGGGATAGGTCGTAAAGTAAATAATCTCAGTGACGAATTCATATACCGTGCATTAGCAGATAACCAAGTAATTTTGTTGCATAACTAATCTTCCGTGTTTTGTGAAAAAAACAAAATATCGAAGTATAGATACGCGTTTAAAGAAATAACAGAGCACAAGGTATACGCAATTAACTTCATCAGATACTTATAAGTATAGGTACCCCTCGAGTGAAAATTCTATAATCTTACATATGGTACCTGTCTCAGAAGAATAATACCTGAGTGTTGAAAGTGGTAGTGTACGCTCTATCCAGATCCACGATCGTGCTAGAAGAATTGAAAGACCAATATTGATACTGAATCTTTTGTCCCTTCATGTTTTCCTAAGTGAAATTATTCGTTTTTCTATGCTAAGAAGTGCTACATAAATAAAGCTGTATTACAAACCACATTCCGAAATTATATCTATGTGTTCTATTGATTCCTTATATGTATTTGCATGAAACCTGATATTCCAGTCTCGAAGAACTCACCTTGATCAATCGTTAATCCTGCATAAAATCAGGGCATAACACGTAGTATGCTTGTTGAGTCCACCAAACTCCTCGGAATCACTGTGGACAACAAGCTGAACTGGAAGAAACATGTAACTACCACAGTCAGGACCGCCACATACAAGTTGTTTATGCTAAGGCGGTTGAGATCCCTGGGGGCGCCGGAGAATGAGCTGAAGAGTATATATAACATCTTCATACTCCCTAAGCTCACCTACGCCTCTCCTGCCTGGTCCTCCTCTCTAACCCTGACACAACAACGTCAATTGGAGAGAGTGCAGAGGAGGGCATGCAGGATCATCCTGGGTGGCTCATATCCAGGGTACGAGGAAGCTCTCACCACCCTTAGCATACCTGCACTTTCAACCCACCACTACAACACACTCAAACAGTTTGCATCTAAGCTGCTTGTTCACCCACGACACAGAAACTTACTTCCACCAGACGCCCCTAGACCAACACGTGCAGCTCGTTACTTCAACACACTCCAACCAATAAGAACAAGAACTGATAGATATAAAAATAGTCCTATCCCAACCATTGTAAATATTATTAATAATGTGTAATAACGGCCTGTCACACCATATATACGTGCCCACCTTTAATAATGTATGCATAAGTGTGTGTGCGTGTGTGTATTAGAATATATGTATGTATTTGCTTGAGTTTGTTTATGTATATGTGTATATATGTATATGTGTATATATGTATTGTGTATATATGTATGTACAGTATATGTGTATGTATGTGTGCGTATATGTGTATGTATGTATGCGTTATTTATGTATATGTATGTGTCTATAGTGTATACTGTTTGTGGTTCGAGCCTGGCTGAGAGTATCAGGTGGATAAGAGAAGAGCATATATGCATGTAAATGTGCATATATTTATGTATATGTATGTCTGTGTGTATGTGCTGTCAATGGTTCGAGCCCGGTTGAGAATATAAGGTATATAATATATATATATGTACTGTACGTGTATTTGTATAATCATGTGCACATGTGTATGTAAATATACGTACATATGAGCGAGAATATATTGCTCACTAGCGCAACTTCTTATTATAAATCTATGCATGTATCTTCATCCATGTATTTCCACCCTTAAGAATAGAATGCCCAGCTTTTCCACATGTCGCCTTCTATCACACACACACACACAAACACACACACACAAACAAACACACACACACACACCTACACTAAAGAATGTCCTATATACTACAATTCCCCCAAGCTGTCTCTACTGATTTTATATCCTTGTTTTGTTCTCTACCGAGGATTAACCTCCCATTGTAGTAGGCTTTACCTGACCCTACCTGTACGGACCTGTAGGCCGTTCCCTCTTTACCCTTTTCAACTCCTCACCTGACCCTACCAAAACAGTTTTTGTATGTATGTATGTTTGTGTGCATACGTGAGCGTTTGTGTATACGGGCATGTGCACACTTACTGCATGTTCTTATGTTCTTATATATGTATGTATATGTATGTGTATGTATGTGGGTACGTACGTGTTTATATGTATGTTCTGTAAATGAGTAAGAAAAATAAATGTGTATATGTACTGTACATCACTTACTCTCATGGTTAATTTATGATAATTTGTATTTGGCACCTGCATCATTATTGTATTTATTTTTTATTTTTTTTTGTAAACTGAGCTTACCATCTTCATATCTGTATATCTCATGTTCATCCACTAATTTGTAAAATGTGCATTTTCAGCTCATGAAGCTGCCATTCTTTAATAAACCGTTTATTATTATTATTATTATTATTAGTATGATACTAGTGAATATATTTTAAATAAGAAGATTTACAATCATACACCTTCATGAACTCTGAAAATATCTCAGTGGATACCATAATATTTTAGAGTCCACAAACTTGGACTCGAACTGAAAAAAGTTCATCAATGCTTGAGCTTCCATATTTTGTGCCAAGAAATATAGGAACGTGTATCATATCATCCACTATTATTCATGAGGAAAAGTTAACTCAATAGATATAGTGAATCTAAATAAAATCTGAATTATTAGTAATTTCATTATAATCTTTCGAGAAGAGAATAGTGCGCATATGTCTCAAGAAGAATATTATGTATACTAGTTGAAGTGAATATACCTGATCTCCATCTAGATCCGCGATCGTGCTGGGAGAATTGAAAATAGAGTTGTGTCACTTATGATTATTCCATGTTGAAGTGTTTATGAGTCATACATATGTAACTAGTGAATAAGTGAATAAAGCTGTATTACAAATTATATTTCGATATTATACATGTCCTCTATTGGTTATTTATATGTACTTGCATTAACCCACTGAGCCCCAGCTAGTTAATAATAAATGTACCACCCAGGACCGGCAGGTTCTGAAGAAAAGTGTTTTCCAGAAAACACCAGGAATGGGTTAGGAATGAAGGAAAACCCACAAAAAACCGAACCCTAGGTCATTAAGGGGTCCTACGGTGCGCCCGAAAGTCGGAATTACAAGAGGGGAAATGGGTAGGCAAGAACAGGTTTTTGCGCGCTCACGCACACGCGGTTGGACTCTGAGAGTTTTCAACTATCGGCATTGTTGCGTGGGATACTTACACAGTTCCCATACAAATCTGAGCCCTCTAGGTGCCATAGGACCGGAGTAATTAACCAGGACGCACCTTATGTAATTCACTTACTTACTTGTTCGTCAAGGGTAATCCACGCGATGCGAGCTAAGCTCATTATTATCGCGCCTCCTTAACTGGGAATGTATTGCGTGAAATGCATGTTAAGTGTTTATGTATCGTTGGAATGGCTGTGGATGTGTGTGTAGTCTGCATTTTAGCCAATTGGCGACATCTGGAAACGAAGGCTTAGGGTTAATCTGTACGGTACCATTCTCACTACGGTACCAGTCTCACCTGAAGGCTTAGATTGACCAGTAGCTTAGGTTGACCAGTACGATACCCATCTCACCTTGTAACCGATCACCAACCCCAGATGGGACGTCACAACTTCGTCCACTTATTCCAGGTTCCTATTTATACTGCTAGGTGAACAGAGGCTACACCGTTAGGAGACTTGCCCAAATGTCTCTTCCCCGCCCGGGTCTCGAACTCGGGACCTTCTGGTTGTGAGCCAGACATGCTATCTGTTACGCCACGGGGAGGTGTGACGTTGGGGTTTAGCGTTACAAACATTTTGGACGCAAACAGTGCGTCGCTGGGGCTCAGTGGGTTAACTCTGATAATCCAGTCTTGAAGAACTCACCTTAATCAATCGTTAAACCTGCATAAAATCAGGGCATAACAGACCTATTGGTTATAATGCAAAGATATGAATATACTGTATGTGGATATTCATAAATAAAGTAGGAATGCTAAGACCCCACACACACAGGGTGTCAAACCGGATAGCTTATATTCTATGTATGGCTTCAGATTTACCTCCACCCTTGTCAATTGTACCCACCTACAGCCTTTGACAGTTGATAATAAATATCCAAGAGAAGAAAATAACCGGTTCGTTACCAAAACGAAAAACAAAATAGCGCTAGATTCGTCTCAAAAGCTGCTAGAATGTCGCTAGATAATACAATGGCAACAATCGCTAGTATAATACCACGATCTCTCTAATGCGATTATTATCACTAATATTCCTGAGATGCGGTCTCAGGATGATAAGACCGCATCTCTAGCTGCCACTAAACCTGCAGCCAACCCTACTCCTGCCAGCCACCCTGCTCCTGCCCGCATCACCCGCATATCAACGAGACAGGTGGGACACATAAGACCTGAGTGGACTACATCAGCATACCCTGCCCAGCCAGCTTCTATGGCCCCTACCACCAGAGAGAAAAGTCAGAGGGGTAACTACGCTAAACACCCAGCTAACCATCCTAGACTTCCCCAGCCTGATCAACCAGCTACAGGTGGTACTCCTTTATTTACCAACTTACCTTTCATCTCCCCCATCAAGGACTGCCAAACTGCTCCAGACTTTAACTCTCTATTCCCTAGTCAGCCATTTATATCACCCATCAAAACCCCTCAGGATCTTGCAACCATCCAAGTCATGTCCTTTTCCCGGGCTAGGATAGCGCATAAACCAGCAGTTCAACCCATGCAGCAGTTCTAAACCTTTTCTTATATAAATCATCCTGCACATGCCATTTCTCATCCACTTCCTCTCCCACCAGGAAGTGATCACCCCCATCTTATAACAGAATCTGCCCGGGGGCATCTAGCTACAAGGTACAGCCAGAGTCCAGGCACGCCACCCCCAGAGCTACAAGGACATAACCACCACGCGCCAATACAACCCCAGCGCCTTTGATCCTCTCAAGCCGGGCACCTTAAGTAGGGGCAAGAAGATTGCCTTATACTCACCCAGCCTGGACATCAGTAACGAAGCTTGCCTTTTGATATTCTTTAGTTCAGGGTAAGAACAGCCAGAGATAGCTGGTGTTCAACTTGTCAGTTGTGTGCTGTGATCGAAGATCTACCAGGTCGGGTTCCCCCCATCAGGAAGAGGACTAGCTTGGGCAACCCACTTTGGGCTCCCCCTTTCTGGCCTTCGATGCGGTGCACAAACCAAGTACCAAGGGGATGTGTCGGATGGTTGAAAGCCACAGTTGCTCGCGCGTTTGGGGCTAGCAACACGTATTATGAAAAACATGTATCCTCCTTCATTCACTGTCCCCCCTTTCACTCACTCAACCCCACAATTTGCCGGAGGATAACAGGTTTTTCACAATACGTAGACGGAGGTCTTTTAAAAAAATAAAACCAAGTACCAAAGGATTCCTACCTTGTTTTGTTCAAGGGATTATGAGGATAGTGTAGTAACTTTAGATCTACCAGATCGGGTTCCCCCCCATCAGGAAGAGGACTAATTTTGGGCAACCCACTTTGGGCTCCCCTTTCTGGATTATCTTTTTACTACATGGTTCTGATAATTCCACAAACTAGCAAGGAAGGAAGACACTTACCCTGACCCCCCTTAGACTACCTATAATGTCACTATCTAGACTGCTTGCAACTCTAGGTAGATCATTATGCTAGTCACCCTAACCCCCCAAACCTTGTAGCAGAACTCCAGCATATCCTTTGGGGATCACTGCACTGTGGGAGTGCAAGAGGAACCCGGTTGTCCCGTGGTAGGCACCAAGGTCTAAGGAAGCATCTTGTGACTCACCCTGGACCAGTAGCTGGAGTCATCACGCCCAGCCGCCTCCCCTGGACCAACTTCCGGAGTCATCACGCCCAGCCACCCTCCGGACTACTGGATCCTCCCTCGATCTACGGGCTCTCCTCTTCACTACAGCTCTCCTTTAAGTGCTTTTGTATAGTTTATGGGTATAGAGTTGACTCAGGGTTGTGGTAGAAGTTATCTTCAGGGGTTCTCATTAACATTACGTCTTGCGAGAGGTCTTTCTTCTCCCTACTTAAATTGACGTTAATTAGCCCACTTGCCGGGACACATTATACATACCTATCCGGGGATCCTTATATACGCACTTTCCCGGGTTATTGGTCTCCCATAGCCCGACAGAGGGGGCATGCCTATATAAGACCCATAGCATCAAACACAAACACATATTTACACGTAATCTATTTCTTTTGTATAACTTCTAGCCTAATTCATTTAACATTCTGTCAGGTTCATAACTCGAATAGATTTCCCTCTATCTCAGCTCCCGACGATTGTTGCCTCAGCCTTCAGCACCTTGCTAGTACACAATTAGAGTTAAGGATTAATCTTTGCGAGGTGAGATCTAGCACACCTATAGTATTAATATAATTTGTGAGCCTTTCCGAGCCCACTTCATTGTTGATGACCACTTGGCCATTATTGCTTTAGAGTCAGTTAACGTCACTATATGCCGGGGACATCATTGCATGATCCAGACGGCATTTGCCATTACTGCACTCTTGTCTTTTGTTGAGATCCTCTCTGAGATCTATTTGGGTAGGAGGTGTACCTCCACCATTTTGGATACCTTATAATTGTATCCTAGGAGTATTATTATTACCTTGAGTCCGGACCCATTGTCCGACTCCTATTGCTTACTTGATAACCTTATTATTGTATGTCTTAACCCTTAAATGGCGGCGCGCAACATAAGTCGAGTATAATAAATCTGGACTATCTGGCGGCGCGCTACATAGGTCGAGTTGGTATTTCCCGCCGTAATTTAAGTGGAAAGCAAAATCTAGCGGTCAGGCAGTGTACTACTAAGTCCCACCCACACATCCCCACCGCGTGAGCTTGGCTCAGTACCGCTCTAGCCGCCACAATGGAGAGACAAGATTTGCCAGTGTTTGATTCGGTGCCCGGCCCCAGTACGTCGCGCCAGCCAAGGCGTAGGGCCCCGCTCTCAGCCGAGGAGTTAGTTCTGCTGATGAACTTTTCAGCGGTATCTAGAATATCATTGAATGAAAGCATGGAAGGGCTTGGTGAGAGTGGGGGAAGTGAGGAGGAAGAAGAACTGGAAGATAACCCTGTCATCGGTTTTCACAGACGCCATAACTTGTGGGGCGAAGATGGCGAAGATAGTGACGAGGAGCTTGGTGAACACACTGGTGTGGGTGTTGGTAAGTACAATGTACATTTATATTATTTGAGAGATTGATAGAGATTATATATATTATATATATCGGTGTACAGTAGAATACATTCCTTATGCATGTGACTGAAATTGCTTGCAAGTTTGATTGCAAGCGATTGAAGATTGTGGTGCTGGTCTTCATATATTACGTTTCCATTCATTATCTTAGGCGTAGGCTATATATCATATAATACATATATATCGGTGTACAGTAGAATACATTCCTTACGCATGTGACTGAAATTGCTTGCAAGTTTGATTGCAAGCGATTGAAGATTGTGGTGTTGGTCTTCATATATTACGTTTCCATTCATTTGATAGGCGTATATCACGGTGTAGGGTTGATTTCATACTATGAAATCAACCCTACACCGTGATATTTACGCCTATCAAATGATGGTATTGATATAATTATTTAGTGTTTGCGAGTTTTCATTCATTTGATAGGCGTATATCACATTGTAGGGTTGATTTCATAGTATGAAATCAACCCTACACCGTGATATATACGCCTATAAAAAATGATGATATCAATATACGGTATATATATATATATATATATATATACATATATATATATATATATATATATATATATATAAATATAAATATATACGTATATTTATTGTTCTATATATGATATTTTGGAGAAATTTACTTTCTCTCTCTCTCTCTCTCTCTCTTTCTTTCTCTCTTTCCTTCTTCCCATCTGTTTGTGTGACTCACTGTTTACCAGGTCAATCCCCAGAATACCCTTTTGACAATTAGCCCCGGGCACTACCATCATGTAGTATATTCTTTCTCTACCTTCATGTATTCATGTATTTATTCATTTATTCGCGTGACTCCATGTTGCTTGCAATCATTTGATAGGCGTATATCACGGTGTAGGGTTGATTTCATAGTATGAAATCAACCCTACACCGTGATATATACGCCTATCAAATGATGGTAATGATATTATTTATTGTTTGCGAGTTTTCATTCATTTCATAGGCGTATATCACGGTATACAGTACATTTGTTTCCTTACGAAGGTGACCTTGAAATTGCTAGGACTCTTCTCTCTCTTTTCGTAAGGAAAGAAATGTACTGTACACGTTATATATACGCCTATCAAATGATTGCAAGCAATATACACCAATATACAGTATATATATATATATATATACTGTATATTGGTGTATATTGCTTGCAATCATTTGATAGGCGTATATATCACGGTATACGGTACATTTGTTTCCTTACGCAGGTGACCTTGAAATTGCTAGGACTCTCTCTCTCTCTCTCTCTCTCTCTCTCTCTCTCTCTCTCTCTCTCTCTCTCTCTCTCTCTCTCTCAAATCAATCATGTCTTAGTTGTCAAGTTTGAGTCTGCACATCCCTCATACGAAATACCATTCCCACAATTTTTATAGGCAACACAAGACAGGCCAAACGACGAAGATCGGCATCCCCACAGCCACGCCCATCCACATCCAGGCAGCGAGCTTCGTCAGAGCCTCCAGTGATGCCCGGTGAGCTAGGGAACATCTCGGGGGTAGTGCAGCTACCACTAACCCCCGCCCATGGACAACCAGGACCAGCGACGTCAACACCAGCTGTTGTTGCTCCTCCCAGGTTGTCAACGCCACCCGGGCTGCAGCGGATGAGGAGGATCAGGAGGACCAGGCGTCGGCTGACGATGTCTGAGAGTGATGCCGGCACCGGCTCAAGCTCTCCCGATTCGCCTGAAGCCAGGATATCCCCCACGCCAGCAAGCGATTCTAATGGCGGGCAGGCACAGCCACAGCCACAGCAGGGACCGCCACAACAGGGACAGCCACAGCAAGGTGCCCGGGGAAGGGCCCGAGGAAGGGCCCGAGGAAGGGCCGGAAGAGGTGCTCGGGTACGTGCTCGGGGAGGTGCCCCAGGAGGTGCCCCGGGAGGTGCCCCAGGAGGTGCCCCAGGAGGTGCCCCGGAAGGTGCCCCAGGAGGTGCCCCGGGAGGTGCCCCACGAGTGGTCGGGAGGGGCAGGAGGCCGGACGAGCCACCTATCTTTCAGTGGGAGCACTGCGAGCCTCGGGATATGCCTGGGGTTCCACCCAATTTTGATAAGGGGCCAAATGGCGTCCAGCCTGCCTTTCCCTGTTCCGAAAATGACACCCCTTATGACTACTTCCGAGCATTCTTTGACGATGAATTGCTCGGGGACATGGTAAGGGAGACAAACCTCTACGCAAGCCAGCACTCCGAAGAGATGGCCTCGCCCCACATGAGGAGATGGACGCCCATCGATATCCCTGAGCTCCTCGTGTTTTTGGCCCTCACCATGCTAATGCCCCGCATGAGAAAGCACAACATGCTGGATTATTGGCTGATGCATGACATTAGATCAACGCCAGTCTTCAACATGTACATGCCCAGGGACCAATACTGACAAATTCTCAAGTGCTTGCACTTTGTCGACAACACTGCCGCACACGGAGCTGACAAGCTTTGGAAAATCCGGCCATTCCTGATCAAACCTTTTCAGAATGTTGTGATCGATGAGTCCTTGATCCTCTTCCGTGGACGTCTCTCTTTCAGGCAGTACATTCCGTCGAAGCGTCACCGCTTCGGGATCAAGTTCTTTGTACTGTGTGACTGCGAGACAGGATACGTGCTGGACCTCATCATCTACACCGCTACTGATGTGGACATTCCAAACGACCCACTGGGTCTTTCAGGGGCGGTTGTGAAGACACTGATGGAGCCGTATCTGGATGCCAACCGTATCTTGTACAGCGACAATTTCTACACCTCTCCTCTCCTTGCCAGGTATCTCCTTGCAAGGAGCATGGGAAGCTGTGGAACTGTCAGGGCAAACAGGAAACACTGGCCCAAGTTTCATGCTACACAGAAAGGAGACATCTTCCGGAAGAAGAGCAGCAGTGACAGTATACTGGCTATTTGTTGGCATGACACAAAGCCAGTCAATGTCCTCTCCACCTTCCACAAGTCCACAATGCGAGATAGCGGGAAGAAGAGATACCACATGGACCCTGTCACCCGCGAGAAGCATCTAGTAACTATCTCCAAACCTGACCTTGTTATGGACTACAACATAAACATGCGGTTGGTGGATAAGAGTGACATGCAAATCACTGCTGTTGACTGCCTCAGGAAGACGTGTAAGTGGTATAAGAAGGTGGTACTCCATCTTCTTGATGTCACTATCCTGAACGCGTACAACCTGTGGATGACGCGGACAGGAAGGAAGAGCTCGGTAAGGCTGTTCGCGAAGTAAAATCATCGACTCCATCTTCAGGAAGCACGGAACCACACGTATGCTACCACCTCCGAGGCCGATCGTGAATATGCCTGCCCGCCTTGAGAGCCGGGACTACTTCTCGACCCCCATGCTTGTGTTTTGCCCCCGCTCAGCATCACAAATCGCAGCCAACCGGAAGCACGGACTGAAGCAGTGCCACGTCTGCAGACACACAACAAGGAGGTACCAAATCAGGAAGGAAACCACGTTCATGTGTAGTTATTGCAATGTGGGACTATGCGCTTCTCCATGTTACACCGAGTACCACACACTGGAACACTTCTAGACCTCTTCCAAGACCTCCTCCTCCTCTAGACCTCTTGCCAATCATTCATAAGTTCATGCAATCATTCATTCATCTATTTCAAACTACCTCATGAATTCATGTCATTCAATCATTCATATGGTGGAATAGCACACTACCCAAACACAAGTGCATTCATCATCATCAGCAACATCACCCATTACATCCATAAGTTTCTAATCTCATCCATCCATCTGCTTCTTGGTCTACCTCATACATCCATGTCATTTGTCTACCTCAATCATATAACTGCCTTTTATCTACCTCAATCCTATAACTGCCTTTTTTACCTCAATGAAATGTGGATTACACCTCCTGGGAACACCACAAAAAAAAAAATGAGTCATCAACACTACCCCATAGGGTGATTTGGAAATGTGTTGAAATAATATTATTTATAAAACAAAACAAAAATTCCTGCAAAGCAAGCGAAACAGAGAGAGAGAGTGAAAATGCACGCCTATATATATATATATATATATATATATATATATATATATATATATATATATATATACGCCTATCAAATGATTTCAATCAATATACGGTATATATATAATTATATATATATATATATATATATATATATATATATATATATATATATATACCGTATATTGGTATCAATCATTTGATAGGCATACATATCACCATGTACGGTACATTGTCGGGACAGAAATGTACCGTATACCGTGATATATACGCCTATCAAATGATTGAAATCAATATACACCAAAATACAGTATATATATATTGATATCAATCATTTGATAGGCGTATATATCACGGTATACGGTACATTTCTGTCCTTACGAAAGGAGAGAGAAGAGTCATAGCAATGTCAAGGTCACATGTACGGTACATTGTAGGGACAGAAATGTACCGTATACCGTGATATATACGCCTATCAAATGATTGAAATCAATATACACCAATATACAGTATATATATATTGATATCAATCATTTGATAGGCGTATATATCACGGTATACGGTACATTTCTGTCCTTACGAAAGGAGAGAGAAGAGTCATAGCAATGTCAAGGTCACATGTACGGTACATTGTAGGGACAGAAATGTACCGTATACCGTGATATATACGCCTATCAAATGATTGAAATCAATATACACCAATATACAGTATATATATATTGATATCAATCATTTGATAGGCGTATATATCACGGTATACGGTACATTTCTGTCCTTACGAAAGGAGAGAGAAGAGTCATAGCAATGTCAAGGTCACATGTACGGTACATTGTAGGGACAGAAATGTACCGTATACCGTGATATATACGCCTATCAAATGATTGAAATCAATATACACCAATATACAGTATATATATATTGATATCAATCATTTGATAGGCGTATATATCACGGTATACGGTACATTTCTCTCCTTACGAAAGGAGAGAGAAGAGTCATAGCAATGTCAAGGTCACATGTACGGTACATTGTAGGGACAGAAATCTACCGTATACCGTGATATATACGCCTATCAAATGATTGAAATCAATATACACCAATATACAGTATATATATATTGATATCAATCATTTGATAGGCGTATATATCACGGTATACGGTATATTTCTCTCCTTACGAAAGGAGAGAGAAGAGTCATAGCAATGTCAAGGTCAATGTACGGTACATTGTGTAGGGACAGAAACCGTATACCGTGATATACGCCTATCAAATGATTGAAATCAATATACACCAATATACAGTATATATATATTGATATCAATCATTTGATAGGCGTATATATCACGGTATACGGTACATTTCTCTCCTTACGAAAGGAGAGAGAAGAGTCATAGCAATTTCAAGGTCACCTTCGTAAGGAAACAATTATACCGTACATGGTGATATATATACGCCTATCAAATGATTGATATCAATATTCACCAATATACAGTATATATATATATACCGTATATTGATATCAATCATTTGATAGGCATACATATCACCATGTACGGTACATTGTAGGGACAGAAATCTACCGTATACCGTGATATATACGCCTATCAAATGATTGATATCAATATTCACCAATATACAGTATATATATATAGATATATCATATATATATATATACAAGGAGAGAGAATACATAGAACGGTACAGAGCTGTATAAGGAATGGAATTTATTCACCATATAGATATATAAGAGAATATCAATCAAAGCATATCAAGTGGAAGAGGGTATAGAGATATAAATCAAATGATTATCAATAATACAGGAAATATATAAGCTTGTAAGGAATGAAAATTAGTGATAAATAGAGACAGATGAACTGAGAAAAGGGAAGAGAATTACATATACGAAAGGGAGAAATATAGAGAAGAGAGAAAGGGAGGAAGGGAGACAGCGCGTACGAAGGAGAAGGGAGGAGAGAGAGAGAAAGCGAGCTAGCCAGAGAGAGTCAGACAGACAGACAAGAGGAGTGAGAGAGACAGAAAGAGAGAGAGAGAGAGAGCGAGAATACAGAGAATACAGGAATAAGGAGAAACAAGAGAAAATAAGAGGGCTTACCGAAGGAATAATAGACGCGCGTGAGGCCGAAGTCAGAACAAAGCGAACGCATCCGAACGCGCCTGGGAAATAGACCAAAAAGTAGCCTCTCTTCCTCACCTCCTCCCACCCTCCACACTCCCTCACTTCATTCAGAATAGACTTCTATGGGGAGACGGAGAGTGGCTCGTTCCAAAAATGATCGTTTCGTTCCGATTGGAGCCATAGTTACGGCGCTAGGGCGAGTGAAAATGAGCTAATATTTCGGGATTGTGCCCGCTGGGCGGCTCGGTGTAAAATACCGCCTAGCCCGCCAATAAGGTGTTAATTATTCTTAGTGTTGTTGATGATCTCCAGGTTACAGGTATAAAATATATGTCTTGCTCCTCCATGAACCAGGTGTTAAACTGAATAAAACCCATGTTAACTTGTTACCTGTGTGCTTATTATCCTGCCGTGTTGTCTCTTTATTTAAAGTTTAAGATATACCTATCCAGTTAGAGAGCTGCTCATTGTACAAAGAATATCTCGCGTTCCAATTTGGACCGGGCATAACACTGGTGGCAGCGGTGGGATTTTTCTCGAAGGTAACCTTTCAGGTTTTTCCTGCTTTAAATATTTTGAGACTATCACGACAGGGATAAGTAGTCAGTATTGCAGGGAAAGCACTGGATATTATTCCTTTCAGACCAGAGGAAACTGACATTGCCACCTATTTAGAGGTTGTCAAGCCAGTGCTTGACATATTTAAAGATGAAGTTGCCCCTAAAATACATACTGTAGTCATGAAGCTAGGGCGGTCTATGGCCCTAGTTTCCAGTTATGTAAAAGAGAACCCCGGAATGACCTGGGAACAGTTTGAAACATACACTAAAACTGCCATTAACCCCGTCTTAGGTACTGTGATAGCCGACCAGCAATTTCACTCCATCACCTACGACGGGGACCTCGACGCCACCATCAGCAAGCTTACCAGGCTGGCTTCCACCGCATTCACAACGGCTACAGCTGCAGAGAGGAAGGAGAACGTCCGCCGGACCCTGATGAGGATCCTTCCGCGTGCAGTCCGGGACCACTTTGCCATCACAGAACCGGCCGGATATGATACAGACCTCCCTATCATACGCCGTATTCTGGCCCTGCAAAAGTCCCAGGAGCAAGGAAAGATCGCGGGTATCCAACGAGCTCCCACTAAGCCACAAGGAGCTCATTCCGGACCAACCTACCACCCTAGCTGCAACCAGGACAAGCCGGAAGAATGGGCCAGAGTCAAGCCTGGAGACTGGAAGCCCTGCGGGTCCCAGTGCCCTATTAAAGGGTTGAAGAGGTCTTTTGCCGAGTTGCTGGCCAAACGCTCGAGGGTTCCACTGTTCTGGGGACAGATTCCCTGGCTGAAGCCCTCCAGAAGAGTTGCCACCATCCTAGAAGACGGCACCGCAGGAGCTGAGGATTACGACAAGACAGCTGCAGAGGTTGGTGACCCGGACGACCACAGTACAGTCGAGCCGGAAGTCATCAAACCGGGTTTTTAGACCGCCCCCGCCCACCACTTGCAAACTGGCGGGGGCTCGAGATAGGGGCAGCTATGATATGATAAAGCCTCCCATTTACACCCACCTGACCATCCAGGGAGTCAACTCTAGACTCCTTGTCGACACCGGAGCTTCAAGATCCTGTATTTTTTCCTCTTACCACCAGAGACATCACAACACTTTTGGACCGATTCAACACTCGTCCACCACCCTCATTGATGCCAACGACAACTTTATTCCTAGTACTGGCATCACGGCCCCACTGTATGTGGCCACCCCTCAACCTAACCACGGCCATCACCACGCTTTCATGGTATTTCCCTCCCAAGAAACCACCTACGACGGATACCTGGGATTCGACCTTCTCACGGCCCTTCGCACTACTATCCAGTGTGTTGAAAGAAGATTGTTATTTTCCACCAAAACCCCAGGACTCACCACTCCGAAGATTGCCACACCGCTCCATGACCCTCCTCAAACCTTGAAAGCCATCCGTGTTGCATCGGCCATCACCATTCAACCCATCACCTTGCTGCCACATCATGAACATTGGGTACCCATCCATCCAGCCCTCAACGGAGAACTCATTCACACTCCCTCTCTTCAGGGCCCTTTTGACAGGGATTGTCTCACTGCTCCTGCCATTTTAAAACAAAATGCAGTAAGAATAGCCAACATCTCCGACCACCCTATCCAGGGGTCTCACCATCGGAGAACTAGAGACTTATGATGACCAGCCTTCAACCGACACCACCACCTCCATTCCTGCATCAACTCCATCACTCCCAGATGTTCCTACTCACCTCACCCCTCAACAAAAGGACGATCTGTGCCAGTTAATGGCCGAATACCAGGACATCTTTGCCACCAACTCCCAAGATGTAGGCCACACCCATGTCCTAGAACACCACATTCACACTGTTGGACCCCCAGTCAGACAGGCTATACGAAGAAAGAACCCCCTTCAGCGCCAAGAAGAACAGAAGCAAGTTGCAGAGATGTTAGAAGCTGGCATCGTCAACCCCTCAACTAGCCCTTGGTCCTCTCCAGTGGTACTGGTCAAGAAGAAGGATGGGTCATCTCGATTCTGCATCGACTACCGACAACTCAACGATGTCACCATCAAAGATGCCACCCTACTACCACGCATCGACGACTCCCTAGACTCCCTCTTAGGAGCCAGATGGTTCTCCACACTGGACCTGCAATCCGGATACTGGCAGGTCCCCGTCGCCCCCACCGACCAAAACAAAACAGCTTTCTCCACCAGCCAAGGGAAGCTTTACGAGTTCTCAGTGCTGCCATTCGGATTATGTAACGGTCCCGCCACCTTCTCCCGACTGATGGAATCCGTACTTCAGGGATTAACTTGGGAAACATGTCTGGCGTACTTGGACGACATCATAGTATTTGGTCGTACCTGGGCAGAACACCTCCAACGCCTCCGCCAAGTTTTCCAGAGGATCCGACAAGCCGGATTAAAGCTGAAGCCTACTAAATGCACCATGGCTCGACATCAGGTCCAATTCTTAGGACATCTGGTGTCAGAAGAAGGACTTGCACCTGACCCCAAGAAACTCCAAGCCATCCAGGAGATCCAAGCCCTGAAGTCAGTAAAAGGAGTAAGAGCTTTCCTAGGCCTTGCCTCCTACTATCGGAGGTTTGTGAAGAATTTCGCCACCATTGCCAGACCTCTACATGACTTAACTAGGAAGGAAGAACCTTTTGTGTGGACCCCCGCCCATCTCCAAGCCTTCACCTCCCTCAAGGACCTACTCGTGTCTTCCCCTGTCGTCTCTTTTCCGGACTACCAACTACCCTTTAGACTCTACACCGACGTGTCCCTTCTCGGCGTCGGTGCAGTACTCTCCCAAAATCGAGAAGGACGAGAGCACATCATTGCTTGTGCCAGCCGGACCTTAACCCCGGCAGAAACCAACTACCCGGTAACCAAAAGAGAATGCTTAGGCATCGTTTGGGCCCTCCAACACTTCCGGGCCTACCTAGCTGGCGTCAAGATCACCATCATCACTGACCACCAAGCCTTACAATGGCTCAGGAAATCTGACTCTAAGAATGCCCTAACAGTCCGTTGGCGAGAATCACTTGAGGAGTTTGATTTTGAGATTTCCTACAGGCCGGGAAAACTCCATACCAATGCAGACGCCTTATCCCGGCTCCCACTGGCACCAGAACAACTCAACACCATCCAAGACCCTCTATCACCACCTACTACCACTCCCCCTCTCATCCAGGCCTACCTCCGGAACGACAAACCAACTTGGATCTCCACCCGACTTTTTGGCCTCTTACAAAGAAGGGGTGACGCCCTCTTTACCCCAGAAGGCCAGATCGTACTAGGGCCTGAGGATGCTGAACAAATGATGTCTTCCTTGCACACCAACAACGGGATCCATCTAGGCCAAAAGAAGTTGGTGAACACGTTCAAAGACATCTACTGGACTCCTCGCCCCTACACCACGGCCAAGAAAATCACTGAAGCTTGCCGTGCCTGCACCCTGGGAAAAGACCAAACACGCACCCCAGGACCTTCCGGCAAACTCATCGCTTCTAAACCCTGGCAACTTTTGGCAGTGGACATCATGGGACCTCTACAAAACGACAGGGGATACCGCTACATCATCACCTTCGTGGACACGTACTCAAAATACGTGATCGCCTGCCTGCCAGAGAACACACTGCTATGGCCGTCACCGAGGCATTATTACAACATGTCTTTCCCTATTTTGGATTGCCACAGGCAATCCACTCCGACAATGCCCCTGAATTCACCGGACAAATTTGGACGCAGTTCTCCGAAATGTTTGGATTTCACATCAGCCACTCTTCACCCTACTGGCCAAAAGGAAACTCCATCTGCGAGCGATCTCATCGAACCATCGTCAATCAAATCCGGACACGCCTCCAACAGATGAACTCATCGGACTGGACCAGCCAAATTCGCATCATACAATGGGGAATAAACACCTGCCCCAGAGACAACGGGATCACCCCTCATGAGATGGTTTTTGGGAGCCCACCTCTCCTCATACCACTACGTCACCTAGCTGCCTCTACTGAGGCCTCACCAGGTCTAAATACCAACCTCGTCCACCTCAGGAACCGCCTACGTCAGCTCCAGTTTACCCAAGATCTCCAGCCTGATGAAGCCCCCAAGAACAACCCTCACCAAGTAGGCGACCTAGTCATGGTCGCCATCTTACCTGTACCCTCCAAACTGAAGCCACGGTACAAGGGTCCATTTGAGGTCCTTAGGGTCCCAAACTGTTTCCAGGTCATAATTAACTATCATGGGGAATCTCGCACTTATAGGAATAGGTTTGTCAGAAGGTTTCAACCTATTAATAAGAATATTACTGTTGTAGCTGAGCCTGATCAGGGTGTTGACTGTACCCCTGTTTCAAATCTTCACCCTCAAACTTCCTGTCTTTCCGGACCTGTCCCTCTCAACCATGCTGTCCCTCTCCCTCCACCTCTTTCCACTCCCCCTCTCAATTCTCCTTTGCCTGCCCTTCACTCTCCTGTACTGCAACCTCCTGTCACCCTTCCCACTTGCCTCACCCAGTTCACCCCTTCTCACCTTCCTAAACATCGACCTCCTCCTGTTCTCTCTACTCAAACCCAAACTTCCCCCTCTTCTCTTTCACCTCCTGTCACCTTCACCCCTTCCCGCATTCCTAAGCCCAAATCTTCTCACATCTCCTCTCCTTCTCCCTCTCCTCTCGTTTCACCTCCGCAACCTCCTTCTCAACCATCGCCTTTAATTAACCTTGCCACGTCTAGTCTTCCCCCCTCGCCACCACAACTCACCAACATACCCCCCACTTTGCCTATCACCCCCAGCTTCCGTCCTAAAAAACCCTCACCTACTCCTCCTATCTCTATAACCCTGCCTTCTTCTTCTCCTCAATCTATTTCCCCTCCTTCTCAACTTCCCAGGCGAAAAACAATATCCAAATTT
Source organism: Paralithodes platypus (assembly GCA_032716605.1). Classification (NCBI taxonomy): domain Eukaryota; kingdom Metazoa; phylum Arthropoda; class Malacostraca; order Decapoda; family Lithodidae; genus Paralithodes; species Paralithodes platypus. The sequence continues at coordinate 28,024,042 of CM064550.1, forward strand.
CGCTCAATGTCACCTCTAACTCCATCTCCCCCATTTCCCAGACTGCCTTCTTATACCCGCTGTGGAAGACCTGTGAAGCCACCCACCAGATAGGAACATGCAGCCCTGTCCCAGCCTAAAGTGAGAAAGGTTAAGGATCAAGCGTCTTCAAGCTCCTCCCCCCAGCCTGGTACTTCGGCGTCCGCACCAAGCTCCTCCCCCCAGCCTGGTACTTCGGCGTCCGCACAACCTCATGACCTGGGCCAAGCCAGGCTCTCTGTCATCACTCTCCAACCACCTCCAACCACCTCCAGCCACGACAACGCCCTCGCTGACGACCACCACCAAGATGCGGATTGACATGATAACCCTGGCGCGGAAGGACTCCATCAAAGTAATCAAGTCACCTCACCAACTCCTGGACCATTTGAGGTACTGTGACTCCTCTTCTCTCCTCACCCTCACCGGAGACAAGATGGCCACCCCTAACAACCAGGGAGTCATTTATTACCACTTCCTCCAGCACCTGACCCCTGTCTACGAAGATAATACTTCAAGACATTACCATCTCCAGTCCCGGGGTCGGGACTTTTCTCTACCAGATGGTAGTGAGATGCGGTCTCAGGATGATAAGACCGCATCTCTAGCTGCCACTAAACCTGCAGCCAACCCTACTCCTGCCAGCCACCCTGCTCCTGCCCGCATCGCCCGCATATCAACGAGACAGGTGGGACACATAAGACCTGAGTGGACTACACCCAGCATACCCTGCCCAGCCAGCTTCTATGGCCCCTACCACCAGAGAGAAAAGTCAGAGGGGTAACTACGCTAAACACCCAGCTAACCATCCTAGACTTCCCCAGCCTGATCAACCAGCTACAGGTGGTACTCCTTTATTTACCAACTTACCTTTCATCTCCCCCATCAAGGACTGCCAAACTGCTCCAGACTTTCACTCTCTATTCCCTAGTCAGCCATTTATATCACCCATCAAAACCCCTCAGGATCTTGCAGCCATCCAAGTCATGTCCTTTTCCCGGGCTAGGATAGCGCATAAACCAGCAGTTCTAAACCTTTTCTTATATAAATCATCCTGCACATGCCATTTCTCATCCACTTCCTCTCCCACCAGGAAGTGATCACCCCCATCTTATAACAGAATCTTCCCTGGGGCATCTAGCTACAAGGTACAGCCAGAGTCCAGGCGTGCCACCCCCAGAGCTACAAGGACATAACCACCACGCGCCAACACCACCCCAGCGCCTTTGATCCTCTCAAGCCGGGCGCCTTAAGTAGGGGCAAGAAGATTGCCTTATACTCACCCAGCCTGGACATCAGTAACGAAACTTGCCTTTTGGTATTCTTTAGTTCAGGGTAAGAACAGCCAGAGATAGCTGGTGTTCAACTTGTCAGTTGTGTGCTGTGATCGAAGATCTACCAGGTCGGGTTCCCCCCATCAGGAAGAGGACTAGCTTGGGCAACCCACTTTGGGCTCCCCCTTTCTGGCCTTCGATGCGGTGCACAAACCAAGTACCAAAGGATTCCTACCTTGTTTTGTTCAAGGGATTATGAGGATAGTGTAGTAACTTTAGATCTACCAGATCGGGTTCCCCCCATCAGGAAGAGGACTAATTTTGGGCAACCCACTTTGGGCTCCCCTTTCTGGATTATCTTTTTACTACATGGTTCTGATAGTTCCACAAACTAGCAAGGAAGGAAGACACTTACCCTGACCCCCCTTAGACTACCTATAATGTCACTATCTAGACTGCTTGCAACTCTAGGTAGATCATTATGCTAGTCACCCTAACCCCCCAAACCTTGTAGCAGAACTCCAGCATATCCTTTGGGGATCACTGCACTGTGGGAGTGCAAGAGGAACCCGGTTGTCCCGTGGTAGGCACCAAGGTCTAAGGAATCATCTTGTGACTCACCCTGGATCAGTAGCTGGAGTCATCACGCCCAGCCGCCCCCCCTGGACCAACTTCCGGAGCCATCACGCCCAGCCGCTCTCCGGACTACTGGATCCTCCCTCGATCTACGGGCCTTCCTCTTCACTACAGCTCTCCTTTAAGTGCTTTTGTATAGTTTATGGGTATAGAGTTGACTCAGGGTTGTGGTAGAAGTTATCTTCAGGGGTTCTCATTAACATTACGTCTTGCGAGAGGTCTTTCTTCTCCCTACTTAAATTGACGTTAATTAGCCCACTTGCCGGGACACATTATACATACCTATCCGGGGATCCTTATATACGCACCTTCCCGGGTTATTGGTCTCCCATAGCCCGACAGAGGGGGCGTGCCTATATAAGACCCATAGCATCAAACACAAACACATATTTACACGTAATCTAGTTCCTTTGTATAACTTCTAGCCTAATTCATTTAACATTCTGTCAGGTTCATAACTCGAATAGATTTCCCTCTATCTCAGCTCCCGACGATTGTTGCCTCAGCCTTCAGCACCTTGCTAGTACACAATTAGAGTTAAGGATTAACCCTTTCAGACTCATATGATGCAGAGGTTGCCAGATTTGCAATAAGAAATAGAGTTCTCTCACTCTTATAATTACCTCTCCATAATTAATTTTCTGCCTACTGTTACGACTGAGGTTTAAATATATCAGGGCTCTTATTCATTGGACTAGTAATGGCATAAATGCTACAACGGAAAGCGCTAGATCCAACCTCTGATGTATATTCCCAGTGAACAAAGAACACAAATACTCTCCGAGTTCTATATGCAATAATAGGCTATCAAACTCTCAATAAATGTGCGTCTACTCTAGGCTTAATGTTATGTGAAAACAGCCTATTACTACCTATAACCGAAGGTGCTTGGTTATGGTATGCAAAGTAAGGTGGTAAGAGAAGTTACAGCTTACGTTACTTTAATCAATAAATGTCAGGCACTCCTGCATGAAAGAAAGTGCACTAAAGTCCTTCAACACTAACAAGGAATCTTCTTTAAATGTTAGATGCTATAAAGATGCTCGTATCGGAAATGGAACCCAAAAAGGCAGGCAGCGGAACAATGCTCGTGCAGGCTATGCACACAAAAAGGCAGAATATATAATGCAGTCGGGGCCAAGAATATCCTAAACACTACAACAATAATAATCGCCACGACAATGCAGTATTCCTATCAACAAAAAGAGCCTAAGTCGTTTGTGTCTCCATACATCAAACTAGGCTGCGAAATGCTTGTGTAAACATAAATGGGTATGCATAAAAAGAGTAATTAGGTTAATATACTTAATGTCTATTGTGACTGATAAAGTCTAGCTAGAGTCAATGATACGAGATACTGATGCCGCATAGCCTAGTGCAAATCTCAAGTCTGTGCGTCAAATATTACGTTATAGGGAAGGATAGCTCTCTTGAGAAACCTTAATACCGAAGTATTAAGCGTTCTCCTGGCGTACCTCAAAGACAAACAACGAGCTTAGAACAGTGCAGAATGGTATAGGCAAAAAGCCCTCATTCGTGCATGCTCTACTCTCAATGGCACACAGACTAGAATTTACTCAATCAACTCCAGTTCTCAGGTATGTCGTGCAGCTTTTTCCTAAAGCCAGCACTCATAGGAAACAATACCTTATAATATCAGACCCCTAGTCTAGCATTATCTAATCCAGCAGAACACTAATACTTATAGGAAGCGGTACTAAACAATATGAATGCCAACCAATGCTTCGTGATCAACTTATCTTAACAACTAAACATACATAGGTTATATCAGACCTTAACGCACAATACAACTGGCCAGCATGAAGCTGATTTTGCAGAGTTAACCAGAGGGGGTATAATCTTAATAAAAGGTGGTGAAAGATATGAAAAAAGAGAGAGGTAGGCAGAGGAAAAGATTCTCAGGTGCAGGCGGGGGACAGGTAGCAAGGGATAAAGATGGATGCATTCTAGAAACCAGATCTGAGGGAGAGAGTGGCGAGGAACCTGTATATATACCGGGACTAGTTTTCACCGCGCAAAGTAAAGCGGTGACAAGTCCTCTAGCCACTAGCAAAGAAGCTAGCAACATGGTAAGGACCTCCCTCAACCAACCCCCACGAGGCAGCCAGCCGTGACGTCATCGAGCGGGGCAAAACCACTGCGCGCCCCCCTCTCACTCTGTTCTACTCTCTCTCTCTCTCCCAGATCCCATCATTACTAGTTAATGATAAAACATATACTTTACAATTAAATATAGAAAGCCTTGACATGGGTGAAAACAAAGAGCCTTTCCGGACTGCCCATGACACGAGCTTTCATATGAAATAAAGCACACTCTAATACATAAACTGTAGCCCCATCCACTGCCCTGGCGATCCTAGCGAGTCACTGTAGGACAAGCCATGCGGTTCTAACGGAGTGGTTAACGTCACACTACAGCTAACTCAAAGACAACTACAGAGGTTGAAGTAACTAAACTAAAGGTTTCTAAATACCCCTGATGGTAACAAAGGCTTTAAAGTATCCCTAATAGGCTCAAAATCGCATCATATGTCGGAGAGGGTTAATCTTTGCCAGATGAGATCTACCACACCTATAGTATTAATATCATTTGTGAGCCTTTCCGAGCCCACTTCATTGTTGATGACCACTTGGCCATTATTGCTTTAGAGTCAGTTAACGTCACTATATGCCGGGGACATCATTGCATGATCCAGACGGCATTTGCCATTACTGCACTCTTGTCTTTTGTTGAGATCCTCTCTGAGATCTATTTGGGTAGGAGGTGTACCTCCACCATTTTGGATACCTTATAATTGTATCCTAGGAGTATTATTATTACCTTGAGTCCGGACCCATTGTCCGACTCCTATTGCTTACTTGATAACCTTATTAATGTATGTCTTAATTATTCGTATTGTTGTGGATGATCTCCAGGTTACAGGTATAAAATATATGTCTTACTCCTCCATGAACCAGGTGTTAAACTGAATAAAACCCATGTTAACTTGTTACCTGTGTGCTTATTATCCTGCCGTGTTGTCTCTTTATTTAAAGTTTAAGGTATACCTATCCAGTTAGAGAGCTGCTCATTGTACAAAGAATATCTCGCGTTCCAATTTGGACCGGGCATAACAATTCCTAAAATATAACTACAATTCATATCACTAGATGCAAGAAAATGCTACTATATCGAAATAAATACATCTAGATCTAGCAATAAGTATGCTAAATTGGCACTACTATATGGTCACACGAATAGCCCTTTATGAACTACTAGGAGGGGTACCCGGCGTTGCCTGGGTTTAAATTCTACTACCATAATCACCATCATCAATCACTACTACCACAATCATCACAATACTACTACTACCATAATCACCGGCCTCGACCTCCCTGTGCCTCATTAAACGGCGACCTCGATTTCGGCTGCTAAATGACCTCCGATTTTGGATCTGACCTCATGAGTACCCCCATTTTGGGGAGCTGCGAACAACTTTCGTTCCATACACCTTTTCGATCGGAGGCCTCCTTCTGCCCCAAACAGCCATTTTTTTCGCATTTTTCTCGCTCCCGTATACTACATAAGTTCTGCCGAAAATTTTATTAAACAAAAGTGTCTCTGATTTCCACTAAACTCGCCTAAAACCATCTCCAAAGCCTGGGCTTTCCAATGGTGCCCCACACTCCCACCTGGCACTAAAACTGTGGGAGGAGTTATTCCAGTCCCTGACATACCTCATGATATTTGGTATATTACGCTATTTCGCTTTTATTTTGTCTTTATTTGCTTTGTAATAATTATTCTGCAATGCATATTTACTTTCATTCTTAAAAATAGTCAGGAAAGGTTGTCCATATAATGTATATATTTAAAAGTCTGGATCGCCCCTAGTCATTTTGTGCCACCACACTTTAATGAGAGTGGGTTATCAGACTTTGGGGTGACACAAAATGCAGCTATTATATGGACAACCTTTCCTGACTATTTTTAAGAATTAAAGTAAATATGCATTGCAGAATAATTATTACAAAGCAAATAAAGACAAAATAAAAGCGAAATAGCGTAATATACCAAATATCATGAGGTATGTCAGGGACTGGAATAATCGACAACAGAACATATTGGCAATACATTTGAATATATACAATTTAAGATGTGTTGTGACATTACATATTAGGTGAAATTATACAACATATTTATTTGTTTAATATTAGAGCAAGAAATAATCGCATACATAGAAATTTCAATAATTCTGAGGAATGACGGATTAATTACCGTGACGAACACTGATTTTCTGAACTTGACTCTTGGGAAGACGACGTCAAGGTCACGAGGCTACAAGCACATGCTCCGCAGCTCGGCCACTTCTCCCTCACTACCCTCAGCACTCCCCACGCAGCCGTGGTGCTTTGCTAAACTCTGACAAATGTTATTATATTTATACATATGCGTGTACTGTTACTTAGTAATATTGTATTGTGTAACCTAAACAACCCAAATGATATCAATTTAAGTAAGAATACACCGAAATATAATCGTGCTTAGGCGCGAATGGAGTGGCACCGCGGCTGCGGCCATGCGCTCCAATGTTTATAAACAACACGCTTTAGGCCTACATTTCAAGATCAATAATTAATGATCCATCATTTCGATATTATTTTGATCTAGTTGAATCTGTAAAAAATTGTGATGACTATTCCTATAATATAATCGCTTACTTTGAGGTATTATATATAATAACTCCGGTCGGTTATCGGCCTTCTATAGGATTATGATGCTTCTTTTGGACATTCTGAGGATATAGTTAGGTACATTTATAATTATGACATCCAAATCGATTATTTATATATGGATATATACAAAAAGTCTTAAAACTGTTATCAAGTTCCGAAAGTCTGAATCGGGTTGAGTTTCGACCCTGTGGAAGAGCAGGGTTGAGTTGGCTTGACATTGGACACCCTTTTATGGCATTTGGGTGTGAAATACGACACCATTTCCAGTCTATCGGAGATAATGATGGTAAAGGAAAATGCGGCATTTTATACCGTCGACTGTATCGGTTGGTACTGCTGGGGGTCACTTCCTTATCTAGGGATTTGTAGAGGGTAAAAGTTCGTCGGCTCACCAACTCTGAAGGAAGCATGTGTGATTTGTTTGATTTTAATATAGAGAATTGTTAGTTTCTAAAGAAGGCATGTACATAGTTGTTTTATAATTCTTATAGAAGTTTAGAAAGCATCTCTAGGAGATGGTTTGATAGGACTCTCGTAATTTGACGAGATCCTTAGGCATGGTTGATTTCAGTACATTCAGTTTACTTGTATAACTCTTTTTAGTGGCAGGTTTCTTTAATATTAACTACACTCTTTTGCTCATTGTTTTTCTTCTTAATGTTTATTGTTTCCTTAATATTAAGTTCATATATGTATACAGGTTTGATTTATCATTTCAAAATGGTTGGGAAAACAAGATTCTCCTGGGTACTGTTGTGGTCTTGTCCAGGCAGGTTTTCTTTTTGTTCTTTTCTGTTTTCTTCTTCTCCTCTCCTTCAGTTGTTTTTGTTTTCCTCGTTATTTTAGTAAATATGAGTGTAGGCCTAATTACTTAATAGGAATGAGCTGCTTGTAAATATAATATATATATATATAGTTTCGGAAAATATATAGGCAAATATTGGTTTGGTATATAACAAAGTTATAAATATGTGCAATGGGCTACCTGGTGCTATAGTAGGATTACAAACGATAGAGTTAAATTGGATGGGTAGATGGACGAGGTGGGTTGGGTGTGAAAGGGATCTGCCTTATGTAGGCCAATCATCTCTCTGTAGACTCCCGTATTCTTGTGCATTGTGTTTTGTTCTAAGCATTGTGTACATAGATGGTTACGTATTTTAGTAATGAAGTTTTTTTCCGCGTTATAAGAACATAAGAAAATGAGAGTCTGCAGAAAGCCGATTGGCCCAAACAAGGCAGATCCCTCTCACACCCAACCCCAATTATAAGGCCTAATTATAAGCCTTATGGGCTTATAAAGCCCAGCTCACTAACACCATTAGGACTGACCACACCGAAACGGTCAAAGGTCAGAAAACGGGGCTCTACAGAGCGCCGACTGGCCCACACCTGACAGATCCCCCTCACACCCAACCCATCTCGTCCATATGCCTATCTAATTTTATCTTAAAGCTCCCTATCGTTCTTGATCTCACTATAGCACTTGGTAGCCTATTCCACCTATCTACAACTCTGTTACCAAACCAATATTTGCCTATATCCTTTCTGAAACTAAATTTATCAAATTTGAAACCATTTGTTCGAGTTATTACGCTATCACTGAGCTTTAGTACATTTTTCATGTCCCCCTTTATTAATCCCACAAACCCACTTGAACACCTCTATCATATCCCCTCTAACTCTGCGTCTCTCTAACGAATGTAAGCCTGATTTCTTCAACCTTTCTTCATACGGAAGATTTCTAATATTATGGATAATTTTTGTCATTCTACGTTGTACTCTCTCCAATGAATCTATGTCCATTCTGTAATAAGGACACCAAAATTGAACAGCATAATCCATATGGGGTCTCACTAATGACAAGTAAAGTTTTACATAGATACACAGACTACACAGACCTTGCGGTCCCTACTAGGTAGTCCGGACTTAATGCTAAAATAGAATTTACTACAAAGTGGAAGGCAAGGATAGCAATTAAGTTGGGGAAAGAAGTCCCCCAGCAGAATGAGAAAACATTTTACTGGGAAATTTATAGTAAAGAACGAAGATGCGAAATATTATATGCTACTGATGCTTAACCCTTTTTTGTTTTTGTTTTTTACCTATATTATTCCTACCTCCTCAAAATGAATATCTAGACTTCTTTTGAATGTGTCAATAATTGTCTTACATTGTACCACTTTCTCAGGCAATTTGTTCCACTCGATGACCACACTGTAGGTGAAGAAGTGCTTTGTGTCATCTAGATTCGCCCTCCTGGTTTTTAATTTCATTCCATTTCCCCAAGTTAATGAGAGAGAGAGAGAGAGAGACTTACAGAGATAAATCAAAACAGAATAGATGACCGAGTGTAATCGGAAGAGAAAGGTTTACGTATTTTATTATTTGGTGTAAATTTGTAGTGTTTTGTAGTATGTGAGAGAGAGAGAGAGAGAGAGAGAGAGAGAGAGAGAGAAAGTAAACACATACTATTAAAGCCAGATCATATGCACAGGTTGTATGACAGGTCGAGTAGGCGGTGACGTATTATTTGCATTGGGTATTTGGGTGTGGGGGAGAGAGAGAGAGAGTGAGTGAGTGAGTGTGTAAGTGGGTGTGGGTGTCATTTCCATGTGTGTTTCTGTATGTAGCGTGCGAGTAAATGTCTGAATGCGTTATCATTGTATTACGCGTGTTTGTGTGTGTGTGTGTGTGTTATTTGAGTGTGTGTGTATGTTTTAAGATAACATCAGCAGTTCTGTTACTCACACTCCTAGAGATGAACCCGAGAATCCTGTTTGCCTTGTTACGAACGCTTATACATTGTTTTCTAGGCTTCAAATCATTGCTAACAAACACACCTAGATCTTTCTCACAATCTGAGTTATCTAATTCCATATTAGCTAGTTTATATTTAACATTTGTATGCATCTTCCCTATCTTTAATACCTTGCATTTGTCAATGTTAAACTTCATCTGCCAAATTACTGACCATTCGAGTAAGGTATCTAGATCCCTTTGGAGGCACTCTATTTCTCTATCTGAATCCATTTTTCTCCCCATTTTGGTATCGTCTGCAAATTTACTTATCCTACTAGTTATACCTAAATCAAGGTCATTTATGTATATAACAAACAACAGAGGACTTAATACAGATCCCTGGGGGACACCACTTTTGACTGCTCCCCATTCTGACTTGGTACCATTTATGCTGACTCTCTGCTTCCTACCAATTAGCCATGACCTAATCCATCCCAACAACGCCCCACCTATTCCATGCCCCTCAACCTTTCTCATCAATCTCTCATGGGGGACTCTGTCGAAAGCTTTACTGAAATCTAAATATATTATATCATATGACTTGTCATTATCTACTGCTTCATATACCTCTGAGAAAAAACTAAGCAAATTAGTAAGGCAAGAACGTCCCCGAGTGAATCCATGCTGAGAAGAATTTATTAAATTAAATGTGCCTAAGTGGTTTCTAATTTTACTAGCAATAATTGACTCTAGTAGCTTTCCTATGATTGATGTAAGACTAATGGGACGGTAATTGAATGCTATTGATTTATCACCTTTTTTGAAGATCGGAACTACGTTTGCAAGCTTCCAAGCTTCTGGAACTATACCTGTCTCTAATGACTTGTTAAATAGAAATGTTAATGGGTAACTTAACTCATCTCTGCATTCTTTTAATACTCTAGCATATACCTCATCAGGACCAGGCGATTTATGAGGTTTCAGTCTGTCAATTTCCTTAACACTTACACTTTGTTACACTTTGTAGTATTCCGTCCGTTAGCGACACAGTTGAGCTGGGGCTCCACTGCGACCAGGCAGCTCCCTTTCTTCCACTCTCCATTCCAGAAGTCGGTTGGAGTTGGCGCTGGGGTATCCTGGTGTTGGTGGCCGGTCCGGTATTTTGGCCAGCCACATAACATAAGAACATAAGAAAATGGGAGTCTGCAGAAAGCCGATTGGCCTAAGCAAGGCAGATCCCTGTCCCACACAACCCCAATTCAATTGCAAAGCCCAATTATAGGCTCAACACTCTAATACCCTGAGGATCATCTTACCAAAACGGTTAGAGATTAACGCAGGATTATGGGGGTCTGCAGAGCGCTGATTGGCCCAACCCGGCTGATCCCCCTTCACACCCAACCCTTCTCGTCCATATGCTTATCCAATTGGCCACATGTCCAAGTGTTTCTGGAAGGTGTCTCGAGACACCCCGGTCATGTTCCTGAGAGGGGCTGGTATACAGTTGAACAGTCTGGTTCCATTGTATGCAAAGCTGTGATGGATCAGGATTGATCCATCACAGCTTTGCATACAATGGAACCAGCACATCATTTCTACTTATAGTAACCGTACTTAACCTATTTTCTATACTATCGCTATATACCTTACGGACTTCTGGAAACTGCCAAATTTTCATTAGTGAAAACGGATAGAAATTGATTATTTAATGTACTGCACATTTCTAAATCATTTTCTGTCATTTCTCCTATCGAAGTTTTAAGGGGACCAATTACATCTCTAACCTTGGATTTATATAATTGGTAAAAAGATTTAGGATTATTTTTTGAGTCATTGGCAACCTTAATTTCATAATTTCTTTTGTCTTTCCTAATATCCTTTTTTACCTGTCTTGATAGAATCTGATAGTAAGCAAGTAGGTGAATTTTGCCTTTCTTATTTTTCTATATATTCCTCTCTTTTTTCCTAGAAGATCTAATAATCTCTTATTCATCCATTTGGGTTGGTTCTGTGTTGATCTAAATTTTCTTTTGGGGATATATTTATTTTGCGCATTGAATACTGACTTGATAAAATTATCGTATGTATCTACCAAGTTTGACGTCTCTTCCTGACTTAAGATGACAGGTGCCTGAGAAGGGGTATACACTCATTTGGACACCTGGATCGACTTATTTTTTTTACCTATAGGGTCCGCTAATAGGGCTCTTCTTAACCCACCATAATTGGCTTTTCTGAAGTCAGGTATTAATGTTGTATTCTCTCTGGTATTACCTTTCCATTGTATATTAAAATACACAGAATTGTGGTCGCTATTTCCTAGGTGGTCCCCTATCTCTACATTATTTATCATATGTTCATTGTTACTGAAAACTAAATCGAGAATATTATTACCTCTATTCGGCGTATCTATGAATTGAAATAAAAAAAACTATCTTGTACTACCTCAATAAACTCCTCAGAATCAGAGTCGCCTATTTGATGCTGCCAATCTATATTCGGAAAATTAAAATCCTCCATAATCTATGTCCATTCTGTAATATAGGCACATGGACGCGTTGGGCTGGATGTGATAGGGATTTGCCAAGTGTGGGCCAGTCGGCCTTCTGGAGACGGGTTGAAAAAGTATCCTGAACTTAGGTAACATGGCTACCTATGTGTATGTGTGTGTGTGTGTGTGTGTGTTCTAAAAGGTAGAGCCAGGATAGGCATAATTGTTTTGACACCATTGTGGTAAACATTTAATTGCAGCTGGGTCCTTAAATTACCCTACGATAAGCTCCCTAATTCACATACATACGCTAATTGCCAAGGGATCTTAATGAGTTAAGCCAATGCAGCCGGGACCCTTAATCACCCTATAGGCCTAACACACACCTATAACTCACCAATACAGGGATCTGTATTAGGTCCTTTGTTGTTTGTTATATATATACATAAATGACCTTGATTTAGGTATAACTAGTAGGATAAGTAAATTTGTAGACGATACCAAAATGGGGAGAAAAATGTATTCAGATAGAGAAATAGAGTGCCTCCAAAGGGATCTAGATACCTTACTCGAATGGTCAGTAAATTGGCAGATGAAGTTTAACATTGACAAATGCAAGGTATTTAAGATAGGGAAGATGCATACAAATTTTAAATATAAACTAGCTAATATGGAATTAGAAAACTCAGATTGTGAGAAAGATCTAGGTGTGTTTGTTAGCAATGATGTGAAGCCTAGAAAACAGTGTATAAGCGTTCGTAACAAGACAAACAGGATTCTCGGGTTCATCTCTTAGGAGTGTGAGTAACAGAACTGCTGATTTTATCTTAAAACTTTACTTGTCATTAGTGAGACCCCATATGGATTATGCTTTTCAATGTTGGTGTCCTTATTACAGAATGGACATATATTCATTGGAGAGAGTACAACGTAGAATGACAAAAATTATCCATAATATTAGAAATCTTCCGTATGAAGAAAGGTTGAAGAAATTAGGCTTACATTCGTTAGAGAGACGCAGAGTTAGAGGGGACATGATAGAGGTATTTAAGTGGGTTAGTGGGATTAATAAAGGGGACATGACAAATGTCGCTCAGTGATAGCGAAAGAACTCGTACAAATGGTTTCAAATTAGATACATTTCGTTTCAAGAAAGGTATAGGCAAATATTGGTTTGGTAACAGAGTTGTGGATAGGTGGAATAGGCTGCTAAGTGCTATAGTGGGATCAAGAACGATAGGGAGATAAAATTAGATAGGCATATGGACGAGATGGGTTGGGTGTGAGGGGGATCTGTCAGGTGTGGGGCTCTGTAGATCCCCGTTTTTCTGACCTCTGACCGTTTCGGTGAGGTCAGTCCTAATGGTGTTTTTAAGCTGGGCTTATAATTAGGGTTGGGTGTAACAGGCCTTGTGTAGGCCAATCGGCTTTCTGCAGACTCCCATTTTTTATGTTTCCTATGTTATGTTTCTTGGAGAGAGTACAACGATGAATGACAAAAATGATCCATAATATTATAAATCTACTATATGAAGAGAGGTTGAAGAAATTAGGCTTACATTCGTTAGAGAATCGCAGAGTTAGAGGGGATATGATAAAGGTGTTCAAGTGGGTTAGTGAGATTAATAAAGGGAACATGAAAGATGTACTGAAGCTCAGTGATAGCGAAAGAACTCGAACACAATCTCCAGTGGGGAGATTGTAGGCACCAATCGATCAGGGCTAGACCCAGGTGAGGTTATAGGCATGTGATAAAGAGTCGCTGAAACTCCTGTTTCATTTGCTTGGCCTCTCTTACTGATTTTCTTTGTGCCTCATTTACACTGAGAGCAATCCAGCTAGCTCTCACAAACACCTCCTCCTCCTATCCACTTCACTACACTAAACATGCACACCACACTTCATTCCTCCACACCAAAATTAAAAAAACACAAAATGATGAATTTTAGCCCAGCCTCGGAGTCCCCAGGGGGGGGGACCATAAATGCCCCCTCACCCGACCGACCATCCCCTGACGACCCCACACAATTACCTGGACCTCGGCCTGTTACTCTTTCTATTAATTTCTGCAACATTCGCGGACTTTCCTCTAACTTTCACTCTGTTGAGCACCATCTCTCCTCCTACAAACCTGATCTTCTCTTCCTCACCGAAACCCAGGTGTCTGTAGCAACATCCAGCAACCCCTTCTCTGTATCCTCCTACTTTCTCTATCCTAGTTTCAAAGCCAAAGGCGGATGTTGTGCATATGTGCACAACAAACTCACTTGCTCTCGTGTTCCCGATTTCGACTCCTCTGAATTCTCAACTTTATGGCTCAAACTTTCCTGTCATTCTCTTACTAAATATTTCTGTGCTGTCTATCTTTCCCCTAACTCTACCAACTTTCCTAAATTCTTTGACTATCTAAACTCTACAGTGGAACACATTCTATCCATTTCTCCTTTCTCAGAAATCTCCATCTTAGGAGATTTCAACGTTCACCACCGCCAATGGCTCTCCTCTCACACTACTGATCCACCTGGTGAACAAGCCTACGTCTTTTCTATCCTAAATGACCTAGAGCAGTTAGTTCAGCAACCCACCCGTATCCCGGATCGCATCGGAGATCGGCCCAACATTCTTGACCTGTTTCTAACTTCTAACCCTTCTTCTTATACTGTCGATCTTTTCTCTCCTTTGGGCTCCTCCGACCATAAACTTATCTCTGTCACCTGTCCTATCTCTCCAGTACAGCCACCCGATCCTCCTAGCCGGCGGCGCTTGTGGCACTTTGGCGCTGCCGACTGGGAGGCTCTTCGGCAGTACTTCTTTGATTTCCCATGGAATGATTTCTGCTTCCATGGCCGAGGACCCTCGGAGAGTGCTGAACGCATTACCGAGGTAATCCTATCGGGCATGGAAGCATACATTCCATTCTCTTTCTCTCAGACTAATGCTAAAAAATCTTGGTTTACTCACGCCTGTTCTACTGCTGTCCGCAATAAGGAGGAAGCATTCAAACGGTACCGACGCCTTAAAACTCAAGACTCTCATTCTTCATATGTTTCTGCCCGGAATCAAGCCAAATCTGTTCTTCGACTTGCCAAACACTCTTTCATCAATAATAAATGCACTGAACTATCCAACTCTAGCTCTTCCCAAGCTTTCTGGCATCTAGCCAAAAACCTCTCCAACAATTTCTCTTCCTCGTCTTTCCCTCCCCTTTCCCACTCTGATGGCACAACCATCACTTCTTCCTCTGACAAAGCTAAACTCTTCGCTCAAACTTTTGCTAGAAACTCCACCTTGGATGATTCCGGTGCTATTCCTCCCTCTCCGCCCTCCTCTCTCTTACTTATGCCTAATATCCTAATCTCTTCTAAAGATGTACTTTCTACCCTCTCTGGGCTTCACACTAATAAGGCGTACGGTCCGGACGGTGTTCCTCCTGTTGTTCTCAAAAACTGTGCTTCCGTGCTGACTCCCTGCCTAGGCAAACTCTTTCGTCTCTGTCTATCCTCTAACGTCTTCCCTTCATGCTGGAAGTTTGCTCACATTCAACCTGTCCCAAAGAAGGGTGACCGCTCTCAACCCTCCAACTATCGTCCAATTGCTCTTATCTCTTGTCTTTCTAAAGTTTTTGAAACTATTCTTGCTTCCAAATTTCTTAAGCATTTCTCTTCTCATAATCTGCTCTCAGATCGCCAGTATGGCTTCCTTAAGGGTCGCTCTACTGGTGATCTTCTTTCATATCTTACTAACTCTTGGTCATCCTCCTTTCGGGACTTCGGTGAGACTTTTTCTATTGCACTAGACATATCGAAAGCCTTCGATAGAGTCTGGCATAAATCTTTAATTTCTAAACTACCCTCCTTCGGTTTCTATCCCTCCATCTGTGCCTTTGTCTCTAATTTCCTTTCCGGCCGTTCCATAGCTGCGGTTGTGGACGGCCATTGTTCACTTCCTCACCCTATAAACTCCGGTGTTCCTCAGGGCTCTGTCCTATCTCCTATTCTCTTTCTAATTTTTATAAATGATCTCCTTAACTGTACCTTAATTCCCATCCATTCATACGCAGACGACTCAACCTTACACTACTCCATTAGTTTTTCAGAACGCCCCAGCCAGCAATCCCTCAACGACAAACGTAATGAAGCCATAGAACTCTTAAATTCTGATCTAAATACTATTTCCAATTGGGGCAGAGAAAACCTTGTTAACTTTAATGCTTCCAAAACCCAATTTCTCCATCTATCTACCCGTCAGGATCTCCCAGCGGACTATCCCTTATTCTTCAACAATACAAAAATCAACCCTTCATCTTCTCTCAATATTCTTGGTGTCTCTTTTTCTTCTGCTCTCATTTGGAAGGACCATATTACCAGTCTTGCTAAGGCAGCCTCCCAGAAGCTGGGTGTGCTCAACCGCCTTAGGGGGTTCTTTTCCCCTGCACAGCTTCTTGCTCTGTACAGGGGCATAGTGCGCCCTTGTATTGAGTATTGTTCACATGTGTGGGGAGGTTCCTCTCACACCGCTCTCCTAGACAAAGTTGAAAGGAAGGCCTTTCGTATCATTAACTCCCGTCCACTCACCAACTCTCTGCAATCTCTCTCTCTCCGCCGCAATGTTGCATCTCTCTCGCTATTCTATCGCTACTATAATAATCAGTGTTCCTCAGAGCTATCCCAGTGCATACCACCTCCTTTACGTAGGGCACGTGGTACCCGTCTTGCAACTCAATCCCACCCCTACTCTGTGCAACTCTCCAACCCAAGAGTGAAACGTTACTCTCAAACTTTCTTCTACTCAACATCTGAGCTCTGGAACTCTCTCCCAGAATCAGTCTTTCCCTCTTCCTATGACTTAAATTGCTTCAAACTCCGTGTGTCCAGGCATTTTGGCTCGAACGTCCCTTGATTTTGGCCCTGTCACTCTTTCAACTATGGGGGAGGCACTCGCTATAGGCAGTTATGCCTTTTGCCTCCCTCAATCACATAAAAAAAAAAAAAAAAAAAAAAAAAATGATTTCAAATTCGATAAATTTCGTTTCAGAAAATATATAGACAAATATTGGTTTGGTAACAGTAGGCAGGTGGCTTAGGACCTGATTTGAGAAGGATGGGGACAATCAATCAATCAAAAATAGTAGTGAAAGGGGGTTAGAGGGAAGTGGGGATAGGGCAAGAATAAGTTGGATGAAATTAATTTTAGTGGGAGAAAAAGGTGTCCAGGCTTGACTGGAACTGCCTGAGGGTTTTACTGATTTAGCTGCTAAACAGGCAGGTTAGGGCAAGGTCGACAGGGGCGCGTTGGGGGAGGCTCCTCGCTGGCATGGGTATCATCTGCCATTTCCGACATTGTCTGGGGGCCTGGTTGGTGATTTGTTTTCGTCATGTGAATGTGAATGGATGGGGACATGCCGGATAAAAGCACCAAATTTGTTCCACATACTCTCCATCACCATAGCTTTCAATTTTTAGTGGGAGCCACTTCATCAAGATGGCGGATGGCGGCCATCTTGGATTTCCAAGATGGCCACCATGTCATATCTATAAGTGCCAATATCTCGGCTTCCAAGCCACTTAGGTCAATCTTGGTATCAAAATATAAATTTTCTGGGTCAAGGAATGCATTAAAGCCATTGAGAATATCACTAGATGACTATGTGTCACTAGATCAAATCAATATGTTCATTCTGGCAATGCTTCCACATAATTTTCTACTAGGTTCTTAAGCGGCTGGATGATGGGCTCGTGAATGAACTGTGTGCGGTCACTGATCACTGTCTTATGGTACTTGTACTGATCTCTGCCTACTGATTCCACAGTGCGGACCCCAATGGAAATACGCCTAACGGCCTTATTGGGCTATCCTTAGTTGGAATTATGCAAGGCTGGTACATGTCATATTTATAACAAACTATGTGGTGCCAACTCTGTAAATTGCTAACTGAATAAATATTATTATTATTATTATTATTATTATTATTATTATTATTACTGTGTTAACTACAGACTCGTCAACCATATTTTGTGTGTCCAGCATTAGTAGCTCGGGGGTATCATCTAGGGAGCGATTGATCATCCAGCTGATGGTGTGCACCAGAGCTAGTGCTTGCCTATTTAATGTTTTCTGTGTGTAGACATTCCTTCTTCATGGTGCTGTTGTTTATTTGCTTCTGAATTATACTCCTGCTCAAACACTTTTAGGGTCGTGCTTGTTCAGGCTCTGCGATCATCCACTTCTTGAATGCTGAGGGATTCTCAGTGAGTCTCACTGCACCCCCAGAACCCTTCACCAGATCATTGTTCTGCTCATAAGCCTGGTCTAGCAATATGCTTGAGAATCTGTTTGTGGTTTTTGAATAACTTCTTTCCTGTGGTTGGAGAATGTGTTATTTCGATGTTAATGACTTCTTGTACTTCTTGATAGATCGGCGGTTGTTCCCTTTTTGTCTTGGTGTGGTGGGCAGAGCAAGAACACAGATAATGGATGGCCATGCTTGTGTGGTTTGCGGGCTGGAGGTAGATGGAGTGGACAGTGGTTGCAAATTTGTAGGTTTTGGGATGTTGCAGGGGAAGTATAATCGGCGAGAAACTGATCACATGTTGCTCTCTCTTGCGGGGATATATAACTGTCTGCCTTTGAGTCGTTTTCTTTGATTCGGGGAGGTAGTCGTTTTCTTTGATGTGGTGGAGATGGTGGAGGTAGAGGTGGAGATCTAGGTATGTTGGCTGTGGCGGTAGGTGTGGCAACAGTGTTGGTGGTGATACAAAGGAATACAAAGGAGAACAAACTGCAACAGACCTATTGGTCCTTACGGGGCAGTTTGGATATCTAAAACTACTAATCTACTGACTACGAGGTAGAGAAAAGGATAGCAAAGAAGAAGGCTCCTCCCAACCCACCACTCCCTCCAGCTAATGCTGGCATGGAAACAGATAGGAAAAATACCATGTAGTATTGAAAAACTGACACGGAAATTCGGACAGGACAGGGAGAAAAAAGAAGTTGATTTGTAATCTAAGCTAACTCTATTTACTACAATTCTGAAAGGGAACAGATGTATGAAAATCAATATACATTGCGGTATGCGTTGACATTTCGTTGCGCGTTATTCTGAAAGAAACTGTGTTTGTAATGCCCTCGAAAATGTCCCGCAACCACAATAATGTACTACCCGAGTTGACGTCAGGTATAGCGTAAAATAGTCGTGGATGGTAAGTCCAATAAACTCATCACGTGATAACACCACGAGACTATCACCTGGTTCTTAAAGATCGGACTAAGGTTGCTATACTTTTAGTACGTCCGTGGTAGTACAGTGGGTTAGCGCGCGGGCCTGGTGGTGATGGTGGTGCGTCACTAACCAGGGTTCGAACCCCACCCAAGGCATCTCAAAACCTGTGGGCAAGCCCCTTGCCACAGCCGCCGGACGACCATCCCCGAGAGAGAGCGCCCGGCTACCCCTTTTTACCCACCCAAGGAGGGAGACCCCCACCCCCGTGGAGGTATACCTGACCCCTGTTTTGACTTCCGGGTCATTGCCAGGTAGCCTAGGAATTCTTCCTATCAATGAACTAACCATGCATGTCTAACCCCCTTACTCACCTCTCTTTACCCACAATAACCCATTCACCTATTTTGCATACTCGAATAGTCAAATTAGCACCTCAGCTATACAATAAAACGAAGACTGAGTAATATAAGAGAGACGCCCCTATCACAGCTGTCCCAGTCCTCCCCGCAAAGTAGATCCAATCTCCCTCCCATAACTACTTCCAGTATAGCCAAAATAGTACCTTTTACTAAGGCTCAGTTATATCACAAAATGAAGGCTTCCATAGCCATGTGCCACAACAGTAATCACCATCTTACCTAGTCCCCATATCTATTGAGAGCTCAAATAAGTCCATAAGACTCGAGATCCCTATTGCCTACAGGGTCCAGAACCGAGCCTATAAACCTAGCTCCCGCCCCCAGTCAAATTAGTTGAAAGTTAGACACCAACCAGTGGTCACCACCCTGAAGTTAACCTCTAGCTCTGCCCTTGTGTTGTTCCTGAGTTGAGAGATTCCCGAGCCGGCAGAATCCATGGCAGAAGTTAAATAGAAGAGCTGTCCATGTACAAGTACCAACGTGCACCTTATAACCTTCACACAAATTAGTGGGTATATAAGTGTGTAGCCAGCACCGATCGTCAAGAGATCCGACTTGAGAACTTCCTACATTTTGGACCACCTGGACGGCCGAGGAACCAGTCGT
This sequence comes from Paralithodes platypus, assembly GCA_032716605.1. NCBI lineage: Eukaryota > Metazoa > Arthropoda > Malacostraca > Decapoda > Lithodidae > Paralithodes > Paralithodes platypus. Next base: position 28,044,187 of record CM064550.1, read on the forward strand.
TAGCCCCCAACATCACCGGAAGCAAGATAACCAGGACCAGACCAACAAATACTGTTCAAGATTCACGTTACTAGTACTAAGTGTTATAGTACCAGTTCGACATTCACTTATTAACTTTTCTATGAAGTGGCTATAACTTGCCCAGTATAACTCATATTTAACCATTCCATTTGGGACGTACTAAGCATATCAGTGTTCATTAATTAACCCTCTCGCATCCAGCAACTTAATTATCTAACTTATGGTAAGGCCTTCTCTAATTTGCCATGAAATATCAGGCTGGGCGAGTTTTCGAAGCCTTGTGTTTTTCTGTATTTTCATCCACCAGAATGCTGTTTATTGTGATGTATCATATGTCAATGGAAAGAGGAATATTTATAGTACATGATAAAACAAAACAAAATTTAAATAAATCGAAATATGAAGGTGTAAATGAGTCCGGAATACAATTATTTCCCATGCAATTGTCTTCACACCGTCCTAGCTCTAAATTGTGAGTGATGACCATATATTTGTTTTTGCTCAAATAATAGTATTTTTTCTCCTCTTTCCAAATCTGAAAACAGAAATTGTTTATCTTCAATAGTTCTCAAGCAGTGACCGAAAAAAAAAATTGATTGATATGGTTTATAACATTTTCGATTTATTTCGTTGCTACGAAGTGTATGGTTTTAAATTTAGGCTGTATGAATACGGCAAATAATGGTGATGAGTATAAAACAAACTAGAAGTTCCTAGGACAAATACTTTTTGCGCTATGAATATTTGAAATGAAGAGCCAAAATGCGAATATTTATGCTTCACCCATCTCTGTTCCGGCGATGCTAGCCGGGTTCCGAGCTGTTCCCCACCTCGTGGTTGCGTTATTTGCTCGGATACGTATATAACTGTATATATCACCAGAATCGAAAAATTGTGCTCTTTCCAATGGTGAAAACAAAAATAATATAGCGTAATTGGTTCGCGAGCTATGCGCAATTGTTTCCATGCAGTGACCGAAAAATAAAATAGATATGGTTTATAACATTTTCGATTTATTTCGTTGCTACGAAGTGTATGGTTTTAAATTTAAGCTGTATGAATACGGCAAATAATGCTGATGAGTATAAAACAAACTAGAAGTTCCTAGGACAAATACTTTTTGCGCTATGAATATTTGAAATGAAGAGCCAAAATGCAAATATTTACGCTTCACCCGTCTCTTTTCCGCCAATGCTAGCCGGGTTCCGAGCTGTTCCCCACCTCGGCATTGGTTTATTTGCTCGGATACGTATATAACTGTTTATATCACCGTCATCGGAAAATTATGCTCTTTCTAATGGTGAAAACAAAAATAATATAACGTTATTGGTTCGCGAGCTATGCGCAATTGTTTCCATGCATTGTTATTGTTATGTAAATATATGAGAATGTTTATACAGTTGTATATCTTTGCCACAATGTACAACATTTATATAAATATATAAATAATATATATATATATATATATATATATATATATATATATATATATATATATATATATATATATATAATAAATGAAATAAAAATATAAATAAAATGAAATAAATCAAATCAAATAAATAAATATATAAATAAAATAAAAATGTAATAATAATATAAATACTCGATTATGGGCCTTGGGCTTGCTCGGGACCTTGGGGCTGATCCGCTGGACACCCTGGGGAACAGGAATAAAAAAGAAAAAAAAACTATATATATACGGGGTATATATATATATATATATATATATATATATATATATATATATATATATATATATATATATATATATATATATATATATAAATATATAAATATAATATATATAAATAAAATAAAATAATAATATAAATACTCGATTATGGGCCTTGGGCTTGCTCGGGACCTTGGGGCTGATCCGCTAGACAGCCTGGGGAACAGGAATAATAAAGAAAAAAATATATATATACTGGGTATATAGGTATATATATATATATATATATATATATATATATATATATATATATATATATATATATATATATATATATATATATATATATTATACTGTATATATAATAAAATAAAAAAATATAATATAAATACTCGATTATGGGCCTTGGGCTTGCTCGGACCTTGGGCTGATCCGCTAGACACCCTGGGGAACAAGAATAAAAATATATATATATATATACCGGTATATATATATATATATATATATATATATATATATATATATATATATATATATATATATATATATATATATATATATATATATATACTGTATATATAAATGTAAAAAAAAAAAAAAAAAAAAAAAAATAATAATAATATAAATACTCGATTATGGGCCTTGGGCTTGCTCAGGACCTTGGGGCTGATCTGCTAGACACCCTGGGGAACAGGAATAACAAATATACGGTATATACATATAAAATAAATAAAATAAACATAAATAAAATGAAATAAATAAAATAAATAAATAAAAACTAATAAATCAAATATATAAATATTTAAATAAAATACAAAATATAATAATAATATAAATACTCGATTATGGGCCTTGGGCTTGCTCGGGACCTTGGGGCTGTTATATACAGTATATAGGCTATATATAATATATATAATTATAATAATATACTGTAATATAACTAAAATTCCATAGAGTACTTACCATACTTCCTGTGAGCATTCCTGTGACATCTTCGTGATTATAATGTATTTATTTCGTAGGCAGTATTTATTGATAAATATATTTGTCTTTCAAGCAAAAATAGTGTAAAGTCATCAATGATACCTAGACAAACTGCATCAATACTCAAGGGGTTAACCAAGATTCACTCCCCTCAGTCACCAAAAGTCACAAGTAACATCTTATATACATATATAGTTCGAATTATTCACTAAACACTTTCACTGGGTAGATGAAATAATCCATAATTGCCTGCCTATAGCTAGGCATGGTGGGCCAGAGGGAGGGAGCCCAGAATTTAAAGGGCCGGGACCCTGCCTCACAGTCTGGGGGCCGGGAATCTACTGACTTTACAGAGGCCCGCGCTCCTCAGAGAGGGACGCTATGGGGTTGCTAGATACTTCCTTTTGTAACTTACTGATGCCTAACTTACCAGTCCAAATTGAGTCAAAATCGAGTCATAAACTTATTTTTGGCGAATATTTCTAACTTTCAGGTGGCATTATGACGCGATTGCGTCATACGAGCACACTTGGAGGGGTGGCGTTATGACGCGATCGCGTCCTATAGATGCGGGAGGGTTAACAGGCGACATTGACTCTCGTAATTACCTTATTCAGATAACTAAACCCTAGTGATATCTAACGTTCGCCTACTGATTTGTGTTCTACGTATTTCTGTCATAAGAATATAAATCTTAGATCAGTACCCCCTTGAGGTTACTAGAATTTTCCGTGTTCAGACCTAGATGTGTATCTAATTCTAACTGTGAGCTGCAATTTGGGCACGCGACCTGCCAGTAAGAAATCTAATTAGTGAAATTGAATACATAACTACATTGAGGTCTTCCAGTATAATAAACCTTGCAAACTAAACCCGTGATCAGAAGAGTATACCTGAACGTTGGAAGTGGGAGACTAGGCTCCATCCAGATCCACTAATGCTAGCAGTTCCCTTCTATTATTTGTTTTGTACGAGTATTACTATATTTCTATGCTCTTTATTCACATGCTTAAATAAACGTGATCGTGTGTCGTGTTACCGTGTGTTTATTTTGTGTTCTCTATTCCTCATACCTTGTATTGTGCATGCAGCCTTATATACCCAGTCAGATAGAGCCCACATTACCCAAGTTAATCCTGTAGAAAAACAGGGCATAACATTGGCGGCAGCGGTGGTTCTTGATTCGGATAAAAGGTTGCATTACATTGCAAGTTTGGAACAGCCAGAACACGATAACATCATGGCGCACCGTTCTCACATTCCCATCCCCCATTATGATGGAGAAACTTATGAGATCGAAACATTCATGGACATAGTGAAACCCGTACTTGACCTAGTTTATACCACGGACGCAGAAAAAATAGCCGTAACATTAACGCACCTGGGAAAAGCCGTTTCCCTGGTTGCCTATCAAGTGCACCCTGCTCTTACCTGGGACGAATTTCGCCCAATAGTGATAGAAGCCATTAAGCCTTCGTTGGGCGTTTTCGTGGCCCACACCCGTATCCAAGACACTAAATTCGAAGGCGATTTAGATGCCACAGTGAATAAGATTGCCCAACACATAAAAGTTTCTTTCCCCACGTTGACCAGAATCCAACAATAACAGCAAATTCTGGTCAACCTTGTGTCTATATTGCCCTCAGCAGTAAAAGACCATTTCCGTGTGCACGATTTCGTCGGATACCAAAAAGATCTCATCACGATCCGACGTATTTTGGCCTTGCGCACAGAAGCACCCACCCAAATCGCTGCAATCAAGAGGTTTCCCACGCACCCGCAGTAACCCGACCACCAAAACTCCAAGAATGCCTATCCAGCCTCATCCTTCCACAACAGACCCACCTACCCTTCCGGAAAGCCCCAACCCAGTAGACCCCAGTTCCAACCTACCCAGCCACGCAGAATCTTCAACCGGAACAGGAACTACAACACCTACCAAAGTAAAAACCCTACCTTAGTAATTATCAACCCCTATGATTTCCCTGCCTGTAATGCTCAGTGTGCTTTCCATCAAATTCGTGACTCTGCCAAACCTCGCCCCTTTACTCCTCGCATTTCTGTAAATGAAGAGGAGTTGGGACAAGAGGAAGAGATGGAAGAAAGACACACTGGAGAAATAGCCCCTAACATGACCTCAGAGGATACCGAGGAAACCCTGGAGGAGGTAGATACCGATTCCCAGGATTTTTAAAGTACCCCCCGCCCAAGATGGCCTCGGCGGGGGACGCCATAACTGACCGCACTGCCCCTATTTATTACATGGCCAAAATCAAGGACATTCCTGTCCGCTTGTTAATAGACACGGGAGCTGCCAAGTCATGTTTGTTCAAAAATTACTATGATCTACACCACTGACTATTTGGCCCGTTGTTAACCACCAAAGCAGAACTAATCTCAGCTGCTGATACTTACTTAAATCTCCTAGGAGAGACTTTGCCCCTATCAGTAACGACTCCTGCCCCCCATTCTCGTTGTTATCACACATTCACAGTATTTTCCTCCAACTGTAAACATTACGATGGTTTCCTTGGACTTGACCTCCTTCAAAAACTCCAGGCCCAGGTCGACTGCGGCCAAAGGCTGATATCATTAAAAAAATTCCAACCCAAAGCCTCTGAGAAACCCATCACGCAGAAACCCATTCATAAAAAAAAAAAACACCTTCCCCCTCAACAAACCCTGAGTCAGGGTTACCAAATTGCAGCTAGCACTAAGGTGACTCCTAACCCCCCCCCCCCCCCCTTGCCCTGAGTCCCCTCAAAATCTCACCCCATTCAGTAACCAAAGGCCTCAACAAACGAAAGAAGACAAGTCCAAGCAACTCCCTCTCGGTAATCCCCTCCATTCTCGTAATTCTGTCCCGGATAAATCCTCCCATGTTTTCAGGACAGACTCTAATATATGTAACCATAATTCCATCAAATGTTTATGTACACATATTTCCAGGGAAAATGCCGATCAATGTACCCAACAATGTTTCCCCCATGCCCCCAGAAATGTTCAGCTATCCCATAACCCCCAACAATTCCCTTGTGACAATTTTCCGTCAGTAGCTCCCTTGCCCCCCCACACAATTCACACCCCTAGAAAAATTCACAACCCCACACTTGACTCACCCTCTCATGACAAACAAACCCACCCACCCCCCATCACTTTGAACCAGACTTTGACTGCCACCAAGAAAGTTCCCCACGTTCGTCCTATTAACAACCTCAAATCAATACACCAGTCCTCCACCTAACTTTTTTCCCACCAACCCTACACAGTCCCCCCAACAAATCCCGTTTTCTAACTCGCTCACCTCTCACCACTCTGAACCGCCCGCACGCGCCGTTAATCCCCCCCTCACGCGTGCCGACCGAGGGACACAACCATGATCCCACCGCTGCCACCAATGAAATGCTAGGTTTTTCCAGGTTAAATAGGAATGAAATATCCCCAGGCCCACTTTAAGATCAACCTTTCCTGGTACCTGGTGCGGGGTACGAACCTCTGAAGGGAATTTAACCCTCCTAAAAACCCACAGGTTTTGAGATGCCTTGGGTGGGGTTCGAACCCTGGTTAGTGACGCACCACCATCACCACCCGGCCCGCGCGCTAATCCACTGTACTACCACGGACGTACTAAAAGTATAGCAACCTTAGTCCGATTTTTAAGAACCAGGTGATAGTCTCGTGGTGTTATCACGTGATGAGTTTATTGGACTTACCATCCACGACTATTTTACGCTATACCTGACGTCAACTCGGGTAGTTGTTGTTGTTGTTGTTGTTCCCCAAGCTGCCTGGCCGAACAGCCCCAAGGCCCCGAGTAAGGCCAAGGCCATAAACGAGCGACCCCACAGAACCCTCCCTGCCGACCACAATAAAGCCTGGGTGACCGAAGCCACTCCATGGCGGGGGGCTGAGAGGGTGCGTAAACGCCCGGGAAACCAAAGCCCCACCCCGGGCCCTGTGCCCCTCAGCAATTATGAAGAGAAAGTTGAGGGGCAAAGGAATAATGTGACGCTTTAGCTTCCAATCTTGGTAGATTGGGAGGTCAATCCACGGAAGAGACGCCGTCACTCGAGATCTAGAAAATATATAAGTAAAAGGAACAGTCAGAGTAAGCTATGGGTATGGCAGAGATCGCTCAGGTCTCACTCTGATAGACCAGCCCATCACCATCACTCGGGTAGTACATTATTGTGGTTGCGGGACATTTTCGAGGGCATTACAGTGTTAATCGGGGGTTATTTGCCATGTGTTTATCCAGATGGTTCTTAAATGTTTCGACAGTATTACAGTTTACAATGTTCGAGGGTAGTCTGTTCCAATTATTCACAACGCGGTTGAAGAAGAAATGCTTCGCCTCGTGAGAATGAAAACGCTTGCCTATAATCTTATAACCATTGTTTCTCGTGTTTGCTTGATTGATCGTAAATAATTCGCTTACATTTAGGTTGCTGAATCCCTTGAAGATTTTGAACACCTCTATTAGGTCACCTCTCATTCTGCGCTTTGTTAAGCTAAACAAATTTAGTTCTTTTAACCTCTGAAGTGCGCATGGGGGTAATTGGAAACGTCCCCCTGTGCTGACGTATTTGAGGTGTTTCCGTCACTAAAATATTCATTGTGCCATTAATAGCATTAATACTTATCCATATGCGCCTATTATGGGTTGATTATAAAGGTATTAACCTGAAACAACAATAAAACGAGTGAAAACAGCGTTTGGATGGTCAAAATCGGAGATATAGCCCGCGAGTTGTATAATGTATGGGTGAAGCAATCTGCTTTCCCGCCAATTTCCCCCAAGGCCACTGAGACACAGTCGATCGATACTCTCTCTCTCTCTTGCACTCGCTTGCCATCAGTGATGACAACACCCTGCTTGCAACTCGCTAATGTTAGCACGAAAATATACCTCAGAATAAGGGAATAACAGGGAAAATAGGTGATAACTGAAGGAGAGGAGGAAAGTGGGGAAGGAGGGGAGGTAGAGGACTGAGATTTTGCATGGCCCAGGGGCCAAAAAAAATAAAAAATAAAATAAAATAAAAAATAAAAAAATAAATCGATGTCAAAAGTTGATTTTTTTTCACTCACTCATAAGAGTCTCCCCGCAGTCCGCCGGGGGAACTCTTAAGAGTCTCCCTGCAGTTCCCGGGTTAAGCGCTCTTCGTACGGTTTATTACGCAATCTAGGTATCATTTTAGTGACTCTGCGTTGCACCCTTTCAAGTTTATTTATGTCCTTTAGGTAGTACGGTGACCAGAATTGCACGCAGTATTCGAGATGGGGACGCACCAATGAGTTGAATAGAGTAAGTATGATTTTTTCTGATTTGAATTTGAATGTTCTGCCGATGAAACCCACCAATTTATTAGCAGTTTTTATTACCTCTGTACACTGTTTACTCGGCTTCAGGTCACTTGATATTATAACTCCCAGATCCTTTTCATTATTTGTATTTGATAGTTGAATGTTATTCATTGAGTAATCTTTTTTAGCGTTGTTACTACCGATGTGTAATACTTTGCATTTTTCTATGTTGAATTTCATTTGCCATTTTTCTGCCCAGTTTTCTAAAGTGTCTAGGTCACCTTGTAGTTTTTGCCAATGTACTGTTGAGGTTACTTTATTAGTAATTTTTGTATCATCAGCAAATTTCGAAATTTTGCATTCTATTCCTTCGTCTAAGTCATTTATGTAAATTATAAAAAGAATAGGACCTAATACCGAACCCTGGGGAACGCCACTATTTACTTTGCACCAATCTGATTCTTCACCATTTATTACAACTCGTTGTTTACGGTCTGAGAGCCAATTTTCGAGCCATTTCAGAGTTTTTCCTGTTATGCCATGAGCTTTTATTTTGTCAATTAGTCTCTTGTGGGGTACGGTATCGAAAGCTTTCTGAAAATCGAGATATTATATATCAACTGCTTTATCCTTATCATATGATTTGTAAACATCATTGAAGAAATCGAGTAAGTTTGTTAAGCATGAACGTTTATTTCTAAAACCGTGCTGAGAATCTTTTATTAAATTATTTTCTTCCAAATGTTTTACTATTTTGTCCCTTATAATGGTTTCCATTAATTTGCCCATTACCGATGTTAAGCTAATTGGTCGATAATTGCCGGGAGAGGACTTATTTCCTTTTTTGTATATGTGCGTCACATTAGCTAGTTTACATTCGTTTGGAACTATCCCAACATTCAATGATTTGTTGAACAGATTTGCGAGTGGGTTTAATAATTCGTGTTTTGCTTCTTTTAGGATCCTTGGGGATATTTTATCAGGGCCTGGGGTTTTATTAACTTTCAAATTGTTGATTGCGAACAGGATATCGTCTTCATAAATCGTAAAGTTTTCGAGCTCAGTGCCATTTGATTGATTCGTAGGGGTAGGTCGGTTACCGGTAGTATCTTCCGACGTGAAAACTGATGCAAAATAGTTATTTAGGATATTCGCCATTTGTACTTTGTTATCTGTATGATCTCCATTTTCCGCAACAAGTGGGCCTATTGTTGAAGTTACCGTTTTTCTGTTTCTTATATAGCTGTAAAATTCTTTCGGATTGGACTTGCTGGAGCTGGCAATATGAAGTTCCAGATCTTTCTTACTTCGTTTGATGATATTTTTGGTTGTTCGACGCAGTCTATCGTGTTCTAATTTATCGCTATTATTCTGAGTTGCCTTATGTTTTTGGTATGCCTGCTTTTTTACTAAGAGGATGTTTTTTATTTCATTATTCCACCATTTTGGCCTGCTGGGCGCCAGTTTCGTAGAGGCATGCTTGTATTTATTGCTTTGTTTAGGTTATTAGATAATATGTTCCATAATCGATTTACATCATGAGTTTCGGTCATTTCACTCCAGTCAGTATTGGCAAGGTGCCTTCTAAGTTTGTTAAAGTCGGCCCTTCGATAATCTGGTACTTTTTCCGTGCTCTCGTTTTCTTTGTCATTATTTACTTTAATGTTAAAGGACACTATCCTATGGTCACTAGAGCTAAATTCCGGTCCGATTTTAACGCTATTTACCAGTCTTTCATTTGTCGTTAGAATAATATCCAGAATGTTATTTCCCCTCGTTGGGTGTTCTACGTGTTGATAAAGGGCACTTTCCTGAAGATTAGCATATAGATCATGTCCCGCGTGATGGTGGTGGAGATGGTGGAGGTAGAGGTGGTGATGGTGGTGGAGATGGTGGAAGTAGAAGTGGAGATCTTGGTATGTTGGCGGTGGCGGTGTAGAGTTTTTTCCGTTATTTCACTTCCTTCTTCACCATCAAAGCCACGACCTCGTGGCTGGAGATGGGAATTTGTTTTTGTTTTTGTTTTATATGGCTCCGACTGTAGAAGTTTTCGGGTGGTTGGCCAACAGCTTGCGTATAGTGATGATATCCTTTATAAGTCCCACGGGATTGTAGATAGCAAAGTATTCCCTAATACTTAAGGGAAGGATCCTTAACCCAGCAAGTGCTGAAAGACTAATAAGAGTTTTACCATTGCGCTGCTGAATGCCTAATATAATCCAGGTTTTTGAGCGCGTACCAAAACCGCAGGCTTACAGCCAGGCGGCTACAAATTAGTGTGGCTGTTGTTGTTGTTGTTCCCTAAGCTGCCTGGCCGAACAGCCCCGAGTCCCTGAGAAAGGCCATGGCCACGATCGGGCTTTCCCACAGAGCTCTCATTGAGTGTAGATTGTGTTGTTGGCGTAAGTGGTTGTGTGAAATGCAGTCTTCTATGATGTGTTTAATGGTATGGGTTGCTGTGTTACATCCCGAGCAGGCGTCGACAACAGAGTCATCCAGTCTCTTCTGATAGCTCAGGAGAGCTGGATGGTGTCCGCATCTCAGCCTGGCCAGGTGGACTCTGTCCTCGCGAGGAAGGGAGGATTCGGAAGGATGGATTTCGGGAGGTCGTGCATGCAGCTGCGTGTTGTCTGTGAGTGAGTGGATGGATCGGTGAGAGATATGAGTATGGATGTGCTTTTGGAAGTTGGTTCGGGGTGGGCAGGGAGGGAGAGAGGACAATAATTGTGTGTGATACCGTGTGCTGGGTGTTGTTTTGATATTTCTTGGTGTCTGTGGGTGTGTTGCCATGTAGTTTAGTGGGTGGTCTTGGTTCGTGGAGGCTGCTGCCAGGAATTGAGTGCCTCTCATGTCCAGATGGTCTTTGACTTTGAGGATTTTGGTTTCTTGATGTAGGTGAAGTAGCTGTGCAGCCTGTAATGATCTTCAGGGCTTTGTTTGAATAGTCTGTAAGGTCTTATGATGTGTTTCAGCTAGGTTAGAAGCCCAGGCTGGGCTTGCGTATTCCATCACTGATCTTATGTATTGTTTATATACTGTGGTGGTAGTTTCTTTGTTGTGTCCAAATTTTGTGTGAGCAAGTGATCTGAGGGCGTTAAGTCTGGGTGTCAGTTTCTTTTTAATGTTTGTGGTGTGCTGTTTGAATGTCATATGAGTATCATATGTTACTCCTAGGATTTTGGGTGTGTGTGTATGTGTTAGGGGTGTGTTGTTTATGGTGAGTTGAGGGATGTATTCGTGTTCTCCTGTCCAACTTGTGAGCAGGGTTGCGGTGGATTTGGCTGGGGCTAGATTAAGTCTGTTTGTAGTGCACCAGCCATGTAGTGTGTTGAGATAGGGTTGAAGGAGATCTGTTGCTCTTTTTGGGTCATGGTGTGTGCATGTGAGTGTTATGTCATCTGCATAGGAGGCTAAGTTTATTTGGGGCGTATTGGGTGTAGTTATATCGTGCATGTACAGATTGAAGAGTGCGGGCGATAGGATGGATCCTTGTGGGACTCCGTTTGGAAAGTTTCTGATTTTAGATGACGACCGGCAAAAGATACGTGTGCACATCTGCCTGCTAGGAAGTTGGCCAGCCACCTTTTTGTGTTGTTGTGCATGTTTGTGTTGTAGATTTGTTTTGTTAGGTTGTGGCGGGGTATGGCATCGAAGGCTTTACTAATGTCGAGTGTGGCTAATAGTGATCTGTGTGGTGGTCTAGCTGAGTTGATGCTGTCGAAAGCTCTTTGTGTAAGGTCTGTGAGAAGAGTGTTTGTGGAGTGCAGTGGCCTAAAACCATGTTGTGTTGAAGCTAGGGGTAGGTCAGGTGTAATTAGTTGTAATACTAGGCATTCCATGACTTTGGAGGGGGAGCAAAGGAGTGTGATGGGGCGGTGCGAGGAGGGTAGCGTGGGGTCTTTGTTGGGTTTGGGGAATGTGATGATGATACCATGCTTCCGAATGTCTGGTATTGTGTTGTGTGAATAGCTGTAGTTTGATATGTTAGTGAGTGCTTGTATGCCTTGTGGTCCCAGGTGTCTGTTGCTTATGTTGTCTAGGCCACAGGCGGGTGAGTGCTTGAGATTGTTGATGATATGCTTTGTCTGGTGATTGGTGAAGGTGTATAGTCAGGGTCTGTGGGGAATTGTCTCTTACGTCGGATGACACGTCGGTCGTCTTTGTGAGGTTTTAGGTGGCTGACATGTGAAAAGTGATTGATGAGAGTGTTTGCTTGTTGTTTACATGAAGGAGTAGAGTCTGTTGTTGTGATTGCAGCATGTGATTGTGTTGTGTTGCTGTTGGAAAGTGTGATGCTGTTTAGTGTTTTGTAGAGTTTTTTGGGGTTTGTTTTGTGATCAAGTGTTTTGTAGGAAGTTATTCCAATTTAGTTTTTGTTGTTCTTGTATTTTGTTGTTAGTTTGGGTGTTGAGTGCTTGAATTTGTTGTGTGATGTCTTGTGTGTGGGGTGCTGGGGAGTGTTTCAGTATGTCGCGTTGTCTGATGAGGTTTTGAATTTCTGGTGTGAAGTTGGGGTTGTGTCTTTTTCTGTTACCACTTGGAATGTGTTTCTTGTCAGCGTTTTGGATAGTTTTATTGAGTATGTGTACAGCATTGTTGATGTTAGTGATGGGTGTACTGTTTAGAGTTGTGAAGTGTTGTTCTGTCTCATTTGTGAATGCTTCCCAGTTAGCTCTTATATAATTGGTGTATGTGTGTTTGTGGCTAGCTGGGGTGAGTCTGGTTTTGGTGGTGATAATGATCGGGAGGTGGTCAGAGCCTAAGATTATTAGCTAGCTTCACACTGAAAGATTCTAATAACCCGGCCTTGTTGATACCCACTTCAAATAATTATTATTGGTGGGTGACTACAGTATCACAATTGTTTCTACGTCCATCAATCAATAAGAACAATTCTTCAACTGACCCCTCAATCTTTCGAAACTGTCCTTCTGCCCATTGACAGAAAGAAATAGCTCTAAATTGAGATATCAATCTTAGAATTTCCTGCTGAGGTCACCTCTTTTCTCAGCGTCTTGGCAGTGGCGTGGCTGCGCATCAGAAAGGCGCCTAGGGGTAGGGTGTTGTATGGCGGTTGAGTCCGTGTGGCCTGGAGGTGGGGTGATATCTGGTAACTGTATATCTCGGCTTCCCTGGTCATGACGGCGATGCAGCTGCGCTTTAGACTGGCGTGGGGATGTCTGCGTGTTTATGGTGCCATTTCTTGTGGTGTCATTTCTTTCTCTTTTCCTCATTTCTCGGTACTTCAGGATTGTCCATGTTGGTGGATAACTTCTTTCCTGTGGTTGGAGAATGTGTTATTTCGATGTTAACCCGGGAGCTGCGGGGAGACTCTTAAGAGTTCCCCCGGCGCACTGCGGGGAGACTCTTAAGAGTCAGAGAAAAAAAAAATCAACTTTTGACATCGAAAAAAAAAAACAAAAAAAAAACAAAAATATTTTTTGGCCCCTGGGCCATGCAAAATCTCAGTCCTCTACCTCCCCTCCTTCCCCACTTTCCTCCTCTCCTTCAGTTATCACCTATTTTCCCTGTTATTCCCTTATTCTGAGGTATATTTTCGTGCTAACATTAGAAATCCGATTGGAGGGTGTGGTCATCACTGATAGCAAGCGAGTGCAAGAGAGAGAGAGAGAGTATCGATCGACTGTGTCTCAGTGGCCTTGGGGGAAATTGGCGGGAAAGCAGATTGCCTCACCCATACATTATACAACTCGCGGGCTATATCTCCGATTTTGACCATCCAAACGCTGTTTTCACTCGTTTTATTGTTGTTTCAGGTTAATACCTTTATAATCAACCCATAATAGGCGCATATGGATAAGTATTAATGCTATTAATGGCACAATGAATATTTTAGTGACGGAAACACCTCAAATACGTCAGCACAGGGGGACGTTTCCAATTACCCCCATGCGCACTTCAGAGGTTAATGACTTCTTGTACTTCTTGATAGATCGGCGGTTGTTCCCTTTTTGTCTTGGTGTGGTGGGCAGAGCAAGAACACAGATAATGGCTGCTTGTGTGGTTTGCAGGCTGGAGGTAGATGGAGTGGACAGTGGTTGCAAGTTTGTAGGTTTTGGGATGTTGCAGGGGAAGTGTAATCGGCGAGAAACTGATCACATATGTTGCTCTCTCTTGCGGGGATATATAATTGTCTGCCTTTGAGTCATTTTCTTTGATGCGGGGGAGGTAGTCGTTTTCTTTGATGTGGTGGAGATGGTGGCCGAGGTAGAGGTGGAGATCTATAGGTATGTTGGTTGTGGCGGTAGGTGTGGCAACAGTGTTGGTGGTGATGGTGGTGGTGATGGTGGAGGTAGAGGTGGAGATCTTGGTATGTTGGCGGTGGCGGTGTAGAGGTTTTTCCGTTATTTCAGATACAATCACGAATTTCAAGGCTACAGGCTTTTTCATTGCACATTTAGGCAAGAACAGTTTAACCCTATTAGTTGCAGGTGGGCCAATTTAGATCCTCCCAGTTTTACTCCATTAGCTTGGAGATTTTAAGACGTTCCATCTCATTAGTTTGGCAATTATATGATGCTTCAACCCAATAAGGTGTCGATTTGTCCTGGGCAAGCGATAGCGAGCCTGCAATTTGGGAGAAACCGGCCTTTGGCCAGGAAATTATTCTGCCGAAAAATGTAGGCCTACACATTTAGCTTGAAGAGGGTCTGGGGGATGTTTGTTTTAGTATGAAGGGGGTCTGGAGAGGCGTTCTTCCAAGTCTCGGGATAAACTAAAAACACAGTGTTCGAAAATGGCTAAAACAATTAAAACCCTCAATAATAATTAAACAACACATCATAATAACCCCCAAGACATTGCACCACATAGTGTCAAGGTATACGCGAACCTTACAAACGGTCTAATCTTAGAAGGCGGAATCAGCCAAGGAAGGATTGATTGTTTGGCTCTTCCCACCCACAACATTCGGGCGGGAAGGACTTAGCTGAACGGGCGGGATCTTCTAGACGGAATGGTCTGAGGGCGGGATAGTCAGTAATCCCCTTGTTACGAACGCTTATACACTGCATTCTAGGTTTTAAATAATTGCAAACAAATTAACACACCTATATAGATCTTTCTCAGTCTCTCACATTCTCTCTATCAGCCATCGCCAACATCTTTACATGGTTTAGGAAGAAAGTCCAATTTTATGTTTTTTAGTTCTTTAACCTATTTTATAAAACGTAAGAAAATGCGAGTCTGCAAAAAACCCGATCGGCCCACACAAGGCAGATCCGTCACACCCAACCCCAATTTCAAGGCCCAACTACCTTGAGTACTGACCCCACCAAAACGGTCAGAGATTAGGCCTAACACAAGATTACGGGGTCTGCTCAGCGCCGATTGGCCCACACCCGGCAGATCCCCCTCACACCCAACCCATCTCGTCCATATGCCCATGCAAGGTCTCCCTATATCCTACAGTTCACCTTCCTTGCATATGCCTATCCAATTTTATCTTAAAGCTCCCTATCTTTCTTGATCCCACTATATTACTCGGTAGCCTATTCCACCCTATTTCCTACATCTCTATATAGGAAAGGGATATGGAAAAGTTGAAGTAGTTTAATGATGAAGCATGATATGATCATGCAGTTTTTAGCTCCGTGCACTCCCTTGATTGACAGGGCTCACGATATAGTATAACAAATAAGATGCGTTTGTGTGTTCAGTCCATTATGTGTCATGCAGTACATCCGTCCTGAACCCGTCAGGTCTGTCATAGTCATGTGATTTTTACTCATCCCTTGGTTACAGTTCAACCCTGCCAGACGAAAACAAAAAGTTAATAAATGTGTAAAAACACATTGCCATGTATATTAGGTCTATTTTCTACCTTTTCTTACATATATAAATACTGATATGGCAAACGAAATACGGCAAATTACCGTAAGTGTGTAGGTGTATAATTGATGTGCTTAGAGAACATTTCCGCGACCTGGCAGCGTCTGAATGATAAACGCCAGCGGCCAACCACGGCAACCAGTAACCAGAAACAGCTGCAGCACTAGAAGAGAAAGGGACCACTGAACTTCGCTAAGGTATGTTGAGTGCTTTCTCTCCCCATTGTCTTCTATTCCTAACTTAATTCTTTACTAGGTAGACTTTTTAAAAATGTGTGAATATACAGAGCTATTTGATTTTGTGTTTTAGGTGTTAGGATAGTTTGTTGTGTAGCCTAAAGGCCTAAATTAAAGCCCCAGGAGCCCTCTGCTAAACAAAGGGTGACTGGGTCGCCTCTTATTTGGGTCGCTCATTGTCTCTCATTTAACTCGTGTTTGGCCCTGTAACTTCAACAACAATAACTTTGAAGTAAGTTTGGCATATTTCCAGTTCCAATTTCCGTTCCTCTTACTACTTTATTAACTACGCATTTATGGTTATAGGCGGCCAATAGGCTAGCCTATCCTATGTGATATTTTATAGGCTATTTGATCATTGCATGATGTAATAGCCTACTGCGCCTCCAAGTTCACGTGGTGGCGAATTTATCAAATGAGGAGAGGCTCTGAGGCTGAGAACCCTTGGCTTGCATTCATTAGAAAGACAGAGTGACATAGGCCTATGTAGCCTAGACTTACCATCCCCGCCTGGGGATGTGAATCCATCATGTGATCACATCTCAGGCGGACGGTTGAGGACTGGGGCAGGAACTTCAGGAAGTCTTCACTGGCTCTTGTATTGCCCCCCCCCCCCCCCCCCCCCCTGGGCCCCTATGTGCCTGAACAGTTTTCCAATTAATTTCTTAAAACCGTTCGTTGTTGATGCCAAGACTGCCTCCTCCGGCAGATTGTTCCACTCGTCCACTACTCGCTGGGAGAAAAAGTAGGCTACTTTCTAATGTTGAGTCTGGTCCACTGCGGGTGCACCAGACCACGTACGGGGCCCGTTCTGGTGTCATTTTGAAGCTAGGCCTATTCTCGCCTAGTTTTCGGCAGAATACACTTCATTTAATGCAGATGCTTGATTTATCATTCAGGAGTGCCTGAATATGCCCTAAATAGCCCAAACATGGCCGTAGCCAAAGGGTTAGGCCTAAGATGTTTTCGGGTTTTAGGACTGGGTTCAAATTTCGGAAAAACTAAATAAGATGGTCACCAATTTTCCCATGGATTTTTTTATTTTTCCCTGTTAGTTTTCATCAATATAGGCCTATAGTGTTAGGAAATAATTACAACCCTCGGCGAAACCGGTTTCCCCATTATACAACGATCTTAAGACACGCCGCCCGATAGTGGGGAGGGCTATGCAGTACAGGGAAAATGAGGGGTTAAATACGTAAAACGACTATTAAATCGTATTTTTGCAAAACTTGGCTCGGGTTTTAAGGTATTTCAAAGGCCTAAAACCCAATATTTCGAAAACCCGAGCCAAGTTTTGGCCAAAGCTGGCTCGGATTTTGAGTTTGTAGATAATAAAATGACCGTAACCTCATTTGGAAATTTGGCTCAGGTTTCCCAAATTTTGGAAAACCCGGGTCAAGTTTTGACAAAACTTGGCTCGGATTTTGCGAGTTATAAGAGTAAACTAATTACAGTAACCTAATTTAGAATTTTGGCTCGTGTTTCCCTAAATTGCAAACCCCAAAAAGCATAATTTTGGAAAACCAGAGCCAATTTTTGGCAAAACTTGGATCGGATGTTGAGAATCGAAAAAGACTAACTAAATGTCGGAAACCGGCTCATGATTTCCCTAATTGCAAAGCCATATAGGCCTAACCAGATTTATCGAAAACTTAGCACTTATTTAAATCATATATATCCAGTAACATAGACCTAGTACTGTACATTGGATACAAGCCTAATCCACACCTAACGCCGTTACGCCTACAATGTGTCCGTAGTACCTAGTAGGCCTACGTGGGATATAACATGGCGGTTGGGCCGCCGCCCATTTAGTAGCCTACCGGTATTCGGCCGTATCTGTAAAGAATGCGAGTCACTTCGAGCGAATTCCTGATCGAGCGGATGCACAATCTAACCTAAATGCGCCTCCGCTCGAATATGAATTCGCTCAAAGTGTCCAGATACCTCTGTAAATACTACCGCAACTACGAATCTTGTTTCTGAGACCTAGTATATCGTGACGTGATGCGCAAAGCTGTGGAAATGAACACCTCTAGTGACAGAGATGGGCAGGTGGAGTTAGTGTTGACTAAAAAGATGGTGGACAGACCTCGGGACTCTCGGGAGACAGGTGAAAATGGCGTGTGTACGAATCGGTGCCGTCTATAGGAAGGTATTGACAACCATGTTACGACAAAATTCCAGTTTAGTACCATACATTTTTATTATGTTTTGCCTAGGCTTAACCCTCCAGCCCCGTCTATGTATTATATATATATTCCTCGAAACCCGGGTGTTTTGGCCGAAAAACTTCTAGGCTAGGCTACCGTATATTCGTTAATCAGACTGCTTCCCGCATCCCCAAGCGTAGCTGTGTTATTTACCTGTAGAATGGCATTAAGTAGAGCTCTCTAAGTCAACTGGTTGAGCTGTGATGATGATTTCATTGGAGATGACTTTATGGCCAAAACAGCCACTTTACACCACTTTTTGATACTTAACAACAACATACAGGCACACACGAACAAGCGACGCTCTCCTTCTTGTGGCCGGAGATGCGGGGCGTCGGTCCAGCCGGCTGTTGTTTACATGCGTCGGACCGACGCCTCGCACACGAAGCTCACAGGCTTTCAACCACTGGGCGTTCAAGAGGCCTTCCGGGTACCTGTTATATGCTTTTTTTATGGGCGTTCAAGAGCCCTTCCGTGGTGAGAGGGTTAAAAAACATTTTCATATTATGTTTAGAGCATATACAATCCATATTTGTTTTCAAATATTGCAAAAAAATTGGTGACCAACTTATTTAGTTATACTCAAATTTCATCTCTTTTGTCGGACTGTATGGCAGGGATCATCTTGGTCATTCTCCTGAATTATGGAACTCTCGTCAAAGCGCAAACCTAGAACTCTCGTCGACGATGGAACACTCGTCGACAGGTTCACTTACAAAAAAAATTGTTGAAAAGAAACAATAAAGTTTAAAAATATATATTTATACATAAACTATAATTAGAAGTTATGGTGAAGCTTAAGAAAAGTGGTTGTGTAGGTAGTGGTAACTGATTCGATAGAAGGATTGCGAGTGAATGCCTTCTTAGTTTCCACTAAGGTATAAATGTATAATACATATATATCAATAATATATAATAATGGTATTATATATAGAAGTTTTGATGAAGCTTTAAGAAAAAGGAATGCAAGCAAATGACATAGCCCTGGTCTTGCCCAGTCACCCTGATGGTTTACATCAGTTGTTAGAGTACTTTGAGACCACCTGGATTACTCCAAGCCATGGGGCCGGGGGTTGGACTCCAGACCAATGGTCTGTATTCGGACAGACAGTACGAACTAACAATGATGTGGAGGGGTGGCACAACAACCTCAAGTTGTGTGAAAGAGCCGAGACGAGCTGCAATGTGTATGAACTAATTGAGGTTCTGCACAAGGAATGCTCATTTGTTAAAGTGCAGCATCAACTTGTGGCCCAAGAGAAGATGGAGAGGCACCAGAAGGCAAGCCATTCCCTGTTTCAAGCCAGTGCCAGGGTGTCAAACCGGAGCAATGTTGTGTGAATAGTTGAACGAATATGAGAAGGAATACAAGCAAATTAACATGAAATAGCACGTGTTGGCCATTTTATCACTTCCAAAGACATAATTTGAACTATACACCACCATTTCTTCTTTACATAGATACTAATAACGACTACAAATAAACGATTCGTCTTTAGTTTGATTTTTTTGTATGTATGAAAAATACGACTAAATATATAATGATACAAGGTGGACAATGACAAGGTGGACCATGGGATCCTTCTACATAAACTCAAATCACTGGGAATAGGGGGAGACCTTGGAAGATGGCTCCATAGCTTCATCACCAACAGAAAACAAAGAGTCACGGTTCAAGGAAGCCTATCAGAAGCAGGTGGGGTCATCAGCGGAGTACCACAAGGATCAGTACTGGGACCTCTCCTATTCCTCATCATGATAGGAGACATCGACAGGGACCTGGAACACTCAACAGCCACATCGTTTGCAGACGACACCAGACTCATGAAGAAAATCACCTCACAACATGATGCTCAGCTACTACAACAAGACTTGGACAAAATCCTGAAGTGGGCAGAAGAAAACAACATGGCCCTAAACGGAGACAAGTTCGAGCTTCTAAGGTACGGGAACAAGAGAGCACTACAAAACGACACCAACTACAAAAGCGGACAGCAAGAAATTACCGCCAAGGACACAGTGAAGGACTTGGGAGTAAATATGAGCAGTGACGCCACTTTTTCCCAGCATATTACCAAAGCCACAACAACAGCAAAACAAATAGCAGGCTGGATCCTGAGAACCTTCCACACAAGAAATGAGAGGTGTATGCTAACATTGTGGAAGTCACTGGTCCTACCACGACTGGAGTACTGCTCCCAGCTCTGGTCTCCCCAAAAAGTAGGAGAAATAACAGAAATTGAAGCCACCCAGAGGACATTCACCAGTAAAATCCATGGGTTTCAACACTTTAACTACTGGGAGAGACTTAAGGAGCTGCAGCTGTACTCACTTCAAAGACGTAGGGAGAGATACATCATCATCTACGTCTGGAAGATTTTGGAAAAAAAGGTACCAAACCCAAACATCCAAGAGACTCAGCACCAAAGGCGAGGGAGGCTGTGCTATGTGAGGACTACGCCGGGATCAACACAAAAAATCAAATCCCTGATCCATCACAGCTTTACATACAATGGAACCAGACTGTTCAACTGTATACCAGCCCCTCTCAGGAACATAACCGGGGTGTCTCCAGACACCTTCAAGAAACACTTGGACATGTGGCTGGCCAAAATACCGGACCGGCCACCAACACCAGGATACCCCAGCACCAACTCCAACCGACTTCTGGAATGGAGAGTGGAAGAAAGGGAGCTGCCTGGTCGCAGTGGAGCCCCAGCTCAACTGTGTCACTAACGGACGGAATACAACTAAGTGTAACTAAGTGTAAGTGTATACAAATAGCCTACGGTACATATCTTGTATAATTTTTATAATTTATGAATTATAGGCCTATGTCTCAAAAAAATATATATACCGGTATATAAATTATATACTGTATATATATAATATATATACATACAGTATATATATATTAGAACACTCGTCGACGGCGAAAATTGGAACACTCGTCGCCGTCGGCGAAAATTCCGGTCGACGAGAGTTCCAGGTACCATTCTCCTTTGGACACCCTCCAGTAGATTTACATCCTTCTGGTTATAGGGTCTCCAGGTCTGGGCACAGTACTCCAGATGTGGACGCACCAGGGACTTGTACAGGCTTATAATGTTGGTCATACTCTTATCCTCCGTTGTTCTCCTTGTAGGCCTATTTGGTTGGCCTTCTTGACGATACTGGTTATAATTATGTTCGTCTGGATTAGGCTAAGTGTCTTGTTGATTATAATGCCCAGGTCTTTCTCACTGTCGACATCACTAATCTCATGACCATCCATCGTATAATTATGCTGGAGATTATTGTGACCCAGATCATCATATGAAGGCATTTGCATTTGTCCACATTAAATTCCATCTGCCAATCTCTTGACCATTCCTCTACTATGTGTATCCTAGAAGAGATATGAGTTTAACTAGGTGGTAGGCCTAGCCTACTTTTGGTAAAATTGGTAAACCTGACTTTTAGCACCAACAGTGATTTTAGTAAATAGCCTAGGCCTATTCTGGACAAGGTTATCATGTCTCCAAGACTCCAATTCAGGTAGGCTACCGGTCAATATGCAGGACGCCCAACAATATAGGTAACTAATTTATAATATTAGGCTAGTTTGGGGTTCTTATCATCATAGCCTAATAGCCTATGCTTCATTGTTAGCCTATATAATTTTTATCCTTGGGATTTGTTTTGGACAATATAGGCCTAAAGATGATGGGTATTAGTTTATGACCAACCATTTACGGGCCCCATCGGTGTTTTATCACTTTCATGAACGATACTTTGTTGGTGTACATGTAATTATCGTCGCAAAATCACTAAGTGAAATACGAGAAACTGTTGGATTGTTCACCCATAACACAGGGAACGTGAGCTGGGTTTAGACCATCGGCGAGACAGGTTAGTTTTCGGTCAGGTTAGGTTAGGCTAATGATGAAAATACTAAAATGCGACGGTCCTCGGTATTAAACAACACTGTATATTCCTGCGAAACGGCATGCATTATATCTCAAGAACTGGGCAGTGTTATAGCATATTTGTTGTTTGTACATACATATATATATGTATTATGTATGTTGCTTCGTAGTATACTATAAATGGAAAATATACTTGGTAAATGAATAATTAGGGGGCATCTGTGGACTCACTTTTACAATTTCCCAGCTCAGCTGGTGGGCGACGAGTGGAAGTGAGTCGAGTTGTATACTGCTATTCTATTGGTCAATAAACTGGGTGTGACGTCACGAGCGATGATGGTACAGTAGGGTCCCGCATAAAACGAGTCTCGATTAAAACGACCGACCTAAAATATTAATATTTAATTTTCGATCAGAACGAATGTGATCACATAAAACGAGTCCGCCGCCAAAGTGGGGCAAATACAAGGAGTTTTCATATAGAGCGCCGAAATATCGTACAAAACGTACAAAATATCGTACGCTTTCATATAAAACGCCGAAATATCGTACAAAACGTACGAAATATCGTTCGCTTTGTACGAAAATTTTCGCTTACAGTGAACATTGACGATATTGCGCCACCAAAATGCTGTGTTCACATAAAACTAATTCGCATAAAACGCCCTCGTTTATCGACCATAAACTCGTTTTATGTGAGACCCTACTGTATATGAATGGTTGTTGTGGGAGTAAGTCACTGTCTAGACGGTGACGTCACAAATTCTCTCAAAATTTTAACGGGTGTAGAAATACACGTCAGTGCATATAATGAGCCTCTTTTGTTTCTCAATCCCTCTACGACGTCACATTGATTCATTTATTATCCTTGGTGTTTATAATCTCTAGGATTCGGGCCAGTCGGCCATATTTGAAATGGTGGAACTGTTGTTCAATGAATAGTGAAGTGTTTTTGCTTTATGAAAACACCTACAACATCTTCTATTTAACGGGATTACCAACGGAGCTTCCAGCGGCATTGTGTTAATTTGGCTGCAGACCATTATTGTCCAGTACACCAAGGGTAAGGGTATTATACCGTCGTTATTTGGGTCCAAGCCTAGGCTACGATTACCACAGAATCTGAAATGAATATCCTCAATACAGACTTATTTCCTTCACTTACCTCGTCAATAATAACCCATATAGGTGGAGAGGCCCTGAATTATATCAAAGAAAAAGTGATGTTGAAACATTATCTGCAATTTAGCCATGTTGATTAACTCTTAGCCCACTTAACCCCTTCAGACTCATATGACGCAGAGCTTGGCAGATTAGCAATAAGAAATAGAGTTCTCTCACTCTTATAATTACCTCTTTTGGCGACCGTCAATCTTTTATGAATTAAATACCAAACCAGCGGGGGTGTGGGGGCGGCAGCCCCCACCTAATATACTAGGTTGTTAGGTTACGCTAATATTACCCCTTATTTTCGTCTTTTACCCCTCAATTTCCCTGTACTTCATAGCCCTCCCCACTATCGGGGGCCGTATCTTAAGATCGTAATTGTTTAATCGAAGTCCTCTTTTTTTTCTAGTTATTAAAAACTTATTCTATGGTGTATTATATGATATATAGAAGCAATAGAACTGTTCAAATTACCTGGGAAGTGTATATTAAACAAAATACAAAACTTTGAATAATGAGGTAAGAGATAGGCTATGTGTTTTTTATCACTTTTCAACCCAAGACCAGCGGGGGTCTGGGGGCAGCAGCCCCCAGGATGCCCAGGTTACCTTAGGTTAGGTTAGGTTAATGACCAGCTATGTAAATACAGTAGTGAACATTTGGTTCAGTCTGTGCTCAAAAATCAATTTTCTTTAGGAGGAGGCCATACACTAAACAATTACCGTGATGTTGAAACATTATCTGCAATTCATGTTGATTAACTCTTAGCCCACTTAACCCCTTCAGACTCATATGACGCAGAGGTTGGCAGATTAGCAATAAGAAATAGAGTTCTCTCACTCTTATAATTAACTCTTGCCGACCGTCAATCTTTTATGAATTAGGCTAAATACCAAACCAGCGGGGGTGTGGGGGCAGCAGCCCCCACCTAATATACTAGGTTAGGTTAGGTTACGCTAATATTACCCCTTATTTTCGTCTTTTACCCCTCAATTTCCCTGTACTTCATAGCCATCCCCACTATCGGGGGCCGTATATTAAGATTGTTGGATAATGGGGACAACTTTTTTTCCGGAGATTCTAATTAATGACAACCACTGTATAATTATGAAAACTAGCTAAAACCCCCCCAAAAAAATCACTAAATAAAAGTTGGCCAGGTTCCTGGATATGTTCCTTAATTTGCATGAACAAATTGTAATAGGCCTATAGAAACCTAATAAATCATGTAAATAACAAATCCACAAAAATACAATAATTGAAAATAGCTGTGGTCCGTCTCCTTAATATTGACCGAAAAAACGCCCATTCTAATAAATCTCAGAGCTCTTTCGGACAGTCACAGTTTACAAACGCCTTTTTTATGCAGTGAAATCAATATTTACCCCCTGCTGGCAACATAAATGACGATTTCAATAATTGATGGGGGGGGTGAGGGGGGGTAAAGCCCCCTCTCAACCCATCGTGTATCCAACATTGGCATTATAACTAAGACCATGAATAGGGCCTACACTCATTTCTCAAAATCTGGAGGAAAAAACATAACAAATAAGGGTGCGAGCCTATTCCCTATAATTACTAATATATCCGTTCATCTTGGGACGATATCGCTACTAATATACTAAATAGAAACGGTTTGAATATCAAGACGCAAATTACACAGTGCACTAATGACATTATAATACACGTTGTGTGAAACATATACACCGCTGATGTTAAATTAACCGGGTGTAAAAATAAGCGGGTGTAATGACGACATGTTGGCCGAAGGCTGAAATGACGTCATCGCTGAGGCCCGCCTTGGCTGATGACGTCACGATAATCAACAACCAATCACAAGCAAGGATACACAACGTCTTGGCTTGGTTAATCAAGATGGCTATATTCTAGTTAATCTCCGTGTTTCAACCCCTCTCTTTCCCTGATATATTTCATACCCTCCCCAGCTATCGGGGTTTAGTATTGTTGAGGTAAGTGAAGAAAATAA
Organism: Paralithodes platypus; assembly: GCA_032716605.1. Lineage (NCBI taxonomy): Eukaryota > Metazoa > Arthropoda > Malacostraca > Decapoda > Lithodidae > Paralithodes > Paralithodes platypus. Next base: position 28,069,539 of record CM064550.1, read on the forward strand.
CTAAGAGATATGAGGATATAAATAAGGATCCTTAGTTAATGGGCAAACAAAATACGGTGACTACCGCTACATAGGATCTTACCAACAACACTGTATATTAAAAAAAAAAAAAAAAAATTGCCTGGAAAAACTCGTAAATGGTTGGTGATAAACTTTTACCAGATGATTTAATTAAATTCATGCATCGATTTTATCGTGGCCTACAGGTTTCATGGACAAACTGGATTTTAGGTCACGTATGGGATATATATAATGTTCTAAATGTATACTATAGCTTTGTCATAGAGTATTAGTCACCGCAATATATGTCTTTACCGCTGCATATTAAATTGATTTTCCTTAGACTTTGTGGGTTAAATAAGGGTGGAAGGAAAAATGGCGGACATCTTAAATCAGCTGAAAACTAATATTATTCACTTTTTTTGCCGTACTTTTAGTATTTTGTCATATTCTATATCAATGCTAACCCTGCGGGAGTCTGGGGGCAGCAGCCCCCAGGTTAAGAACATATGGAATTAGAAAACTCTAATTGTGAGAAAGATCTAGGTGTGTTTGTTAGCAATGATTTGAAGCCTAGAAAACAGTGTATAAGCGTTCGAAACTAGGCAAACAGGATTCTCGGGTTCATCTCTAGGAGTGTGAGTAACAGAACTGCTGATGTTATCTTAAAACTTTACTTGTCATTAGTGAGACCCCATATGGATTATGCTGTTCAATTTTGGTGTCCTTATTACAGAATGGACATAGATTCATTGGAGAGAGTACAACGTAGAATGACAAAAATGATCCATAATATTAGAAATCTTCCGTATAAAGAAAGGTTGAAGAAATTAGGCTTACATTCGTTAGAGAGACGCAGAGTTAGAGGGGATATGATAGAGGTGTTCAAGTGGGATTAACAAAGGGGACATGACAAATTTACTAAAGCTCAGTGATAGCGAAAGAACTCTTACCGATGGTTTAAATTAGATAAATTTAGTTTCAGAAAAGATATAGGCAAATATTGGTTTGGTAACAGAGTTGTAGATGGGTGGAATGGACTACCAAGTGCTATAGTGGGATTAAAAACGGTAGGGAGCTTTAATTAAGATAAAATTGGATAAGCATATGGACGAGAAGGGTTGGGTGTGAAGGGGGATCAGCCGGGTTGGGCCAATCAGCGCTCTGCTGATCCCTGTAATCCTGCGTTAATCTGTAACCGTTTTGGTAAGATGATCCTCAGGGTATTAGAGTGTTGAGCCTATAATTAAGATCACCTAGATCTTTCTCACAATTCGAGTTTTCTAATTCCATATTAGCTAGTTTATATTTAACATTTGTATGCATCTTCCCTATCTTTAATACCTTGCATTTGTCAATGTTAAACTTCATCTGCCAATTTACTGACAATTCGTGTAAGGTATCTAGATCCCTTTGGAGGCACTATATCTTTATCTGAATCAATTGTTCTCCCCAGTTTGGTATCGTCTGCAAATTTACTTATCCTACTAGTTATACAGTACCTAAATCAAGGTCATTTATGTATATAACAAACAACAGAGGACCTAATACAGATCCCTGGGAGACACCACTTTTGACTGCTCCCCATTCTGACTTCGTTCAGTTTTTCTTAACCCTTTCACGCACATATGACGCAAAGGTTTCCAGATTAGCAATGAGAAATACAGTTCTCTCACACTTATAATTACCTCCAAAATTAGTTTTCTGCCCACAGCTAACTCAAAGACAACTGCAGAGGTTGAAGTAACTAAACTAAAGGTTTCTAAATACCCCTTATGGTAACAAAGGTTTTAAAGTATTTCCAATCGGCTCAAAATCGCGTCATATGTCGGAGAGGGTTAAATTGTCATACAACACTATAGATTTCACTTATATAATAATACATGTGAACCAGTGAGCGGAATATATTTTTCTTTTTTCTTAAGTTAGCACTCGGTTCAATGTTCTTAAATTGTCATAGGCAATTGCTATAGGCCTACCTTGCATGTCAGATGTTCAGTCTTTACTCAGTTCACACCATGGTATAAAGACTAATATTAGCCTAGTCTGACTCTTCATACCATGGTTCACACAGACAGCTTATCAATCAAGCCATGATAGCAATTATAAAGACTGACTGCACAGACATGTTTACTGAAGTGTTTATGCTTACAAAATTTACATTTGAACAAGTTAAGCCTATTTACGGAATTTTTAAAATGTCAGGAAGTGTATAATTATAGAGTAAAGTCTTCATGTACTATTGAAAAGGATAATAAGCACCGAGAGACACCACGGCTAGCTGCACTTAAATATGCCTGTCACATTTGTATAACTGCGTTATGTTAGCCTACTAACCCATCTAATGTTATGTTATCTGTCCTTTACTAACATCCTAATCCTGCCACAGGACATTAGCTCCAGGGCAGTAGTTCCCTTTCCATTTTTTCCTTACCCACTGTAAACCAATGTTTGGACACTTGATCCTCGGTGTTTTGGAGGACAAGCAGCCTACAGGGGTCACTAGACCTGTTGTTGCTTGATTTTATTTGTACCCTTTGTATGCATACACTATGGAGAACCAAGAAAGAAGGGGATGGGTCAACAGATAAAACAAAGGTGGTTGCCAATCTATAGTGTCCCTGTCTGCATCAAAAAATTATCAAATCTAATTCATAATCACTCATGAGCTGAGTGAAGTGATTAAAATGCAACCAGCAAACAAACTGGATAAAATTGAAGACAACCCGGATACGAGCCCCATTGATAATTACCAGTGTTCTAGAAGTTTCATGGACGATACTTTGTTGGTGTACATGTAATTACCGTCGCAAATTCACTATACCTGTAAGTGAAATACGAGAAACTTGGATTGTTCACCTTGACAATTTTCAAGGTTAGCCTATACTTTTTTGGATTTGTTATTTTTATGTTTTAGCCTATGAGCTTTCTAGGCCTATAATACAATTATTTCTTGGAAATTAGTATTTAGGCCTACCCATTATCCAAGAATCTAAAAACACGGTGGGAAGGGCTATGAAGAATAGGGAAATTGAGGGGTATAAAGCGAATAGACTATAGGCCTACTGTATTGCATTTGTAAATAAAAGTTGGCTCAGGTTTGAGCATTTTCGAGAGTCACCTTATCTAATGCTTAATTTACACCTAACTGACGGTGCCCGTCATATGACGGGTGAGAGATAAATGGACTATCCTCCGGTACCTGTCATATGACGGGTGGCATTTTGACACATTATCGGCTCTGAGAGAGAGTCCACGCGTTGGGAGGACGATAGGCAGGTTCTGACCGTTCGGCACGACCTCAGTGCCGCCACTGCAACATTTCACAGCCTCAGCCTCTCGAGATCAGAAAAAACTGGGAAAGTTGCCTTATTTAGGGATTTTTCACCTGTTGCGCGATCGCTACAGGATAACCCGTGGTCGTACAAGGATGATTCAGGTGTCATTGGAAAGCTCTATTATGGCCCTTTCACGGATACATAATTGTATTACGCTCTGGCTCTTCTTTGTGCATGGAATGAAGCTCGTTTAGGGTAAATGGCAGGGTAGGGTAAATAGGGCTTGGCAGGTAGTTGATGTTACAAACAGCCCTTTTTGGGGGGGTTAATAGAATTATATGGAATGGGGGACGAAGAGTGTGAATGAGAATGGATATGGGAGGTGAAAGAGGTCATACACGCTTATCAACCAAAATGTCAAATTATCAGCTGCTAATGTGTTTACAGAAGGCCGCGCGAAGGAACTCAAGGTAGCCAAGAAACGAGGACTCGGGGTCGCTTATATACTGGTTTGAGTATAGGGACATATATTAGGTGTTAGGTGAGGGTTAGTTTTGTATCCTATGTACTGTGTATAGGTTAGGTTAATGACAAGGGATCAGAGGGTAGGTATCCCATGTACTGTAGGCCATACTAGGAACATACTGCAGGCCTATACTTGGTGTTAGGCGAGGGTTAGTTTTGTATCCCACATACTAGGTCTAGGTTAGGTTAATGACAAGGGATCAGCTGGTAGGTATGGAATATACTAAATACAGTAATAGAAACATTTACTATTGGCAGGTAAGGGTTACTCTTTTATCCCATGTACTAGGTACAGTACTATGGACACGTAGGTGTTAGGTGAGGGTTAGTCTTGTATCCAATGTACTAAGTGTAGGTTACTGGGTATTTATGATTTTCCAAACCACTACGTTTTCGATAAATTGGGTTTTATGGGTTTGCAATTTGGGAAAACCTGACCCAAATTACGTTACTCTTTTTCCACTCGCAAAACCCGAGCCAACTTTTGCCAAAACTTGTTTACACTACGCGAACGCTCGCGATCAGATTCCCGTCTATTTTGACTGCCACATGGGATACAATAAGTTGAAGGAAGGAGGGGGGCTTTGCCCTCCCCCCCATGACTTAGTGTCATCATAATATATATTGCCAGCAGGGGGCAAATGACAGAAAGAATAGACGGGAACTTAACCGCGAGCGATCGACTTACGGTATGTAAACATGACAACCGTCAGGCCGTACACCCGGATACTACACCCTCCCCAAATAAATGGAAAACGTGAGCGCTCGTGAATCCACTTAGAGAATTGGCGCTCATGACAAATATTATACCAGCATATTATTATTTGGCGAGACAAACAAACTGATGGAGGCCAGATAAATTAAACTGGAGTTCCAGCCACTTCTTATCACATACCTATGAGGCCTTCCTCATAGGTACACCTTGCTCGATTGGTGTCTACAATTTCCCCAGTTATCCTTTATGATGATGATACAGTTTTTAATGCTGTGCACTCCCTTTATTAACAGGGCTAGGGCATGCCGTTGTTACAGGGACTTCACTGGACGTTAATGGGAATGCAAAAGATGGAAAGTCACCAAGGTGTAGTCTTACCCAAAACCATCTTCAGTAGGCTAATGCACTTCAATAAGGTTATCCGTAATCATTTTTTTTTTTTTTTTTTTTTTTTTTTTTTATTCTACCAGTTATACAGGGTGATTCAGAATTACATGTATTAAATTGGAGGATAGCCTCTTTGAATAATTTTAAACAATGTTTCTATGGTAAAATGTCTAATTATACATAGTTTGGCTGTTACAGTAACTTTACGATGTTGTATTAACCCGGCGCGTGCAGGGTGTAATGAACACCACAGTTCTGGGCAGCAATATTAAGCTCCATTCCTGCCTATAATCGTCATTTTACGATAAATATCTTTATTACTTATTCATATGCGCCTATTCTACGTTTAATATGAAGAGGTGTGGTGGAGTGGTCTTGCCACTGGCCTGGTAATCCAAAGGTCCTGGGTTCAAATCCCGATGTATCAATGGGATGGAATTTGTGCTGTACCTGGTATCAGTGCATTACCACAAGCCCACCGAAACGTCAATAAAATACCCTCATTGTTCCCTGATTAAATAGCACTATGAATATTCCCATATTCAAAATATGCTATAGGGGTGCAATGCTTGGTGAGTTATCTGCTCAACAGGTGGCGTTGTGTGTGTGTAAGTGTGAGAGTCCGAGTGTAGGGGGTGAGACAGTGAAGCACGGGAACGAGGTGGCTTCAGAGATGGGGTCGTTTCGGGCCATGAGTGAGCACCGTGCCTCATGTGAAGGCAAGATGGCAGGTGCTCGTTGTACTCTACGTGCTTCACATGTCTCACTCCCTAGACTGGAACAAGACCTCACAGGCTTCACTGTTCATTGTAAAGCGGTGAATGTTAAGGCTCTCAGCCTCTATGCCTGAGAGGAAGTAAGTTGGAATATAGAAAAAAAAACAAAAACGTGGGAATATCATTTGGATGGTCAAAATCGCGAATTATAGTTGGCCCTTCTATTCATGAATTGTGAGCCAGCAGCGATGTACACCCTCTCTCTCTCTCTGGAGCCTACAGCCACACTGAACCTCCCCTCCATCATGTGAATCTATACGCTCGGTAGCGTACACCCTGGAACCGGGTTGCAGATATTGGCATGATAAATACACCTATAAAGATGATAATAAGAGGAAAAATAGGTGATAATTGGAGGAGGGGGGGATATTGACACATGTGGATAAGTGATATGGAGGGGGAAAAACAAATTGTTTTAAGTGCTGCTGGAGCCTTTTAAAAGCTTTTTTTTTAGTCCTTCCCTCTGTTTCCGGAAGGGCTCTTGAACGCCCATAAAAAAGCATACACGAGCTGCCCGGAAGGGCTCTTTAACGCCCAGTGGTTGAAAGCCTGTGAGCTTGGTGTGCGAGGCGTCTGTCCGACGCATGTAAACAACAGCCGGCTGGACCGACGCCCCGCATCTCCGGCCACAAGAAGGAGAGCGTCACTTGTTCGTGTGTGCCTGTATGTTGTTGTTAAGTATCGAAAAGTAGTGTAAAGTGGCTGTTTTTGCCATAAAGTTATCTCCAATGAAATCATCATCACAAATGAACCAGTTGACTTAGAGAGCTCTACTTAACGCCATTCTACAGGTAAATAACACAGCTACGCTTGCGGATGCGCGGGAATGCGGGAAGCAGTCAGAATAACAAAGATACGGTAGCCTAGCCTAGACGTTTTTCGGCCAAAACACCCGGGTTTCGGGGAATATTTATGTAATGCGTAGCCGGGGCTGGAGGGTTAAGAGTGTTCTCGCCGTCGCCCAGTAAAACCTCTTAAGAGTGTTCTTGCCGTTCCTGGGTTTATGAGGGTGGAAAGTGAAGGGAGACCCGCATAGATTTCCGAGGATATTTTTCACACGTCTTGAGTACCGTACAGGAGTACAGTGGGTTGCAGGCACATTGCACTTTGAACATTTTCTTTAGCCTGTAGAAAAGAGGAACACGCTGTCGAGATCTGTGAATGTGTACAAAAATCTTGCAGGTTTCCCTTCACTTTCCACCCTCATTAATACAACATCGTAAATGTACTGTAACGGCCAAACTATGTATAATTCAACATTTTACCATAGATACATTGTTGTTTAAAATTATCCAAGGAGGCTGTCTCCAATTTAATGCATGCAATTTTGAATCACCCTGTATACTGTACATGTTCCTTTGTTTTTATCTATGAATGTAGGCTATGTACTGTAGTGTAATATGTTTACTCCCACCATACAGATGAAGACACTAGGAGCAGCAGCGGTACTATTGGCAGTGGTTGTATCAACCTCCTCTGTCTCCTTCTTCTCTGTTGTCATGGAGGAGTGGGATGAATTCAAGGTTGGTGCACTTAACCCTTTCAGTATGGATGACATCCTATTCAATTTATTCTGGGGTTGTTGTTGTTCCCTAAGCTGCCTGGCCGAACAGCCCCGAGTCCCTGAGGAAGGCCATGGCCACGATCGGGCTTTCCCACAGAGCTCTCATTGAGTGTAGATTGTGTTGTTGGCGTAAGTGGTTTTGTGAAATGCAGTCTTCTATGATGTGTTTAATGGTATGGGGTGCTGTGTTACATCCCGGGCAGGCGTCGACAACGGAGTCATCCAGTCTCTTCTGATAGCTCAGGAGAGCTGGATGGTGTCCGCATCTCAGCCTGGCCAGATGGACTCTCGAGGATTCGGAAGGATGGATTTTGGGAGGTCGTGCATGCAGCTGCGTGTTGTCTGTGAGTGAGTGGATGGATCGGTGAGAGATATGAGTATGGATGTGCTTCTGGAAGTTGGTTCGGGGTGGGCAGGGAGGGAGAGAGGACAATAATTGTGTGTGATACCATGTGCTGGGTGTTGTTTTGATATTTCTTGGTGTCTGGGTGTGTTGCCATGTAATTTAGTGGGTGGTCTTGGTTCGTGGAGGCTGCTGCCAGGAATTGAGTGCCTCTCATGTCCAGATGGTCTTTGACTGAGGATTTTCTTAATATTATTCTGGGGTAAAAATTATTGCTTTCAGATTAGTAAATAATATTGGTTCAGCGATTTAATCCATGGTAAAATAAATTAAAAATCCAGCTTTCTCTCTCTCTCCCCCCCCCCCTCCGTTCAACTTCCTAAAAAAAATATTAATTATTTTTTTAATAAACCCTGTTTTTAAGTTTTTGTGACTGAAATTGACTAAACAAACAAACAAGTTAACTGAACTCCAAGAATTTGCCATTGTTAAGGTGTTTGCTGCTTATAGACCAAATCCATGAATTTGACATCCGAGCGTCACTTGCGCAAGTTGCTGACGTCATCACTAGCCAGACGCTCAATCCGCTCGCCATTGTATTGAAAAACCACCTGTTTACAAGCTTGTTTGTGACTGAACTCTTACTTCTCGCATTTATTATGGCCTCTAGTACATCTGGTGATAAGGATGGTGGGCCAAGTGTTAGCAATGAAGGAAACTTATGCCTGGGACCATCAAGCCTACCATGTCGGACAAAAAACATGGAAATATGACAATGATTTAAAAATAAGTGTGTAGTAAGCAATCTCCTTATAATATGTATTTAGTAGTATTCTCCTCATAATATGGTTCTCACTCACTCTCAATCCCTACCCTACTGTATACCTTCCCTACTACGCTTAGAAGACATATTCCTCGGTGGTTACCACACACTCCTCTTTCCCCTTTGCCCTTATATAGGGGGACTATTATGCCAGTCATCGGGTGCACTCCCCTTCTCCCATGCTAGTTTGTACATTTTCCATACCCATTCTATCACTATCTCACCACTATACCTCAACATTTCCCCACACACTCCATCTGTTCCTGGTGCTTTCCCCAACTTCACTCTTTTCATGGCTTCCCACACTTCTGACCTCCTGATCCCCACCTCCTCCTCCACTACTTCTCTTCTTCTCCCTCCCATACCATATCCAGCTATGTTTGCTGGCTCTTCATTCCTTACATTTAGCAACTCATTGAAGTACTCCCCATCTTTCGACTCTCTCTTGCTTCTCGGCTAGCATTCTCCCATTCTTATCTTTCACACCCTTACTGTTTCCCTTGCTACCTTCCCTAACATTCTTTCCTTCTTTCCAGAACAGTTTCTTACTCTCCCTCCATTTTACACTCATTCTCTCTCTCTCTCTCTCTCTCTCTCTCTCTCTCTCTCTCTCTCTCTCTCTCTCTCTCTCTCTCTCTCTCTCTCTCTCTCTCTCTCTCTCTCTCTCTCTCTCTCTCTCTCTCTCTCTCTCTCTCTCTAAAACAGTGATGACAACGCCCTGCTACCAACTCGCTAATGTTAGCATTAGGAAAAGGGAATAACAGGGAAAATAGGTGATAACTGAAGGAGGGGAGGTGGAGGAGTGATATTTGGCATGGCCCAGGGAAAAAATGTTTTTCTTTTTTTTTTGGGGTGTTTTAAATTGATTTTTTTCCCCTGACTCTTAAGAGTCTTCCCGCAGTCCGCCGGGGGAACTCTTAAAAGTCTTCCCGCAGTTCCTGGGTTAAGTAATTGTGGAACCAAGATGGAATAAAGGGTTGAACTATCAACTCAATTGTCCTTCCTGTAACCTTTTTGCATAGTTAGAATAGCCTATGGTAATTTTTGGTGATGAATATACTTTGTGATAGCCTATATAGTAGTATGTTATAGATAAGATTGGTAATACTATAAAAGGCAGATTTTAAAGGGCTAGTACTATAACTTTATTCTGGTGAACATTTAAAATTATTTTGCACTAGATTTGGCAACTAAATTTGAAGGTACTGTAGATTATTAAGCTTTTCATATGTATCCACTTTTACTGTATTTGAATGATTTTGTATGTTACAGATTTTTAATTATTTTGCATATTAATAGCTGGAGCATGGGAAGAAATACTCAAGCGATGTGGAGGAGTCTTTCCGTATGAAGATCTTCACAGAAAACAAGCACACGATCGCCTCTCACAACAAGCTCTATTCCACTGGCCAGAAGTCGTACAAACTCAGAATGAATAAATATGGAGACATGGTAAGAAATGTTTCATCCTCTATATTTTCCCTCCATCTATCTATTCGGCATGAGACCGGAGTTAATGTGATCAATGAATATAGATCTATGGTATTACTATGATTGAGTACCATAAGGCTTTCTTCAGTCTCATCAGCCCAGGTTATATGGTTAACCACTTTGTCATTATCCAATTCTACTAAAAACTGCTTGCCACACAATGCTGAGCTGCTACCACTGTATCAACATGAGTGGATGACAAGTACAGTACTCCACCTGCTGTACTTCCTACAGTCTTATCCCACTTATTTCCTACAACCTGAAATAAGCTAACAGAATGAGTTTATAACCTATGTATACTAGCGATTAACCATTTGTATATACCGTATTGTCCGAAAATAATTACGGTATTATTGGTGGTGTACTGGTTAAGGTGGCAAAAATCTGTGTGATAACCCGGGTTCGAATCCCGGCGGATCATATATACTTTAATTAATTTCATTGGTGGTGTTGTGGTGAAATTAATAAAATATAGATTATGTTTTCACCTCGCTAATATATAAATTTTGTCTACAGCTTCACCACGAGTTTATATCTGTGATGAATGGCTTCCGTTGGAACCGCAACGGCAGCTACAAGGCTGGGCGTCTGTATACCGGGGCCCACTTCATTGAGCCCGACGATGATGTGGTGTTGCCCAAGCAGGTGGACTGGCGCTCCAAGGGGGCTGTCACACCCGTCAAGGACCAGGGACAGTGTGGATCTTGTTGGTCCTTCTCTGCGGTCAGTTACTACAAGTTTTATCTGGCAATTTCCAATTGGGACCTTATATGTACCTAAATATTTACTACGAAAACTCCAGTCAGGATTTAACAGTGCTGCTCGCCTAGTTTTTAGTCTTCCACCCAGAACACCTACCACACCAAGCTCAATTGAATTGCATTGCCTGCCGATCAAAGCTAGAATTGAGTTTAAGCGTTGTCTTATGGTCCTCAAAGGAGTTAAATTCGGTAAGCCTAAGTACTTGGCTGAACTGTTGCTCCCATATCAGGATCGACCTGGTATTGTTTTGCATATTAAGATGATCTGAGACTGGATGAGCCAACGGTTGCTTACTGGTCTGCTTTTGTATCTCGAGCTTTCTCCCACAGGGCTCCAAGGTTGTACTATCGTTTACCTGACTACATTAAGCATTTATCTTCTCATAAACTGCTCTCAGATCGCCAGTATGGCTTCCTTAACCCCTTTAGCACCATGACGTAACTTTACTTTTTATTCTGGCTAAAGTTAAACTATTTTATGCAGTTTAAGAAGGACTTATGTTTTTCAGAGGGTTGATTGATACCACATTTACCCATTGGAGTCCAAGAGGAGATTATAAGCTAAAGAAAATAGTCTAAAGGTAGCGAGAATAAGATGAAAATTACGTCATGGTGCTGAAGGGGTTCAGGGTTGCTCTACTGGTGATCTTCTTTCATATCTTATTAGTTCTTGGTCATCCTCCTTTTGGGACTTCGGTGAGACCTTTTCTATTGCGCTAGACATATCGAAAGCCTTCGATAGAGTCTGGCACAAATTTCTTAATTTCTAAACTACCCTTCTTCGGTTTCTATCCCTCCATCTGTGCCTTCGTCTCTAATTTCCTTTCCGGCCGTTCCATAGCTGCGGATGGCCATCGTTCACTTCCTCATCCTATCAACTCCGGTGTTCCTTAGGGTTCTGTCCTATCTCCCATTCTCTTTCTAATTTTCATAAATTATCTTCTCAACTGTACCTCCAGCCCTATCCATTCATATGCAGATGACTCTACCTTACACTATTCAATTTGTAGTTTTTTTTTCCAAATCCATGAATGCTGCTTAGTTTTCTATTCTTGGCCAAATACGGTACTTCTCTACCAACAATCGCATTGAGGCTATCTGGTCAATGCAGCCCCTGCCCTTTCTGAATCCTCCCTGCTCTTCACCTATTTTGTCATCTGTTACCTGCGGTCTCTGTTATTACATTCCATTTACTTTCTCTATATTTGTTATTTATTATTTCTTTACTTTGTACATAAACTTTTAACCGTCTTGATAGCCTAGTGCTTAGTGTGGAATTTTGGTGTGAGTATCCTTGGTTCGAGTCCTTGGAGTACGGTACCACATGTATTCATTACTTTCATTGATTTCACTAGTTAAGAGTTATTTGTAAATTAATTGGTGAGTTTGTGAAAACAAATATGAATTGCTCATACTAAGCATACTGGACAAGAGAGGCACCCAATTTCTGGCAGCAGCATCTACGAACCAAAACCACCCACTACACTACATGGCAACACACCCAATGACACCAAGAAATATCAAAACAACACCCAGCACACGGTATCACACAAAAATACTGTCCTCTCTCCACCCCAAACCAACTTCCAGAAGCACATCCATACTCATATCTCTCGCCGATCCATCCACTCACTCATAGACAACACGCAGCTGCAAGCACGACCTCCCGAAATCCATCCTTCCGAATCCTCCCTTCCTCGCAAGGACAGAGTCCACCTGGCCAGGCTGAGATGCGGACACCATCCAGCTCTTCTGAGCTATCAGAAGAGACTGGATGACTCTGTCGTCGACACCTGCCCAGGATGTAACACAGCACCCCATACCATCAAACACATCATAGAAGACTGCATTTCACACAACCACTTATGCCAACAACACAATCTACACTCAATGAGAGCTCTGTGGGAAAGCCCGATCGTGGCCATGGCCTTCCTCAGGGACTCTTGGCTGTTCGGCCAGGCAGCTTAGGGAACAACAACTCATACTAAGCAAGCTAATTCCCCTATAACTCTTATATTCCTCTTTACTACCCTTCTCTTTGTATAGGGGCACAATCTCTGCTTTCCTCTAGTCTTCTGGTACACTTAGTTTCCCATGCTAATCCACATAACTTACACGTTATGTTTACAGCTTAATCCCCCCCATACCTCGGCATATTTCTTAATGTTTTCTTTACAAAAGTTTTAAAAACATTTAGGAGGACCTGTTTTAATAGTATAGGCCTACCATAGGTAAAACTTGAAAAAAATATAAATGTGAAGAAAGATATGTTACGTATAACAAAGTGATAAATCTAAAAATTAGTGTGAATTTGTATTTTGTAAAGTGATAAACTAAAAATTAGTGTGAATATGTATATTCTTTTTTCTGTTCATTGTTTTTTTGTTGTGTTGTCCTTATTCTGGCTCTGTCTTGAGTCTCCCCCCCCCCCCAAAAAAAAAAGGAAAAGTGGGGATTGGGCCTGAGTACAGTATATACTGTAGATCAGTGTTTCTCAACCTTTTTCTGGTCGTGGCCCCCTTCAATCCAATGCAAGTTGGAGATAGTCTCTCCTGCCATTTTTGCCACATTGCTTGGGACTGCTGGAGACTTATTACTGTATTCTACGGTACAGTACGGTTTAAGGCCCTGGTCCTCGAACAAGTGTGTAACACTGACAATCTCAATGGGATCTTCAACCTAGCTAGCTTTGCCCCTCAACTTTCTCTTCATAATTGCTGAGGGGCACAGGGCCCAGGGTGTGGCTTTGGTTTCCCGGGCGTTTTCGCACCCTCCTCAGCTCCCCGCCATGGAGTGGCTTCGGTCACCCAGGCTTTATTGTGGTCAGCAGGGAGGGTTCTGTGGGGGCGCTCGGTTATGGCCGTGGCCTTGCTCGGGGCCTTGGGGCTGTTCGGCCAGGCAGCTTGGGGAACAACAACAACAACAACCTGTATATATATAGATAATGTGACTTATTTGTTATTCACCCAGACTGGAGCACTAGAGGGCCAGCACTTCCGCAAGACTGGAAATATGGTGAGCCTGTCCGAGCAAAACCTCATCGACTGCTCTGTCAAGTATGGTAACAATGGCTGCAATGGTGGCCTCATGGACTATGCCTTCAAGTACATCAATGACAACGGTGGCATTGATACTGAGACTGCCTACCCCTATGAGGCTGAGGTACAGTTACTGCTTCTCAATACTTTTACTATACCCTGTTTTTTTTCAGTTGACGGTAAATTGAATCCCTTAGCACAGTGTTATTCACTAATTTTTTCAAGAGAGCCAAAAGTTCAGGACATATTCAGAGTGAGAGCCGCATAAGCCATAAGGCAAATAAGCCACAAGGATAAGCAGAACAAAATATATACAGTCCATCCTCCAAATATTAGAAAAATATAAAATTCTACATTTGCGAGGTCGATTTCACATCTGCGAACGAGCCCGTAGAATTATAAGGGAAATCCGCCATTTCCTCTTAATTTGCGACCCCCTAAGCCATATTTGCGAGGAAGAAGTGGCAGATGATAGGCGAGGCGGCTGTGTTGGCTGAGGAGAACGAGCGGGGTGGGGGAGAGAGAGGCGGTGAGGCCCAGTAGGTGTGCCTAGCCTAGCCTCGGAACCCAAACATCAAGCCAATTAAGCCAACAAACAATTTATTTAAGGTAACTAACCCATCCTTTTAATATTTTCTTATCGTTTACAACTACAGTCAGTCCCCCCAATCCGCGCCTATATGGGCGGCATTACACGACGGGTATTGGGAATTCGCGCATTGGGGATAACATAACTTATGGAGAAAAATACATATGGGCGGCAGCCCGCATTTCCACCCACATTTGACGGTAATTTTTGATAAAAATCAATACTAATTGGACAACCAAGCATACACAATAATAGAAACATAAACAAGTTATTCCTTACATTAAAAATAAATGCTATAAGTAGGTGAGAATAGTGGGAGCTCCGAGGCAGACCCCCGCGAGTTCATATAGCCTAGGCGTAGGCTTCCCCGGCCCCGTCACTGTCACTGGCCCCGTCCCCGTCTCCGGATATACCCATAGATTTCCCAATCGCAGTAGTGCCTTCACCAGTTTATTCTTCCTAGGCATTTTTAAGTTGTTGAAGGGTGTAGGAAGGTGGTTGTTACACAATAAATGGGTCAAGTCTCAGCGCACGGACACTTAAGGATATTGGGACTGAGAAGGAAGCGTATGTGTGGTTATGTGTACTCACCTAATTGTATTCACACACACACACACACGTGTGTGTGTGTGTGCTTCTCAGTCTCCATATCCTTAAGTGTCTGTGTGCTGAGACTTGACCCATTTATTGTGTAACAACTGCCTTCCTACACCCTTCAACAACTTAGAAATGCCTAGGAAGAATAAACTGGTGAAGGCACTACTGCGATTGGGAAATCTATGGGTATATCCGGAGACGGGGATGGGGCCGGAGAAGCCTAGGCCTCCGAGGGGTGTGCACGCGGAGTAGGGAGGGGGGGGTAGCGCGGAATACAAAACACAGCATTTTTACACCACTCTTTAACTGTGATTCGTGTTTTGTGGAGTCAATAAGTGTTTTAGGGATTTTGAGTACCTGTTTTACCCCTCGGCGCGGAAAAGGGTAAACGCGGACTGAGGATACGTGTATTAGGGGGACTGACTGTATTTCTATTTCTATTTCTAATATGTTTCGGGTTTAAACTCTCGCTTGAGTCGGCTCGAAGAAAATCGATAATGGTGGCACTTTAGTAAACCGACGGTAAACAAAACCACACGCGTATCGTTTCGGCCAAGATTACTCGGTTTATATAAGTTTATTATGAAATATAATTTAGTAATATGGTAAGTTGGCTACCTACAATTATGTTTATAAGATAGAATAAGTACTGTAATGATAAGTAAATTATTCAATGTCCGGTCACTCAGAATCTTGGCGCTTCAAATCAAAATGTTTTGAAAGTCATAAACAAGTTTACTTTATGTATTTATATATCCCATGGTCTGTCGAGGTTGGGATAATGACAGGTCTTATATGGGGGAGATTACTGTATGTATAAATGGGTCTCACAACCGATATAAATGTACTAATTCATACGGAAATTTGGCGGGTGTCGCCCATAAGTAATTATTCCCATAAACTATGTACAGTCAGGACCCCCAATACGCGAGAATAGGGGTGACAGGAGGCATCGCGTATTGTGGAACTAACTTTAAATAGGAATAATTAGATATGGGTGACATCTCAATTTTCGACATTTTTGGCTCTACAGTACAGTCTATATCTTATATATAAGAACAACAATGAATAAAAATATGAAACTTTACCTTAAAATTAGTAGTAGATAGGCTAGGTAGCCTTGAAGAGTGGGGGCTCCGAGGCGGGGCGAGTTCAGCTACACTGCCCCGGCCCCGTTCCCATCCCCGGGATCATCCTCGCTCTCCGATGACTCTTCCCGGGCCTCCCTCACTCTCTGAAGTGCCAAGCGTCTCCTTTCTATCTCTGCCTCTCTCATGAACCCGTCAAACTCATCGTCAGGCACGTCGGTATCATTGGAGGTTGAAGGCTGGGGTTCGGCATCCCGTTGTTGCTTTTTTTTTTTTTTTTTTTTTTTTTTTTTTTTTTTTTTTTTTTTTTTTTTTCCAACTTACTTCCTCTCGGGCATAGGCTGAGAGCCTTAACATTCACCGCTTTACAATGAACAGTGAAGCCCGTGAGGTCTTGTTCCAGTCTAGGGAGTGAGACATGTTAAGCACGTAGAGTACAACGAGCACCTGCCATCTTGCCTTCACATGAGGCACGGTGCTCACTCATGGCCCGAAACGACCCCATCTCTGAAGCCACCTCGTTCCCGTGCTTCACTGTCTCACCCCCTACACTCGGAGTCTCACACTTACACACACACAACGCCACCTGTTGAGCAGATAACTCACCAGGCATTGCACCCCTATAGCATATTTTGAATATGGGAATATTCATACAGTGCTATTTAATCAGGGATCAATGAGGGATCAATAATAATATAAATTTTAAACATAAATATTTTAATTTAATGTTGTGATGACCGGAAATGAGCCAGCTGTTCTTTTACTTTCTCCATGCTGTACTTGTAATTTGTCAATGCTATTCTTGTTTGGTCCTAGTATATATATATATATATATATATATATATATATATATATATATATATATATATATATATATATATATATATATATATATCTCTCTCTCTCTCTCTCTCTCTCTCTCTCTCTCTCTCTCTCGCTCTCTCTCTCTTCTCCTCTATCTCTCTCTCTCTCTCTCCTCTCTCTATCTCTCTCTCTCTCTCTCTCTCTCTCTCTCTCTCTCTCTCTCTCTCTCTCTCTCTCTCTCTCTCTCTCTCTCTCTCTCTCTCTCTCTCTCTCTCTCTCTCTCTCTCTCTCTCTCTCTCTCTCTCTCTTCTCTCTCTCTCTCTCTCTCTCTCTCTCTCTCTCTCTCTCTCTCTCTCTCTCTCTCTCTCTCTCTCTCTCTCTCTCTCTCTCTCGCCGCCGCCGCCGCCGCCAATCAGATCATTGCGAGCCGCCACTGGTTCGCGAGCCGCGCAATGAAGACAACTGCCTTAGCAGCTTGTTTTTTGATACATATGGAAACATAATTATGAGACTACTATGTCTGCACCATATTAACCCTTGTCTAGCGGGGGGTCTGTGGCCGTTTTGGGCCTTTTCAGGCTATTCTGACTGCTATATCAACCATCAGCATGAAAGGAACTGTATTGTGCCGAAAACTAGGCGGAAATCGCTACACAATGACACCACATACAGCTACGTAGCACTCGTGGAGCCCTGACAGTGTTACCTCAAAGATGGAAGTTTAGCGGATTTTGCTACATTGTTCACTTTTAGCGAACTATTGGTCACACTGTCATCCTCCCGTGCGGTGGGGGAACTGGAGTTAGTGTGGGCCGGGAGGCCACAGATGTCGGACGTATGGTTCATTACTGTTCCACCCATTTTCACTCTATTTTCACCCTTTTTTTGCCAGTTTCTTTAACTCGACTTATGTTGCGCGCCGCTCTTTAAGGGTTAAGACCCAAGTTTATATAATTAGCACCATATTTCACAACAACATCTTCATAATAACTGAGGAACTTTGCAATTTACCGTCAATTAAAAAGAAACTTACTATAGTTCTTCTATTCTCTAAAGAGACTAAAGGCGGTGTCACACGAGTTTTGGAGGGCAATTTTTGTAGGCAGTTATGTTCTGGCAGCTTAAAATTTCAAGTTTTTATTACATTCCATCCACCTAACTTCATCCTCATTTTTTTTTATGCATGAAGGAGACAAAGGGCAAAGCTGCTTATAACAAATCTCTCCCTAAGTAACAGCATTTTTTTTTTTTTTGACAGAAGTGTGGTGTGCTTTGTTTGTGAAATTAATTGTTTATGAAAGCTAGCTGGATTATTCTGTGTACACTGTAGGCAGAAACTGAGATAAGCCAGACAAATTAATTGTTTTTTCACCAACCAACTTCACTTCTAAACTCAATTAATGAAATCAACATATACATGTGGCACTCCAAGGACTCTAACCTAGGATGCTCACACCAAAATTCTGCGCACTTATGCATTACGCTATCAAGACAGTTAAAGAAATATGCACAAGCCTACGATTTATTATGCAGTTTTGAATCTTGCATAATAATCTGAGCATGTACTTACAGTATACTCCAACTGCGCTATGGTAGCCCAATGTATAGACAAATGGAGGAGTAATTAATGGGGCACTTGACCCTAGGGAAGGTATCAATTTCTCCTGAATCAGAATAAATTATTGATGTTTTTTCACCAACCAACTTCACTTCTAAACTCAATTAATGAAATCAACAAATACATGTGGCATTCTGGTGTTCCATCAACTCCTTATCACATGCCTATTAGACCTCCCCTGGGTATTGCAGTGCTTCATACTAATGAGCAAAGGCCGTTAAATATTGCTAGAAAGAACTTTCGCCACGAGAGTAACTTTTTTCAAAAAATCGGCAGCATGACCCAAACATTTTATTTTGTTTTGTTTTTTGGGCATCTATAGCAGAAAGGCTTGAATGTATAGATACAAAATCAAAAATTAAAAAATTACATTTGTGGCAGTTTCTATTCGTCTATAACGCGATTTTTGGCAAAATTACCCCGTTTTACCCTTATGGTAATATAATAGGTTAGGAAGGTGGTTTCATACTTTCAGAAATTCCACACTTTGGGCTGACACCCCCTCTCCCTCCCTGATTAGTCTGAAAGTGGGGTTTAAATATTAGCATGCAATATATATTTGTTTAAATTATACTGTATTTGTTCTATCATATTACAGTATTTCTGTTTTTTAGATTTTTCAAATATATTTTGAAAAGGTACGTACCAATATATATATATATTAATTTTTTTACATGCAAGCAATATATACATATACGTTAGTGTCTAAATACTGTACTGTATACAACCTTTGCAGGATGATAACTGCCGGTACAACCCCAGTGAGTCCGGTGCTGACGACCGTGGCTTTGTTGATGTGCGTGAGGGCAGTGAACATGCTCTCAAGAAAGCTGTGGCCACTGTCGGACCAGTCTCTGTTGCTATTGATGCTTCTCATCAGTCATTCCAGTTCTACCACAAAGGTCAGTATCAGTTAAGCATTATATGCAGAGGCAGTGTTAGCTACATGTAGTTTATGTATCCTCTGTCAGATATATTTTCATTTTGTTGTTGCTCATATATAAAGTTCCTAAATTCAATCTGATTTTCTATATAGCCACAAAATGCCAATTTTCATTACATACGCAGTTTAACCCGTACAGCCCCAGCGACGCGCCTGACGCGTCGGCGATGTATGTAACGCACAGCCCCAGAGACGCGCCTGGCGCGTCACCCTAATTGCGCCGACCGTAACCTCAGGTGTAGCCACTCAAGAGGGCTCAGATTTGTATGGGAACTGTGTACGTATCCCACGCAACCGTGCCGATGGTTGAAAACTCTCAAAGTCCACGTGCGTGCGCGCGAGCGCGCAAAAACCTGTTTTTTTGGGATAATTGCCTTCAATTTTTTACTCTTATAAAATCCGTTTTCGGGGGCTCTGTAGGACCATTTTTTAAGCTTTTTGAGCGGTTTTTCGTGGTTTTTCCTTCATTCCTAACCCATTCGCTATTGTTTCTGGAATAAAACCATTTTTTGAAAACCGGCCGGGTTCTGGTGCGCAAACATTACAAAACTAGCCGGGGCTCCACGGGTTAAAGACTACTTCATCCACAAAGAGTGTGGTTTCAGTCTTACGGTTCATCCTCATAATCATCATCAATATGACGCCCCGCTTCTAGAGGAAGCGCCCCAAAAGGGATGGCCATGGCAGAAACTTCCTCCAGGGTCCCAGACATACCTCCAGTGACTCACTCCACAGTGCCATTTCCACTAAGTGGATTATAAACCTTAGCACTGATTCCACTGAAGTAGCAGACCCAGAGCAGTCCCTTACCCTGATGGCAGTTCCACCACTGTTTTGCTATTTTATTTACCCCAGTGGGGCCCTGGCTGGAAGCACAACAAACACAGGAATTTTCTGAAGATAGGAACCAGTGGTCCACTGCTCCATAAGCTGATTGCACCACCAAAGTGGTGGGCGGTGTGGTCGCCGCATCCCTACGCCAAAATGAGATCTCTCTCTTAGAGGGCAACGGAAGGGGATCATCAGCCCACGGGCTTACCCCCCCAGGCCAATGCCACCACCGCCCGCAACCCCCCTTGTAGTGTCATCCAATCGAGCAATCTCACCAATACTTATAAGGAAAAGACAGACAGAAATGGCTTAAGGTTAGGTAGTGGATGCCAAACCTCACCCTGGATAGGACCAGCCCTCACCCAAGTCCTAAATAGCGGCATTCCAGGTGCCTGTATTTTGGGCTGCCTTTGGCATTTGCTTCTGTATGTACTCACTCTCTCGACACACTCGATCACTACACTACTGTACATCTTCCCTACTACGCTTAGAAGACATATCCCCCGGTGATTACCACACACTCTTCTTTCCCCTTTACCCTTATACAGGGAGACTATTATGCCTGTCTTCCAGTGATCAGGCGCACTTCTCCCATGCTAGTTTACACATTTTCTATACCCATTCAATCACTATCTCACCACCATACCTTAGCATTTCCCCACACACTCCATCTATTCCTGATGCTTTCCCCATCTTCACTCTTTTCAAGGCTTCATACACTTCTGACCTGATCCCCACCTCCTCCTCCTATACCCCATCCAACTATGTTTGCTGGCGTTTCATTCCTTACGTTCAACAATTAGTTGAAAGTGCTCCCTCCATCTCTAGACTCTCTTGCTTGTACATATTCACACATTTTACACATCTGATAAATATCTAGTCATAGCTTATACTATTTGGCTTTATTTGTGAGATACAATTGACTACTTTTAAATGGTTGTTGTCAATAGACTGATAGGGGTAAGTGTACTGTATAGATAAAATTTGTGAGAGATCGCTCAGATCGGTATGTGGTGCATATTTGCGAGCATGTTACCTAAACTACTGGTATCTGACTTTATAAAGTTGTGTTATAATCAAGATACAGTACTTACCTACTGAGTCTAGTACAAAAGTAATAATAACTGACCTCGGGTATAACAAAAATTCGGGTATTAACTGACCGACTATTAACCCAAAAAGTCTACAGCTACTACAAGTTATGTTTGTAGTGGGGTTTAGCCGCTTGCTGAACTGCTCGGGCTTTGCATATTTGTGGATATAATTAGTACCACATTCCCTATTTGTGAGTTATGAAAAGCTACGTATTGACCAACCCAGTACACCTTTTTACTGTTCGTTACTTTCCCAAATTACTGATGACTAGTCATACAAAATAAAGTAAAAGCAACATAACTCAACCCAGTCTGATATAACATAACCTAGCCCAATCCAAACCAACTAACATTAATATAATGTAACAAAATCTGCAGGTGTATATGATGAGCCTGAGTGCCACCCTGATGCCCTGGACCATGGTGTGTTAGTGGTGGGTTACGGCTCTGACACAAACGGCACAGACTTCTGGCTGGTCAAGAACTCCTGGAGCACCACCTGGGGTGATGAGGGCTACGTCAGGATGAGCCGCAACCGCCACAACCAGTGCGGCATTGCTAGCGCTGCCTCTTTTCCTCTGGTCTAAATCTGTAGACTAGTGTCCTTTGTACCATTTCTCATCAAAGTCTGTCTTGATGGTGTAATGGTTAGAGCGTGTAATTCTATGTGATATCCTGGGAGAATCGCATGCTTTCATTAATTTCATTTGCGGTTTTGTTGGCGTTAAGAACGATGGTAAAAATAAACTCAGTCTTATCGTGTCAGTTTATCTTGATTGTGTTCTTTTATTTAATAATTTTCATTTTAGTAAACGTTGTTTCCACATAGCGATTTTGATAATTTAATTTGACTTTATATTGTCCTTGTCCCAATTTTGGTTTGTTTAGTTTGCAAGTTTTACATTTTAATTAGGCTATGTCAGAATGTTCCACAACTAGTGTGGAAATCCTAGCGCAGAATCTTTCCCTCTAGTCTAGGTGTTTAATTTTTCTTTTATCAGTCTAATGTCCTCTTATGCTGTCTGTAGTCAAGGTTAGCCACAATTCATATTTATCCATTTCCTTTTCCTATTGTCTAATGTTTTTTTAAAGTTTTTGTTTGATTTGTTTGTCTTTTTTTCTTTTCTGTTTCTTAGGGTCTCCTATCCTTTTTTGTACTGTCTGGCTACTGTTTCCTTAGTATTATTTTATTTTGCAAGTTTTACATTATAATCTCTTCTCATCAGATTTAGGCAGGACACAAGTTTCCTCCTTGCCAAGCCATATCAGTACTTTCTATGGCTCTTAGGTTTAGAGCATGATGGCATCTGTTCTTTATAGTGAACATGTAACTCGCTTCATTAGCAAAGTGAAGGATAGGTAGCAAAAATTATTCATTTCCTAAACTAAAATAATATATATTCACCTTTAGGTGAATATTATGACATACCAGGTACTCTAAATTTAACCCATTTAGATTTGAAAACGATAATTAATATATCAGTACCGGTAGTTCAAATAGGTGAAACTTACACAATGTTAGTCGATGGTTTTCATGTATAGCTAATTAGTAATTTTTATATATATATATATACAGTATATATACTGTATATTGATATAGTCTTGCATTGTCAATTTTTTATTTAATATAGCATATTTTTGTAATCATAATATTGTTTGGAAAATATACAATTTAAGTTATTTTGAGTGATTCAACATTTATATCTAGTTATGTCTTAAGTATGACAAAAATACAGTATTGTAAAGTACCGTACATGAGTAAATATTATTTCGTACAGCTATAATTATTTTTGTAAACTGTTCTAAGCATTTACAAGAATTTAGTGTTATGATATGAAGTTGTGATGAAAAAATGTAAGGTTGTGTCTTTTTTTAATAAATTTGTATGATACTCTTTGGTTTTACACCTTTATATATCGTCACTTACCGGGAAACGCACTAGCTCTTCCAGTACCACCCTCTAAATGCACATATGCACCATTAGAATCTTTGGCATAAATCGCCAAGGACGCTAATCTCGCCTTACTCAGGCTGTGAGAAGCTGAAGAAACTAGGAATTGCATGACATAACTTGCAACAATTGAACACTGTAAGCTAAAAACTGTGTGACAGCGAAGGCTTGAAACCAAATACACTCGACCCTCCATTTAACGGACAAATGCGTGCAAGCACCTCTCCGTTCCTGCTAAATGTCCGTTGCTGCTAAATACTGTCCAGTCCGGATGTAATCCGGAAATTCCTTGAGAAAAATCCGGTGTCGAGTACAGGTGTCCGGGATCGTGACATTTAACTGTTATGCATCCTTTTTTTTACTGTATCTGAAATAAATCCTGGTAATCCCTTGTGCTACACCCTATTGATAATGCAAAACTATTGAACACACTTAAAAGTGTATATTATTTGGTCTCGATATAATCTGTGAATCATTTCAGATATGATAGAATTAACAAATTTATTTTCCACCAACTCATAATCGGCAAAAACGACACAAATGTCAATTAAAAACATGTTATAATATTTCCCCATCATTTTGTGTATACCGTGGGAACAAAAAAAAAACAAAAATCTATCAAACGTAAATCTCCCGTCTGGGAAGCTCGGCGCCTAGACGGAGGGGAGGGTTGAAATATTTTGTTAACTATCTCATTTATTATTTATCTATGTGCTGGAAGGATATTATATTTTTTAATTCCATCACATTAGAAATTATTCAAAGATTACAAAAAGTCCAAATAAGACAGTTATGTTAATGTATAAGGGATTTAGGTAGATGAATTAGAGAGATAGATAAATAGAAAGAGTGTGTATATCGAGGGAAAAAAACAAAACAACAAATCTATCAAACGTAAATCTTCCGTCTCTGCTGGCACGGAGGGGGGAGTTGAAATATTTTGTTGACTATCTTATTTATTATTTATCTATGTGCTGGAAGGATATTATATTTTTCAATTCCATCATATTAGAAATGATTCAAAGATTACAAAAAGTCCAAATAAGACATAGTTATGTTAATGTATAAGGGATTTAGGCAGGTGCATTAGAGAGATAAATAGATAGAGCAACGGACTTTGCTCCAACTTTTTTATAGCAACGGACTATGTCCGTGGCTGGGTCCATTGTCCGGCCTACATTTTTTGACCGTTATTGCCGATATCCGTTAAATGGAGGTTAGAGTGTATTAAAATGTAAAACTTGCAAACTAAACAAACCAAAATTGGGACAAGGACAATATAAAGTCAAATTAAATTATCAAAATCGCTATGTGGAAACAACGCTTACTAAAATGAAAATTATTAAATAAAAGAACACAATCCACCACATAGGGTGTACATCACTACATGAGCAAGTTAATCTGTTTCCCAAGCAAACCAATCGCACATATAACAACGCACTATCGTCACGTTAAAGGAAGTAGTCAAGTTTGGGAAGTCCGGGACGTTCTGGCAAATTTTACTAAACTCTGCATGAATAAAGAAACTACATGTTAAATGTCAAAATATTATTTAAAATCAAATTTGCAACATGACAAGACATTAACAATAGTAAAAAATACAAATATTGATAAGATATCTATACTATTACAAAATAATATATAAAATACAGTACAGCACTCACTAACGATAGTGCTATCGGGTAGGTACCTGTAAGCATAGCATGCCTCAAGTGACCCCTATCAATAACTACCCTACAAATAACCTACATTTATAGCACAAATAAACTAAGGAAATCGCAAAAGTAAGCAATTGATACTATCGACAATGAATACATATAATATAAAGAGAAATAATTGCAAAATATGAAGTAACAACAGATTTAAACAGTACTCTTTTAACAAGAACAATAAATTTAAAAAATCATCAATATTAATAATAATAATAATAATAGAAAAAGAAAAAGAAAAAGATAAACAATAAATACAGACAAAAAGTAAGCAGAGGTTATACAAGAAACTTCAAGTTAAAAATGCTTGATTAAAATTATTGATGTCAAATTTTAGAATACAGTCACAATAATTGACCCTAAAAAGATTAAATTTATGGAACAATTTACTTGCCTCAAAAGTATTTATTTTCTGCCTCGGACCGGGAACTTCGCTTTGTTTGGACCTTTTAAATTTTTGGAATCAATGCTTCTATGTACAATTTGTGTATTATAATGTAAAACTTGCAAAATAAACAAACCAAAACTTATACGAACACAGTAAAAAGATCGCTTTGTAGAAACGCGCTTAAGTAAAATAATAATTCATAAATAAGAGGACACAATCAACCACATAAGGATGTACATTACTAAATGAGCAAGTTAATCTGTTTACCAAGCAAATTAATTGCACACATAGAAGCTATAATATAGGGGAGAAATGTGTGAAATGGATAGAAGCCTTCCTGAAAGATCGGAGACAGAGGGTACTGGTGAATGGAATAGGCTCAGGGTGGAGGGAAATTACAAGTGGGGTACCTCAGGGATCTGTGTTGGGACCACTACTGTTCGTTATATTTATCAACGACTTGCCTCAAGTTATAACTAATGGAAGTGAGGTATACCTGTATGCGGATGACACTAAGCTGTATAGAAGAGAGGAGTAAGGAAGATGTGAGTTTGCTTCAAGGAGATGTGGAGGGCATGAAGGGATGGTCTGAGCATTGGTTAATGCCTTTTCATCCAAAAAAATGCAAGTACATGTGGATTGGGACAAGCACGAGAGACAAGGTAGGATACAGTATCTATGAAGCGATGGAGGAAGTGAATGCAGAAAAGGATACAGGAGTAATGATAGACAATAAGTTAAATTTCTCGGAACATTTAGCGGATAAGATAAACAAAGCCAATAGAATTGTAGGGCTGATAAGGAGGACATTTGTGTCACTTGAAGAAATCTTCAGGAATCTATGCAGCGCTGGTTAGGCCGCACCTGGAATATGCGAACCAGGTGTGGGCTCCATATATGGTAAAGGCTATAGAAGCGGAGGAGAGCTAGCAAGCTAGTACCAACGTTGAAGAACGCGGGCTATGAGCAGAGGTTGAGGACACGGGTTTCCGACACTGGCATATAGGAGAAAGAGGGGATATGATAGAGACCTTTAACCCTTGTCTAGCGGGGTGTTTTGGGAATATTCAGGCCCTCCTGAATGATCAATAAAGTATCTGCATGAAAAGAAATGTATTCAGCAAAAAACTAGGCGCTAAAAGCTTCAAAATGAGACCAGAACGAGCTACGTAGCACTCTTGGTTCTCTTGCAGTGGTGCCACGAACATGGGAGTTTAGCATATAGCGGTATATTTTTCCCAGCTATGCTCACTACTGGCTACACTGCCGGCCTCTCGAGAACACAGGGAACATGAGTTAATGGGCGGCGGTAAGCCCTGGGAGTCTGCTGTCTGGCCCGCTGCGCTCCCGGCCATTTGCACTATTTTAACCCTTTAAAAGCCTTAATAATGCTCCTAACTTGCTGCAAATTGGTGCACGACTTAAGTCGAGCGCTGCCAATAAGGGGTTAAGATGGTGTCAGGAAAATATGATGAGGATGTGTGTGAAGGTATCTTCTTGATGCGGGAGGGAACAAGAACGAGAGGACACTAAGAAAATTTACAAAGAAAGAAATAGGCTGAGAAGGCAAAGAACTCATTTTGTGATAGAGTGGTAAATGAGTGGAACGCACTGCCCCAGTATGTAGTCGATTCCGAATCAATAAGAGAGTTTGAAAGTAATCTTGATAAAGCATGGGGAAGACAAGATTTGAAGTTTGATTATAAAGCAAAAATGTTGCGTCTGCTACCGCCGCCGCCAACACCGTGAACGACCGCAGCAGTGCAAGTACTGGTACTGAGCTGGATACACAGGCCTAGTTTGCCTTTTTCCAGAGGATCTACTGTAAGAATCTGTAAGAAGAAACATAACTACGCTCTATCGTCTCGTTCAAGGAATTAGTTAATTTGGGAAGTCAGGAAAGTTCTGGTAAATTTGACTAAACTCTGCATGAATAAAGAAACTACAATTAGTGTCAAAATGTTCTATTGATATCAAATTGCAACTTGACAAGACAACCCACGAAATCTGGGGGGCCTCGTATGATCCCGATCGCTGTGTCCGGGGCCCTTTATAAGAACATAAGAAGATAAGAAAATGGGAGTCTGCAAAAAGCCGATCGGCCCATACAAGGCAGATCCCTGTCACACCCAACCCCAATTACAAGGCCCAATTATAGACCCATCTCACTAATACCTTGAGTACTGACCCCACCAAAACGGTCAGAGATTAACACAAGATTACGGGAGTCTGCTGAGCGCCGATATACACCTGGTAGATCCCCCTTGTAAGTTTTTTTTTTCGTAGTCTTTACTTTTCTTTTCTTTTCTAATCTTCCTGGGACTTTGCTGTTACCCCCTCCTTATTTATTATTTCCTGTTCATTCCATTATTGTGTTTCTTCCTTACTTGATGATTGGTCCAACTTATTACTCTGGTAGCTTAATGGTTGTTGCATGCAAGGAAATACAGGTGAATGAATGTGTCTAAATGACACAGGATAAATAAAAACACAATATACCGTTTGGTATTCTTAACTATATTAAAACACTGTAAAGAGAAATACACTTTTCACTGTGATGCACAAATCAATACGATTATTACTTTAGTCAACCACGGAATATATTTGGCGCAATGAACTACTTCTTACCACCACATCAAAGTTAACTAAAACCCTTCAACAGGTGACCCCAAGGCCACTACCCTATTAACCTCTGAAGTGCGCATGGGGGTAATTGGAAACGTCCCCCTGTGCTGACGTATTTGAGGTGTTTCCGTCACTAAAATATTAATTGTGCCATTAATAGCATTAATACTTATCCATATGCGCCTATTATGGGTTGATTATAAAGGTATTAACCTGAAACAACAATAAAACGAGTGAAAACAGCGTTTGGATGGTCAAAATCGGAGATATAGCCCGCGAGTTGTATAATGTATGGGTGAGGCAATCTGCTTTCCCGCCAATTTCCCCCAAGGCCACTGAGACACAGTCGATCGATACTCTCTCTCTCTCTCTCTTGCACTCGCTTGCTATCAGTGATGACCACACCCTCCAATCGGATTTCTAATGTTAGCACGAAAATATACCTCAGAATAAGGGAATAACAGGGAAAATAGGTGATAACTGAAGGAGAGGAGGAAAGTGGGGAAGGAGGGGAGGTAGAGGACTGAGATTTTGCATGGCCCAGGGGCCAAAAAAAAAAATAAAATAAAAAAAAAAAATATAAATTTTTTTTTTTTTTTCGATGTCAAAAGTTGATTTTTGTTTTCTCTGACTCTTAAGAGTCTCCCCGCAGTGCGCCGGGGGAACTCTTAAGAGTCTCCCCGCAGCTCCCGGGTTAAACACACACTTCAGTCACTAGGTTCATAAGGTGTACAACAGCTCACAATGGGGGTGAAGGTTAGCTCAAGGCTCAATAACACCAACAGTTCAGTGACAGTCAGTGACAGAGAAGGTTGTGTTAATCTGAGCTCCTGCCTGGACCACTTACCAGTGACCTTTAGTGACCATTACACCTACCTGTGTTTGGGGGCAGTGCACTCGTGTTATATAAAAGTGTTATAGCTCAGTTTTTAGCTGTTAGTTTACTGGTTTTTGTTTTTCTGTACTTAGTTTCTTGTTCCTCGCTAAGCTTATTGGGATCATGGCAGGTATGGAGTGCGAGTCTCTAACTGATCTGCATCATCTTATTCTCCAGGTAAGAGAGGAGATGGTTGTGGTGAAGGAAGAGGTCTTGGCTCTAAGGGAGGTTAATGTTAAACTTCAGAGGGAAGTGGATTTGATTAAAGACGAAAATCTAGCTTTCAAGCTTAGCCAAGAGGAAATAAAGTCAAGTAAGGGGAAAAGGGAGGAAGTTGATGAAAAATTGTATTCATGGCAGGTTGTTAAAAATACGGGTGGGAAAGTCACACTCAAGAAGCAGGATAGTAGAATAGATATGAGTGTGACAAATACATTCTCTCCTTTGCGAGACGAATGTGAGGGAAAAGATAGTCAGGATAAGGGAGGGATAACCGAGTGCCTGCCGCCGACTCAGCTCCAACCTCTGACGCTGTGCTACCTACCACCACCACTACCCCCACCACCACCACCACCAAGGGACCTTCTGCCACCACCGGGGGTTCTCCAACTGCAGCTGCTGGATCCTCCCGAGGGAAAGGTAAGTCTGTGTCCCGAGAAGGTAAGTCTGTGTCGATTGTGGGCGACTCCATGGTAAGACATTTAGTTAGGGCTACCCGCACTAAACTTAGGAAGGTTGTGTGTCTGCCTGGCCATGGAGTTGGGAGGGTTTTAGAGAAGATGGACCACATCTTGGAAGATAGTGGAGATAACCCCATTATCTGTCTCAGTGCCGGGAGTAACGATGTTGGTAAGGGTAGAAGTGAGGAACTGCTGCAGCAGTATCGGGATGTGTTAGATAAAGTTAGGATGAAGGGAGGGATCCCTGTAGTACATTGTATCCTACCCAGAAGAGGAGTTCCCAAGGAATGGACATCCAGGGCGATTGGTGTCAATTGCCGTTTGGAGAAATATTGCAAAGAAAAAGCAATACCATTCATTGATAACTGGGATAGTTTCTATGGGAGAGATGGGATGTACGCAAGGGATGGGGTTCATCTTTCACGGTTAGGGGTTTCTACATTAGCTAGTTCTTTAGATAGGGTGGTTGTGGGGTTTTGAACAGAAATATTGAGAGTGTAAATGAGAGGTTAATTGGAACAATTTTAGCGTCAGGCGAAAGCGATAAGGATATTCAGTCTCATGCTAAAAATGATGACTATAATGCAAATAATAGTAGTGATGGTGCAACAGAAGATGGAAATGTCGCTAAAAACAAAGGTAAATTAGGTATAAAGAAAAGAAGTAAATTGAGAGTATATTACACAAACTGTAGGAGTCTATGTAACAAAATGAACGAACTTAGAGCCCTTGTTAGCAAAGAAAATATAGACATAATAGCGCTAACTGAAACGTGGATTAATACAGAAACCAGGCATTTTTTAGCAGAATTTGATATACCAGGATATAGTTTGTTTAAATATGACCGAACAAGTAAGAGGGGTGGCGGTATAGCAGTGTTTGTCAGGAGTACATTAAAAAGCTGTATTAAATCAGGTATTAGACTAAATAACGATAATGAAAGTGTTTGGGTAGAGGTTAACGAAGGTAGTGAGACCATAGTTATTGGAGTTATGTATAGACCGCCAAATATGAGTAGAAATGACGGAACGTCATTATGGGAGGAAATTAAAATGGCATCAAGGTTTAGCAATGTGTGCATTATGGGGGATTTTAATTTTCCGAATATAGATTGGCAGCATCAAATAGGAGACTCTGATTCTGAGGAGTTTATAGAGGTAGTACAAGATAGTTTTTTATTTCAATTCATAGATACGCCGACTAGAGGTAATAATATTCTCGATTTAGTTTTCAGTAACAATGAACATATGGTAAATAATGTAGAGATAGGGGACCACCTAGGAAATAGTGACCACAATTCTGTGTATTTTAATATACAATGGAAAGGTAATACCAGAGAGAATACAACATTAATACCTGACTTTAGAAAAGCCAATTATGGTGGGTTAAGAAGAGCCCTATTAGCGGACCCTATGGTCAAAAAATTAAGTCGATCCAGGTGTCCAAATGAGTGTACCCCTTCTCAGGCACCTGTCATCTTAAGTCAGGAAGAGACGTCAACCTTGGTAGATACATACGATAATTTTATCAAGTCAGTATTCAATGCACAAAATAAATACATCCCCAAAAGAAAATTTAGATCAACACAGAACCAACCCAAATGGATGAATAATAGACTATTAGATCTTCTAGGACAAAAGAGAGGAATATATAGAAAAATTAGAAAAGGCGAAATTCACCTACTTGCTTACTATCAGAATCTATCAAGACAGGTAAAAAAGGATATTAGGAAAGAAAAAAGAAATTATGAAATTAAGGTTGCCAATGACTCAAAAAATAATCCTAAAGCTTTTTACCAACTATATAAATCCAAGGTTAGAGATGTAATTGGTCCCCTTAAAACTTCGATAGGAGAAATGACAGAAAATGATTTAGAAATGTGCAGTACATTAAATGGTCAATTTCTTTCCGTTTTCACTAATGAAAATTTGGCACAGTTTCCAGAAGTCCGTAAGGTATATAGCGATAGTATAGAAAATAGGTTAAGTACGGTTACTATAAGTAGAAATGATGTGCTTAAGGAAATTGACAGACTGAAACCTCATAAATCGCCTGGTCCTGATGAGGTATATGCTAGAGTATTAAAAGAATGTAGGGATGAGTTAAGTTACCCATTAACATTTTTATTTAACAAGTCATTGGAGACAGGTATAGTTCCAGAAGCTTGGAAGCTTGCAAACGTAGTTCCGATCTTCAAAAAAGGTGACAAATCAATAGCATCCAATTACCGTCCCATTAGTCTTACATCAATCATAGGAAAGCTACTAGAGTCAATTATTGCTAGTAAAATTAGAAACCACTTAGATACATTTAATTTAATAAATTCTTCTCAGCATGGATTCACTCAGGGACGTTCTTGCCTTACTAATTTGCTTAGTTTTTTCTCAGAGGTATATGAAGCAGTAGATAATGACAAGTCATATGATATAATATATTTAGATTTCAGTAAAGCTTTCGACAGAGTCCCCCACGAGAGATTGATGAGAAAGGTTGAGGCGCATGGAATAGGTGGGGCGTTGTTGGGATGGATTAGGTCATGGCTAATTGGTAGGAAGCAGAGAGTCAGCATAAATGGTACGAAGTCAGAATGGGGAGCAGTCAAAAGTGGTGTCCCCCAGGGATCTGTATTAGGTCCTCTGTTGTTTGTTATATACATAAATGACCTTGATTTAGGTATAACTAGTAGGATAAGTAAATTTGCAGACGATACCAAGATGGGGAGAACAATTGATTCAGATAGAGATATAGAGTGCCTCCAAAGGGATCTAGATACCTTACACGAATGGTCAGTAAATTGGCAGATGAAGTTTAACATTGACAAATGCAAGGTATTAAAGATAGGGAAGATGCATACAAATGTTAAATATAAACTAGCTAATGTGGAATTAGAAAACTCGAATTGTGAGAAAGATCTAGGTGTGTTTGTTAGCAATGATTTGAAGCCTAGACAACAGTGTATAAGCGTTCGAAACAAGGCAAACAGGATTCTCGGGTTCATCTCAAGGAGTGTGAGTAACAGAACTGCTGATGTTATCTTAAAACTTTACTTGTCATTAGTGAGACCCCATATGGATTATGCTGTTCAATTTTGGTGTCCTTATTACAGAATGGACATAGATTCATTGGAGAGAGTACAACGTAGAATGACAAAAATGATCCATAATATTAGAAATCTTCCGTATAAAGAAAGGTTGAAGAAATTAGGCTTACATTCGTTAGAGAGACGCAGAGTTAGAGGGGATATGATAGAGGTGTTCAAGTGGGTTAGTGGGATTAACAAAGGGGACATGACAAATGTACTAAAGCTCAGTGATAGCGAAAGAACTCGTACCAATGGTTTCAAATTAGATAAATTTCGTTTCAGAAAAGATATAGGCAAATATTGGTTTGGTAACAGAGTTGTAGATGGGTGGAATGGACTACCAAGTGCTATAGTGGGATTAAAAACGATAGGGAGCTTTAAGATAAAATTGGATAAGCATATGGACGAGAAGGGTTGGGTGTGAAGGGGGATCAGCAGGGTTGGGCCAATCAGCGCTCTGCAGACCCCCGTAATCCTGCGTTAATCTCTAACCGTTTTGGTAAGATGATCCTCAGGGTATTAGAGTGTTGAGCCTATAATTGGGCTTTGTAATTGGGGTTGTGTGGGACAGGGATCTGCCTTGCTTAGGCCAATCGGCTTTCTGCAGACTCCCATTTTCTTATGTTCTTATGTTAACAGCATCCTGTCTCAGTACAGCCACTAGGTCATGTCCACGCTGGGGTGGACACAGGACTCTCTGCACCTGGTACTTCTCCTGGGACTTTGCTCCTGACCTGGGACCTGGTATTAACATTACCATTAATAAAACTGACAAAATTCTATATCTTAATTCATATCAACATTACAAAAGTGGTCAAATGTATCAATTAAGAGAACAAAATAACGGTTGTATAAATTGTTGGGTCAGATAAATTTGACTTAGGTGACCCTCAAAAATATATAAAGAAAAATGGTCCAAATAGAAAACGGATGGTTGGGGATACAGATATATTTTACTTAGTTGACCCTCAAAAATATATAAAGAAAATAGTTCCAAATAGAAAACGGAGTGTAGGCCTATATACACCCTACTCACAAAGGAATGTTGGTTACATGAAGTTACATATACTGAACTCTACAAACGGGATATCATTGCTGTGATAATACTACACTAACATAATACAATTAACATTATCTTACCGGTACACAAGAAGAAGAAGAGAGGTACCTTGGGTAAACTGCTGCTCCAAGTTATCAACATATATACCCTATGTCAACACTACACAGAGCAAACAACGTATATAACTCCACAATGAATGCACAGAGAATGTGGTGGAACATATACAGTGTTAGTGAATAGTCCATAAGTGAGTGAAAAGTGAAGTGGAATATCTGCCCCCCTGGTCATCTGGGTATCAAACAAGATGGCGGGGCGAGGTGGGACAATCTCAACCCAGGGACGAAATAGTGATGGCCTTGAAATCAACGAACTGTTATGCTTTATATCAAATAAAATAGATAGTCTACCTACAGACAGTATTGTGCAGCTGTGTGTGCCCTTTTATGATGAAGATAAAATTGTGGCAGCCAAGAACAGAGTGTTCGATCTTATTGGTACTAGTGAAGATAACAATTATCGAAATATTAAACGAGTTGGTGCAAACAAAAGTGCTGAGAACATTAAAGACATTATTAAATTGCTACAAGAGAGTAAGGCTGTGGGCTTACCCATTTTCGTGGCCATGGACCTAAAGGACCTACCACCTATACAATTTGATAGGATAGATGTGTCAGTGCTACTTAGTGAAATCAAGAACACCCAAATGGAAGTTAAATTACTGAGAGAGTGTACCACAGGTCAAAAAGAAACCATAGTGGACATAAGCAGTGTGGTTTCAAATGTAGCTGACAGAGTGAATAAGTTAGAAAATAACTCTACTAACGCTCCACCTCAACCACAGGCACAAGTGACACAACAACAGCAGCAGCATCAACAACAACAACCACCCATAGGCCTACAACACCACCACCAGCAACAGAAGGCTGAACTACAACAGCAACAGCTGCAACAACTTCAAACACAACAGCCCCAGCAACAACAGCAACCCATACAACAACAGCATCAACAACAGCAGCAGCAACAACCACAACAGCAGCAACAACCACAACAGCAGCAGCACCAGCAGGTGCAACAGCAACAACAGCAGGTGCAGCAGCAACAACAGCAGATGCAGCAGCAACAACATCAGGTGCAGCAGCAACAACAGCAGCAGGTGCAGCAGCAACAACAGCAGCAGGTGCAGCAGCAACAACAGCAGGTGCAGCAGCAGCAACAGCATCAACAAAAGCAACAACACCAGCGACAACTACAACAATCCAAACTAACCCAGCAGCAGCATTCATATCAAAGGCAACACCAGGTGTGGCAGCAGCAGCGACCACAACAGCAACAACACCGAACACAACAGCAATCTTTATCGTCGGCAACGAGAGAAGATAATACAGTGCCAGCTACACCATCCTCAAATTTACCTACACAAACTGAACCAAATGAAGGAGCCAATGCAAGGGAAAACCCATGGACTATGGTCAAATGGGTGAATGGCAAGCCTCGCTACTCTAGGGAAGGCGAGCAGGTTCACCCTAGACCGAGAAACCAGCCAGGAATTAAAGGTAGGGTCAAGGATACTGGCCTCAATACCATCAAAAGGCCCCGACTAGC
This sequence comes from Paralithodes platypus, assembly GCA_032716605.1. Taxonomy (NCBI): domain Eukaryota; kingdom Metazoa; phylum Arthropoda; class Malacostraca; order Decapoda; family Lithodidae; genus Paralithodes; species Paralithodes platypus. The sequence goes on from CM064550.1 coordinate 28,104,778, forward strand.
TAGGGTGTTTGCCACAGGATTCAACCCTAGTGTTACTGCTGAGAATCTCAAGACATACTTGGCTGATAATCTACTTATAAATATAGAGGTAAGACAGCTGACCACCCTCTCCAGGTCCACTACCTGTGCCTCCTTTTGTATAACTAGCGAATGTCCAGATCCAGATGTTTTCATGAATCCTGACCTGTGGCCAGAAGATGCATATGTCAACTGGTACAGAGAACCAAGACAATATCCCAATGAGGACAGTGCAGAGGCTTCTGGGACTTGGAGGCATCGCACACCACTATCCAACTCGCAGTAATGGAGGGGATACCAACAACAGCAGCAAGTATAAAAGTAACTTCATACAATTGCAGAGGACTCCCCAAAACAAAGAGGAATCTCCTGTTGCGACCTGACATCGTATCTACATTAAGGACCAGTGACATAGTCTGCCTTCAGGAAACCTGGTACACAAAACAGGACTTCGGTAATTTGAACATATTAGATAAAGATTTCCATGGGTACGGGGTCTCCACTACGGACACACGTGATGGTATTGTGGCAGGTCACCCCCCAGGGGGAGTTGCAATAATGTGGAGATCGTGCCTAGATAGTGTAATTAAAACCATTGAGACAAATTTAAGCTGGTGTGCGGGAATACAGCTGGAAGTGGGACACAGAAAATTTGCAATATTTTGTGTTTACTTACCGTATCAGTGTGCAGAAAATGAAGAACTTTATTTGGAAAAGTTAGGGGAGCTTGGTGGCCTAATTTCTGAATTAGAGATAACGTGTTACTCAGTGGTAGGTGATTGGAATGCTACCCCTCACGAGTTGGGTGGTTCCATGTTTGCTAAACATATGTTAAGTTTTGTGAGGAGCAAGGTTTAATTTTGTCCTCCAAAAACCTGCTTCCAGAAAATAGCTATACATATGTTAGTGAAGCATGGGAGACCAGGTCGTGGCTTGATCATGCAATCTCTAGCTCTGACTTTCATGACTCTATCTCAGAAATGGCCATAAGATACGACATTACGGATGACGACCACATACCTATAGAATTAACAATCCAAATTAATAAAGCACCGGAAATAACATAAACTAGCAATAGCATCAAGGCAAAAGTTCCATGGAATGTAATCTCAAATGAAGAGTGCCAAATGTACTGTGATAAAACCAAGGACTTATTAAATAGGGTGCAATATGATGGTAATGGTGTAGCACAATGCAGGGATCCAAAATGTAGTGATGCACAACACAGAAAGGACATTATTAAATTTTACAATAGTATAATAGATTCTTTATCAAAAGCGGGGGAAAGTATTTTTAATAGCCGTAAATATAAGTCCTCATTCAATAAGCCAGGTTGGCAAGACTATGTGGCTGACCTGTATCAGGCCTCCAGAGATGCTAGGTCTCATTGGCTTGAAGTAGGTCAGCCTAGACAGGGGCCTATATTTGAACTTCACAAAAGAGCAAAGGCTAGGACCAAATATGCCATTAGATTTATTAAGCAAAATGAAAACCAATTAAGGAAGGAAGCCCTTGCAAAGAGTCTGGCAGAAAAGGATACTAACTGTTTTTGGAAGGACATCAGATCCATGCAAAATTGTAACACACCATTACCTGTCAGTGTTGAGGGGGTTACGGGTGAAGAGAACATTGCTGACTTATGGAAAACTCATTTTAAGGAACTACTTAACAGTGTAAACCAAAGGTCTACTAATGGTGCAATTCAATATGTGAAAGATAGTAATTATGAAGACATTAAAGTGACTGAAAGTGATCTTGAGAATGCCATAAGAAAACTTAACCTAAATAAAGCTTGTGGGCTGGATGGTATATATGCAGAACATCTTAAATATGCAGATAAGTTGTTAATAGATAAACTTAGTTCTTGCATCACCAGTCTATTTATGCATGGTGTCCTGCCGGAGTCTATGATATCCGTAATACTTGTTCCTGTCATTAAAGATAAATCAGGTAAAATTACAGCAAAAGACAACTACCGCCCAGTAGCACTTGCTAGTGTGGTGAGTAAGGTAGTTGAAATGATAATGCTAGAAAGAATGTCTGCATATATTGTCACCAGCAGCAATCAGTTTGGCTTTAAGAAAAATCACGGCACAGACCAATGCATATATGTGCTGAAAGAAGTGATTGATACATACAACAAACTAAATAGCTCAATTTTCTCTTGTTTTCTTGATGCAAGTAAGGCTTTTGATAGGGTGTGTCACAAAACCTTATTTGAAAAATTTGTTAACAGGGGAGTGCCTAGCTATATTGTTAGGATACTTATTTTCTGGTATGCTAATCAAAAAATGTGTGTAAGATGGGGCAACATCCTGTCAGGCTCTTTCGCCGTAACCAATGGTGTTAGGCAGGGGGGGATATTGTCTCCGTATCTTTTTAACGTCTACATGGATGATCTTAGTCTGGAGCTGAACAAGACTCGCACTGGGTGCTGTATTGGCAGCACCATTGTAAATCATCTCATGTATGCTGATGACCTAGCCTTAATCGCGCCCTCTGGAGCAGGACTGGATAAATTATTAAGAGTATGTGAAAAATTTGGAATCGAACATTCAATCAAATTTAATCCTATAAAGAGCAATATCATAATATTTAAATCTAACCTTCTATTGAAATCAAAGCTACCTAAATTCCATTTGTATGAAGAAATTATAGAAGAAGTAAGTAAAGTAAAGTATCTAGGACACTATATTTCATGTGATCGCTCAGATGATGAGGATATGGGTCGTCAGCGAAGGCAACTTTACATGCAGGGAAATTCAATATTAAGAAAATTTCATATGTGCACATGGGATACAAAAATAACATTGTTCAACTCCTACTGCTCACCAATGTATACAGCACAACTATGGTGGAACTATAAGAAAATTACAGTGAATAGACTAAGTATCTCATATCACAATATCATGAAAATGTTTCTGGGGCTCTCAAAATATGAGAGTACAAGTACGCTATGTGCCTATATGAACTTACACTGTTACAAATCACTCATTAGAAAGCTAACATATAAATTCATTCAGCGCCTTAACACTTCTGAGAACAGGATCATTAAAATGCTACAAACTCCAAGCATAGTGTACACCTCCAGGATCCAGGCACACTGGAGGAAGTTGCTCTATTTTTAACCTTAACCCGGGAGCTGCGGGGAGACTCTTAAGAGTTCCCCCGGCGCACTGCGGGGAGACTCTTAAGAGTCAGAGAAAATAAAAATCAACTTTTGACATCGAAAAAAAAAAAAAAATTTATTTTTATTTTTTTTTTTGGCCCCTGGGCCATGCAAAATCTCAGTCCTCTACCTCCCCTCCTTCCCCACTTTCCTCCTCTCTTTCAGTTATCACCTATTTTCCCTGTTATTCCCTTATTCTGAGGTATATTTTCGTGCTAACATTAGAAATCCGATTGGAGGGTGTGGTCATCACTGATAGCAAGCGAGTGCAAGAGAGAGAGAGAGAGTATCGATCGACTGTGTCTCAGTGGCCTTGGGGGAAATTGGCGGGAAAGCAGATTGCCTCACCCATACATTATACAACTCGCGGGCTATATCTCCGATTTTGACCATCCAAACGCTGTTTTCACTCGTTTTATTGTTGTTTCAGGTTAATACCTTTATAATCAACCCATAATAGGCGCATATGGATAAGTATTAATGCTATTAATGGCACAATGAATATTTTAGTGGCGGAAACACCTCAAATACGTCAGCACAGGGGGACGTTTCCAATTACCCCCATGCGCACTTCAGAGGTTAAGTAATGATTTCAGGTCTGCTACTCTACAGAATTAGCATACCGGTACTGATCCTCATAGTGCAGTACAGTACCGATATTCCTATACTGTACTGTAGCAACATACTGTACCGGAAGCTAAATGATGTGAGGCATGGTACTGTACACAATTAGGACAGTGGTTTTGGTAACACAGTAGTTTGATGACCACTGTTTTTGGTTGAGGCAGTGCTGTGAACTACATGATAGCAAGCTGGGTATTATTTAATTTCTTTTTATTTTATGTAGCCTATGTACAGTAGCTTATATATATTTATATATATTTATGTTACTGTAAGGTATATATGGACCCCAGTATGGTCCCCTCTGTACTGTGTGAGTCTGAAATAAAGTATTATTATTATTATTATTATTATTATTATTATTATACATAATTATTATTATTATACATAATTAATAAGGTTGGCAGGACAAATAATATGGAATTTGAAATCTAAATGAGTAATTATCAGACGGAATGAATAATTTCACCTTCGACCAAGACCTTCACAATTCATTTCAACTCACCTTCAACTGAAGGTTTTATCTAAACACAACACAAAGGGAAATTTATACTGAGTTAAGCCAAATATTTCCCCTTAGTCCGCCCGAGGCTGGCGACTGGGAGGGAATGAAGGCACCTACAGATCGAGGTAGGGCCCTGCTCATAGACTACATATAACCTAGACACGGAGGGGGATGGATGCTCAAGGTCACCATGCCTTGTCATGTAATTACAACGCAGGCCGCCTGCCAAGACACTCTGCACTAAATGATGTCATAAAACGGGCCCTGCAGAGTGCTAACCGTGCATCAATCCTCGAACCACATGGACTTCACAGAGAAGACGGCAAACGGCCAGATGGGATGACCACTTTCCCTTACAAGAATGGTCGGTGCCTCGTGTGGGATGCCACATGTGTTGACACTTTCTCCACAACCAACATCGCCAGAAACGCCGACGAAGCAGGTGAAGCCGCCCGGATAGCAGAAAATAAAAAGCGAGAAAAATATCAAGCCATCGCCAGAAATCATCAGTTCGAGCCCCTGGCATTCGAAACTTCAGGAGTCTTCGTCCCTACCACCCTTAAGATGGTGAATGAAATAGGTCGTAAAATCAGAGAAGTTTCAGGAGAACCCCGGGAAACCCTCTGGCTCAAGCAAAGACTGGGGATGGCTATCCTCCGGGGCAATGCCACCAGCGTCATGAGCTCAGTTCGACTGGACTGGGTCATGCCACTGTGTGAGGCCCGGGCAGGAGTGGTGTATCCGTAGTCTTTCCACAGTAGGGTAAATCAAAACATAAACTTTATTTTGTATGTAACATGTGTGATGCACATAAATAAAAGGGGGATGTGTCGGATGGTTGAAAGTCACAGTTGCTCGCACGTTTGGGGCTAGCAACACGTATTATGAAAAACATGTATCCTCCTTCATTCACTGTCCCCCCCTTCACTCACTCAACCCCACAATTTGCCGGAGGATAACAGGTTTTTCACAATATGTAGACGGAGGTCTTTTTTAAAAGACACGGAAGAAGACGCCACAAATCTGTAAATAGTGAGCCGCGCATTCGAGAGATGGCAGCACGATCGCAAAGGACAATGGGAGGGGAGGGTCCCCACACAGACATTATATTGATTATCCTTGTCCTTGGTCCTCATTAATTCGTATTAATCCCTACCTTGTACTAATAACGCTATTAATAAGCAATTGAACATTATCCAGAGACTGCAGACATGACATAGTTAAATAGACATAAGTAGAGGCTACTGTAAAGGCGCCAGTCATCGTGTAATTGTCGTCATTATGAGGAGGTACACAAGCAAAACTCCTCCAACACCCGCCATTGTTGATGTGAGATTCGGGAGTTGCCAACGTCAATGGTGGGACAAAATATCCCTAGATGTCATAAGTATAAATGTCCAGTTTTAGTGCTACTTGACAAATTAACATCTACATAACATGTAACATACTAATATATATTCAAAATGACAATTTAATTCTTGTTGTGTTGCTTGAAGGTATACAGCTTGCATCATATATGAGTAGCCTATGTTTTATAGTGTATATGTATACTTAATGTTTTCATCTTGCTTATACATATATCTAATTTATGCTAAATAATTTACAAGTGTTTTTACCAACATTAATTAACTCTTAAATACGTTCCCTCTTTAATCTATTGCTCCCTCGTTTTGCGGATATTCCCTTAACTTTGGAAACACTGCAGCAAGCCAGCTGGCAGGTGCGCGTGGCGCACAGACTATCTATATAATAAGGACAAGCCACTGAGGTGCTTTGCTACAGTACAATACAATAGTGCTGCACCAAATCCCTAGGACGCGTGGCAAACTAACCGTGTGAAGTCACGCTTTCGTGTCTAGGTTATATGTACTCTATGGCCCTGCTGTAGGACTCGGGGTCAACGTCCTTTGTCATAACAATAACCATACCTTGATTAAATGAGCTCCTCAACTTACTTAGGAGTCTAATACTACTTTCAAAGGATAATTGAATTACTTTTATATAATGTAAACGAATTTCAGGCACAAACATGTTAACTATTACTTACGATATCCTAGGTAAGACTATAGTTTTTAAGTTGGAGGTAGGACTCATAAATTTCGACCTGTCAAACCCCCTTGAGGTGGGCACTTGTCGCTAAGGCCTCAGAATCAGGGTGTCACACTAGAGACCCGGTACAAGCAATTATTAGGCCAAATATCAGCATTATACTAGATTCACAAAGTTAAAGTAATGCTTTGCAATTAACTTTATACACCTGGAAGTGATTAAATGGCCAAAACAAGTAAATTTCATTCTAATTCCAAAACAACATTGCTCCGATTGTGACACCCCTTTTCTAAACTTAATATAACAATACCAAACAATTATATTTAATATGTAAAGTTAGAATAATGACCCTCGTACCTATGAGACACCATTGGGCCTTTTTAATTATTTATTTTTTTAGTCATTACAATTTAATAATATATGTCAACTGATATCTTAATCAAAATAATAACAATACCGAACATTTCACCTAATCTCAACACTGACTGGGTCATTATTGGGCTTAAAGTGAATGAACAGTAAAAGTCTTGGTGTAAATATTGCCAAAATCAAGCCAAGTCAATTTAGACCCCTTACACCCTCACACCCAACCCATCTCGTCCATATGCCTATCTAATTTTATCTTAAAGCTCCCTATTTATTAGTGGCCCCTCCATCATTGACGATTATGCCTATTACATAAGGCTACCTCTTCAAACGCTTATACGCGTAGTTTGAATCTACCGCCGCAGAGCTCAGAGGAACCTTCATCATAAGCACACGCAAAATCACTCATGGTTCGTCTTTATGATTGGGTTCTCACTACGAAAAAACTTCGTAACAAATAAAAAATAAAAATAAAATAAGAATAACTATTCAAAAGCTTTCCATATACATGTACCGTGGATGTACTTCTGTGGATTCTTGGACCAGACGCTGACTAGCGCATCTTTCCGCCTTCCTTGCTCTGCGCTCACCCCACCCGGACGTGTCCCCCTCAGTGCTCCGCTTTGTTCCGCATTCTTGCGTCCCTAGTGAGTTTTGTCTCATTTGTTTACTCTGGGATGTCTTGAGTAAGGTTAGGATTAGCGTAGCAGGGGTGTCATGGGTGGTTTTCTCGCAGAACAAGTGTATTTTGGGTCGTTTTGTTTGGGGCGTCTATTTCGGACGGACCCTCGTGGCCGAGTTGAGGACGCTCTGAAACGTTTTTCGTGTTTAGCCATCTTTAGTCCTAGCTTGTTAGGTGGCTTTAACTACGCGATGTCGGGCTTCTAGCTATCTTTCAGATGGAGTAGCCTTGTTTGTTTTTTACTGACGATCTTGGTGTTTTTTCTTCACGTAGTGGAGTTCTTTATGGGTCCCGAGTCAGTGTTTCCCTTACTGGGTTTTTTCTACGATGTTGATGTGGCAGCTGTTCCAGTTTTGGTGGGATGGAGTGCTTTTCGATTGTGTTTCGACGTCATTAAGTGTTTTCCGTTTTCACTAGGCCTAGCCAGCCACTCGTAGTTTTTCACATATGCAAGTGTTTTCATTATTTATTATTATAAATATGTATTCATGTGTCATGTGTGTCCTGGATTAGTTGTGATTGGCTGATCCAGGAGCTTCGGACTGCGTCTGATTATGTTTATCAGATTGTGTTCTGATTGCTGTGGGTTGCCTTTCCGGCGGTTTTTCTCGATTGCTCCGAGAAAGCCGTTTTGTGTACCGGGTTTTAGTGTAGTTGGTTAAAATCGGTTGTTTCCCCGGCGAGTTTGGTGCTTGTGGGCTTGTCAGAAACTGCGTTCTCTGTAGTCGAGCCTGTGATCAGGCTTCCTGTGTTTTCCCGGCGAGGTGGGCCCCACACATCTGTCTAGGTGATCATGCTGACACCTGTTGGATTTGGTTTTTCTCGGCTTTTCAAAGCTATTGAAACAATGCTGTCTGTTTGTTTGGTCTTGGCCTCCCAGCGACCTATTTACAAAGAGGTCTGGGGCAGGTACAATTGGTTTGACATTTAATATGAAACCCGGCGGTGGTACCTTCGGGTGGTTATATTAACGGATTTGCAATTCGCTATGGTTTGCCAAACAATTGATTGATACATTAAGTCATCACGGCCTTCAAGACAATGCTGTTTGTTTGTTTGGTCTTTTCCTCCCGGCGACCTTTTTTGCAAAGAGGTCTGGGGCAGGTACAATTGGTTTGACATTTAATATGAAACCCGGCGGTGGTACCTTCGGGTGGTTATATTAACGGATTTGCAATTCGCTATGGTTTGCCAAACAATTGATTGATACAATTGTTATGCCCGGTCCAAATTGGAACGCGAGATATTCTGAGTGCAATGATTAACTCTCTAACTGGAGAAGTATACCTTTAACTTTAATAAAGAGACAACACGGCAGGAGAATAAGTACACAGGCGACAAGTTAACATGGGTTTTATTCACTTTACACCTGGTTCATGGAGGAGCAATATATTTAATTCTGGAACACTGAGATCATCAAAATGGCAACAATGGTAAATAGAGCATACAAATAATAATATGATTAGCAATTATAAGGCAAGAGTCGAACAATGGGTCCGGACTCAATTTAACAATAACTCCTCGGATACAATTACAGAGTATCCAAAATAGTGGAGGCTTACCTCCCACTCAACTAGATCTCAAGCAAGATCTCAGCAAGGTAACAAGAGTGCAGTAATGGCAGATGTCGTCTGGATCATACTATGATGTCCCCGGCAATAGTGACGTTAACTGACTCTAAAGCAACAATGACCAAGTGGTCATCAACAATAAGGTGGGCTCTGAAAGGCTCTTGGTTCTTCGGTCCACCTTCCCTGTGGTGACCATCTCGGCCTTGTGGCATGTGCTGAGGAGGTTGACCTTCCGCTGGTCATGCCAGTGGATGGAGAGGATGGGGCCACTCTTCTTGTGGAAGATGTCCGTCTTCTTCGTCTTGGTTGGGTAGCCTGGCATGTCCTTCCTCTTGGCCTTGACTGTGCCGACAGTTCCGGTCTTGCGGTCATGGAGGTACTTGGTCAGGATAGGCGACGTGTAGTAGTTATCGGTGTAGAGGATGTGGTTCTTATGGAAGTGCCTCTCCATCATCTTCTTTACTACAGCGCCGCCAAAACCAATGTGGGGGTCAGTCTCAAATTCTCCACCCCTGCCGCTGTAGACCACAAAGTCCAGCACATATCCCGTCAAACAGTCGCAGAGGATGAAGAGCTTGATGCCGAAGCGGTGTCTCTTGGACGGGATATACTGTCGGAAGTGCAGCCTACCACGGAACAAGACCAGAGACTCGTCGAGGCACATCATCTGGAAAGGAATCAGGTAGGTAGTGAACCGATGACGTATCATGTCATACAGCTTCCTGATCTTCCATAGTGTGTCGGTAAGGTGGACATGCATGTTGTTGGTCAGGTGGAGATAGGAGAGGATGTCAAAGTACCTGTCCCTGGACATGTACTTGCCAAATGCTGGAGTCGTTATGAGGTCGCCAGTGATCCAGTAGTCGGCCAGAACGTGCTTCCTTATATGTGTCATCAGCATTGTGAGTGCCAAGAACACATATAGTTCTGCCACAGTGACAGCTCTCCATGCCACCATCTTGGCACTGGTCTTCCTCCCAAGAAAGTTGGCACAGATGTCATGATGGTTGTTGGTCTCCTCGACGAGGTATTCCATGAATTCATTGTCATAGAAGCCACAGAAAAGTTCACTGGGGGTAGCATCTGGGCCACAGGGATATGTTGGTGACACCCCGGAACCCATCTGTACCTCATCAAAGGCAGGACAATCTGGCTAAAAATCAGCCCCATCTGTCCACACAAACAGGTCGGATGCTAATGCTCTAGCACGTGCAGGTGCAGCAGGCACACGCCCTGGATGCCCTGGCACACACCATTGGCCACGCGGACGCCCTGCATGCCCACGCCCACGCCCACGCCCAGGGGCATCGGCGTCGGCAGCCTGACCACGTCCACGACCTCGCTCTCTAACTCGTCTTGTCGGGACTTCCTCTTCCTCTTCCTGTTCCTCTTCCTCCTCAGGCGACGTCAGGTCATCTGGGGCAATGTTGGGGTCGTCAGCATTCTCTTCAGGAGACAATTCTGGTGAAGAAGTGACCGGACGTCGGCGGCGTGGGGCGCGGGAGGCTGCGGGAGGTTCAACAATGGGAGCCTCGGCCTCGGGAGTTGGGCTCCTTTTGCGGCGAGCCGAGTGCTTCTCCGCATCAAATAATGCCCTGCGGTGTGTTGAGGGCTGTGGCACACTACTAATAGCACTTGAAGAGGCCCTTTGCTCATCCTGAAGGAGAGATGAAGCCGAGGGCTGTGGGTGACCCACGCGGCGTCCCGGGTCAAGGCGTCGGGACAAAGGAATGCGGGTCGTTGCTAGACCAGGGTCGGCATCACTATCACTGTCTTCCGCTTCCCTAGCCTTTTCTGCTGTTGCCCTGTGTGCTTTTTTAGCTGCACTTTTCACCAAAGATTGTTTATAAAAATATTTGCCCACTTTCAAGGGAGTACGGGCAGGCAAAGGGGAAGGTCCTGGGCTAGGGCTAGGCCTAGGCTGACCTAGCAAAGATGGCGAGGGGGTAGGCCTAGGTTCTAGCACACTTGGAAGTTCAATAGCACCTTCCTGAAACACTTCCACATCAGGATCATCACTACTGTCTCCCCCCTCAAATAAATCTACATTATCGTCGTCTCCAAAGCCAACGAAATTGTCCTCTTTGCTTGCACTTATAAATTGTTCTTTGTCCACCAAGCTTTCGCCACTGCTCTGTTCAATATCAAAAAGTTCTCGCTGTATAGCACTATCACTCAACAAACGCTTCACTTTCTTTCGTTGAGCTTTCTTCTCGGTTGCAACAGGCGTCGAAGTTACGAGCGGGGTAGCAGTGGGGCGCGCGGGAGGTTGCACCGAATCGGACGCGTCGGAATTAATTTTGTCACTATAACTCGCTATGGCGGCCACGTAGGAACTGATAACGGTAGTAGTTGAGGCTTGGTGGCGCTGCGATCGCCCCTGCAAAGTAAAATTTGGCCGCGCAAATTTTAAAGCACGCTTTCAAGCACAGGGATTTTAATGGGACACCCGGGCTCCGGCCCATCTGCCACACTGTCATTTTAAAATGCTGCCCGGGCTGGAAGGGTTAAGGAAGGCCGCCTGTACAATACTTTATTATTTTTATTAAACTGATCTTTTTAGTACGTGTCTCCTTGGACCTCCGTGATTTATTAGTGGTTTTTGATGTTCATGATGAATGTCCCCCTCCAGTCTTGAGATATCAGGCGCATCGTCAATGATGAAGGGGCCACTAATAAATTATAGGTTTGAGTCCCGAAGGGAAGAAGGAAAACCTTCACCAGTGGGCCAACACGTTCAAGCAGCTCTCCGAACATGGCTTTATCCACCCGCAGGAAATTTTTGTAGGAGGTGGTGTCTTCCACAGCCAACTCCTTCAGCAGGTTGTCATAGTGGCCATACTGCCCTCGCCTCAACAGCCACTTCCGTGTCCAGACCTGCCTTCTCCATATCCTGGGTGGCACCTGGGCATCCTGCACATCCTGCAAGGCTCTGTACAGGGCAACATCTAATCTTGCCTGATGTGCTGCCAGATCTACCTGCAGCTGCAGAACCTCGAGTTCATCCATGGTGTAGGGTAGGGCGAGTGGTGCTGACGTGTGGCCGTGGCTTGGGAGGTGTGTAGAGTGAGGTACAGTTACCAGAACCGGCCCCTTTATATCGAATTGTGTCTGTCACCCCGTCTGTCATTGTGGTGTCGTGTTCGCCGTGTCACACACGTAACACCATCGTAAGTCCATCCCCCCTCGTCGTCTTCCCCTCGTGCCACGTCGGGGTACAGTTTTGACCAGAATTTGGACCGTTAGGGCATTGACGTGGCGCCCTCGTGTTGCAACCGTGGTACCATCTGGCCCGTCGTGGCTACGACGTGTCACCGTCGAGTCTTCGTCATCAAACGAGTACATCGTGTCACTGTCTCTGCCGATTTACCAATTTGTGTACCTCGGGGTACATCGGGACCAACAACGTGAATGTGTGAAAGTGGCTTTAATTGGTTTGTTGGTGTCAGCCACATCTGGTTCAGGCTGGAAAATATTAAGATGGAAATATATTGGCAAGGCGAGAGAGAGAGAGAGAGAGAGAGAGAGAGATAGTGATCCAAAAAGAAAGGCAGGACATGCGTAATCAGGGCGGTCGTGCAGCTATCATTATATCACCTTGATAGACTCTGGTGGTCACATACCTGAAACAAACACAACGCAAGAAATTGTCGCTTCGTCATGTGAGTGAGGTCATCATCTAACTCTGGCACAGTTTATACGTCGCTGAGTTACGAAAGGGAAAAGGGATAGAGCAATGTGTACTGTATACTAGAAGGTAGTGTCTGACGAGATGTGTAGAAGGGGGGTGGAGGAAACTGGAAAAGAAAAATGCATAATGGGTTATGTAACTCAAGGGTCAGTAGAGATACCGCGTGAGGTTATGGATCGGTAATGGTCAAGAGGGGGAACGACAAATAGGTGTCCCCGTGCTCTCTTACGTAGTTTAGGGTTAGTGGGTTAGTCAGCATTATGGGGTTAGTATGTTAATAAGGGAGAACAACGTTTAGAAAACATATGGGCTCCCAGTGAGTTTCGGGGTGGCCTAGGGTAATTGCAGAAGTCAATCTCGGAATTACTTCTCGGAATTTGTTAGGCTAATATTAGGGGGTTAGTATGTTACGAAAAGAAAAACAATAATAAAATCATATGGCTCTCAGTGAGTTACGGGGTGGCCTAGGTTAATTGCATAGTTCAATCCCGGAATTCTCCTCGGGATTCGTTAGTCTAATATTAGAGGGTTAGTACTAGAAAGGTTGGGAATACACAACCTTTGAGAATGGTTGGGAATATACAACCTTTGAGAAGGGTTGGGAATATACAACCCTTGGGGAGGTTGGAGGTTGACGTCCGTGGTCGGCCATTTTGGGGTGAGTTGACCCCGCGGTTTGTTGAGGGGGTAATCTTCCGGGGCTGGGCAAGGTGACCTTGGTTCGGGGATTGCTGCGGTGGTGCGGGGCCGCACGCTCTCCTGTCGTCTTGGGTGAGTGTCCGTGTGTCTTTCTCGACCATGTTTCTCTGGGTTGCTTTGTTGTTGTTGTGTGGGTGTCTCGGTCCTCTGTTTGTTTCTCCTCACCCTTCTTCACTCTTTTTCGTCTGTTCGTTTCCATGGGGGTGGTTGGAGGTTGTCTTCTGTGGTCGGCCATTTTGGAGTGGGTTGTCTCTGCTGGCTGATGAGGTGGTAATCTTCTTGGGCTGGGGGCGGTGGCCTTGGCTTGGGGATTATCGCGGAGGGGCGGGGTTGTTCGCTCTCTCTCCGTCTTGGGTGAGTGTCTGTTTGTCTCTTCCGGCTCTGCTTCTCTGTGTTGCTTTCGTGTTGGTTTGTGGGGGGTATTGGTGTCTTCCTGTTTTTCACTTCCCTCTCCTTTGTCGTAGGCACGTCCTTGTGCCTCAAGGGTGAATGTAAAAATATTGAAGTGGTGGCTGGCCATGGTCTGGGTATGCAGGATGTCCCACCATTTGATGGATCGTTTGTCTGGAGTTTCGATTGGGTCGATGTTGACCAGGAGGCTTGTTTCTGTTGTGTTGATAAGGTTTGCGGTTATTGCTTCGTGGGTGTGTCGGATTCTGGCCAGGTGTCCAGTATCTGTGGTAACTTTAATTCTCTTGATGAAGGGGGTGGATGACATGCTTGACGAGGGAAGAACTTGGTTGGAGCGGCAGACGGTTGTGGTGGTGGCGGAAGTAGCCAGGCAAGTGTCGGTCTGTCCTGGTGGTGGTGGTAGGTCATTTGTTGGTGCGGATGTAGGTGTAGCGGGGATTAACGGTGAGGGGGGGATTAAGTTCAGGTGTATGGCCGGGGGGTCGGTGGGGCAGGTGATTCCGGCTATTCTACATGGGTGTGTTTTGGTTGGGTGTTTTGTTTGTTTTGTGGTGGGTTTTTGATGGATTCTGACGTTTGTTGTGTCTGTTTGTTTTGGTGATGGTAGTTTGTTGTATTTTATGTTGGTGGTGTGGGTCGTGTCGAGGATCGGCGAGAATCGTTTGGGTCGATTAATTAGTCGGCCTAATTGTGTTCTTATGTTTTGTCTAATTGGGGGGGTCTGGACTAGACTGGGGGGGGGGATGGTTTATAGTGGTTGGGTCTCGGGTTAGCGGTCGGGGGAGGGGTTGATGTTGGGGTGAGTGGGGTTTATTGGGTGGGTTGGTTGAGCGTCCGGTGGGTTTAGGGGGTTTGTGGGGGGGGGGTAGTATGGAGGGAAAAGGTGGCGAAGTAGGTGGGGCAAGGCTGGTTGGTAGCACAAAAGGGGTGGTGTTAGTTGTCATCTTGGAGGTGGTAGGCATGGGGTTAGTGTGGGTGGGTAGTGTAGGGTTGGTTGGGGGGGATGGAGACGGTAAGGTTTCTGAGGTGAGGTGGGAGCTGGGGGGGAGTTTGGTGGGGAGGGGGAGGTTGGAGAGGAAAGGTTAGGGGAGGTGGATATTGGCCGGGGGAGAGGTTTTCGACGAATGAGGGGAGAGTTAGTGGAGGAAGGTGATTTTGTTTTGTGGGAATTTGTTTTTGTCTTGGTAAGTCTCTTAATTCTGTGATAAGTTGGGAGTCGTGGCTGGGGTGAGGTTTTAGATCGTAGTTCGTAGTGACATGACTTGGTGGGTTTTGTTTGTGAGCTAGAGGAGGTGATGTTGGATGTGGTGTCTGATGGGGGGGCTTTGGGTAGGGGTGGAGGTGGTGTGATTTCTGGGTTGGTATTAGATGGATGGGGGGTTCGAGGGGTGTGTTGGTGGAATTTTAGGGGGGAGGGACTTGCGTGGTGGGGCAGGGGAGGGCTGGGGTGGTATGTAAGGCTTTGATGGGGTAGGAACTGTTAGGTAGGGATTGGTGATGGGTGTGGCCAGGTTGTGGTTGGGGCCGGGTTCGAGGGGTGGAAATGGTGTTTCAAGGGGTTTGTATATGCGTATGAAACGATTTCGCATTGTTCGGGTTTCTCCATGATAGTTGATGGAGGTTTGGTAGGCGTTTGGGAATTTGGTTACCGTATATGGGCCTACGTAACGCGGGCCTAGTTTATTTACGACTGGTAGTTTGGCCACCATTACGGTGTCGTGGATGGCGAAAGGGCTTATGTCATCTATGGCATCGTGTTTGGTGTCCTGGAAAATTTGGGCGGTATGAAGAATGTTCTTTAATTGTTGTAAGGGATCAAGGGTGAACTGTGTTGTGGATGGTGTGGCCTGGTGGAAAAAAGGTAGTAGAAGGGGGGCTGTTCCATATACTCTTTCGTGAGGGGAGATGCCATCTTCTTTCGGGCAAGTGTTCATTCCCCATTGTTTCATCTTAATTAGGGAGGGCCAGTCTGAGGTATTTAAGGCTATCATCCTGGTGCGTAGTTGGTTGTTGATGGTGCGGTGGCTTCTTTCGCAGACTGCATTGCCTTGGGGCCAGTAAGGGGAGGAGTGTTTGGTTTTTATGCCACATAGCTTGGTGAACTCTTCCCAAATTTGTCCTTTAAATTCGGGGGCATTGTCGGATAGGAGTGAAAGAGGTATTCCGAACACGGGCAATATCTCGGTGGCTAATAATGTGGCAATGGTAGATGCTGTATGGTCGGAAGTGGGGCAGGCGATCAGGAACCTGCAGTATATGTCGACGAAGGTGACGATGTACCGTTTGTTGTGGCTATCGGGAAAAGGTCCCATGATGTCCAGGGAGAGGGTTTGGAATGGCTTCTGGGTGGAGATGGTGCCGGCGGGTCCTGCGGTGCGGCACCTGTCTTTGCCAAGTGCACACGGTTTGCAAGATTCGGTGACCTTCTTTGCAATTCCGGAGGGGTTCGTGGTCCAGTATTGGTCCTGGAAAATCTTTAGCATCTTGCTTTGTCCTAAGTTGTTGTTGTTGTTGTTGTTCCCTAAGCTGCCTGGCCGAACAGCCCCGAGTCCCTGAGAAAGGCCATGGCCACGATCGGGCTTTCCCACAGAGCTCTCATTGAGTGTAGATTGTGTTGTTGGCATAAGTGGTTGTGTGAAATGCAGTCTTCTATGATGTGTTTAATGGTATGGGGTGCTGTGTTACATCCCGGGCAGGTGTCGACAACGGAGTCATCCAGTCTCTTCTGATAGCTCAGGAGAGCTGGATGGTGTCCGCATCTCAGCCTGGCCAGGTGGACTCTGTCCTCGCGAGGAAGGGAGGATTCGGAAGGATGGATTTCGGGAGGTCGTGCATGCAGCTGCGTGTTGTCTGTGAGTGAGTGGATGGATCGGTGAGAGATATGAGTATGGATGTGCTTCTGGAAGTTGGTTCGGGGTGGGCAGGGAGGGAGAGAGGACAATAATTGTGTGTGATACCGTGTGCTGGGTGTTGTTTTGATATTTCTTGGTGTCTGTGGGTGTGTTGCCATGTAGTTTAGTGGGTGGTCTTGGTTCGTGGAGGCTGCTGCCAGGAATTGAGTGCCTCTCATGTCCAGATGGTCTTTGACTTTGAGGATTTTGGTTTCTTGATGTAGGTGATCTGTGGGTGCAGTAGCTGTGCAGCCTGTAATGATCTTCAGGGCTTTGTTTTGAATAGTCTGTAAGGTCTTATGATGTGTTTCAGCTAGGTTAGAAGCCCAGGCTGGGCTTGCGTATTCCATCACTGATCTTATGTATTGTTTATATACTGTGGTGGTAGTTTCTTTGTTGTGTCCAAATTTTGTGTGAGCAAGTGACCTGAGGGCGTTAAGTCTGGGTGTCAGTTTCTTTTTAATGTTTGTGGTGTGCTGTTTGAATGTCATATGAGTATCATATGTTACTCCTAGGATTTTGGGTGTGTGTGTATGTGTTAGGGGTGTGTTGTTTATGGTGAGTTGAGGGATGTATTCGTGTTCTCCTGTCCAACTTGTGAGCAGGGTTGCGGTGGATTTGGCTGGGGCTAGATTAAGTCTGTTTGTAGTGCACCAGCCATGTAGTGTGTTGAGATAGGGTTGAAGGAGATCTGTTGCTCTTTTTGGGTCATGGTGTGTGCATGTGAGTGTTATGTCATCTGCATAGGAGGCTAAGTTTATTTGGGGCGTATTGGGTGTAGTTATATCGTGCATGTACAGATTGAAGAGTGCGGGCGATAGGACGGATCCTTGTGGGACTCCGTTTGGAAAGTTTCTGATTTTAGAGGACTGACCGGCAAAAGATACGTGTGCACATCTGCCTGCTAGGAAGTTGGCCAGCCACCGTTTTGTGTTGTTGTGCATGTTTGTGTTGTAGATTTTGTTTGTTAGGTTGTGGCGGGGGATGGCATCGAAGGCTTTACTAATGTCGAGTGTGGCTAATAGTGATCTGTGTGGTGGTCTAGCTGAATTGATGCCGTCGAAAGCTCTTTGTGTAAGGTCTGTGAGAAGAGTGTTTGTGGAGTGCAGTGGCCTAAAGCCATGTTGTGTTGGAGCTAGGGGTAGGTCAGGTGTAATTAGTTGTAATACTAGGCGTTCCATGACTTTGGAGGGGGAGCAAAGGAGTGTGATGGGGCGGTGCGAGGAGGGTAGCGTGGGGTCTTTGTTGGGTTTGGGGAATGTGATGATGATACCATGCTTCCAAATGTCTGGTATTGTGTTGTGTGAATAGCTGTAGTTTGATATGTTAGTGAGTGCTTGTATGCCTTGTGGTCCCAGGTGTCTGAGGTGTATGTTGCTTATGTTGTCTAGGCCACAGGCGGGTGAGTGCTTGAGATTGTTGATGATATGCTTTGTCTGGTGATTGGTGAAGGGTGTATAGTCAGGGTCTGTGGGGAATTGTCTCTTACGTCGGATGACACGTCGGTCGTCTTTGTGAGGTTTTAGGTGGCTGACATGTGAGAAGTGATTGATGAGAGTGTTTGCTTGTTGTTTACATGAAGGAGTAGAGTCTGTTGTTGTGATTGCAGCATGTGATTGTGTTGTGTTGGTGTTGGAAAGTGTGATGCTGTTTAGTGTTTTGTATAGTTTTTTGGGGTTTGTTTTGTGATCAAGTGTTTGTAGGAAGTTATTCCAATTTAGTTTTTGTTGTTCTTGTATTTTGTTGTTAGTTTGGGTGTTGAGTGCTTGAATTTGTTGTGTGATGTCTTGTGTGTGGGGTGCTGGGGAGTGTTTCAGTATGTCGCGTTGCCTGATGAGGTTTTGAATTTCTGGTGTGAAGTTGGGGTTGTGTCTTTTTCTGTTACCTCTTGGAATGTGTTTCTTGTCAGCGTTTTGGATAGTTTTATTGAGTATGTGTACAGCATTGTTGATGTTAGTGATGGGTGTACTGTTTAGAGTTGTGAAGTGTTGTTCTGTCTCATTTGTGAATGCTTCCCAGTTAGCTCTTTTATAATTGGTGTATGTGTGTTTGTGGCTAGCTGGGGTGAGTCTGGTTTTGGTGGTGATAATGATCGGGAGGTGGTCAGAGCCTAAGGTTCTGACCACCCTCCAGGATGTTGTGGGGGCGAGTTCTGGGGAGCAAAAGGTGATGTCTGGAGATGATGGGTTATAGAGGGCTTGGTGAGGAATATGGGTATGTTGATGGATGTCGTTAAGGATGATGAGGTTATCGGTTTGGTTTTGTAGTACCAGCCCTCTGTCTGTGTCGGGGTTGTCGACAAACCAGGCCGACGTCTTGGCGTTGAAGTCACCACCCAGGATGATGTGTGGGGTGTGTGGGGTGTTTGTGATGTGTTGTAAGTGTGGTCTGTATTCATTTGGTACTGTAGGGGATGTTTGGGGAGGGATGTATGTGTTTATGATGGTTATGTTGGAGTTGTTACCAGTGCGTATTTTAATTGACTGTATTTCTGTTGTGTTATCATTTGGGGGGAGGAGTGATTTGGTTTGTACACTGGTTACTATGTATGATATTTCTTTGTGTACCAGGGTGATGAGTCCACCGCCCCCGCCGACAGCCCGGTCTTGTCTGATGGTGGTGAAATTATGAAATGTGGGTGTTTTTTGTGTTGTGCGGAGTTTTGTTTCTTGTAAGATGGCAATGTGTATGTTGTGTTGTTTGATGAAGTGTGAGAGTTCGTGTTTCTTTGTGTTGATGCCATCTATGTTCAGTTGAAGAATGTTAATGTTATGTGCACGATGTATGTTGGGTGCTGCTGCACGAGGATGGGGTGGGGGTGGGGGTGATGGTGGGGGTGGGGGTGAGGGAGGGACTGGGGGTTGGGATGGGTGAGGTGGGGGTGGGGATTGGGGAGCAGGAGATGGGGGTTGGAATGGATTAGGATGGGGTGTGGTGTGTTGAGTTGAGTTGTCCTAAGTGGATCCCGTTTCCCTCATGGATTGCAATCATGTATTCTTGAGCAACATTTGGTTCGACGACGATGTGTCCGGAGTCTGTGGTTGATTGGTCACCCCAGCGGGTTAGTTGGGAGAAGATCTGTTTGGGGATCCATTTTGGCTTGGTTTTCCTTTGCCAGGATTGGAGTAGGGTAGGTGGTATTGGGGTGGAGTCGGGGCGGATGGAGGTGTTGACGAGGTCCGTGTGTTGCAGGGCTGCTAGATTGGTGGGGATGTCTTCGGGTACAGGGAGGCGGGAGAGTGCATCGGCGTTGGTGTGGAGTTTTCCGGGGCGGTAGTGGATGGCGAAGTCGTATTCTTTCAGGGTTTCCCTCCAACGTACCAATAGTGCCGAGTTTGTCTCACATTTTCTAAGCCATTGCAAGCTCTGGTGGTCCGTAATAATGTCTAATTTGGCGCCCAGCACGAAGGATCGGAAATAATTTAAGGCCCAAATGATTCCGAGGCATTCGCGCTTTGTGGCGGCGTAATTTTGCTGGGCGGTGTTTAAGGTGGAGCTAGCATAAGCAATTACGTGTTCTGATCCATCTCGGACCTGGGCCAAGACAGCTCCAATGGCATACAGAGACACGTCGTATAGACGGAAAGGCCGTTGGTAATCTGGTAAGGCGACGGTGGGGGCTTTTACCAATCTCTCTTTCAGAGTTTCGAAGGCCAAGTGTCTTTCGGGGGTCCAGGAAAACTCGGTGCCTTTGTGGGTGAATTGGTGCAGGGGTCTGGCAATGTCGGCAAAATGTGGGACGAAGTGTCTGTAGTAGGTGGCTAGCCCCAGGAAGGAGCGTACCCCTTTTACTATAGTGGGAGGCTGTTGACCTTGGATGGCGGAGAGTTTCTTGGGGTCGGGAGAGATGCCTTGGGCGGAAATTATGTGTCCTAAAAATCGTACGGTGTTCTTGGCCATTTCGCATTTAGAAGGTTTGAGTTTTAGTCCGGCGTCTCTGATGCGGTGCAATACTTGTCGTAGTCGGTGGAGGTGGTAGAACCATGTTGCGGAGTAAACAATGACATCGTCCAAATAGGCCAGGCAGGTTTCCTAAGTCAGTCCCTTTAACACGGACTCCATGAGGCGGGAGAATGTTGCTGGGCCGTTACATAGGCCAAAAGGTAAGACATTAAACTTGTATAAATGTCCTCCGCTGGTGGAGAAGGCTGTTTTTTGTTGATGTTCGGGCTTGATGGGGACTTGCCAGTTTCCGGCTTGTAGGTCTAAGGTGGTGAACCATTTGGATCCGTGGAGGGAGTCGAGGGATTCGTCGATCCTGGGTAAGTAATAATAATAATAATAATAATAATAATAATATTTATTCAGTTAGCATTTTACAGAGTTGGTACCACATAGTATGTTACAAATATGACATGTACCAGCCTTGCATAATTCCAACTAAGGATAGCCCAATAAGGCCGTTAGGCGTATTTCCATTGGGGTCCTTGTGGGATTAGGTTAGCTGGGGAAATGGGGAGGATAAAGAAATAGATACTTTAGAGAAAGTATTTCTAGGGGTTATTTTAAGATACCTTACATCCTATAGTAAATATCAGTAATCCGTAATCAGTAATCATTTCAGTTTGGTTTGTCTATCTCTTGTGTCGTATTTAGTAGTAGACATAAGCTTAGTGCTCCCTTCTCGCAGCTGTCCAGTTCAGGTGTTCCTTCAGGCTACGTCTGAAGGAATACAGTGTTCTCTTTTCACGGACTGACTGGGGTAGGTCGTTCCAGTCTTTGATGGCAGTGAAGAAGAATGTTTGCTTACCCTGTCCTTGGATTCTCGGGACCTTAAAATTAAACATCCTGTTTCTTTTATTATGTCCACTCCTCTCATTTGCTTTAACAAAATCATTCTTTAGATACTCTGGAGCTCTGTCATAGAAAATTTTGAAGGCTGAAATTGAAATTGAAATTGAAATTGAATTGAAATTTGAAATTGTGAGCCTGATTTGTTTGGCCCTGTCAGAGACATTGAGCATACCTAGTGACTGAAGTTGTTCCTGGCCAACATGTGATCGGGGCCCTAGGTTCAGCATGAACCTAACCATTTTATTTTGAGTGACCTGAAGTTTGTGCTGTGCTGATTTAGATGATGCAGAGTACCAGGATGACACAGAATAGTCAAAATGACATTGAACAAGCGCTTGGCAGAGGGTCTTTTTGGTCGCCGCGGGCAAGCATCCCACCTGTCTATACAGGTATTTTATACATGCTCTACACTTACTCAGGATAGATTACAAAATTGTTTCACCTGACAAACTCGCGTCCAGTTTTAGTCCGAGATATTTAACTTGTGACACTGTTGTTATAGGAATATCATTACAGTTGACCGAGAAGCCCACAATGTCTTTCAGTTTGCGTTTTGTTCCACATAAGATGGCTTCCGTCTTGCCCAGGTGAAGAGATAGTCTACTCTATTGTCCACTAGCCATTCACTACATGATTCTAGTTATTTGGAAAGTGAAGCGGCAATACTTATTGGGTCTTTTCCTGAAACCAGAAGCACGCTGTCGTCTGCATACAGTAATAATTTACATGAGACGCTCAGTTCCATGTCGTTCACATAACAGAGAAAGAATAAGGGACCAAGGATGCTTCCCTGCGGGACCCCACAGTTAATTGGCATAGGATCAGATATATTATCATCAATTTTGATTCTTTGGGTTCTACCACTAAGATAAGATTTAAACCAGTTTACAGACCCTATGCCCATTGCTTGTAGTTTATTACATAGAATATCATGGTCTACTGTGTCAAATGCTTTTTGTAGATCAAGAAGAACCATACCGGTGTAGTTACCTTTAGACATTTCTTTACGAATGTGATCCGTTAAGTGGATGAGACAGGAGTCTGTCGAGTACATGCATCTGAAACCTGATTGAAACTTATAGAGTAGATCATTTTGTTTGAGGTAGTGTTCAATTTGGGTGTATACTGCTCTTTCAAGGATTTTAGATACAATACATAATATGCTAACTGGTCTGTAGTTGCCAACTTCTAGTTTATTTCCTTTCTTGAATAGAGGGGTTACAATAGCTTCCTTCAATTCAGCAGGTACAGTGTTGGTGTTAATTGACAAGTTGATGATGTGGGTTAGGGGGCCTGTTATACCAATGGCTCCATCTCGTAGAAATTTGGCAGGAATTTTGTCTGGTCCTGTGCTTTTATGTACATTTAGGTTAGACAGCTAGTCAAAAGTGTATTTTGGTGTAACATTTTGCAATCCAAATGTGTTCGGGTGTATGTCTTTATCTCTGTAGAAATTTCGAAAGGTGGCCGTTGTTGTCGTGTATTTATTGAGAGGTTGAGGTAGGTTCTGTGCAAGTGTGTTTGCTATGGAGGTGAAGAAGGAGTTGAAGTAGGTTGAAATTTGTCGTTTATCGTGGCAAACCTGATCATTAATGGTGAGAGCAATATTAGTGTTAGACGAATCCCTTGTCTTGTTGCTGTAGCCTGTTGTTTTTAGGTGCCTCCATAGTTTCTTTGGGTTATTCTGATATTCCTCTGCCTTATTGTGAAAATAATTAGTTTTCGCTGATTTTATTTTCCTACTTAGTTTATTCCTGGCCCTGTTGAACTCATGTTTCAGACCTTGATCCTGTCTATGTTTCGCTAGTCTTTTTAACAGATTGTCTCTGTGTTCCAGATGGTGTAGTATGTCATTGTTGATCCATGGGTCTGACCTTGCTTTAATTCGTATGTCTTTCAGAGGAGCTATTTCGTCTAGGATGTTTGTGATGATGGTTCTGAAGCCAACCCATGCGTCATTAACGTTTGTACTTCCAAACACTGGAGACCAGTCTGTGTTCCATAAAATGTCCAGAAATGTTTCTTTATTGTAGTTTCTGAGTGACCTTGTTTTGATAACCTTGTGATTCTCTAGGGTAATTTTTGTGGTTTTCCGTGTGCAATATGTGACGAAGTGATCACTTATCCCAGTCTGTATAACCCCTGATTGGGATATTTTGTCCTCTCTGTTACAGTTTATGTGGTCTAATATTGTGGCAGTGTTCTCAGAGATACGTGTGGGGGTTGTGATGAGTTGTTTGTGATTGTGCATTGTCAGTATATGCCTATATTCTCGTACAAGCCTATTATTTCGTTGTTTGTAACACAGGTTAAAATCCCCTAGTATGATGGATTCATTCCGAGGGTCTAGCGATGACAAAGTTCGTTCAAATTTGGTCAAGAATTGTGTGTCGTCTGGTGGCCTATAGCATACCCCAATTGTGATGGGTCTTGTCCTCGGCAGGTGTAGGTCGATCCACAGAGCTTCATGATTTTCTACATGGAGGTCGGTCCTAGTTGTGTGTGTGAGGTTGTTTTTTACATACAGACATACTCCTCCCCCATGCCTATTGCGATAATTCCTAACCATATTGAAACCTTGAATGTTTATTTCACCATCGTTTATACTTGAATCCAGCCAGGTTTCTGTGATTGCAATTATTGAAGCTTTGGCCTTATTAGCTAACAAGTTTATTTCTGACAATTTATGGTACATTGATCTGGCGTTAATGTGGATACGATGGAGCCCTTTGTTGGTGAACACTCTGTATTCATCTTTGATTTTGAATGTGTCCTGGCTGGATTCTGAGTTGTTAATACTTGGATCATTTACATTAATATTCGGTAATGAATGCAAGGCACACTTATTGCAAAGGAATTCCCGTTCTTCACTGTTGGTGTTCTTAGAGATGCACTTCATGTGAGCTACATGTTTACACTTTACACAGTTTTGGATCTTCTGACGTCGTGTTATGAGTGATTCACAAATAAAACAAATGGTTTCGCGATGTTGCACAGCTGAGTTCCTACATTTAACACATTCAACTTCGTTTCTACTGTTAACGTAAGTACATCGGTTATGAACAATTTCATTACAACTGTTGCATTGTAAAAGTGAACTCCTATTGTTGAAACCAATATTACAGACTATACATAGTTTTTTCTTACTGTTTATCATACGGCTGGAGGTGTGGTTTGGTCCGCGTCGATCAGCTGTTTGTGCGGGAGAGGGCGGGGGATACTCGCGGTCAGGCTGTGGTTGTTTGCTGTTGTTGTTGTTGTTTTCGTTGTCCGTTGATGCTGCTTCCCTGTTGATGTATTTGCGAGTGCTACCTGTTTTTATTGTTGTTCTTGTTGCATGTTGTGCTACTTGGGTCGCCGATATCTGTGGTATTAATGGTAATGCTGCGGGTAATGTAGTGTTGGTGGGTGTTGCATCTTTGATAGTGGCGTCGTTTAGCCTACGGTAGTCGACACAAAACCTGGTGGAGCCACCCTTTCTTCTTCACGAGTACTACGGGCGATGACCAAGGACTGACAGAAGGCGTGCAATGCCGGCGTCCAACATCTCTTGAACCTGTTGGTCTTCCACTTGGCGCTGGAGTGGATTTTTCCTGCGGGAGGGTTGTCGTAGGGGGGGGGCCCGTGGTATGAATGGCGTGTTGTTCCAGGTTTGTTCGTCCTATTTCCGTGGGGGTCTGGGCGAACACATCACGAAAATCATGTAGCAATTGTTGCATCTGGCGCTGTTGCATGGGGGTTAAGGAATCTGGAATGGTGGGTAATATAGGTTTGATTCCCGAAGGGAACTAGAGAAAACCTAATATTTAGTAGGGGCCCTGGAATCATTGACGATGTTGCCTATTAGCATAAAAGTCTACATTCAACACCCACGTCAGCCGTTTGAATCAACCGCCGCGGGGAAGAACGAGAGTCATCTTCATAAGTGCAACGCTACTTCTCTTATGGTGTCGTCATAGATCGGGTACCCACTACGAAAAAACTTCGTAAAAAATAAGAGAATAAAAAAGGAAAACATTTCTACTTCAACACTGTTATTCACAAGCTTCCCACATTCAGTTGATTTTCTTGCGTTGTGGCTTCTTACCGCCTCTCGCCAAGCGCAACAATTCGTCCTTCTATGATATACCAAGATAAACTCAAAATATCAGCGAATGGGAAGGGGATGGCTGGGAGGGACTTCATCGTCAATGATTCCGGGGCCCCTACTAAATATTAGGTTTTTTCTACTTCCCTTCGGGAATCAAACCTATAATTTAATAGTGGCCCCTTCATCATTGACGATGTTGCCTGAATTCCAAGACTGGAGGGGGACATTCGTAACATCCAAACCTTAATAACCGCATGGTTAACCTTTGAAGTGCGCATGGGGGGTATGAGATACCTCTGCCTGTGCGCATGTATTTGAGCTGTTTCCATCACTAAAATATTTATTTTACCATAAATAGCATTAATACTTCTCCATATGCGCCTATTATAGGTTGATTATAAAGGTATTAACCTGTAACAACAATAAAACAAGTGGAAACAGCGTTTGGATGGTCAAAATCGGCGATACAGGCCGGGAGTTTCATAATGTATGGCTGAGGCAACCTCCTTTCCCGCCACTTTCCTCCACCTCTGGAGAGACACTGTCGATCGATACTCTCTCTCTCTCTCTCTTGCACTCGCTTGCTAACAGTGATGACAATGCCCTGCTTGCAACTCGCTAATGTTAGGACGAAAATATACCACAGAATAAGGGAATAACAGGGAAAATAGGTGATAACTGAAGGAGGGGAGGAAAGTGGGGAAGGAGGGGAGGTAGAGGAGTGATATTTTGCATGGCCCAGGGGCAAAAAAAAAAAAAAAAAAATTCGGTGTTTTAAATTGATTTTTTTTTTCCCTGACTCTTAAGAGTCTTCCCGCAGTCCGCCGGGGGAACTCTTAAGAGTCTTCCGGCAGTTCCCGGGTTAAGTCCAGAATCCTTATAACAGGAAAAGAAATTTCTTATTGATTTAGTTGTGAATACAACAAAAGTCTTTACAAAATATGAAAGAGTGGAAGCAGTGCGTTGCTTCAAAGAAGCCTGCTCCAACAACAGAGTCCTCTTCCATGAGGTGTTTGTTGTATTGTGTGACACAGAGTTAAATGCAAAACAAAATTCATCACCTGGACCCTTAACCTGTGCTGAGCTCAGCTAGGTTCCTAGGTCCACCATTGAGTCACTTCGACCAATACCACACATACTGAATCTAGTGCAAACTAGCCTGGAACACTTATAGAGTCACTTTGACCAATACCGACCTTTCTTAATCTAGTGCAACTAGCATAGAAACCTGAAAATTACATATATAGTAAAACGAACAGTAGTGAAAAGCAATCTTTTATTGTGTATATATAACAAAAAAAAATGGGCTTGAAAACGTAAATGATTACATTTTTTTTTTTTTTTTTTAACACATAACCCGAGCTTCTTAGCTCGTACTTATCTATTTGGGCTTAGCCCGCATGCTCAACGTCTAGCTTGCCCTACCCGAGCTTGTAATCCTGTGGAAGGGGGTTCCTCTATTGTACTGGGATCCACATATCCCCCCCCTTTTTTTTCTTAAGACCTTATAGGGCGTACTTATCACAGTACTAACCGCTGGAAATACAAGTGAATAACATAAGGAGCGTGCCCTGTGCAGACCATAAAAGGTTTGGGCCGTAAGGTAAAACTGAGGTTGTAAATAATAAGGGGGATTAACACCTGCAATGACAATCTGCACCGATAGCACCTCCTGAGCCTACCACTGGTCCCCGCCCCCTCGGCACGGAGCGCGGAGACCTAGGATCATCGAGTAAACTAGAGAGCCAGAAAGACAGTCGGCTATAATAGTAAGTCCGCCGGGGGGGGATGCAGCAGAACTATTATTGGAAGCGGATCGAGCCAGACCCCTGGGAGACCTGAGCCGGAGGACCTGAAGGGCCTCGGCCGGGACCCCCTTAACCCCCCGGCGTCGAAAAGCCTGTACATATACGTCAATCTGAACGTTTACATTGTAAAACTAAAATAGTTCGCCATCACATGGAGGTCAGAGAAAGCTCAGGGCTAGCCATAAAATTAAGGATGAACCGACTAAAATGAAAAGCTGGCGGGCCAACTAAGGTCTATGGTGTTGACGGGAAAAACCGTCACCCTTGAAGATTGAATCTAACAGAGCTGAAGAGACCGGAAAAGTAGACAGAGATGTGTGGAACGTAATAACTGGTTATAGCGTCAAGGTGATGGTAGGCCTTACTGAAAGTATATAAGACTGAGAGAACAAAAGCGTATGCGTCTGTCCGGTCACTGCAAAAGTGCCCCTCCGGCCTAAGCAAGGGGGATGAGGCCGTGATTTGAAATGTAGCAAAACAAGGGAGGGAAACAAGGGCGAGAGCACCCCGAATGGTGTACATGTATCCCCACTGAACTAAAAGTGGGGAAAGAAAAGAAACTAATCCGGCCTACAGAGGCTTTACGTAAAGAATTGACCTGCTGCTGAGCCGTCCCTGACCCCGGTAAAAAACCTTCCGGTACGTGCGCACAACTCGATTAAGCATATGAAGAGAGGCAGAAGCCCTCTAAGCCATTGGAGATGGGAATAATACCCGCCGGGACGACGTCCCACCTCCAATGGCGGGGACAACTGCCAACCAGGAAACCGCAGCCCACCAGGCTTGCTGAGGGCTGAAATTGAGAGTGAATACTTATGCATGTTGTACCGCACCTATCGGACAAAGAGGGACCTCCTGGGGAGCCAACAAGTGTAACTAGTTGAGAGCCCCCCCATGTACAATCCTCCACACCACCCTATGGGTGAGACTAGTAGTACATAATTATTATTGTTGTTTGTTTTTGTTTTTGTTTTTTTAAAAGAGACCCCGGGTAGTCGCTAGCCGGCGGACGGTTGCCTCCGGTCATAATTCTTCCAGTTTAGTGTGAGAGCGATGACCTCTCCAGGTACGGGTCCTCCGCAGGGGTAGTCGCATATCTGACCTGGGTTGGCGACCGCGTGCCTCCCTCTCGTGTGTAATGATTAAGTGTCCCATCCCTTAAGCAGAGGGTTGTCGTTCTGTTATGCAACGCCGTGTGGGGAAAAGCCGCGTGACTCCCTTTATCGGTGTGCGCTTGTGGTGACCGGCGCTGTCCGGTAGTACAGAAAACATAAGGTGGCGCTGCCAACCTTGGGAACTAACACTTTGTCGAACCTCGAAACCCTATTGCACAAGCTCTACTGAGGGAGGGAGGAAGACGGAGGGAGGACTCAAGAGCCCTTATCATCAGTCGTAAAAGTATTTGTAAATGAACCAACTAGCTGGAGGTGAGAAACCGTCCGCCGGCTGCGAGGAGCCGGGGGGGACCTATGGGGTGGTCCTTTCCTTTGATTTCAACATTACTTTAACATCTCTCTCCGTCTGGTAATCCAGGAGCTTCGAAGTCAAAACCGGAGAGAACAAAATCCTATAATAAGCATTCATAGGTAACCCCTGAGCCATACCGAGTCTGAGGAGCTGACGTGACCTGACCGCCTCAAATAAGGCTGTTCGGATTTCTGTGAGTGTTCTAACCGGGGAAGGGAGGAGGTATTGTTGAAAAGCCTTAACTAATTCCTCCTTCCACCGTGGGGGGTCCGGTATAGGTTTGGCAAAAGCCTGAGCCGTATATCTAGTCAATAAGAAGCTGATAAACTTCCTGTGGGCATTATTTCTGACTAGAAAATCTCGTTGGAGTTCGATAGGTTCAGGAGCAATGAGGGGCAAAGGAAAATACTCTGCAGTTAATTGAGGGGCTATGAGAAAATCGAAAATAGGTAGCGGGACCCCACCCGGTCATTGTGTTAGCCAGTCAAACTCTGTAATGGAGGGAGGGGGAACTGGGGACAAAGGGTTAGATGCAAGATCTACAGCAAAATGTTGAAGTTCCTGATCCCACGTTACCCATGGTCCATCGCCCACCTCACCCAGATTCAGCTCCCTCTGGTCTTTATGTGGACCGCATCTGTGAAACTTGTTAGAAGGCTCTCCCCTTAGATACAGACCATGACATCCATTAATGCCACAGCGTTTATGACAATGAGGGCAATTGGGAGTGTCTGGGTAATGAGGGTCCTGGACCGGGGAATCCGCCGGAAGAGGAGTCAGTAGGCCTGGGTTATACACAAAATATTGAAAATTAGCAGGGTCAGGTCTCGCATAGATAGGAACCTGGAGCACTGTACCGTGAGCATCTTTTGCTCTAAAGACATGTTTACGGTTAACTTCTATCGCCCACTCCTTGGGCACTGGGACCTCCCCTTGTGTCGACTTATGCCCTTTCCCTTGCGTCACCGCCGTAACCGGAAGCCAGAGCCTTCCTGGTGCTGTTTGGGGGGGGGGGGGGGGGGGGGGGGCAGAGGAGTGAGGGGTGTGGGTGCAAGAAGGAACCGATGGACTACTCGCCTTATGTGTCCTTGTCCCCGAGGGGGAATTATAAGGTTGAGTATCATCTGAGCCCACACAAAACTATCAAGGTTGGGGCCGTCCTGACGAGAAACTGAACTAGTGTCCATGCTAGTCACAGGGGATCTAATGGAGGGAGAGGCAAGTAACACTTCGTCCGCTGGCGGTCCCTGTATGGGTCGACCGGCGGAAGGGGGAGTGACGTCAGAGGGCCTAGATATTTCCTTTAACTCCGGGTTTACTAACACAGGGATTTGAGTCGGGGTAAAGGTACGGACTAATGTCTCCGGCAACGACCCTGGGGTCATACCTAAGGTTTGGGGTCTAAACTCCTGTACTGTAGGCCGGGGTATAACAGGGACGACCGGCGCCGGGCCCGTGGGCAACGGGTGGTCGATTAAGCGGACAATCTCTGGTCCGGCGGAGGAGGCCGCCGTATTGGGAATCCCTACATTGATATGAGGAGGGTAAGGCATAGATAAACTGTGAGGTGGCCCCAGTGCCTGATTAGGGGTTTGACCTTGCTTAATAGCGCACTGATGGATCACCTTCTGTAACAATTCATTTAGTTGTGCAGACGTAAAACCTGATGGATCAGTTTGTGTTGGAAGCCTAACATGTCGGTCTGTTTGTAGCAGAGTATCAGTCTGTATCAGAGTGGCTGTGTGTGTCCTAGGACTGGGCATTCGTGTCTGACTGCTACTAGCCACGGCCGGGTGGGATGAACCACTAGCCGTTGACTCCTGGTCACGCGGCGGTGGTGGAGTCAGTGTGGCCGTAGGTTGAGAACCTACATCCTTGGGGGTGGATAGCAATCCGAACTGGTCCTTAGATGGAGCCAGGAGCGTCGCGTGAGACCTCATGGTCGTGACCGCATTTGACGTAATAACACCCGGAGACTGAGTAGAGGTATGAGCCATATTGGCCGGTGGAGCGTGTCTGTTGGTTAACACTAATTTGGAACCTTGGAGCCTCACGTCTACAGTTTGCCTAATTCTATTGGCGGCGTGGGGGGGGGGTCGTCGTCCGGCCCGAGGAGACCGGGGAAAACCCCTTGTGTCCCCGAGGCGGCCGCCGGCCCCTTTTGCCGTGTCACCGTAAGATCCACTTGTGTAGAAGTGGAAGTTTCCTTAGCTAGCAAAACACGTCGTGGTGGGCTCGAGAGCCTGCGGATCTTGTCTGGCAGATACTCTGTGCTGTCTGTTCTCCTCAGGTTGCCCGCCGGTGGAGCTGGTTGGGCAGGGCGGAGGCATTCCGGTGACATTAAGCGGCTCCTCGTCGTGGATGTCGTGGAGGAAGAAGGAGACGCAATGGTCAACAAAGGTATTGGGGAGCTGTGTGACTGGGGAGCTATATGTTCATCAAATGAATACAACTGAACAACCCTCAACAATTCAGGGTTATCACATGACAGTTCTTTGTTCGCTACTTGAGAAGCATAGGCCTTAAACTTAGTTTTAACTTCAATGAGGGTGAGCAAACAAGACATGTCTTGGGGAGCTAGCCATTCCTCAAACAGGTCTGAACAGACTGGACATGTACGAGATGCCCATCTGAAAGAGGCCTTGTCTAGACACTGAATACACCTGATACATTGGCTATGGGCTGGTATCAGTATTAAAAGGCATGAGGGGGTTGAGCATACTGTAAACAAAGGCATGATTCAGAGACTCCCCTCCCCGGCGGGAACGGTGCGGTAGCAGGCGGTCCTGAGGGTTTATCTGGAAAGAAATTTTTTCCAGGAATCAGTGCTCATAAGGATATACAGAGAGTCTAACACATCCTATCCTCCCGGCGCAAGAAGAATAGGAGGCTACGGCCTCCTCCTTCTTCCTACTCCTAAGAGGGTGTGAATTGCCTCTTCCCATGCCCCTGGGCAACATGAGAAGGGGTTATCACTTGCACAGAGGGCGAACTTGATGACCTAGACCCTAGGACAGTAAGCCAACTGGCGGCATACCGCTCTGTGCTCTACCAAACACACAAGCGGCCGCTGATATGTTTACCGGCTGGGCCGCCAGCATGGCGGGGTAAACGTCACCTAGTAAGCGCACTAGCTTATGACGGGGCATAAGTGCAGTGTCCGCCGGGGTGTTTACTCATGAGGCCGCCAGCAAGGCAGGGTAAACGGACATATAGCTGACGAGGCATAATTACCAGAGGACCCCTGACGGCGGGTATAAGCGGTACAACGAAAACCACCCGCCGTCGGACTATTCATCATGCAGCCGCCGGAAGGCAGAGGAAACGTCCGAGGGGCTCAAAAGCACCTTACTAACCGGTGTTACACGTCGGAGTCCGCCGGACCCGTGAGTCCGGGAACAAGGAGGTCGCGGCACCGCAACTCCGTCCAACACAAACACGGCGAAGGAGACACGAACCCAATAACAAACGCCGGCACGGCGGACCGAACGGCTAAAAAACCGAGGCCGACGGGACAAAGAAGAGGGAAAGGGAACTCAGAGCAAGGCACAGCTACGAGCGAACCCGGCGCAAAACACGCACTCCCACGCGTAGAACGTTTCGCAGGACTCCCGGAAAGTGGCACACAAACCAACAGGGAGACCCACGAAACTCAGGGGACAATAATAAATTACAATAATAGCAAAATGAAAGAAGGCCCCCCCCCCCAACTCTAGATAACCTACAGGCTTATCCAGGAAAAAAAGACAGACCGCGCGATGAAACATGAAAAGAAGCCAAAAAGGGCGAAGAGATAGCCCCCAAGTGGGGCCTCTCAGCAGGCTCGAACGCCGGAAGATCCCACGTCCACGTGTGGCAATCCGAACCCTGGTGCGTCTGCAACAAGGACAGGGTCCCTAGACCCCAAAGTTGAACAAAGGAACAGCTAACGAAAACTGAAAAAGCCTCCTAACTAAGGAACTAAGCAAAAACTAAGGCGCATAGCAACAGGGGAAACACCACGCGCGTGGTGGCAACATTGAACACAATGAGTAAGCGCCTAGACGTACCCTAACTTAACACTTCCTGCGGGCCAACAATAACACAACCCGGGCTAGCTAGTCTAAACCCTGCTCACTATCTCCCAGATATATACCAATGAGAAAAGACTCACTAGAGGAGAGCGAACGTCGAATGAAGCCGGAGCGCGGGGGCACTAGTGTTGACGGTAGGCCCGCGGGGAAGAGAAGGACAAATTGTTGCGCTTGGCGAGAGGCGGTAAGAAGCCACAACGCAAGAAAATCCACCGAATGTGGGAAGCTTGTGAATAACAGTGTTGAAGTAGAAATGTTTTCCTCTTTTATTCTCTTATTTTTACGAAGTTTTTTCGTAGTGGGTACCCGATCTATGACGACACCATAAGAGAAGTAGCGTTGCACTTATGAAGATGACTCTCGTTCTTCCCCGCGGCGGTTGATTCAAACGGCTGACGTGGGTGTTGAATGTAGTCTTTTATGCTAATAGGCAACATCGTCAATGATGAAGGGGCCACTATTAAATTATAGGATTTTCGGTGGGGGTTTCCTGAGGAGGGACAACCTCGTCAAAAGTTTCGAGGTCGTCGATGATTAAACCTTTGGGTAAAGTTAGTACATCGTCTGAAATATTGGCAATTAGAATGGTATGCTGTTGGGAAGACAATATGGCAGGTTGGATTATACATCGGTTTTGGCTTATGGAGGGGGTTAAAATCATGGCGTCTTGGGATATAGGTCTAAGGGGCACCCATTTTTGGTGGTTGGGGGGAATGGTAACTCGGTTTTGGATCATAGCGGGACTCATAATAGTCAGAGAAGGTGATTGTTGTTCTGACTGGCTCCAGGTAGACTTTGAATATGGCATGTCGAGGGTGGCGCGGGACAGTTTGGGGGGGGGGTGGGGGGGGCGGGTGAGAGTTGCCTCAAGTTCATCTACTTTAGGGGGGGGGGGATTTTTTTTCTTTTTTCTTTTGAGGATTTGTTTGGAAACTCGCCTTTTGTTGGGGGTGCTGTTGGTTCATGGATTGGTTAGTTATGGGTGAGGGGTTAGGTTGATGTTTTGCGAGATGAGGTGCGGCAGATTTTGGTTTAGGTTTCACTTTCCTATGACCTTGGCTGGGGTTCGGGCAGGTTGTGGGGGGCTTTGTGTTTTTTTTTTTTTTTTTTTAACGTGATCAGGCGTTGGCCACAGTCAACTTGGGCTTGCAACTTGTGAAGGAGATCGAGCCTTAACACCTTAACCCGGGAGCTGCGGGGAGACTCTTAAGAGTTCCCCCGGCGCACTGCGGGGAGACTCTTAAGAGTCAGAGAAAAAAAAAATCAACTTTTGACATCGAAAAAAAAAAAAAAAAAAATTTTTTTTTTTTTTTTTTTTGGCCCCTGGGCCATGCAAAATCTCAGTCCTCTACCTCCCCTCCTTCCCCACTTTCCTCCTCTCCTTCAGTTATCACCTATTTTCCCTGTTATTCCCTTATTCTGAGGTATATTTTTGTGCTAACATTAGAAATCCGATTGGAGGGTGTGGTCATCACTGATAGCAAGCGAGTGCAAGAGAGAGAGAGAGAGTATCGATCGACTGTGTCTCAGTGGCCTTGGGGGAAATTGGCGGGAAAGCAGATTGCCTCACCCATACATTATACAACTCGCGGGCTATATCTCCGATTTTGACCATCCAAACGCTGTTTTCACTCGTTTTATTGTTGTTTCAGGTTAATACCTTTATAATCAACCCATAATAGGCGCATATGGATAAGTATTAATGCTATTAATGGCACAATGAATATTTTAGTGACGGAAACACCTCAAATACGTCAGCACAGGGGGACGTTTCCAATTACCCCCATGCGCACTTCAGAGGTTAAGAGCGGCCTATGCGGTTTATTTATATGTACCGCCCAGCGGGGTGTTTTTAGCCAAAATAGGGCTGTTTACGTGATCATTTTCATGCCTAAATAAGACCCAGAACGTAAAACAAGTATCTATCCCTGAAAGGGCATAAACAGAGCTTTCGAATGACACCATAACGATCCTTTTATGATGGCTAGTTTTCTTGCAATAACCGTGCAACGCGAGTGCAAAAAGCATGTAATTAGCCACTTTCCCGTTACAATTCCTTATATAGCGAGTGAGAGAGGGAGGAGGGAGCTGGGATTCGTGTCAGTATGTTCGCCGCGGTGGTCTGGAGCAGTCATACGCTCGCTACTCTCCTGCCACCACTTGTCTCTCTCTCTCTCAGCAACATTACGTGCTGAAATTGCCACTCGACCTATGTCGAGCGCCGCCACATAGTCCAGCTTTATTAAATACGACTTATGTGGTGAGCCGCTAATTAAGGGTTAAGTACCCATCATAATGCTGACAATCTGAGTGAAAAATTACGAAGGGGTGATAGCAATTTGCGTAAGGTGCTGGGGTGGTCACATGCAAAGGATGAGTTTCTCCCCCGACATATAGGGGGGCGTCCCCGGCACTGATTAGCCTAGACTTGGTTGTTTGTACCCCGCCGAACTTCTTATGGGGTTGGTCGTAAAATGAGCTGAATATGCATGATCGGGAAGTGCCGGTATCTATGAGTAAACGGACAGGAATTCCCTGAAGTTGTGCAAGGTGGTAAATGGGGGGTGATCGGTCATTTATGGTGTCCCCCGCCGAAGCCATCGTAGGCGGGGGAAGATTTAAAAATCCTGGGGGTCTGCTTCGGCCTCCCAGGATTTCCTCCGTTTCTTGATCAGTTTCGAGGTGAGCAACGTCCTCGTTATCGAGGTCTTGGACCTACTCGTCCCCGATCATCTCTTCCTCATTGGCAGAGATGCAAGATTGGATGGTGCGATATTTGGCGGAGTCTCTGATGTCATGAAGAGCACATTTGTGATTACAGGCAGGGAAATCATAAGGGTTGATAATAACAAGAGTGGGGTTCTTACTTTTTTTGTTGTTGTAGGCCTGGCTTATGTTGTACAATCGGCGGATGGGGTTTGGGGTTGAACCTGGGTCTGCTGGGTTGAGGTTTGCCCGAGTGGTACGTGGGTTTGGTGGTCGCTGGCCGGGTCGTGCTCTGGGGGTGGGTGGTGAACCTTTTGATGGTGGCAATGGTGTTAGTTTTCTGGGGTTGCACCGCGAGGATTTTCCTGATGGTGATCAGATCGTGTTGGAAACCAACAGGGTCGTGCACGACAAAATATTCGCGAACTGCTGAGGGCAACACTTGAACGAGATTCACCAGCATGTGTTGATCTTGTTGAATTTTGGGGAGAGTGGGGAAAGCAGATTTGATTTGTTGTGAAATAGAAGCTAAGGTGGCATCTAGATTACCTTCGTACTTTATGTCCTTAATGCGGGCATGGGCGACGAAGATGCCTAATGAGGGCTTAATGGCCTCGATAACTATGGGCCGGAACTGGTCCCAAGTGAGCGTGGGGTTAACTTGTGATGCAACGAGGGAAACGGCTTTTCCCAGGTGCGTCAACAGTACGGCGATTTTTTCTCGGTCCGTATTATACGCCAAGTCTAACACTGGTCCATGTATGTTTCGATTTCGTATGTGTCCCCATCGTATTTCGGAATGGGGATGTGCGAGCGAACTGCGGCCATATTTGCGATGTTACAATGCTTCTATTGTTTATCAATATGAAATGCAATGAAATCTTCTATCCGAATCAAGAACCACCGCTGCCGCCAATGTTATGCCCTGATTTTATTCAGGATTAACGATTGCGTAGGTGAGTTCTGCAAGACTGGAATATCCGGTTTCATGTACATACATATAAGGAATCAATAGAACACATAAATATAATTTCGGAATGTGGTTTGTAATACAGCTTTATTGAATTAACACACTCACTGGTATAGAAAAAAAGAATCAATTCACTTTGGAAAAAATAGGTAGGAGTAATATGTTCAGTAGGAAGCTTGGTCTTTCAATTCTCCTAGCACAATCGTGGATCTGGATGGAGTGTGCACTGCCACTTCCAACACTGAGGTATTATTCTTCTGAGATAAGGACAAGATACAAGATGAGAAGAAAGTCACTCGAGGGGCACTGGTTAAAGTCTCCTAGTATCTAGTAAGGTTCATTGATTATGCCTAAGGCTTAGTTATTTTATTTAGATGTTGGGCTAACGTCAGGTTTCAACTTCACAAGATCTGTCAGAGTAAATAGACAACTAGAATTGTATACTTTTCAACTGTTAATGCAGATGTTGGAATTCGTCACTGAGATTAATTCACTTTACGACCTATCCCGTAAGCTTTTGGGATCTCAGAATATCTATACCATAACATCCAATTTAGGAAGGGCTCGTTTAGTGACTGAGGGTAAATATTGTAGTGGTAATTATCTCGTAATAACTTTTACTGGTACGAATTCTCGGGCAAGGAATAGGGAACTCTAGGGATCGAACTTGAAACACTCGTCCCGGTTAGCAAATAACTTCAAAGTGAGCATAGGCAAATACAACGTTCTGGTGGTACAGTATCTCCGCACTGATACAATGATAATGAATAGTGCACTGTTGGGTTATCTTCTTATAAACTCGATCTGATGTCGTCGGGGGCTTCTCGGCTGCTCCGGGGCCGTCCAGGGGGTCCAGTTGTGTGGAGAAGTTACAGAGGGGCCATCAACCGTTGATGAAGTTCCGTTAAGGTACTCTCGGGGCTAGGATTTTAAATGTTATGCTTCAGGCTGAGGCCGAATTAGCATCCCATCGAACAAACGTAAGGAGAGTCTACTCAAGGACTCTGCTTAACTGTCTCTAATCCATATGAGAGGTTCAAAGAACTCAGGTGGTTTTACCCTTTTAGTCACACACTCTGTGGGGTGCCACAGACAAAGTGTGCCAAGGATCTATTATTGCTAAGCGCTCCTAAGAGTGTCTCGCATAGACCCTTCTAACACAGATCTTTCTACCCTAGATCTCTGTGAGTTAAGTACAAGTTAGTTGTCTAAAATAATAAAGTATTAAAAGGTAGGGATGCCTTCGCCTTTCAATAGTTCTATTAGGTTAGATAAGACACTAGTAACAATAACTATATTAAATTCTGGGTGGCCAGAAATAATCAGTTATGGATATTTAGTTCTTGTTGCACTCTATATAAACGGTTATGAAACTCAAGCGGCAGAGGTGATACCAACACTGAGTCCTTAATCATTTATGTGGGGGTAGATATATATATTAATAACAGGTCTCTATATTAACCGGCGGGTTGCCACGATTAATAAGGATCCAGAAGAATATATATATCAATGTCACTGATGTTATCACAGACTTCGGGGTGCCGCTCGTCTATCAGTAATCTTGAGTGGTGAGTGGAAACAGTCTTCAGTCAGAGCGGGATGCCGTTCGTCAAAAAGCGATATTTGCACTTACCCAGCTCTCCTCCTCTCGGGGTATATATAGCCGGGTTGCCCGGTGTTGCCTGGGCTGGTGGTTGATGGTTTTGTCATTTCTGGGCTGATCAGTCAAGTGGCAGGGAAGTTTTCGTCTTCTAGGAGGAGCCTCACAGGGGAGCTTACTTCAGGGAGCGAAGAGGAGGCGAATGCATAACTTTTAGGGCTGGGACTAACAGGCTCTTCAAGTTGGCAAGATGGTGGAGGAGTGGGGAATGCTGGAGTCGGGATGTTGCCTTGGCTGGGGGGGTGGTCCTCTTTGCCCTTTGGGGGTGGCTGTGGAGTTATTGTCTGGTAATTGGCTCCCCATTTCCGGTGCTCTGGATTAGATAACAGTGTTAGTCTATCACCGGACATATAAGAATAAGTAATGGCAGGTGTGCTAGCAAGAGGCCCCTTTTGTTGGTTGTTGTTCGCGGAGGCTGGGGGGGGGGGGGGGGGGGGGGGGGGGGCACCTCGCCCGTGAAGGTCAGCTGGCTAATTGTCCGACTTTTATAAGTAAGTTACTTTTAAGGGAAGGAATGAGGGGGCGGGGGGGAAAGTGAACAGTTCTCTCGTTACCTGTAGGCCTTGGAGAATGAAATGACAAGTCCTGCAATACACTCAGACGTACCCGCACGCATATACACATGGTTGCTAATCAGGGTTACTCTGGTTGTCTCTTATGTCGGGGTCGAGGAGGGGGCGGAGCAGGTAGAAGCCCCTCCGTGACCTGACACGGCTCGGCGGCCTGGCCTTCGAGTTAATTGGTTTGTTGTTGTCAGCCACATCTGGTTCAGGCTGGAAAATATTAAGATGGAAATATATTGGCAAGGCGAGAGAGAGAGAGAGATAGTGATAACAAAGAAAGGCAGGACATGCGTAATCAGGGCGGTCGTGCAGCTATCATTATATCACCTTGATAGACTCTGGTGGTCACGTACCTGAAACA
This sequence comes from Paralithodes platypus, assembly GCA_032716605.1. Lineage (NCBI taxonomy): Eukaryota > Metazoa > Arthropoda > Malacostraca > Decapoda > Lithodidae > Paralithodes > Paralithodes platypus. Next base: position 28,143,943 of record CM064550.1, read on the forward strand.
AACACAATGCAAGGAATTGTCGCTTCGTCATGTGAGTGAGGTCATCATCTAACTCTGGCACAGCTTATACGTCGCTGGGTGGTTACGAAAGGGAAAAGGGATAGAGCAATGTGTACTGTATACTAGAAGGTGGTGTCTGACGAGATGTGTAGAAGGTGGGTGGAGGAAACTGGAAAAGAAAAATGCATCATGGGTTATGTAACTCAAGGGTCAGTAGAGATACCGCGTGAGGTTATGGATCGGTAATGGTCAAGAGGGGGAACGACAAATAGGTGTCCCCGTGCTCTCTTACTTAGTTTAGGGTTAGTGGGTTAGTCAGCATTATGGGGTTAGTATGTTAATAAGGGAGAACAACGTTTAGAAAACATATGGGCTCCCAGTGAGTTTCGGGGTGGCCTAGGGTAATTGCAGAAGTCAATCTCGGAATTACTCCTCGGAATTTGTTAGGCTATTATTAGGGGATTAGTGTATTACGAAAAGAAAAACAATAATAAAATATATAGCTCCCAGTAAGTTACGGGGTGGCCTTGGTTAATTGCATAGTTTAATCCCGGAATTCTCCTCGGGATTCGTTAGTCTAATATTAGATGGTTAGTACTAGAAAGGTTGGGAATACACAACCTTTGAGAAGGGTTGGGAATATACAACCTTTGAGAAGGGTTGGGAATATGCAACCCTTGGGGAGGTTGGAGGGTGACATCCGTGGTCGGCCATTTTGGGGTGAGTTGTCCCCGCGGTTTGTTGAGGGGGTAATCTTCCGGGGCTGGGCAAGGTGACCTTGGTTCGGGGATTGCTGCGGTGGTGCGGGGCCGCACGCTCTCCTGTCGTCTTGGGTGAGTGTCCGTGTGTCTTTCTCGACCATGTTTCTCTGGGTTGCTTCGTTGTTGTTGTGTGGGTGTCTCGGTTGTCTGTTTGTTTCTCCTCGTCCTTCTTCACTCTTTTTCGTCTGTTCGTTTCCGTGGGGGTGGTTGGAGGTTGTCGTCTGTGGTCGGCCATTTTGGAGTGGGTTGTCTCTGCTGGCTGATGAGGTGGTAATCTTCTTGGGCTGGGGGCGGTGGCCTTGGCTTGGGGATTATCGCGGAGGGGCGGGGTTGTTCGCTCTCTCTCCGTCTTGGGTGAGTGTCTGTTTGTCTCTTCCGGCCCTGCTTCTCTGTGTTGCTTTCGTGTTGGTTTGTGGCGGTCTTGGTGTCTTCCTGTTTCTCCTGTATTTCACTTATCACTACAAATATAATTACTTGTCACCATCTTCACTACTATTATGACCATCATCACTACTACTAGTACTATCACCATCATCATTACTACTATCATCATCCTCACTATAACTACAACCATCAACACTACTATTATCACCATCATCACTACTATTACCATCATCCCCACTATTACTACCATCACTTCTATTGTCAACTTAACCTAACAGATGCAGGGCGAGATGTTTTCGGCCCCAGAACGAATGCGTTCTGTGTGTGAGCCCCTTCGGGGCACACACACACAGTAAGCCATCATTGCTGGGTGGGGAGGGGGGGGGGGGGGGGGGGGGGGTTCAGGAGGGCAAAACCATATTTTTTACCTAAAATCAAAACTATTGCACAAATTTACAAAAATATTGTTTTAATTACCATCGCATTCACGTACCGAATGTTCGGGCGCATTTTTTTTTGCCCCCTGAACGCCAGAACAGGGGGGGGGGGGAAACCATTGTTTTAACCTAAAATCAAAATTATTGCACAAATTCAAAAGATTTTTTTTGTTTATTACCGTCGCATTCACGCACCGAATGTTCTTGTGAAGTTTGGTGAAAATCAGTCCAACGGTCTAGGAGGAGTTATCGGACAGACAGACAGACAGACAGACATTTCGGCCGCCATGGACCACTATACGGGGAACGATACCACTCTGCTTACGCAGAGTTGATAAACCTGAAGACTGGTGCACTATCAGTGTCACAGCCATCAGATACATTATGATGCATTTCCTAGCCTACAAAACACAGTTAAATCTCGCCTTTTAGGATCCTTGGGAAAGCGGAAAAAAGACAGGTCTCTATTTAACTTTGTATTATTGGAGCAGTTTATAGCTGAGGATCATGTAATACCCATTGTGACAACAATAAGCCATCAATATCCACGTGTACGAGAAACACACGCCTCTCCCACTTGAATGATGCCGCCAACTGAAGTGATTATTCCAATCGGCCGCTAGGTGGCTAGTCTGACCCGCGCCGACCGGGCCGCCCGTAAGGCTGGTCCGTCTTGTTTGTACAATGTCTTTGCCTTCATCTTCTTCTTCATCATCTCGTCCTCCTCCCTCCTCCATTCGCATTAGATCGGGTCGTCTCTCTCAACCACCTGCTCGTTTCTCCTCCATTTCTTATCACACATCTAGCTTTTCCCCTTCCCCTCCTATTGCACCAAATATTAACTCACTTCACTCAGTAATGTTAGCTCCAGCATTACGAATAGCGTGCACAACAAGCACAAATCACCCACCTTCATCCATCATTCCCAACCTCCATCACACCCCAGCCAGGTCAAAGGGTACTTTTGCGTCCGCAAGGATTAACAAAACTGGCTCACTCAAGTATCAAAATATCACTTACTCCTCAGCCACCACCGAGTTAACACGTAGCAGAGCCTCTCCAAATCTCCAGACCATGCCTCCTCCAGCACATTCACCACCCTGGAGATTCCGTTTATTTGTAGAATTAAATGGATAAAGGATGACGACACATCAAAATCATTTAGATTCTTGGATCAACTCGAAATTGCCCTCACCAACTACACAGAAGAATCTTACCTAGCCTAACTGTATTTGCTGATGTTAACAGACCCGCAGATGCTCGTTCTAAAAAATGGTGGGAATTCCTAGATTCATACAAAACTTTTTCTTGCCAAGAAGATGCATGGTGCTTCCAAATACAGCCACGAGGCCGTGGCTATCAGTCCGGAGAAAGACATAAAATAACGAAGAAATTAAGCACCATGCCACCACCGCCAAGCACTTTTCCCGCGCTTCCCACCACACCCCCGAGAAAGGAAGCTATAACCACCACACCACCAAGATGTGCCAGAGTTGCAGCGATAGCTTTCGCACTTCCTCCAACACCCGGCAAGAATATAAAAGTCACAGTTCATAACCCTGATGCCCTAAAGAAAACGAAAACCACAAAGGAAAGGAAGACCACCAAAAGGCTGCATAAGCATCGTACCTCCACTCGCCCTTCTTCCTCCAAGCCGCATCACCACCGTGACCAGGAAGCCAGGAGGGACTACCCCAAACACCCCAGGATCTTCCCCGCACATGTACCCTTATTAGCCGGAGAAGGGACACCGGGAGGAACTCAGAAAGAGGTATGACTATGACAGGCAAGGTTAAGAGCTTTACAGTTGGGAAGCTATTAACTACCCTCACTGGAAGGTAGATAACAGCTGGAAGATTTTGGTTTAATACTGAAATAGATCCCTAACAGCACTGGTTGTAAAGCTCTATTTTAGTCTTATTTAAGATCTTGGCTCATCAAAGGAATTTGTTATTAAATCTCACTGGAGGCCACCTACTATCCGTTCCTCTGTCTTGATACCAGGTTTTACTGTAAATAAAGAATGCTGATTTGTCAAGCGCTTTATTGGTAGTAAAACAACCTCTCGCTTTACTAAAAGCTCACGCACTGGCTGGACTTTAGAAAGGTAGGGCTCTGCGAGATACCGTAACAACATTGCATAACGGCACTTTGCATACAGAGTCCATCCGGTACGGAATCCCAGGCACTGGTTCTGGGGTACGTTAATCAGAAAAGGCCCAAAATTACCTCATCCACTCAGTCCCTGAAAGACTCATATAACGGTCAGAATAGTTAAGAGACGTTGCGTTAAAACAAGCCTCTTACGTTAGTTCGATGACATGTTAAAGATGCACTGGCATATTGTACATGACATTTAAGGCCCAACACCAAAGAGTACTGGAAGGTTCTGCATCAAAACTCTTAAAACGGTCAGAGTTGTTAGAGAGCTTCTCTCTATGTTCGCTCGATAATATTGTACAGATGCACTGGCATATTGTACACTCTACCCAAAAACAATCTTTACACTAACGCTCTAAACATTCTGGAAGTGGGTCGAAATCTTATGAGAATACCTCACAGACGTATGTTTCACCCGATTCATTCCGTTCACACTAGATTATTTACAGCTCACCAGTGTAAAGATTGTTTTTTGGTCGAGTGTACATATTATTTAAGACCCAACACCCAAGAGTTCGAGTTCCATCCACTGTCCACCAGCCACGTCAGGATCACCACCACGGCCAAGACCCTCATCAGAAGACTACAGTAGTGCCTCATTATATAATACCTAGTGAAACCCCTAAAGAAGTACTAGTGACACACCTTATTTAAGGAAGTCTATCTATCTATCTATCTATATGCTCAGGCCCAATCCCCATTTTGGGGGTAGCCGACTCAAGACAGAGCAAGAACAGGGAAAACACAAAAACAACATAAAACAAAAAATAAACACAGATACAAACACAAACTCTCACACATCCAGGTCACCCAGGAAGTACTGAAGTAATTTATAATACCTAGTGTAACCCCTAAAAAGTGAGAGTATTGTGAACCCTCGCTCGTGCGTCTATATTTATATAATTTATTACCTATTACTTTACTAAACAATATCTGTGTGCCTTTAATACTATATAATATTATGAATGTATGCTGTGTTACATTTATCCTCTATTACCTTTGTGCATGTGTTTAAGTGGATTCAACTTCTCCAGTCAAGCAAGAACCTACCTAATTGATCCAATCAACCCCAGCGAAAACCTGGTATACCAATAACCACTAGAGGCCAATATGACCCATCGTCCGTGGACCATAACGGCCACGGAACATAACCACTAGATGCCAATATGACCCATTGTCCATGGCCCATAACAGCCACGGAACATAACCACTAGAGGGAAATATGACCCATCGTCCGTGGACCATAACGGCCACGGAACATAACCATTAGATGCCAATATGACCCATTGTCCGTGGACCATAACGGCCACGGAACATAACCATTAGAGGCCAATATGACTCATTTTCCGTGGACCATAACGGCCACGGAACATAACCACTAGAGGCCAATATGACCCATTGTCCGTGGACCATAACGGCCACGGAACATAATCACTAGAGGCCAATATGACCCATTGTCAGTGGACCATAACGGCCACAAAACATAACCACTAGAGGCCAATATGACCCATTGCATTAGACCACTCATCCCATACCAGCGTTCATGGACCAAATACCAAAATGGTCAAGAACTAAAATGGCTGCAGCCCAAAACGATCACTTAATCAATACTGATCCGATTAATTCGATCACCCGATTCTGTTCATATCAACCGTGCACAAAGACAAATCTATATGACACTTGCTCTTGTTTGCACGGATGGCGGTATATTGCTATACTGGGCATATACTATACTATAGTCAGCTTACCCTTGCGCTATTATAAGAGCTCAATTTATATTATATTTATATAATCTTTTTGCCGATAAGTATTTCAGGAAGATTAAACCAATTGTGTTTATTAAACAAAAAAGTTGGGTGGCGACACACTTGCAAATCAAGTGATAAATTTGGAGTTAATTCAATTTCTTGTGGTAGTCGTGGGATGATCTTAACCCGTCCAGCCCCGACTAGTTTTGTAATGTTTGTTCACCAGAACCCGGCCAGTTTTCAATTTTTTTTTTTATTCCAGAAACAATAGCGAATGGGTTAGGAATGAAGGAAAAACCACGAAAAACCGCTCAAAAAGCTTAAAAAATGGTCCTACAGAGCCCCCGAAAACGGATTTTACAAGAGTAAAAAATTGAAGGCAATTACCCTAAAAAACCAGGTTATTGCACGCTCACGCGCACGCACGTGGACTTTGAGAGTTTTCAACCATCGGCACGGTTGCGTGGGATACGTACACAGTTCCCATACAAATCTGAGCCCTCTTGAGTGGCTACACCTGAGGTTACGGTCGGCGCAATTAGGGTGACGCGCCAGGCGCATCTCTGGGGCTGTGCGTTACATACATCGCCGACGCGTCAGACGCGTCGCTGGGGCTGTACGGGTTAAGGGGGCAGTTCTTGTTTTTAGGTCTATATGTGTGTGTGAGATATTCTGTTACAACTTTTGACTCTCTAACTGAGTGAGCATCGACACTTAATTCCAATAAGATACACTAACAACAGGCAATAAATAAGCACACACGATAAGTCAACACAATATTTTATTCAATAGTAGCAGAGGTTCATAATATTCATAAGTCTCCATAGATTAAATACGATGGATGAAAAGAATTAGTATAAAAATGGTTAATACAAAATATAGAGAGTAAAGTCTCACAAATACTTATAATCAATATTAGACAACAAAAATAGTTAAGTCAATAGAAACAAAAGTAAATCAGTATAACAAGAGGATATAATCCTCAAAGCACAGGTAGATCGTTCTAAATCCGCAAAGGGTGCGAAAAAAAGTGCTAAAAATACCGTCCCGGCAAAAGAGTCCACGGTATATATTGACAAAGACTGAATGGTTACAGCAAATAACAAGAACGATCTAAACGCATCAAAGATGAACAATAGTGATAACTCACTGACACGTAATAGAAAACAGATGGATAGCAAACATCCACAAAGATTAACTTCAGTTAATATATATAGATTAAAATTATAGCATAGAATCAATAAGAATGAATCACCTAACTCTGCTAGGCAATGAAGCACTTAACTCTGCTGGGCAATGAAGCAATTAACTCTGCTAGGCAAACGCTCACTGATTTTAATTATGAACCTGACAACATATATGAGTGATCTCAGATATCTACCGAGTTATCTCAATTACATGTAAAGGTGTTGTTCATAAATTTACTAAAGCATCTGATATGTATAATTTCTCAATAACGAGTTACGGGAATCCAATAACTCAAGAAAGTCTATATAACAATGCTCGGGGAGAGGAGTGTAATGTTTCCCAAAAACGGGTCTCGGAATCAAGGAGAAGAGAGAAGAAAGACTTCCCTAATGACATTAATTCTTTATAGAGGCACTCGATATTCCTGAGACATTAACCCTTCACAAAATTGCATAACCACTACTAAAGATTAAGTTACTTAAAAGGATTCTGAAGTTGTTTAGAGGAACGTCGGTTGAAGCTCTGGTATAGTCGCTTCACAAAGGCCCCGAGATCCTACTTGGTGCCAAACAACTCCCGGCACAGTTTGTCTCGCCTCCGGATTCGCTCTCTCTTCTTTTGGTCCGCTCGGCTGACACGTTCTCGGGGCTCAGACATGGGACAACTTCCTCTGGGACCCACGATGGACTTGCCGGGAGTTAAGGGCAGTTTTTGTCTAGAGTTATGCAGTTCTCTAGACTTACATTCCCCAATCTTCTGGCCTGTCTCACACAACAATAGTCCAGAGCTCACAATATTCTGGCCTGTCTTACTCAACAATATTCCAGATCATGAGGAACTTTCCCTGATATCCTGGCCTGTCTTACTCAACAATAGTCCAGATCGTGATGAACATTCCCCGGTATCCTGGCCTGTCTTACTCAACAATAATCCAGTTTTCCTGGGACTCTGGCCTGTCTTACTCAACAATAATCCAGAGCTCACAATATTCTAGCCTGTCTTACACAACAATAGTCCAGTTTGTGAGGAACACTCTATCCTTTCTACCTTAGGATAACCTTTTAAGCCAGCAGGCTGATTGCTTGCCTTCTGTCTGGCCAGCTCAGATAGTGACTCCTTTGCCTGCTTGGTCACCTGGGATGTGACTCGGGGCAACAAGGGCACGTGGTTGGAGACGTGGCCTTCTACAGGAGTAGGCAAATTTAGCAAGGGCAGCGACTACATTTTTAGGCAGCCCTTGTAGACGCGGTGATGTGGAACTGTGTTGGGCATCTCTAGCTGGTGTAATAGAAGAGATATTAGTGGTAGCATCTTTCAGGATTTGATTATTTTGGATGGGCTTATTATGGGATTTATTTAGATATGTTCTAGGTGATTTGGAGAGCTTAGTTATATTTTCCCAAGTATCTGACATAGGGGCCTGACGGGGTTTGTAAGGGCGTGGCAATGGAGAAGATACAAAGGTCGTAATAAAGGGGGAAACAATTGATGACACGGCTGGGGTCTTATTGCTGGAAATATAATAGTTACCACTCAAAGAGTTTTCTGTATAATCTGCGAGCCGCCTGGTGGTCAGGGTGTAGAGTTTTGGCCATCTTGGATGCATGTGCATCTTGTAGTTTGTCCCTGTTCTTACATCTTGGAGCTTGTTCCAAGGCTGTTGGTGGACATTGCACACTGGGGACACATGAGGTTGTTGGGTGCAAGCTGGTAGTTTCAGGGTGCTGCAGGAGACTTGGAATCGACGACGATGGCCCAGTTACACGTTTCCGTTTCTGTCTGGTACTATTACAGTCTGCCATGTGACAGTTTTCTTCAATGGTTTGGTTGGCCGCGTCTTCTTTGGCGGCCGAATAGAGGGGGGACTTAACACCAATGGTGTTAGGCAGGGGGGGATATTGTCTCCGTATCTTTTCAACGTCTACATGGATGATCTTAGTCTGGAGCTGAACAAGACTCGCACTGGGTGCTGTATTGGCAGCACCATTGTAAATCATCTCATGTATGCTGATGACCTAGCCTTAATCGCGCCCTCTGGAGCAGGACTGGATAAATTATTAAGAGTATGTGAAAAATTTGGAATCGAACATTCAGTCAAATTTAATCCTATAAAGAGCAATATCATAATATTTAAATCTAACCTTCTATTGATATCAAAGCTACCTAAATTCCATTTGTATGAAGAAATTATAGAAGAAGTAAGTAAAGTAAAGTATCTAGGACACTATATTTCAAGTGATCGCTCAGATGATGAGGATATGGGTCGTCAGCGAAGGCAACTTTACATGCAGGGAAATTCAATATTAAGAAAATTTCATATGTGCACATGGGATACAAAAATAACATTGTTCAACTCCTACTGCTCACCAATGTATACAGCACAACTATGGTGGAACTATAAGAAAATGACAGTGAATAGACTAAGTATCTCATATCACAATATCATGAAAATGTTTCTGGGGCTCTCAAAATATGAGAGTACAAGTAGTACGCTATGTGCCTATATGAACTTACACTGTTACCAATCACTCATTAGAAAGCTAACATATAAATTCATTCAGCGCCTTAACACTTCTGAGAACGGATCATTAAAATGCTACAAACTCCAAGCATAGTGTACACCTCCAGGATCCAGGCACACTGGAGGAAGTTGCTCTATATTTAACCTTAAGTAATGATTTCAGGTCTGCTACTCTACAGAATTAGCATACCGGTACTGAACCTCATAGTGCAGTACAGTACCGATATTCCTATACTGTACTGTAGCAACATACCGTACCGGAAGCTAAAAGATGTGAGGCATGGTACTGTACACAATTAGGACAGTGGTTTTGGTAACACAGTAGTTTGATGACCACTGTTTTTGGTTGAGGCAGTTCTGTGAACTACATGATAGCAAGCTGGGTATTATTTAATTTCTTTTTATTTTATGTAGCCTATGTACAGTAGCTTATATATATTTATGGACCCCAGTATGGTCCCCTCTGTACTGTGTGAGTCTGAAATAAAGTATTATTATATATTATTATTATTATTATGTCCCCGACTGGTTCGATGTTATCATGTGAGGCCATTTTGATAGGGGCTACCCTTGCCATACTCACAGGGCTAGGCATAGTATCTTCTTTGTCAGCCCGTATTTCACCATCGTCTTCCATATGAAAGTCCCGACCTCGGGACTGGATGTAGTAATGGCACGTGGTATCATCTATGTAGACAGGGGTCATGTGTTTGAGAAAGTAGTGGTATAACTTACCAATGGCATTTGATGATGATTGTGGGCCATAGGAGAGCTGGAGCAGTAGTGGTGTGTCCGAGTACAGGGCCGTGTTAATCAGTTGGACAGGGTTGCTGACTTTGCTGGTGACACCATCCTTAACAAGATTGATTTTGGATATCCACATATCTGCAGGCTGAGCATCAGAGGTCTGGGACATAGTTGTTGGTGCTGTGGCGGTCTGGTTATTACTGATGCTCTGGGCCACGTTTATGGCACATGGGGGGTCGGAAGCAGTGCGTGGAGTTGCCGCTTGGGCAGGGTTTCCGGTTCCGGGGTTTGGGCTGATGGACTTCCGGTTCCCACTTTATTGGTGGCTTAATTGGGCGGCCACGTCTGGTGGACGCTGGTAGTCTGGGTAAAGTGGGAGACGGAGTTAATGGTGGCGTTTGACGGAATCTTGGTTGAGAGAATTACGTCTAGGGGGCATGGGGGCAAGGGGTTCGGAGTTAGCTGAACTAGGGCTAGGACAGAGTTTTGGAGTGGGCAAAAGAGTGACAGGAGGTATAGAGGGCGAAAGAGGTAAAGGTTTAGATATAATTGCAGGGGAAATAGGTCTGAAAGTTGGTGTTGGAGGGATAGGTTGAGCTACAGGAGCAAGTGAAATAGGGGGAGGTGATGATGGGGTAGATAATTTCGTGGAAGGCGGTGTGTTGTAGGTTGGTTTTGAAGGTGGGGGAGTAGTAGATTGAGGTGACTTTGGCTTAGTAGGGGATTGACGGGGGCCTGGAGGAGGGGTTGGTGTGGCTGGGTTGGAGACTGATTGGAATTGAGAGAGGGGTGTTTGCAACAGGAAGGGTGTTGAAGTGGAAGAAAATGGGGGTAATTAGGCTACTGAAGATGTTGGACTGTTGGGGGTTGGAATGAGGGTGGTTTTAGATGGGGAAAAAGGTATAGAAGGAGTAGAGTGAGGGCTTCATTATTTTCCAGAGTTTGAGGTTTAGGCTGAGAGGGTTGAGGTGATGGAGGAGGAGAAGTAGGAGGAAAAGGCTTGTACACAGGATGATCAGCTGGCTTGGATCTTTGAGGGAAGGAGGAAGTAGGGTTGAGATTCTGATCATGGGCATGACATATGTCATCGTTTACAGCTAAAATTGTGAGGTTCTTATCTAAAGGTTGGAAACGTCGCACAAACCTGTTCCTGTATGTACGTGATTCCCCATGATAGTTGATTGTGACCTGGTAGCAATTTGGTATGGTTAGAATTTCAAAGGGGCCTTGATATCTAGGCATGAGTTTGGAGGGTACTGGTAGTTTGGCTACCATGACGAGGTCTCCAACTCGATGAGGGCTGGTCTGGGGAATCTCGTCTGGCTTCAGGTCTTGTAGGTATTGTAGCTGACGGAGGCAGTTGCGGAGGTGCACAAGGTTGGTATTTGGGGCTGGTGAAGGCTTGGAAGGGGCTGTGAGGTGGCGAAGTGGTAGTAGTCGAGGGGGTGTTCCAAAGATCATTTCATGTGGGGTAGTGCCGTTATCTCGGGGGCAGGTATTCATCCCCCACTGGACAATTTTGACTTGGCTCGGCCAGTCTGTGGTGTTCATTTGTTGGAGTCTTGTTCGTATCTGGTTGGCAATAGTTCTGTGGCTCCTTTCGCAAATAGAGTTCTCTCTGGGGAAGAATGGCTAATGCGAAAACCACATACTTCTGATACTTGGGTCCAAATTTGGCCTGTAAACTCTGGGGCTTTATCAGAATGAATGGCTTGTGGAAGTCCGAAATACGGAAAGACATGTTGGAGGAGGGTTTCTGTGACGGCTAGGGCAGTATGTTCTTTGGCGGGACAGGCGATTACGTACTTGGAATAGGTGTCTACAAAGGTGATGATGTACCTGTATCCTTTGGCATTGTCCATTGGTCCCATTATGTCCACGGCTAGGAGTTGCCATGGCTTGGAGGCGATCTGCTTGCCTGAGGATCCTGGGGCACTGGTCTGGTCTTTCCCAAGGGCACAAGCTTTGCAGGCTTCCGTGATTTTCTTCGCGGTGGTGTAGGGCCGCGGTGTCCAGTAGACCTCTTGGAAGGTGGTGATTAATTTTGTTTGGCCTAGGTGGATGCCATTGTTGGAATGTAGAGAGGTCATGATGAGGGTGGCATCTTCGGGACTAAGGAATATTTTCCCTACCGTGGTGAAGAGATGGTCCCCTCTCCTGGTCAGGCTTTGGAAGACCTTAGCTGACATCCATAGAGGTCTTTTGTTGGCCTGGTATGAATGTATTAGTGGGTTGCTGGGTGGATAGGTTTGGTCAGAGGTCTTGATGTTGTTGATGGGTGCAGTGATAATGGGCAATCGGGACAGGGCGTCTGCGTTGGTGTAGAGTTTGCCGGGCCTGTAGGATATTTCAAAATCAAATTCCTCAAGGGATTCCAGCCAGCGCACGGTGAGGGAGCTGTTGGTGTCTGACTTCCGCAGCCATTGCAAGGCTTGGTGATCTGTGATGATGGTTATTTTGACTCCTGCTAGGGAGGCACGAAAATGTTGCAAGGCCCAGATGATGCCTAAACATTCCCTTTTTGTGATGGGGTAATATACTTCTGATGGGGTTAAGGTTCGGCTGGCACAGGCTATTATATGTTCCCGGCCTTCTCTGTTTTGTGACAGCACGGCACGTATTCCGTAGACTCGAGGGAGACATCGGTGTAGAGCCGAAATGGGAACTCGTAATCTGGGAAGGAGACCACTGGAGCTGATATGAGAAGGTCCTTGAGGGTGTTGAAGGCTTGGAGTCTTTCGGGTGTCCATAAAAAGGGTTTTTCTTTCCTGGTGAGGTCATGTAAGGGTTTGGCAATGGTTGCAAAGTTTTTGACAAATCGACGGTAGTACGAGGCTAGGCCTAGAAATGCATGTACCCCTTTTACTGATGTTGGCGGGTCGATGTCTCAGATGGCTTTCAGTTTTTGCTGGTCTGGTGCAATGCCAGCTTCTGACACAATGTGGCCCAAGAATTGGACTTGGTTCCGGCCCATGGTACATTTGGTGGGCTTGAGTTTGAGGCCGACTTGTCTTATTCTCTGGAACACTTGAGTGAGACGTTGAAGGTGTTCTGACCAGGTACTGGCAAAGACTATTATGTCATCCAGATAGGCCAGACAAATCTCCCATGTTAGCCCCTGTAGCACGGATTCCATAAGTCTTGAGAAGGTGGCAGGTCCATTGCACAGTCCAAAAGGTAAGACGGAAAATTCATAGAGCCGTCCTTGACTGGTAGAGAAGGCTGTCTTTTCTTGGTCCTTGGGGGTTACGGGGACTTGCCAATATCCGGACTGGAGATCGAGGATAGAGAACCACTTGGCACCTAAAAGGGAATCCAAGGATTCATCGATGCGGAGCAGGGGGGTGGCGTCCTTGATGGTGACATCGTTGAGTCGACGGTAGTCGATGCAGAATCTTGTGGTCCCGTCTTTCTTTTTGACAAGGACGACAGGGGAAGACCACGGGCTGGTAGAGGGATGGATGATACCAGCCTCTAACATCTCTGTCACTTGCTTTTCCTCTTCTTTCCGCTGGAAGAGATTTTTCCTGCGGATGGGTTGACGTACAGGAGGGCCCACGGTGTGGATGGGGTGGTCCAAAACGTTGGTTTGTCCAACGTCCTGAGCATTGGTGGCAAAAATGTCCTGGTAGGTGGTCATGATGGTGCGTAGGTCTTCTTGCTGTTGAGTAGTTAGGTGAGGTGGCAATTCTGGTAGTTCCGGGGTGATGGTGAGGTCAGGTGCTTTGTTGATGTTGGTGGGCTCATCATAGGGTTCTAACTCGCCGATGGTCAGGCCTTTGGGTAAGGTTATAGGCTGATCCGAGATGTTGGCAATTCGGATAAAGTTACTTCTGAGCAAAGCAGGAGCGGTCAAGCAATCGCTGTTGAATGGGCTTGGCAAGATGGGGGTGAGTATGAAATCTCCTGATGATGTGGGCTGGATGGGAACCCATTGTTCATGGTGGGGTGGCAGGGTGATCTTTTTGGAGATGATGGCTTGTGAAATCTTGATGGTACGGATGCTTTGCGGGGGGGGAGGAGGAGGAGGGGGCCAGCCGGATGATGGCTTTTTGTTCTTCAGAGGTGGTTGATTTGGTGGTTGGAAGGTGAGTTTCCTGTCAACCACGTGGATGGTGGCATTTAAGGTGGTCAGTAGATCAAACCCCAGGTATCCATCGTAAGTTGTCTCTTGGGATGAAAATACCATAAACGCGTGGTACTGATCATGGTTGGGGGTTGTGGTGGCCACGTAGAGAGGGGCTGTGACTCCTTGACTTGGGATGATATGGTCGTTGGCATCGATGAGGGTGGTAGGTGAGGATTGGAGTGGTCCAAAGGTGCGTTGGTGTTTCTGATAAAAAGAGGTAAAGATACATGATTTAGCGGCCCTGGTGTCTATAAGGAGCCGGGACTTGGCCCCTTGTATGGTTAGGTGCGTGTAGATTGGAGAATTGGATGATGGAATAGTGCCTCCTTCGCGAGCCCCCGCCAGTCTAATAATAAGTGAGCTTAAAAACCCGGTTCTTCAACCTGTGGGGGACTGATGATCCCTTCTCCGTTTTCTGTGCTTGGGTATTCTTCGCTGTCATCTTCTGCTCCTCCAGTTCCGTCTTCAAGGATGGTGGCGACCCTCCTGGGTGGCTTGATCCAGGGCATTTGGCCCCAGAATGAGGGCACACGAGGGCGTCTGGCCACTAACTCTGTGAAAGACTTCTTCAGGGAGACCAAGGGGCACTGAGGGCCACAAGACTTCCAGTCGACCGGTTTCACTCTAGCCCATTCCTCCGGCTTATCTGAGTTGCGGGTCATAGGTTGGAAAGGTGCTGGACTGGCTGCCTGTGGTTTAGTGGGTGCACGACTTATTGCAGCTATTTTACCTTGTTTTCATGGGACTTCTGTAGAGCCAAAATCCAGCGTATGACGGGTAGGTCTACGTCGTATACTCTGGGCTCATTGATGGCAAAGTGGTCCTGGATGGCATCCGGGAGTATCCTTAACCCAGCAGCTGCTAGAAGACTCTTAAGAGGTCCTACTGGGCAGCTGCGGGAAGACTCTTAAGATCCTAGGCCAAAAAAACACTTTTTAAAACACCCCAGTGTCACTAAAAAAAAATAGCAACTTGTATTTAGGTGAGATAATTTCCCTCCATTACTTTTCTACCACTCCTACACATGTGTCAAAATCCCCTCCTTTTCCCCCCCCCCCCTTCAATGATCACCTATTTTTTCTCTTATTCCCTTATTTATTGGTGTATTTACCATGCCAGTATCTCCAAACCGGTTCTAGGGTGTGGTCTTCCGTGTCTCGTGTGTTAGAAAGAGAGAGAGAGAGAGAAGCTTCAGTGTGTCTGCCTCGCCTCTGTTCCACATTTCATGAATGAACGGTCGGCAATAATTCGCGATTTCAACCATCCAAACACTATTCCCACTTGTTTTATTGTTGTTACATGTTACTATCTTCTTATTAAACGTAAAATAGGCGCATATGGATAAGTATTAATTATATATGTGGTAAATTAACGATTTTAGTGAGGAATGAATCAGAATACCTTCGCATGGGGGAATGGTGTATACTACAGAGGCTTAACGCTTTACGAGTTAATAGAGTCCTCCTGACATTTTCCTTCTTTTGTGCTGCTCTAGCTTCGGGGAAGGCCGTAGATGCGAGGAGGTTCAATTTACTTATGGTGGCATCTAGATCTCCTGAATGCGTCACCGCATGGAAGTACTGTTTATCCGCGATGACTGTCCCAAGAGCTGGGTTAATAGCCGTCTTAGTATAAGCTTCAAATTGCTCCCAGGTCAAATCGGGGTTTCACGCACATATCCTGAAACTTTGGACATATGGCGTCCCAGTTTCATAACCACTGTATGAACCTTTGAGTGGACTTCATCTCTGAAAGCAATGTCAAGTATAGGCTTGACAACCTCAAGGTACACTCCGATATTATGCTCCTCTGGTTTGAATGAAATTATATCGATTGATTTCCCAGCCATGATGTCTGTTTGTTTTTGTTTTTCTATGTGAGTGAGAGAGGCAAAAGGCTGAACTGCCTATAGCGAGTGCCTCCCCCATAGTTGAAAGAGTGACAGGGCCAAAATCAAGGGACGTTTGAGCCAAAATACCTGGACACACGGAGTTTGAAGCAATTTAAGTCATAGGAAGAAGGAAAGACTGATTCTGGGAGAGAGTTCCAGAGCTCAGCTGTTGAATAGAAGAAAGTTTGAGAGTAACGTTTCACTTTTGGGTTGGAGAGTTGCACAGAGTAGGGGTGGGATTATGTTGCAAGACGGGTACCATGTGCCCTACGTAAAGGAGGTGGTATACACTGGGAAAGCTCTGAGGAACACTGATTATTATAGTAGCGATAGAATAGCGAGAGAGATGCAACATTGCGGCGGAGAGAGAGAGATTGCAGAGAGTTGGTGAGTGGACGGGAGTTAATGATACGAAAGGCATTCCTTTCAACTTTGTCTAGGAGATCGGTGTGAGAGGAACCTCCCCACACATGTGAACAATACTCAATACAAGGACACACTATGCCCCTGTACAGAGCAAGAAGCTGTGCAGGGGTAAAGAACCTCCTAAGGCGGTTGAGCACACCCAGCTTCTGGGAGGCTGCCTTAGCAAGACTGGTAATATGGTCCTTCCAAATGAGAGCAGAAGAAAAAGAGACACCAAGAATATTGAGAGAAGATGAAGGATTAATTTTTGTATTGTTGAAGAATAAGGAATAGTCTGCTGGGAGATCCGGACGGGTAGATAGATGGAGAAATTGGGTTTTGGAAGCATTAAAGGTAACAAGGTTTTCTCTTCCCCAATTGGAGATAATAGTTAGATCAGAATTTAAGTGTTCTATGGCTTCATTACGTTTGTCGTTGAGGGATTGCTGGCTGGGGCGTTCTGAAAAACTAATGGAGTAGTGTAAGGTTGAGTCGTCTGTCTGCGTATGAATAGATGGGAATTGAGGTACAGTTGAGAAGATCATTTATAAAAATTAGAAAGAGAATAGGAGATAGGACAGAGCCCTGAGGAACACCGGAGTTTATAGGGTGAGGAAGTGAGCGATGGCTGTCCACAACCGCAGTCTGTTCTTAGGTATAAAAAATGCTTTGGAATAGGAAACCCTGAAAGGCCGTCCTCCTGAGAAAGAGACACAGCTGCCACCAGTGTTACGCCACGTTTCTAGCGAAATATTCTGTTACAACTCCTTGGCCTGACCTCTGACCAGTGCGGACGTCCTCAGAGACCGCTAGTGAACCTGTTTACCCCTTAGTGTGGTGCTAGTGAATTTCTTTTAGTGAAACATGGCTTGTGTTGATGAGATTGCTACCTCCTCCCATATTCTCCAGCTTTGTCTTGCTTTGCAGGAAAGGCTGGAGAATGTAGAGCAGAAGGTTCAATGTCTAAAAGATAAAAATTTGGCCTTGAAACTAGCCATGGTGGAGAAGAAGAATGAGGCTAGTTTTCCTAGGGATCGTGAAGCTCCCTGGAAGTGGTTGCGACAAGTGCAATAACCTGCAAGCTGAAAAGGGATCCACTCAAGACCAGCAACAAGTTCATCACCTTACCTGATGAGAGTGATGGAGAACAAGTGAAGGATAGCGAGGCTGGGAGTGTTTCCAGGGGCGAGGAGAACACGAGAAAGTGAGGTAAGGAAACTACAAATAAAGGTAAGTGTAAGCTTATCAATATTGTTGAAGACTCTATGGTTAGGTATTTAGGTGACAATCTCTCCACCAAAGTTAGGAAGCTCGAGTGTCTCCCCGGAGCAGGTATAGGTAGAGTTTGTGAGAGATTGGAGGACGTCATTGACGACTTTGGAGATAAACCCATAGTCGTACTTATTGCAGGTAGCAATGACGTGGGTAAGCTTACCAGTGTTGAACTGCATAAGTTGTATAGGGTAGCCTTAGATAAGATTAGGATGAAGGGTGGGATTCCCATTGCTTGCTCTATCTTGCCAAGATTAGGTGTCAGACGTGAATGGTTGTCCAGAGCAATTGGTTTTAATTGCTGGCTGGCAGAGCTGTGCAAAGAGTTGTCATTACCATTCATAGACAACTGGAGCCTCTACTACGGTAACTATAGCTTGTACGCAAGCAAGGGACGGGGTGCATTTAAGTAGGAAAGGGATACGGATGCTAGGAAGGTTAGTTGATAGAGCAGTTGAGGTGGGGTTTTATATTAAATTGGAAATGTCCCATCAAAAGAAAACAAAATAAATTAGGTGATAGAAAGAATAGTCAAGCAAGGAAATTAGATGTTATTAATAACAGTGAAACAATAGGTGATAATGCAGTAATAGAAGTTAGTCGTATTAATAGTGGTACAATATCTACCTTAGTACAAGATAATAACAACAGTCAAATAGATACTTTTATAAGAAAAAAAGGTTTCACCAGACACCAGTAAAAGAAATACATTGAGATTATATTACACAAACTGTAGGAGTTTATGTAATAAAATGGACGAACTTAGAGCACTTGTTAGCAATGAAAATATAGACATAATAGCGCTTACTGAAACATGGATTAATACAGAATCCAAGCATTTTTTAGCAGAATTTGATATACCGGGATATAGTTTGTTTAAATATGACCGAACAAGTAGGAGGGGCAGCGGAATAGCAGTGTTTGTCAGTTCATTAAAATGCTGTACTAAATCAGGTATTAGACTAAATAATGATAACGAAAGTGTTTGGGTAGAGGTTAGCGAAGGTAGCGAGACCATAATTATTGGAGTAATTTATAGACCACCAAATATGAGTAGAAATGAAGGTAAATCTTTATGGCAGGAAGTGAAAATAGCATCAAGGTTTAGCAATGTGTGCATTATGGGGGATTTTAATTTTCCGAAGATAGAGTGGCAGCATCAAATCGGCGACTAAGATTCTGAAGAGTTTATTGAGGCGGTACATGATAGTTTTTTATTTCAATTCATTGACTCGCCGACTAGAGGTAATAATATCCATGATTTAGTTATCAGTAATAATGAACATAATTATGATAAATAATGTTGAGATAGGGGACCAACTAGGAAATAGTGATCACAAATCTATTTATTTTAATATACAACGGACAGGAAATGCTAAAGAGAATTTGTCACTTATTCCAGATTTCAGAAAAGCCGATTATGGTGGGATAAGAAGAGTCTTAAGGGTTGACCCTATTGTTAAACAATTAAGTCAGGATAAGCCAGAGTTAAACTTGACACCTACATATGAACAGTTTATTTCTTCACTTCACAATGCGCAAAATAAATATATCCCCAAAAGAAGATTTAGATCGACACAGAACCAACCAAAGTGGATGAATAATAAACTAATAGATCTTATAGGAAAAAAGAAAGGAATATATAGAAAAATTAAGAAAGGCGAAAATCACCTACTTATAAACTATCAGACTCTATCAAGACAGGTCAAAAAGGAAATTAGGAAAGCAAAAAGAAATTATGAAATAAGGGTAGCCAACGACTCAAAAAATAACCCTAAAGCTTTTTACCAACTATATAAACCTAAAGTTAGAAATGTAATAGGCCCCCTTAAAACTTCGATAGGAGAAATGACAGAAAATTATATAGAAATGTGCAGTACATTAAATAGTCAGTTTCTACCTGTTTTCACTCATGAAAATTTGGCACAGATTCCAGAAGTCCACAAGGTATATAGCGATAGTATAGAAAATAGGTTAAGTACGGTTACTATAAGTAGAAATTATGTGCTTAAGGAAATTGACAGACTGAAACCTCAGAAATCGCCTGGTCCTGATGAGGTATATGCTAGAGTATTAAAAGAATGCAGAGATGAGTTAAGTTACCCATTACCATTTATTTTTAACAAGTCATTAGAAACAGGTATAGTTCCAGAAGCTTGGAAGCTTGCAAATGTAGTTCCGATCTTCAAAAAAGGTGATAAATCAATAGCATCCAATTACCGTCCCATTAGTCTCACTTCAATCATAGATAAGCTACTAGAGTCAATTATTGCTAGGAAAATGAGAAACCACTTAGAAACATTTAACTTAATCAATTCTTCTCAGCATGGATTCACTCAGGGACGTTCTTGCCTTACTAATTTGCTTAGCTTTTTCTCAGAGGTATATGAAGCAGTAGATAATGACAAGTCATATGATATTATATATTTAGATTTCAGTAAAGCTTTCGACAGAGTCCGTCATGAGAGATTGATGAGAAAGGTTGAGGCGCATGGAATAGGTGGGGCGTTGTTAGGATGGATTAGGTCATGGTTAATTGGTAGGAAGCAGAGAGTCAGCATAAACGGTACCAAGTCAGAATGGGGAGCAGTCAAAAGTGGTGTCCCCCAGGGATCTGTATTAGGTTCTCTATTGTTTGTTATATACATAAATTACCTTGATTTAGGTATAACTAGTAGGATAAGTCAATTTGCAGACAATACCAAAATGGGGAGAAAAATTGATTCAGATAGAGATATAGAGTGCCTGCAAAGGGATCTAGATACCTTACACGAATGGTCAGTAAATTGGCAGATGACGTTTAACATTGACAAATGCAAGGTATTAAAGATAGGGAAGATGCATACAAATGTTAAATATAAACTAGCTAATATGGAATTAGAAAACTCAGACTGTGAGAAAGATCTAGGTGTGTTTGTTAGCAATGATTTGAAGCCTAGAAAACAATGTATAAGCGTTCGTAACAAGGAAAACAGGATTCTCGGGTTCGTCTCTAGGAGTGTGAGTAACAGAACTGCTGATGTTATCTTAAAACTTTACTTGTCATTAGTGAGACCCCATATGGATTATGCTGTTCAATTTTGGTGTCCTTATTACAGAATGGACATAGATTCATTGGAGAGAGTACAACGTAGAATGAAAAAAGTGATCCATAATATTAGAAATCTTCCGTATGAAGAAAGGTTGAAGAAATTAGGCTTACATTCGTTAGAGAGACGCAGAGTTAGAGGGGATATGATAGAGGTATTCAAGTGGGTTAGTGGGATTAATAAAGGGGGACATGAAAAATGTACTAAAGCTCAAATTAGATACATTTCGTTTCAAGAAAGATATAGGCAAATATTGGTTTGGTAACAGAGTTGTAGATAGGTTGAATAGGCTACCAAGTGCTATAGTGGGATCAAGAACGATAGGGAGCTTTAAGATAAAATTAGATAGGCATAAGGACGAAATGGGTTGGGTGTGAGGGGGATCTGTCAGGTGTGGGCCAATCGGCGCTCTGCAGACCCCCGTTTTTCTGACCTCTGACCGTTTCGGTGATGTCAGTCCTAATGGTGTTAGTAAGCTGGGCATATAATTAGGCCTTATAATTAGGGTTAGGTGTGACAGGGATCTGCGTTGTGTAGGCCAATCGGCTTTCTGCAGACTCCCATTTTTTTATATTCTTATGTTAACTTTTGACTCTCTAACTGAGTGAGGATCGACGCTTAATTCCAAAGGATTCTGAAGTTGCTTAGAGGAACGTCAGTTGAAGCTCTGGTATAGTCGCTTCGCAAAGGCCCCGAGATCCCACTTGGTGCCAAACAACTCCCGGCACCGTTTGTCTCGCCTCCGGACTCGCTCTCTCCTTTTGGTCCGCTCGGCTGACACGTTCTCGGGGCTCAGACATGGGACAACTTCCTCTGGGACCCACGATGGACTTGCCGGGAGTTAAGGGCAGTTTTTGTCTAGAGTTATGCAGTTCTCCAGACTTGCATTCCCCAGTCTTCTTGCCTGTCTCACACAACAATAGTCCAGAGCTCACAATATTCTGGCCTGTCTTACTCAACAATAGTCCAGATCGTGAGGAACTTTCCCTGATATCCTGGCCTGTCTTACTCAATAATAGTCCAGTTTTCTCGGTACTCTGGCCTGTCTTACTCAACAATAGTCCAGATCGTGATGAACATTTCCCGGTATCCTGGCCTGTCTTACTCAACAATAATCCAGTTTTCCCAGGACTCTGGCCTGTCTTACTCAACAATAATCCAGAGCTCACAATATTCTAGCCTGTCTTTCACAACAATAGTCCAGTTTGTGAGGAACACTCTATCCTTTCTACCTTAGGATAACCTTTTAAGCCAACAGGCTGATTGCTTGCCTTCTGTCTGGCCAGCTCAGATAGTGACTCCTTTGCCTGCTTGGTCACCTGGGACGTGACTCGGGGCAACAAGGGCACGTGGTTGGAGACGTGGCCTTCTACAGGAGTAGGAGAATTTAGCAAGGGTAGTGACTACGTTTTTAGGCAGCCCTTGTAAATGTGGTGATGTGGAACTGCATTGGGCATCTCTAGTTGGTGTAATAGAAGAGATATTAGTGGTAGCATCTTTCAGGTTTTGATTATTTAGGATGGGCTTATTATGGGATTTATTTAGATATGTTCTAGGTGATTTGGAGAGCTTAGTTATATTTTCCCGGGTATCTGACATAGGGGCTTGACAGGGTTTGTAAGGGCGTGGCAATGGAGAAGGTACAAAGGTCGTAATAAGGGGGGAAACAATTGATGACACGGCTGGGGTCTTTTTGTTGGAAATATAATAGTTACCACTCAAAGAGTTTTCTGCATAGTCTGCGCGCCGCTTGGTGGTCGGGGTGTAGAGTTTTGGCCATCTTGGATGTGTGCGCATCTTGTAGTTTGTCCCTGTTCTTACGTCTTGGAGCTTGTTCCAGGGCTGTTGGTGAACATTGCACACTGGGGACACATGAGGTTGTTGTTGGGTGCAAGCTGGCAGTTTCAGGGTGCTGCAGGAGACTTGGAATCGACGACGATGGCCCAGTTACACGTTTCCGTTTCTGTCTGGTACTATTACAGTCTGCCATGTGACAGTTTTCTTCAATGGTTTGGTTGGCCGTGTCTTCTTTGGCGGCCGAATAGATGCCGGGGGACTTGACTATGTCCCCGACTTGTTCGATGTTATCATGTGAGGCCATTTTGATAGGGGCTATATACCCTTGCCATACTCACAGGGCTAGGCATGGTATCTTCTTTGTCATCCCGTATTTCAGTGTGTTTATATATTTTTGAGTTTCCTCGCTAAACCACCATCAAGCTTACAAAACACCCCTAGACCCCCTTTCAAGATAAATTTGTAATTTTTTCGGTAGAAAAATTTCTTGGCCGAAGGCCGTTTCCTTTTAAAATTACAGGCTCGCTATTGCTCGCCAGGAAAAAATTCGAAACATTAATGGCACGAAAGGTCTTAATATTGACAAAGAAATATGGAGCGAAAAGTCTCAAAATCGCCAAGCTTTCTTAAGATATCTTAAAACTAATATGCTAAACATGAGGGTGAAGGGAGTCCAGAAAACGTGACTATCACCCCCTTAAGATACAGTATAAGAGGAGAGGAGAGGCGTGGAGGAACAGGAAGTGAAGGTAATAGAGAGGCAAGGGTAAAGAAAACAAAGGAAGGGAATGGAATGATGTGAAATGAAGTGAACAGGAAGCTTGGCACAAAGTGAAATACAAGGGGGAGGGAAGGAAAATATATAACAGGAAAGGGAAAGGAAAGGAAGGGAAGGACGGAAGAGAATGGAGGGAAAGATAAAGAAATGGAAGGAGATAGATAGAGAGAGAGAGAGAGAGAAAGAGAGAGAGAACAGAGTGATCGTGCCAGCAGGGTAGAGGAGAGGTGGTGATGACGGGGTCTTCTCAGTGAGTGTTCAAGCCTCCACCACTCCGCACCACCACCACCACTTGTACCACACCACCACCACCACCACCACACTTACAGTGAAGGCAGACCAGCTGTGAGGGATACTGTAGTGACTGGCCAATAATACCACGTACGGTCACCATCTCCACCTCTCACATCTTATAAAGAAAGGTAAGATTATCAAGAGGGATTTTTTTGTTTTGTAAATGTGTGTGAAAAAAGAGACAAAAGGCAAAGCTGTCTGTCTCCCCCATAGTTGAACGAGTGATACTATTTATATATTTATATATATATATATACTATATACATATGTTGGTGTTTATATATATATACTATATACATATGTTGGTGTTTATATATATATACTATATACATATGTTGGTGTTTATATATATATACTATATACATATGTTGGTGTTTATATATATATACTATATACATATGTTGGTGTTTTGGAAAGACACGTGGTGTGCTTGCTTAGTGTAGTGAAATTAATAGGAGGAGAAGGTGTTTGTGAGAGTTAGCTGGATTACTCTCTGTGTAGGTGAGAAACAAACAGAAACAGGGAGGGAAGTCAGACAAATGAAACAGGAGTTCCAGCAACTCCTTATCACATGCCTATGAGGCCTCCCCTGGGTATTGCCTTGTTCGATTGGTGTCTACAATATCTCCAACCAACAACCAATAGATGACAGGTCAATGTTGAACGTTTATATAATATGGCTTGAAACTAGCTTTTCGAACAGAACCTCATTTGTATATTAATTTAAAGTAATCTCAACTCACTGACCTCTAATTTAAAGTAATCTCAACTCACTGACCTCTAATCGTAACAGATTTGACAACTTCTGAATGTATTTAAGAAGAACAAGCTAAATTGAATTAAGTTGCATATCATGCTTGAGACAATTTTTTTGTCTCGATTACTTCTTTTGTTAAGTATTACCGGTATTTAATAAAAAACAAGTAATCGAAAACGTAATGCGAAACTGCATTATAATGTAGGTGAATAGTGATGCTCAAATAACGTTGTGTAACGGATTTACATCTCCCCCTTAATTAAGTGGATTAGTGCCCAAGAGATTGGTAAATGTAAAACACATATTCATCATCATCGTCATCATCATCAGCTTGGGTTTATCTTCTGCAAAATAAAGGTATTTCCCAAACGTTTACATTCTAACTGATCAGAACTCATCCCTCCCTCCATCTAGTTCTCTATCTACCCCTTCCTCTAGTTTTTGTATTCAATATTTGTTTAGTTTTTTCGCTAGACCTCCATCAAGCTTAAAAAAAAAAGAGAGAAAAACAATCCCCCTTTTAGATAAATATGTAAATTTTTTGGTAAAAAATGTCCCGGCCGAAGGCCGATTCCTCCTATATGACAGGCTCGTTATCGCTCGCCATGAAAAAAATCGACACCTAAATGGCACGAAAGGTCTAAATATTTACCAAAAAATGGGGCGAAAGGTCTTAAAATCGCCAAACTAATGGGGCGATCACGTCTTAAGATCTCATAACTGATGGGGCTAAGCATGAGGGAGAAGGGAGGCATACAAAGCCAACTACTTCCCCTTTAATTGTACGGTTGCCCACATAAGTTATGTTCCTCATCGTGATATTTTGTATAAATTAAAATGTAAAACTTGCAAACAAAGTCAAACCAAAACTGGGACAAAGACAATACAAAGTCAAAACAACACATCAAAATCGCTATGTGGAAATTACTATGATTGAATTGCGAGTTTATTTCATTTTAAGTATCAGTTTTAAGTATCAGTTGACTTGCCCGATGAGTTAGCCACTGCATCAGAAACTACAAGAGTAATTCAATCATGCGCATTATATTTCCATGTCTAAGAAAACGAAGAGGAACAGAACTTATGTTGTCAAGTAGTGACACATTTGATGGTCTCAAAGGTTTATTAATAGTTTAAAGATGAGTTGGTGAGTTTAACCCTTGCCTATAACATTAATTGTTACAAGTATGTAACACACTATAATTATTATAATAATACTATTATAAGCAATAATTCATTAGTGTGATCAAACAGCCAGATATTTACGGCAATTGTTGGCTACTACATTAAATAAATTATAAACTGTATACATTATCTTGACTCTGGTGGACTAGTGCCTTATCATTGACAAGAGCCACAGATCAGTCACGCTAGATATCCTGTAGTAAGAAAGATCGGCGAACCAGCGCTATATTGGGGTCCTTACCCTCTCATAATATAATACCTTACCCATTATTGATATTCACCAACACTAGTAGGCTACAGGCCATATAGTTAGGTCTTGGGATATACATTATATTGGGGTCCTTGCCCTCTCATAATATAATACCTTACCCATTATTGATACTCACCAACACTAGTAGGCTACAGGCCATATAGTTAGGTCTTGGGATATACATTATATTGGGGTCCTTGCCCTCTCATAATATAATACCTTACCCATTATTGATACTCACCAACACTAGTAGGCTACAGGCCATATAGTTAGGTCTTGGGATATACATTATATTGGGGTCCTTACCTTCTCATAATATAATACCTTACCCATTATTGATATTCACCAACACTAGTAGGCTACAGGACATATAGTTAGGTCTTACCCTCTCATAATATAATACCTTACCCATTATTGATACTCACCAACACTAGTAGGCTACAGGACATATAGTTAGGTCTTGGGATATACATTATATTGGGGTCCTTGCCCTCTCATAATATAATACCTTACCCATTATTGATACTCACCAACACTAGTAGGCTACAGGCCATATAGTTAGGTCTTGGGATATACATTATATTGGGGTCCTTACCTTCTCATAATATAATACCTTACCCATTATTGATACTCACCAACACTAGTAGGCTACAGGACATATAGTTAGGTCTTGGGATATACATTATATTGGGGTCCTTGCCCTCTCATAATATAATACCTTACCCATTATTGATACTCACCAACACTAGTAGGCTACAGGACATATAGTTAGGTCTTACCCTCTCATATAATACCTTACCCATTATTGATATTCACCAACACTAGTAGGCTACAGGACATATAGTTAGGTCTTACCCTCTCATATAATACCTTACCCATTATTGATATTCACCAACACTAGTAGGCTACAGGACATATAGTTAGGTCTTACCCTCTCATATAATACCTTACCCATTATTGATATTCACCAACACTAGTAGGCTACAGGACATATAGTTAGGTCTTACCCTCTCATAATATAATACCTTACCCATTATTGATACTCACCAACACTAGTAGGCTACAGGACATATAGTTAGGTCTTGGGATATACATTATACGTGATCAAAGATAAAATATGACTCGGTTGTTTGATTATTATAACACTATATGGCGTCCAAATAAATAGATAGCCGATCGCTGTTACTATTGGGTTTTGAAATTAAGCGCTGGTTGAATGTTCATCCCCATGGCCTTCCAACCCCTCTTTGTAATGGCGGACATCAGGTGCATTAGACCAGTGTCGCATTTACAGTGTGAATGTCTGCACTTGATCAGCAAGATCGAGCTGATTACACTGGTTACAGACAACACTCACAACCATAGCCACTCCAACAGTACAGTAATATTGTACATGCACTTGACACATTACACACAACAAGGGGAGCCTTGGTATATCAACATAATAGTAGTTCTACCATGGGGAGAGCTGTTGCAATAGGCATTAATCCTCAACATTCACCTGAACTGACCTGACCTTCACAATGTTAGTAAATACTCTAAAACTCTTGACGATACTCCGTTCAAATTAGCTTGATAATAATTGCTCACCCCATAAGTTATATTATGAATGATCAAGATTGGTTGGCAGTAGTGTGTGGAGTGAATAATGAACAACACTTATTGTGTCCAAAATAATGATGGACATAAACTGTGTGCAGAAGGGGGGTATCATTTGTCAAGTTAAATAATGATGGACATAAACTGTGTGCAGAAGGGGGGTATCATTTGTCAAGTTAATCCTTTCATTCCTATGACGCTTACTTATATTTTAATTTTAATTCAAATTCAAAATTTTAATTTGACTTCTAGTTAACATAGGAACAGTGTTCTCCGGTTGATCTATTGATATGTGAACACATAAACCATTATAGCACTGTTTACGTGTACCATTGTTGTTAGCAATAAGTGTGAGTGGGGCAGGTCTGTTAGGGCCTCAGGGGTGGTTCATCTCACGCGAACAAAACTACTTCACCAATTAAGGGGGGAAGGCTTTATTTATTGCTCGATTTATTAATTTATTTATTTTTCTTTAAGTTTCCTCCCTAGACCTCCATCAAGCTTAAAAACATCCCCAAGATCCCCATTCTATATACATTCCACCTTCCTCTCGCCTCCCTCCAGCTCTCCTCACCCAGTTCTATATACATTCCACCTTCCTCTCGCCTCCCTCCAGCTCTCCTCACCCAGTTCTATATACATTCTATATACATTTCACCTTCCTCTCGCCTCCCTCCAGCTCTCCTCACCCAGTTCTTTTGTATCCTAATTTTAGCTACTACTACATAATGATCAGACAGACCCCCTCCAATACCCCTATACACCCTCTAGCATCCAGCACATATTTCTTCATTCGTTCATCCACACATACTGTATATAATCAATCAGTGCCTTTTCGTTCCACCACGCCAGTTAATAGGTGTGGAAATTTACATCCCATTTGCTCTATCCCATTTTGAGTTACAGAGGTTCGAGTTCACGATTTCTGGACTACCTATTTGTAACAGGGCATAGCAAGTATACCAAGGCACGCACATTGACACCGAATAGTGCAAACAATTACACACATACAACATACATTTACACACATACAACATACATTTACACACATACAACATACATTTACAAACAATTACACACATACAACATACATTTACAAACAATTACACACATACAACATACATTTACAAACAATTACACACATACAACATACATTTACACACATACAACATACATTTACAAACAATTACACACATACAACATACATTTACAAACAATTACACACATACAACATACATTTACAAACAATTACACACATACAACATACATTTACAAACAATTACACACATACAACATACATTTACAAACAATTACACACATACAACATACATTTACACACATACAACATACATTTACAAACAATTACACACATACAACATACATTTACAAACAATTACACACATACAACATACATTTACAAACAATTACACACATACAACATACATTTACAAACAAGTACACACATACAACATACATTTACAAACAATTACACACATACAACATACATTTACACCACATACGACATACATTTACAAACAATTACACACATACAACATATATGTACACACGTCACACATATACAAGGGAACGCACGCTAAATAAGCAGGCATCTCTCTCTCTCTCACATAAAGAGACAGGTAGGTGGTCTGGGTGTGTGTATATATAATGCCCCTGTGTGTGTCTTAGTTGGGAATAAGACAGGTCCCCCAGCTCTCTCACAGCCTCAACCACCTTACAGCACATCTCACCACTACACCCTCAATACAATCTACACTTGTACTGGTAGCGATCAACCTGTATTATGCCAATTAGAAAGGTAAATCACTACCAAGATACCCAATGATCTTATATACCTGTTTGACCCTTGATGATTGAAGGTGTACGCCACTAAAGGTAACCGTGCACTATTATTAAGGGGGGTCACCTGCTTTTTTTCTCTCCTTTTCTCTCTTTCTCTGGCTTGTATCTATTTGGCCCCATTCAGCATACTGTATTGAGAAATTTATCCCCATGCAGGTGTCGATTTCTTCCTGGCGAGCGATAGCGAGCCAGCATTGTATGGAGAAATCCGGCTTCGCCGGAGAAATTTTTCTATCGAAAAATGTACAAATTTAGCCTGCTGTCAAAAAACATTTAAACAAAATATGCTGGATCGCTACCGCTCGCCAGGAAATAATTGACACCTGGATGGGCATAAACGTCTTAAGACAGCAGGCAAAATAGGGACGAATGGATACAAGCCATAGAAAGAGGGAGAGAGAGACAAAAAAAAAAACGAAGTGGTTCCCCTTAAGTGGCCCAAAATACCAGTATAGTAAACCCGAGTCAATATTAGTTTATAATGATATGTTCCCTTTACAGTATCATAGTAACACCATAAGCAACTACTGATTCCAAGCTATGTTTATAATGATATGTTCCCTTTACAGTATCATAGTAACACCATAAGCAACTACTGATTCCAAGTTATGTTTATAATGATATGTTCCCTTTACAGTATCATAGTAACACCATAAGCAACTACTGATTCCAAGTTATGTTTTAGTCTATGGCCGTTCAAAATATATGTGATGGCTGTACCGGTAAGAATAACGTAATATATGTGATGGCTGTACCGGTAAGAATAACGTAATATATGTGATGGCTGTACCGGTAAGAATAACGTAATATATGTGATGGCTGTACCGGTAAGAATAACGTAATATATGTGATGGCTGTACCGGTAAGAACAACGTAATATATGTGATGGCTGTACCGGTAAGAATAACGTAATATATGTGATGGCTGTACCGGTAAGAATAACGTAATATATGTGATGGCTGTACCGGTAAGAATAACGTAATATATGTGATGGCTGTACCGGTAAGAACAACGTAATATATGTGATGGCTGTACCGGTAAGAATAACGTAATATATGTGATGGCTGTACCGGTAAGAATAACGTAATATATGTGATGGCTGTACCGGTAAGAACAACGTAATATATGTGATGGCTGTACCGGTAAGAATAACGTAATATATGTGATGGCTGTACCGGTAAGAATAACGTAATATATGTGATGGCTGTACCGGTAAGAATAACGTAATAATTTTAACAATGTGGAGATCGCCTATAGCACAATAAATAAATAAATACCTAATGATACAAAAATATATATAACAATACAAAAATATATATAACAATACAAAAATTAATAAACGTAAATCAGTCCAGCTATACAATAACCTATTCAGCATAACATAACCTATTCAGCATAACATAACCTATTCAGCATAACATAACCTATTCAGCATAACATAACCTATTCAGCATAACATAACCTATTCAGCATAACATAACCTATTCAGCATAACATAACCTATTCAGCATAACATAACCTATTCAGCATAACATAACCTATTCAGCATAACATAACCTATTCAGCATAACATAACCTATTCAGCATAACATAACCTATTCAGCATAACATAACCTATTCAGCATAACATAATATACCATGGAACATTCTGTAATTTTATTATGGACCTTATTTTACAAATGTATTAAGTTTGGAAAGGGTTTAAGAGAGTTAAAGGGTTAATAGGGATAGATTTTACCCTTGTAATTACTACAAGTTCTGTTAAGCTGTATCAAATCAACTAGTGTTAGCGAAAGTTAAATGAATTAGGCGTCCTTAAATCCTGAACAAGATATACTATTCAGTACTCCGTTCACCTTAAGGGGGGTGACCTGTTTTTGTTCTGTCCTTTTCTATCTTTCTCTGGCTTGTATCCATTTGGCCCCATTCAGCCTACTGTTTTAAGACGTTTATCCCCATCAAGGTGTACATTTTTTACTAGTGAGCGGTAGCGAGCCAGCATATTTTTTTATTTTTGTTTGACAGCAGGCTAAATTTGTACATGTTTCGATAGAAAATTTCTCCAGCGAAACCGGATTTCTTCATATAATGCTGGCTCGCTATCGCTCGCCAGGAAGAAATCGACACCTAGATGGGGATAAACGTCTTAAAACAGGTGGCTGAATGGGGCCAAGGGGTACAAGCCAGAGAAAGAGAGAAAAGGACAGAAATAACAGCCAGCAGGTCCCCCCCTTAAGGGAACACGGGTTAGTTGTTGGTCTATTTATTTATATATTCACATATTTATTTATATATTCACATATTTATTTATATATTCACATATTTATTTATATATTCACATATTTATTTATATATTCACATATTTATTTATATATTCACATTTATTTATATATTCACATTTATTTATATATTCACATATTTATTTATATATTCACATATTTATTTATATATTCACATATTTATTTATATATTCACATATTTATTTATATATTCACATATTTATTTATATATTCACATATTTATTTATATATTCACATATTTTTTATTTTCCTCTCCAAACCTCCATCAAACTTAAAAAGAAACATCCAGTAGACCCCCTTCAAAATTAATTTGTACATTTTTCGGTAGAAAAATTTCATGGCCGAAGGCCGGTTCCTCCACGATTACAGGCTCGCTATCGCTCGCCAGGAAAAAAATCAACACCTAAATGGCACGAAAGGTCTTAAAATCAACAAATAAATGAGGCGGAAGGTCTTAAAAACGACAAAATAATGAGGCAAACGTCTTAAAATGCAAAAACTGATGGGGATAAGCATGATAAAGAAAGGGGACCAGAAAAACGGCCCATCTCCCCTTAACACTAGCTGCTCCGACATCTTGTGGGTCCATAGGATATTTGGATTATTGAGGATTTTGCTTGCTTTTGGCATTTTCGAGCAATGCATTTTAGTTCGTCCCCTTTACTAACAAAATCGAATTCCAGACTTCTTTCAAACTAAAAAATTACAACCCAGAAAGTTACAGGCTCGCTATCACTCGCCCCGAAACAAAAAAAACGACACCTGCATGGGGTGGAGCGTTTTATTATCGCCAAAGTAATGGGGTAAAATGTCTTAAAGTCTCCAACTAATGAAGCGCAACATGGGAAGTACAAGAAACAAAAGAAAATATGTCCAAATACGGTTGATTGGGACAAACAATTCCTCCTCAAGGACTGTTAATTAATCCTTGTCAGTATGCCAGAACGATTGTCCACTGTATTCTGGATAACATTAATCCTTGTCAGTATGCCAGAACGATTGTCCACTGTATTCTGGATAACATTAATCCTTGTCAGTATGCCAGAACGATTGTCCACTGTATTCTGGATAACATTAATCCTTGTCAGTATGCCAGAACGATTGTCCACTGTATTCTGGATAACATTAATCCTTGTCAGTATGCCAGAACGATTGTCCACTGTATTCTGGATAACATTAATCCTTGTCAGTATGCCAGAACGATTGGCCACTGTATTCTGGATAACATTAGAACATTTCACTCAGATTTGGAAAGCCCTGTTTGAGTTAGAGGGGCGAACACTATCTCAAATATCCCTCTGACACCCACAGTTCCTTCCTAAGCTGACTAAAATCGCCTACTATCAGCGTCCTCGTATCTTGAAAGAGTTAACCCCTTCAGCACCATGACGCCTTCTTACCTTTGATTCTGGCTAAAATTATATGATTTTAGGCAGTTTAAGAAAGTCATGTTATTCAGAGGGTTTATTGAGATCGTATTTACCCATTTAAGTCGTATTATAGGTAGATTAAAAACTAAAGAAAATCTTCTAATGGTAGCCAGAAGATTATGAAAATTACGTAATAGTGGTGAAAGGGTTAAGAATATATAGGGATTATCACACGAGAACTTTTATTGTCAACTTTCTACGGTCAAAATTATTCCGGCAATATTTGTGAGATCTTTGTCACTGGTATCGGAAACTAAACTGATGGTGGATTATTTCAGGTGAGAGCAGCATGTCAAAAGTGTACATCTAAAGCTGACAGATAATACGTGAGGATAAAGGAGGATAATAAATGAGGATAATATATTACGATAAACGAGGATAATAAATGACGATAAATGAGTATAATACATGAGGATTAATGAGGATAATAAATGAGGATACTAAAATGAGGATTAATGAGTATAATAAATGACGATAATTAATGAGGATAATAAATTAGGATTAATGAGGATAATAAATTAGGATTAATGAGAATAATAAATGAGGATTAATGAGGATAATAAATTAGGATTAATGAGGATAATAAATTAGGATTAATGAGAATAATAAATTAGGATTAATGAGGATAATAAATTAGGATTAATGAGGATAATAAATTAGGATTAATGAGGATAATAAATTAGGATTAATGAGGATAATAAATGACGATAATTGAGGATAATAAATCAGGATAAATGAAGATAAATGTTAATGAAAATGAGGATAAATGAGGATAAAATATGATGATAAATTAAGTTAAATGAGGTTAATAAATAATGATAAATGATGATAAAATATGAGGCTAAATGTTGATAAAGAACGTTGGTGTGACACCGGTTATACAGTGATCGTTATACCCTGTTCCAAATAGCTGAACCACAAATCATCACCCATAATCTCTCTAACTCAAAAAGGGCTAGAACAAATGGACTGAAAATGAATGTTCACACCTGTTCCCTGGCTGACCCTTCCCAAATGGTATAAATATTAGTTGTATTATTCTAGTTGTTTGATAGTTTTAGAGGTTAATGTTGTGGAGTGTTGGACTACATACTTGGAACAGGGTATAGTATTTCAGACCACAATTGTACACTATAATAGTATAGTAGTTTTTAAGGAGGGGAAGGGTTTATTTATTGATCGATTTATTTATTTATTTATTTATTATTTTAGTTTCTTCCCTACACTAGACCTCCATCAAACTTCGAAAATAAAATGAAAAACAATTTCCCCCTTCTAGATAAATGTGTAGATGGTTTGGTAGAAAAATGTCCCGGCCATGAAGGCCGATTTCTCCTATATTACTGGTTCGCTAGCGCTCACCAGGAAAATAGACACCTAAAGGGCACGGAAAGTATTAATATTGAGAAAGAAATGGGGTGAAAGGTCTCAAAATCGACACACTAATTGGCAGAACGTCTTAAAATATGAAAACTATAGGAGCTAAACATGAGGGAGAAGATGAGCCAGCAAACTATAGGAGCTAAACATGAGGGAGAAGATGAGCCAGCAAACTATAGGAGCTAAACATGAGGGAGAAGATGAGCCAGCAAACTATAGGAGCTAAATATGAGGGAGAAGATGAGCCAGCAAACTATAGGAGCTAAACATGAGGGAGAAGATGAGCCAGCAAACTATAGGAGCTAAACATGAGGGAGAAGATGAGCCAGCAAACTATAGGAGCTAAACATGAGGGAGAAGATGAGCCAGCAAACTATAGGAGCTAAACATGAGGGAGAAGATGAGCCAGCAAACTATAGGAGCTAAACATGAGGGAGAAGATGAGCCAGCAAACTATAGGAGCTAAACATGAGGGAGAAGATGAGCCAGCAAACTATAGGAGCTAAACATGAGGGAGAAGATGAGCCAGCAAACTATAGGAGCTAAACATGAGGGAGAAGATGAGCCAGCAAACTATAGGAGCTAAACATGAGGGAGAAGATGAGCCAGCAAACTATAGGAGCTAAACATGAGGGAGAAGATGAGCCAGCAAACTATAGGAGCTAAACATGAGGGAGAAGATGAGCCAGCAAACTATAGGAGCTAAACATGAGGGAGAAGATGAGCCAGCAAACTATAGGAGCTAAACATGAGGGAGAAGATGAGCCAGCAAACTATAGGAGCTAAACATGAGGGAGAAGATGAGCCAGCAAACTATAGGAGCTAAACATGAGGGAGAAGATGAGCCAGCAAACTATAGGAGCTAAACATGAGGGAGAAGATGAGCCAGCAAACTATAGGAGCTAAACATGAGGGAGAAGATGAGCCAGCAAACTATAGGAGCTAAACATGAGGGAGAAGATGAGCCAGCAAACTATAGGAGCTAAACATGAGGGAGAAGATGAGCCAGCAAACTATAGGAGCTAAACATGAGGGAGAAGATGAGCCAGCAAACTCAAACATTCCCTCCTTAACGCCTTTATTACCACGATGCCTTTATTACCACGATGCCTTTATTACCACGATGCCTTTGTTACCACGATGCCTTTATTACCACGATGCCTTTATTACCACGATGCCTTTATTACCACGATGCCTTTATTACCACGATGCCTTTATTACCACGATGCCTTTATTACCACGATGCCTTTATTACCACGATGCCTTTCTTCATAATTATTTCGGGCATCATTAAACGATATTATTTAACTTGGGCGAGACGTCTTGGAATCCTTTGGCTCACGCTTGTCCTTCCTGAACTGAATAAAGTCATATAATGGCAGCCGGAATTAAATAAGAAAGACGTCATCGTATACTAAAAGGCTTAAGATTGAACGCCATACCTTCA
The DNA here is from genome assembly GCA_032716605.1 of Paralithodes platypus. Classification (NCBI taxonomy): domain Eukaryota; kingdom Metazoa; phylum Arthropoda; class Malacostraca; order Decapoda; family Lithodidae; genus Paralithodes; species Paralithodes platypus. Next base: position 28,179,752 of record CM064550.1, read on the forward strand.
TCCATGTTATATTTATTAATCGAAATATGAATTACATACTAAACTGCCAGGGATTCGAACTAAGCTTATCATAACTGTTTGGACTCGATTCTACCATACCTCCATTTCGCGATTCTGATGATTCTATCTCTTTCGATCCATTAAGGTAGGCTAATATACTCTCTAATATCTTTATCAATGAGCAGAGTGATCAATAATTGTTTGTCATTGCCCTTGAACGTTTCCCTAGTTCTAATATCAGTTCAGTTGCATTCAAATAAAGTGAACTGAGAACATATTTACTGGAACTTGATACTTATGGTGGGACTGACCCCGATGATTTTCCCCTCTCTTCTTTACGAAAATTGACTGTAGTTTTTAGGCTACTCTTGAAGTCTGGGACAAGGGTTTGGGTACATGTGATACACTCCTGGCACTTACTCTTCATCTACAGTCTTCGTTGAGAACCGCGACGGTCGAGTGGAGAGCACGCTCACGTGTGAATCTGCTTGACCTGGGTTCGATCCCAACCGTGGTTGACATTTAGTGGGTGTGGTAGTACGTCCTAGCATGTATATCATGTTCGCACCCAGTCGGGGGACACCTCGACGACGTATACAAACTATTAACACACATACCAAAGCCATTCCAACAGCTTCCTCTATCTACAACACCCCTTCTCTGCTATCTACACTCTCCCAGCCGTATGGTCCTAGTGTACTGTCTGATGGTGTTAATGTAATCTTGAATCTTGAGGATTTGAAGGGCAGTGCAGATGAGGGTCATTTACTTTTCGCCCTGGCGTTAATGTAAGTTGGACCAAGGGTTTGAATCTCGTGTTGTGGCTGTTGACTTTAGTTCTGCTTTTGCTCTAGTCAACCATAAATCTCTCTTATATAAGCTGCAACTCCTTGGTATTGGTGGAAATCTTTTTATCATATTCAAAGACTGTTTAACCAACAAATTTCAACGCGTTGTTGTTGCTGGAAATTATTCCGTTTCTGCTCTCTGGCTTCAGGTTTCCCACAAGGCAGTGTCATTGGGCCTCTGTTTTGTTTTCTTTTTATTGCTGACTTAGGTTTTAGGCTAGACAATAAACTAATTTCTTATGTCGATGATACAACTTTATTTTCTTAAATTCCGTCACCTAATAATAGAAACGAAGTTGCAGCATCTCTAAACAGGGACTTGGCTAAGATTACTTCTTGGTGTCAACTTTAGGTTATGAAGCTTAATGCTAAATAGTGCACTTGACTTAGTGGATCCCTGACGTTGGCTCTTCCTCATCCTTGCTTGCCTTTTACTGATGAACAAAATGAGGATGTGACAAGTTTGCATTTGCTGGGAGTTACTCTCGATTCCTAAATTGAATTTTGAGAAACATTCGCTCCTTGTCTTCTTCAATTGCTCAAAACACATGTTTGCTTCACAAGTGTTATACATAATTTGCATGTGACACCACTGTAAACAAATCGTTTTATGCTATTATTTCCCCACATTTTGAGTGTTGACCGCCTGTTTGGATATCAGCTGCCAATTGTCATCTAAATTTGCTTGACAACATTTTTAGTTCAAGAAAATTGATTCTTCGTGCTCTTTATCTGGATTTCAATAACTGGCGTCAAGTTGGTGCCCTTAGCATTATATTCAAAGTTATAAATAATATTGAACCTCCTTTATGTAGTGTTTTACCAGAACCTTTTACTCCAGCACGTGTATCAAGGTTTACTCCAGCACGTGTATCAAGGTTTACTCCAGCACGTGTATCAAGGTTTACTCCAGCACGTGTATCAAGGTTTACTCCAGCACGTGTATCAAGGTTTACTCCAGCACGTGTATCAAGGTTTACTCCAGCACGTGTATCAAGGTTTACTCCAGCACGTGTATCAAGGTTTACTCCAGCACGTGTATCAAGGTTTACTCCAGCACGTGTATCAAGGTTTACTTGGAATCTTAACGACTTTGCCATGAACCATGTGAATGTTTCTACGACTCAGTGTTATCTGTGTTTTATTCCATCATTGATTGAATTGTGGAATCATTTGTCAAATATGATTGTACAGTCAGCTAATCTCACTCGTTTTATGTCTAGAGTTAATGTTTTATTCCAACAGTTTTTTTTTTCTAATTTGTTGACCAGTTTCTCAACACAAGCATTGTGATTGAATATCTGATTTTCTCCTTATGGGTTCTCTAACTATCCCCGTTTCCTATTTTCTTAATTATCCCCGTTTCCTATTTTCTTAATTGCCATTGCTTCTCTCCAGTACTTCCGGGTATTTTGTGTGGAGTACATTTCTCACTGCTGGGAAGCTGTGGTAGCTTACATACTACTACTACTACTACTACTGCTACTATTTTTTTTTTTTTTTTTTTTTTTATTTTTAAACCACTCAGCCTGTGCATCCCCTCTTTGGACCCTAAACCAGGTCAGAACAGTCATCAAAGCGTTCGACTTGGTAGTCATTCAGCTACTTACTATTCCGGGGTCAGCACTCAGACTCATCATCGTGGATTACTACTACTACATTGGTTTTTATTTAATATTGTTCATACATTTTATTTTACAAGCATCAGATATTACTATACAACACCATGCAACTTCAATCCAGTCTCCTTCCTATGCGACCCTCTGCCACTGCTGCCTCGTAGTCCACTACTATTAGTACTACTACTACTACTACTACTACTACTATTTTTTTTTATTTCAACCACTCAGTCTGTGCATCCCCTCTTTGGACCCTAGACCAGGTCAGAATAGTCATCAAAGCGCCTGACTTCGTTGTCATTCAGCTACTTCCTATTCCGGGATAAGCACTCAGACTCATCATCGTGGATTACTACTACTACATTGATTTTTATTTAATATTTTTCATACATTTCATGTTACTACTACTACCATCATCACCTCCACCATCACCACCACCACTACCATATATTTAATATTGTACACATACTAAATTTCACAAGCATCAGATACTACTATTCTACACCATGCAACTTCAATCCAGTCTCCTTCCTATGCGACCCTCTGCCACTGCTGCCTCGTAGTCTACTTCTGCCACCGTCACTGGTTGTGGTGCAGACCTTCTTGTTCCCCGCAGGCATAGTAGTGCTGATCTGAGCAATGAGAAAGATAGACGGCATCTCATCCAGGCTACGACGTGGCTCCTAGGCTGTTGCTTCTTCTCTGCGATGATCTCTGCAAGCCTTGAATAGAAGCACTGGGCCCTGGGTCCCATCCCTCCAGATGTGGTGAAGACTAGTGGGGTAGAGCTGCCTTGTTCGATATTTAAGATCCTTTCCCCATATGCCCTGACCTTCTCTTGTTCGTTCATCTTGTGTGCAGCATCCAGAGACAGCTCGCTGTAGCTGTGGGCCATTGGGTCAAATACTCTTATGTCAAAGAACGCTCGCTGTGCATTTGTCCAAAAACCTCTTCCACTCGTGCTTCATTGGATGTGTTGGCCGTCCTGTGCTGCAAAATCTCTCCATCCAAGGGAATGAGTGATGGTTCGCGCACCACATCTCTACACACCTCCCTGAGCATGTTCGCCGTTACATCTCCTACTTCATCGTGCCTGATGCTGATGAATCCGCCTTTCTTACATATCATGGAGTGGTCTGCATCGTTGTTGGTTCCACAAACGCATCGATTGGGCAGTCCTTCAATCGGCCAATCATACCTCAGTGCAATAGCATCATTAAATTCTTGTTTGTTGAGATTGAAGCCTTTTGCCTTGATTGGTAGTGTTGTCAGCCAATTTGAAGCACCCGTTTCTTGTGCTATTTGTAGTTTTCTTGTTAGCCTCCCAGAAAGTTGTCCCATCAATTGTGCCAGGTAATTTTTCTGTGAGTTTTGCCTCTCTGACGTGATGGTCTTTCTGATGTTGTAGATGTCCGCCTGGTCCACTTCACCGTCAGAATCTTGTGCTACGATACGGTCAGTGAGAGATCCTGTTATCTTGACCTAGTTCAGGCATTCCGTTGTCGCCCTCCTCACTGGGTTGATGATTCCCAGCCCTCCCAACCTAGAAGGCAGTGCGAGCAACTCCCTCTCTGTATCACTCGGGGTGTGCGACTTTACCCACACTGGGATGAGTTTGTCTCTGATGGCATCTTTCAGCGGTTGATGTAATGCGCAATTTGGAACGGTTCGCATCAAGTAGGTCCAGCGATGTTTGACCCCATATGTGAATGCCGAATACGCAGCCTGTGGTTCCGTCTTTGCAATATTGGCCAGTTTTTCAATTTCTTTTACCCACTCCCTGACCTTCTCCTCTATGTATTTGTTCTTGAACTCTTCCGTGCCGATCACTGCCCCAAGGTACAAAGGAGTACAAAGGAGTACAAAGGAAATCAAGCAACAACAGGTATAGTGACCCTTCTAGGCTGCTTGTCCTCCAAAACACTGAGGATCAAGTGTCCAAACAGTTGTTTAGAGTGGGTAAGGGAACATTGGAAAGGGAACTACTGCCCTGGAACTAATGTCCGTGGCAGGATTAGGAAGTTAGTAGGGGACAGAGGGGTTAGTAACTGAGGGGGGGGATAAAATTAAGTTATTCATTTACAAACGCAGTCAGTCGCGGGTTTGATGCGAGATATTTGTCTAAGCGGAGTTTAAATGAATCAACGGTGCTGCAGTCTATAACGTCTCGGGGAAGTCCATTCCACAAGTTGACAACTCGATTGAAGAAGAAATTCTTAGATCGTGTGAGTTAAAAGATTTACCAATAATTTTGCAACCGTTTCCCCGCGTGTAATTAGATTGGTCGATAGTGAAGTACTTACTACAGTTCATATTGTCGATGCCTTTGATGATTTTGAACACTTGAATTAATTCACCTCTTAATCTGCGTTGGGCTAAAGGGAATAGATTTAATTCTCTAAGACGCTCTTCGTATGGTTTGTTCTTTAGGCTAGGTATCATATTGGTAACTCTACGTTGAACTCGTTCTAGCTTGTTTATATCTTTTTGGTAATAAGGGTAATAAGGTGACGCTGTCCGTCCTTTGTTACTACCACTTCACTACCTCTGAAAGCTTCTAACGCACTTTCATAATGTTCTGGTTTTACTATTAGTATTGACTTTCTGGCATTTGGATGGTACCCTATTTCTGGGCCTACACTTGATACTTGCTCCCACCAGTGCTTGAGATCGTTGACTGTTCCCGCTCCAGTGAGATCGTCTGCATAGGCCACCTGCTTGACTTGCGTCACCTCATGGCTTGTTAAGGTTAGCAACACTGAGAGACCTAATGCATACATGCCATTGCTACAGGGTAACCTTGTGTGGTTCCTTCCATTGATTTCAGAGCTGATCCACGTTGTGTGTTCTGGTTGTTTACTATGAAGAGGTCCGCAGGCCGTTTATAGGTGTTCTCTACATAGGTGGCAAAGATGGGGCATATTACCTTGATGTTATGTATTGCTGTCTTTCTGTTGATGGGGTTAAAGGAATTTGTTGCATCCACTAGCAGCACAGCTTCACAGTCCACTCGCTCATATATTTTTCTTATGGCTGCTTGCTTGCCGGCACACACTTGGAGATTACCAGCCGCTGACCGTATATCGCCCTTCACCACATCCATTATGCATTTTCCGATGATTCTTCTCAGCACTTCGCCCACTCCTACTGGTCTGCACCCTGGATTCTTGTCTAATGGTATTAGGCGACAAGCTGTGAAAGCCTCCAAATGTTGACAATTTTGGGTGGCCATCTTTCTTGCAAGAGCTGCCAGAGCCCTACATAAGTCTGTTGCTGCAGGTCCGAGGACTGCTCTGCTCAGGATTGTCCTCCAGCCATTTGCATCCTCTACTACTACTACTACTACTACTACTACTACTACTACTACTACTACTACTACTACTACTACTACTTCTACTACTACTACTACTACTACTACTACTACTAATAATAATAATAATAATAATAATAACAATAATAATAATAATAATAATTGTTATGCCAGGGTTTTTACTGGGTTTGTATTGGGATTTGGTAGGTTTTACTTAACTGGAGAAATCAATATCATACGAGATATGTACTGTACATAAGGAATAAAGGGTAAAATATAACACTGCATACATTATATTAATAACTTTAATTAGTAACTCACTAGACAGAACAATAAGACTTATTTATACGTGAACAATGGATATATACTGTACATATATTAGCCAAACACGGACGAGGATCCACGAGGGAACTAGGAATATACTTGTCTCTCTTTCTTACTATGCACTACAGTATACACCTTAACTCACTGGTGTACGATATACTTTACTTTATTCTCTTTAGTGCTTTATCTCGTATCTCGTATCTCGTATTGATGAGAAAACATATACTTAGGTTCAACTAGGTATCTCAGGTTTATCACTAATATCATAGAACAAATGAAAAATACAATATACTTAATTACACTGGTATATGAATACAACAGAATCCTAGGAGTGACTCTATTTTTCATAAGTATTTCACCTGGTCGCACTGGTGTGAAAATAAAACAGAGTCCAAGAATGGGAAAGGGGTGGGACCTTCTATTTTTTCTTTTTTTTTTTCTTTTTTTTACTTTTGTCCAATGAGTGACTCTATTTTCCTAAGTATTTCACCTGGTCGCACTGGTGTGAATATAAAGCAGAGTCCAATGAGTGGCTCTATTTTCCTAAGTATTTCACCCGGGCGCACTGGTGTATGAGTGAAAGGTATTTTTAGTAACATTCCTAATCTAGCACTTGAAGGTAGGAGTGGTGAACACAGTCTGGGTAGAGATGAGAGTGGTGAAGTTTGGTCGTCTAGTTTTCGTCGAGCCGCTTAGGTGGTCCTGCCGTGTGGATGGTGTAGTTTGGGATACAGATGGATTAGTTGGTTTTGGGTCTTAAGTGATAGCTCCTTGATGTCATGACATATAGGGCACTTTCATCGGACTAACGCCAGCGTGAGCGAGGACATGTCCTAGGCTACTAGTGCTTGTCTATCCTGACCGTTATACTAATCATTGATGAAGTTCCGTTTCGGTACTCTTGACGTGAGGTCTTTAACCCCTCTTTGGCGGCGCCTGACTTAAGGCGGTCAAGAGAACCAAGGACTAAAGAGCGGGGCCCGACTTCAGTCCAGTGCAATGTTGAGCACATAATCGGCTCTAAGAGAGAGTCCGAGCGGTGGGAGGAGCGCGGGTTGGCTCTGACCATTCGGCACGGCTCCCGTACCGCGACTGGTCCCACCTCCACACTCATCCACATCCACTGCTTCCCTAGACAGGGAAATATGTAAGGAAATTACCGTATTTTAGGGATTTTTCCTTCGTGTTGCACGATCGTTGCAAGACAACCCGTGGTCGTAGAAGGATGGTTCAGGTGTCATTGGAAAGCTCAATTAACACCCTTTCACGGATACATAATTGTATTACGCTCTGGCTCTTCTTTATGCATGAAAAAGAGCATGGAATGAAGCTCATTTAGGGTAAATCTGCCCGCTTGGCAGGTAGTAGAAGTTACAAACCTAGCCGCTCGTTGAGTGTTAATACAACGTCTATAGTTTCATGACACAGTGACAAGGTATCGGGCTAACGCGAGGAGATAGTAAGATCATGAACTTACTAATTTCACTCGATCTGCCACTGAGCGTTATAAGAGGTTCAAAGAACTCAGGTTCAGTGTTTTAGACCTTTTTACTGAAAGTGTGCTTGACCATGGTGTTGGACAGATATAGTATGGACTTCTATTTGTAGAGTGCCGTTATTTAGACGGTGTCTCACAAAGCCCGAACTATTAGAAGGACCTTTACCATGGCAAGTATCTTTCTATAGTTGTAGAGTGCGGTTTTGGCCAAAGAAGTAAGGGGGAGACATGTCCTTGCGGTTATGCTTCTAATACCAAAGGTGCAGCCTATTAGGGATCTTATTATTAAGCACTATACATTATGGCATGTGGTAATAGTAATTCCTCAATAGGTAAAATAACTCCTCAGAACCTCGAAAGATGTTCACCATGGCTTCAATTCTTTCCTTGAATGGGAGGGTAATTTTAGGACTTGATTGCTAACATGTCAGTTTATCAAGCCCCAGAATTGCTTACTTTTCCATGGTTTTCGTCGGGGTAGTGACGACTTCGGCTGAGATGTCCCAGGTCAAGTGTGCGAGGTCAGAAGGTCATATGTACAGGGGGGCGTATTCTGGGGGGATTAGGTAGACCCCCTAGAAGATTGCGGGTGAGTAGGCGCAGTGAGTAGGTGAACGGCGCAACTGCTCCTTGGTGGTGTACCTGTGTTGGTCCTTGTGCCTCTGACTGTACACTAGTTTCTTTTTAGCCTCGTGGTTATTGTTGGGGACTGAAATTGTCTTGCCTGGCGTGGTTGGTATAGCAGGATTTATGGTGGCAATCCTGGCGTCTCGTCTGGTATGGTGTAGTGGTGTACAGGTAGATTCTGGGCGGCCATGTGTTGATGGTTTTGCTGTGGTATTGATGTCCTTCCGTGGTTTTGATGCCACGTGTGTTTTCTGTGGGGGAGGTGAACTTTCTTTCTCTGTGTTGGTCTTCTGCGCCTTGTTTTTGTTGTCGCTTTTCCCTGTTGCGTAATTGTTTCTTTGGTGTGTGTGCCTTCTTGTCTCGGTTATATTAGTCTCCCCTCCTTCTGGTCCTTTCCTTTTTCCTTGTCGAACGGGTATGGTGGTTATGATTATTTCGGGTATTTTAATAATATTAATAATTTAGAAATTAACTTTCTTACAGTTATACCATGACTTTCTGTAGCAGTAACGAACAACAACTCTCAATAATAATACTTTATGATGAAGGTCAACTGAATAGTGTGTGGTTTACAAATGTACACACTAACACAATTATTCTAGCCTAATAAGAACTCCCAAACAGCCTAAGTGAACCTCCAAAATAGAAATACTGTATTAGGCAAGGAATAATACAAAGTTTAGATTAAATCGTCTCTCTGCTTGTCATGATTACAGCTAGTCCTTGTAGAGATTCCAGGATTGGATACCGTATTACGGACTTATATTTAATGGATAATTCTCCATTTGTTTTATCCACTGTACTTTAGCCAATTGGTGAGTCCACACTGAGCACATGTCCGCATTTTTATGTCCTAATCGTTTGATTGATGGTTTGAAATGGGTCACAGTAGATACCCCATAAATCTTGACAGGACTCATCTATACCATTTATAATTCTTATTGTTTCTACCTGTTAATCTTGGATGGCGTCGTTGAGCAAATGTAAGCAAAGAAGCAAAATCATCAAAAACATGTATCTCATTTTAAGCCACTAATCACATGACTATAACACAAGATCCGTATGAGTGGGCTTGCCTATCACTTGTAGATTCAGATAATGATCTTGTGTTATTGCAGATGCCTGATGAGAGCCAGGAGAGGATACTACAATAATTACTTAAAAAAAAAAAAAAAATCTCAAATTTCCTAAACTCTTCCTCTGTATTATAGTCAATTACTGCTAAATTCTAATAATGGCTTTGTGTTATTATAGATGCCTGGTGAGAGCCACGCAGACGTACCGGCCGCAGTGCCACTACAGGTGGCAGTGCAGGCCTCGTCACTGTCCTGTACAAACGGTCAGCCCTCATCACCCACAGACCAGCCCAAGATACCCAAGTGCGGCACCTGTGACAAGCCCTCCACCATCGTCTGTGGTGGCTGTTGGACTCAAGGCTACTGTGCCCGCGACCACCAACTCTCTGGCTGGGAGAAACATCGTCCCAAGTGCCGACCATGGCGTGTTTCTTCCTCAGCTGATTTGGGACGTTTTATGATGACCACCAGAGATGTAAAGGCTGGAGAACTATTAATGAGGGATGCACCAATTCTTATGGGTCCAAAAATGGTAACAGAACCTGTATGCTTAGGCTGCTATCGGTCAGTTACAGGAGACTACAACTGTCGTGGTTGTGGCTTCCCACTTTGCAGTTCAGATTGTGAAGGTGCTGAAGACCATGAACCAGAGTGCAAGGCTGTACGGAAATCTGGTATTTCTGTGAGGGTTTCAGTATTTGGTGAAATTAACAGCATGTATGAATGCATCACACCAATAAGGATATTGAGTCTGCGTGATGAACATCCCAGCCTATGGAACAAGATCATGTCACTGGAAAGCAACAGTGATATGAGGGACGGCACCGAGGTGGCTGCTATAACTCAACAAACTGTCATAGAAATAATTCACGACAGATTGGATCTTGAAGAGGAATATGACACTGAAACCATTGAGAAGGTTCTCGGTGTACTGGACACCAATGCTTTCGAAATTCGGTTGCCTGACTCTTCAATCTTGGGAGTGTTCCCAAATGCCTCCTTGTTAGAACATGATTGCATACCAAACACTCATCGTACCTTTGATGCAGATCTCAACCTGGTGGTCCGTGCAGCCATTGACATAAAGCGTGGTGACCACCTCACTTCCTGTTACACTGAATCTATATCAACAACATCCACAAGACAAGAACATCTCCGCTCATCTAAATACTTCATCTGTGGTTGTAAGCGTTGTACTGATCCCACAGAACTCAAAGCTTTCGTATCTGCTCTTAGATGCAGTGAGTGCACTGAAAAGGAAGCTGAGGAGGCCAGGCAGAAGAAAGCTGCTGAGAAAACTGCAGGTCGAGGTGGCCGAGGTACTGTAAGAGGAGGCATGCGCCGCGGAGGTGTCATGAACAGAATCAACGCCTTCCAGTCAGGAGCTGGAAGAGATCAGTCCTCTAGCTCAGCAGCCGCAGTTCCAGAAGAAGAGCAGGGTCCCTGGATAGTGCAACAGGACCCCCTCTCACCATCCTCACACTGGAAATGTCTGAAGTGTGGCCACCCTACCACGGACGACTACCCTGACCGCATCAGCTCCGTGGCTCAGGAGGAAGCAGACGAGTTGGAGCAGTGTTCACCCACGGTAGAGCTTTGCGAGGCCTTCATTGAAAAATGGGCACCAACTTTCCACCCAGACCATGCCATATTCCTCAATGTAAGTCTGTGTTATCTTCTTTTTATGAATAATAGCCATATGTTTTCTAGCATAGAGCTTTCTATCCTTCCTATCATTTATAATTATGAATATCTTATAAAAAATCATGATATATAGGTTATATATTTCATTTAATAAGTTACACAATACCAATGCAAGATAATATTGCTATGTAGTAAAGGTCCTTGAGTGCAGAGTCGAAAGCACTAACAGAAATGGACCAATTTATATATAAATCGAATTCAAACTAAACAATGCATTCTTGAATATATCCCAAATGCTGCAGAACTTGGCTATAAAGGTTCAAGGATTGAAGTGGGTGTAGCCTTGACACGTGCTCATCACTACACTTACAGACATAACTTGAAATATTTTGTACTCTATTGGTTCAAAACAAAAATAATCGTGAACCATATTGAACAAACCTGGAAAGGCTGTATTTATATTGTTGAGGATATGTTTTCACTTATATATAGAGAGATTATCAGAGTTGAAATTATGGAGGTAGGACACGCCTTTTGGCCGTGATTTTACGTTACTTGTTCTTATAATTAATAGCCTAGATACCCCCCACCTTCCCCACGTCTGTCTCCCCTGACAAATTAATATAGGATCAATTGAGTTAGACTAACTATACAGCTAACCCAGAACCCCCCCCCTCCTTTCTCCCTCCGTCTCTCTCTCTCTCTCCTCTTACAGATTAATATAGGATCAATATAGTTAGATTTACTATACCTGGCCTTATAGCTAATCCAGAGACCTACCCCCCCCCCCCCTCCCCTTACAGATTAATATAGGATCAATATAGTTAGATTTACTATACCTGGCCTTATAGCTAATCCAGAGACCTACCCCCCCCCCTCCCTCCCCTTACAGATTAATATAGGATCAATATAGTTAGATTTACTATACCTGGCCTTATAGCTAATCCAGAGACCTACCCCCCCCCTCCCTCCCCTTACAGATTAATATAGGATCAATATAGTTAGATTTACTATACCTGGCCTTATAGCTAATCCAGAGACCTACCCCCCCCCCCCTCCCTCCCCTTACAGATTAATATAGGATCAATATAGTTAGATTTACTATACCTGGCCTTATAGCTAATCCAGAGACCTACCCTCCCCCCCCCCCTCCCTCCCCTTACAGATTAATATAGGATCAATATAGTTAGGTTTACTATACCTGGCCTTATAGCTAATCCAGAGACCTACCCCCCCCCCCCCCCCCCCTCACCTTACAGATTAATATAGGATCAATATAGTTAGACTTGTTATACACCTTACTTGGACTTATAGCTAACCCAGATCACTCTCCACCCCCACCCCAAGTAAACTCTGCTGGATCTGTATAGGCTACGTTAGTTAGTTTCAGATTAAATTGATTTTAGGTTAGATTAGGTTAAGTTAGGCAAGATCTGATTAGGTTAGATTAGACTTAGATATGTGATAGTGAGGGCAAGGGCTACGTTAGGAGACTGTGATCTTTATGGTAGAGGCCGTTTCGGAGTGTGGGCGTACTGATCTGAAGACCCTATAATTATGAACCCCTTCCCCTCTCTCGTCCCCTACAGATCAAGTACGCCCTTCTTCACCTGTACGGATCCGAGGAAGGCTTCGAACTGGAAGAGATGAACCCGATGCAGCTCATGAGGAAGGAGGAACTGTGTAACCAGGTCATCAGGGTGGCGGATATCATATTGCCTGGTCAGTTTGTCTGTCTGTTCATATTGATTTACCATCTGTTTATGTTTTGCCTGTCTCTTGCATGTGTCTGTGGCTTCACGCTCTCTGTGTCATTGTATCTTTCAATATTTTAGTGTGTGTCTTTCTATCGGCGTCTCTCTCTCTCTCTCTCTCTCTCTCTCTCTCTCTCTCTCTCTCTCTCGCTGATAGTCATTAGACATTAAGGCATGGATAAGAAGCGGGCTCACAAACAGAAGGCAGAGAGTTGTGATAAATGGAGTAGAATCTGAGTGGGAGCCTGTCTACTGTATAGTGGAGTGCCTCAGATCGGTCTTGGGGCCAGTTTTGTTTCTTATCTATATAAATTAAATTGATGTAGGACTACATTACACTATCTCAAAGCTTGCTTGCTAATGACACAAAGATAGGAAATTCAGTATTAACCGAAGAATACAGCAATAAGCTGCAATATGATTTAAATATAATAGTTGAGTGATCAGAAAAATGGCAGATGCCGTTCAATGTTGACAAATGTCAGGTCTTACAAATAGGTAATAAAAACACAAAATATGAATACAAGATGAAAGGCCAGCCAATCAAAAAAAGTGCTTTAGTTAAAGACCTGGGAGCTCTAAAAACTGACAACTTAAAGACCTCAGATCATTGTGCAGCAGCTGCAAACAAGGCCAATAGAGCACTGGGATATATTAAGAAAAATATTACTTATAAAGATGAGAATATTGCAGTACCGTTATTTTAAAGAATATTGAGGCCCCATCTTGAATATGGCGTGCGATTTTGGTCTCCTTATCTGAACAATGACACTGAGAGACTCGAGTCAGTGCAGCGTAGAGTGACAAAGTTGATACCATCACTGAGAAATAAATCATATCATGAAAGACTAAAATAATTTAATTTGTTTTTACTTAAGAAAGAAGATTGCGAGGTCAATTAATTGAGTGTTTCAAGGTATTAAAGGCCTTTGACAAAATTGATGTAGATTCACTATTCAAATTTAATAAATAGTTCATCAACTCTGGAAAATGGAATGAAATAAAAAAAACAGGAGGGTGAATCTCGATGTCACAAAACACTTCTTCACCTACAGTGTGGTCAACGAGTGGAACAAACTGCCAGAGAAAGTGGTACAATATAAAACAATTGACACATTCAAAAGGAGTCTATACATCCATTTCGAGGAGGTTGGAGTAATGTAGGTAATAAAAAAAAAATAATAATAATAATATAAATAAATAAATAGATAAGAAATAGGTTAAGCATCAGTAGTATACAATATTTCTCAACTTCCTTCTTTACTATGAATTTCCCAGTAGAAATGTTCTCATTCTGCTGGGGGCCTTGTTTCCCCAACTAAATTTCATGCCGACCCAAGATCGGAGGGAGTGGTGGGTGGGGAGAGAGCCTTCTGTTTTGCTATCCTTACCTTCCACTTTGTAGCAAATTCTATGTTAGCATTAAGTCTGGACTGCCTAGTAGGGACCGCAAGGTCTGTGCAGTCTGTGTATCTATGTAACTCACACATACACACACACAACTCTCTCGGTATTGCATGTCATACAGCCTGTCTGTCAATAGGGCGATAGACTCCATACTCTGTAATGCTCTAATTTATACGACTTATTCTGGAATATGCTGTGCAATTGTGGTCGGTGGCCATAGTGTGGAGAGATATAGAGGTGTTAGAAGGAGTCCAAACCAAGGTATCACAACTAATTTCATCCAGTAAGAGATTGAGCAGGGAACTTTTGTTGAGATTTTTCAGTCTCCTTTCGTTGGAAAGCACGTTACCTGTGAGGCCTTTAAATTGAAGTATTTAATATATTATATTAGATTGACAATGTGCATTATTGACAATGTGCATTATACCAATATGTTGACTATCAATAAGAATATAATAGGAAACCATGGCTGAAAGCTCGAGTTGAACAAATTAATTCCACGTGTATAATTATATGTTTTAAAAATTCACCTTTTCATATACATAATGTACGTTCTGTATGGAAAATAATGTTATCAGAGCCCTTAACCCCATTTGGTCTGAGCGAACCTCCCCTGTTTACCTCCATTAGTCTGGACATTTTAAAATGTTTCACCCCATTATTTTGGCGATATTAAGATGATTCAACCCATTCAGGTGTCGATTTTATCCTGGGTGAGCGATAGCAAGCCTGTAACTTTAAAACAAATAATCTCTCGGCTGGGAAATTTTTCTAGCGCAAAATGTACAAAGTTATGTTGAAGGAGGTTTAGGTGAGCACTTTTTAGTTTGGAAGAAGTCTGGGAAAGCGTTTTTGTTAGCCCGGGGAAAACGTGAAATACATTGCCCGAAAATGGCTGGATCATGCAGTCAAAATATTCAATAACCCATACAGTACCGGTGACGTCCTTTACTTTATAGTGTGCCAACTATTACACTATTCAGATTAGGAAGGACCTCTAGCAATAATAAGGCTTCTAACTATCTCAACCAACCCTTGTAACTACCGCAGATCCTTCCTAAGCTGCATGATATCGTTTAGATATAGCTATAAAAAAAAGATAACACGTAGCTGGTACTCAAAGGGTTAATAATAAAATATGAGCATAACCCCCAAGTCGTCGGACCGGTGTTAGAAGGGGATAGACAGCATTTTGTACATTATACAATGAGTGTACCACATCATAGAATTAATATACCTTTGTCACGTGGATCATCTCGATGTATTAGACTGCATGATCTATGAGAAGTATCTCCTTGTAACAATATTGTCATTGTTTGAAACAACTAATATTAATATATATGCATTTATGATCGCCTTCACCTCATATCACGCACGTTCCCCTCCCTCATTCTGTGTGTGTGTGTGTGTGCGCGCGGGTGCCTCCTAGCAGCTGCCAATAAGACACACTGTACAGCTCGGAATAGACGCGGAAACTGGATTGATCTGGTTGTGGGTAGCGCCGCTGTTAGTGCCACACCTACACTGTCTTCATGATAACACTAGCCGCGACAACGGTTATTACCATACCATTTGAGGGAGTGGTAGATTTTTTTTCTGGACACACTTCTTCCTCATGTTTATCCATAGTAGTTTTGAGATTTTAAGACGTTTGTACCATTAGTTTGGGCATAGTAAGACTTTCGCCCTATTTCTTTGTCAATATTTAGACCTTTCGTGCCATTTAGGTGTCTATTTTCCCTTGCGAGCGATAGCGAGACAGTAATTTTAGGAGGAATCGGGCTTCGGCTGGGATATTTTTCTACACAAATATGAAAAAGTTTATCTCGAAGGTGGGTCTTGAGGGTGTTTATTAAGCTTGATGGAGGTTTGGCGAAGAAACTAAAAAAATAGATATACACATAGATAAATAAACCAAAATAATACCCCCTACCCCCTTAATTATTTGCGAGTATTTTGCCCACCTACACTGTCTTCACTCACACAGCATCCTGTATAGCGCCTTGGGGGTAATAGTAGGAGACTTTGTTTAGTTAGTATTGAAGACTTGATTGATCTAGCCATTTTGGAAGAATGTATTTTAGTTTGTCCCCTAGGCTAACAAAAACGCCTTCCCATACTTCCTTCATATTAAAGAATTGTCCAACCAGACCTCCTTCAAGCTAAATTTGTAAATGTTTCGATAGCAAGATGTCCCGGCCGATTTCTTTTAAGTTAAATGCTCATTATCGCTCGCCAAGGAAAAAATCGACACCTGAATGGACCAAATAGGGTTATCGTTGGTCAGAATAGACAGTCACGGCAACAAGAGTCACCCGGTGCCTAAAATATTACACGCCTTTCTTCATGGTATTCTGGCTGGCATTAGGCGATTTTATGCAGTTTAGAAAGGACCTCTTGGAATCTAAGGAGTCAAAACCAATTCAACATATACCTCTAGATGCCAAATATTCTTCCTAAACTGAACAATATAGTCTTTTTTGATAGCAAGAATAAACTGTTGAAACGCGTCATAATCCTCATGAGGCTTTACAGTACTCTGTTCCAAATAGGTAGTTCAGAAATCCCGAACCCTAACCTCTGTAACTCAAAACGGGCTAGAGCAAATTACCTGTAAATGTTCACACCTATTCCCTGGCTGACCCTTCCCAAATGGTAGAAATCTTATCTCGATTACTGTAGTCGTTTGTGACTTATAGATATTAATGTTCAAGAGTTTGGATCATATCCCCACATACTATATACCCTGCAGAGAATCCGTAATTTGTATGAAGGAAAACAGATGATGTAATGCCTTTCATATTTTCACACATAAATGCCACAACTTTTCTAAAATGAGTACAATTTCCCAATGTAGGCTATGCTTCAGTTTGTGGATATACTTCTAGAAATATAAATAAATTGGAAATACCAAGAGTGCTTTAATGGCCAGTAGGTGTGATTATGATAAAGTTCTAAGATAATAATCTCGAATATATCTCCAACCCTATTGCTACAGTATATCAATCAATCAATATACTTTATTTCATAATATACAGATAACTATATATTACATATCACCCCCACATACTGTATAAGTTATTATAAAACTGGTAAACATGAGATTTAGGTAACCATGAGTTCAGATGTTGACCTCAGAGTACATATCCCCTGCCTTAGTTAGGTGTCACTCAGGTCCTCGGTAACCAAACCATCAACCCCACATTGGTTATCGCTGGCTGCCAAATGTTAGGACGTGTATTGTGTGCACAACAACATTATGTGGTCAGTCAGGGTATGGTTTGGTGCAGCTCATCAGCCTAGTGTACCGAGGAGGAGGAAACTAGGAACAAAACATCCCTTTCCCTTACAATGTTGGTGGATAGATTAGCGTCGCGTCAATGTAAAACAAATATATATATAAATAAATAGAGACAATACAATAAACTAAACGCTGAAAATGGAGTAAGAAGCCATGGAGTCGGACTGATTAATTATCTGTTGACGAGGGTGGACCACCAAGGGCCACCTTTTGACAGAGGACAGAGTCGATTGGAGGCATTTTGTTCGTAGTTACCCTTCGTTGACTGAGATTTCTGATGATAGATAGATAGATATATAGATAATTTGGTAGCGGCTTTAAGTCACGATATTTATAGGGGAAGTATTATTGGAATATATTTGTGTGCTATGTTTGAAAGGTTTATATCACTCGCAATTTGTACTTATACTTATACATTAGGCCACCAGTACAGTGTGTCATTAAACACCCAGTACTATTTTCATTATATAAATATTGCGAGCATATTTAATCTAAACAGGGTGCAACCATTAGCTGAGTCCAGTCTAATAACAGGTGGTAGAGGATAATGTGTGAGAAACAGTTACTACATCTACCGGTTGACCCATAATTAAAACCTCGGAACTTAAGTCACAAATTATTTAAAATCTATGTTCAGAAAGTAACACATACACGCACACACACCCACACACACACACACACACACACACATACTACTATTACATCAACATCATAAATCACCATCGCATGCACATCCTATTCACCACCACAATAAATCACCATCGCATGCACATCCTATTCACCACCACAATAAATCACCATCTCATGCACATCCTATTCACCACCACAATAAATCACCATCTCATGCACATCCTATTCACCACCACAATAAATCACCATCTCATGCACATCCTATTCACCACCACAATAAATCACCATCGCATGCACATCCTATTCACCACCACAATAAATCACCATCGCATGCACATCCTATTCACCACCACAATAAATCACCATCGCATGCACATCCTATTCACCACCACAATAAATCACCATCGCATGCACATCCTATTCACCACCACAATAAATCACCAAAGCCACATTGGACCACCGTATCATCAAAGACATCACCATATTCACCACATAGGCTAAGCTCCACCACTAACACCACCAGTTAATCAATTACCACCACCATCACCATAACTACCACTACCATCACCACCACCACCCATCATCCACATCAAAACACTACTATCTAAGCTTAGGAAATATTAAATAGACTAGTAGCATAATTAATTCACCCTAGTGATAAATTAGAGTAAATCACTAGTTCCAGCTCCTATTTTATAATAGGACTCGTCAATATTTCTAACATTCAGTCACAGTTTCAACATTTTTGACACTTCAAAGTTATAGAAATAGTATTACTAACACGACTATTCATATTAGTTATTTTTTACCATGACTACCACACTTTACAATATCACCCCTATTACAGAATAACTACCACTAACACCATCACATGTAACCATCACGAACACCATAACATCACTACCACACCATAACATCACCACCACTACTACACTATAACACCACCACCGCTACTACACCATAACATCACTACCACACCATAACATCACCACCACTACTACACTATAACACCACCACCACTACTACACCATAACATCACTACCACACCATAACATCACCACCACTACTACACTATAACACCACCACCGCTACTACACCATAACATCACTACCACACCATAACATCACCACCACTACTACACTATAACACCACCACCACTACTATACTATAACATCACCACCACACCATAACATCACCACCACTACTACACAATAACACCACCACCACTACTACACCATAACATCACTACCACACCATAACATCACCACCACTACTACACTATAACACCACCACCACTACTACACCATAACATCACTACCACACCATAACATCACCACCACTACTACACTATAACACCACCACCGCTACTACACCATAACATCACTACCACACCATAACATCACCACCACTACTACACTATAACACCACCACCACTACTACACCATAACATCACTACCACACCATAACATCACCACCACTAATACACTATAACACCACAACCACTACTACACCATAACATCACTACCACACCATAACATCACCACCACTACTACACTATAACACCACCACCGCTACTACACCATAACATCACTACCACACCATAACATCACCACCACTACACTATAACACCACCACCACTACTATACTATAACATCACCACCACACCATAACATCACCACCACTACTACACTATAACACCACCACCACTACTACACCATAACATCACTACCACACCATAACATCACCACCACTACTACACTATAACACCACCACCACTACTACACCCTAACATCACTACCACACCATAACATCACCACCACTACTACACTATAACACCACCACCGCTACTACACCATAACATCACTACCACACCATAACATCACCACCACTACTACACTATAACACCACCACCACTACTACACCATAACATCACTACCACACCATAACATCACCACCACTAATACACTATAACACCACCACCACTACTACACCTTAACATAACTACCACACCATAACATCACCACCACTACTACACTATAACACCACCACCGCTACTACACCATAACATCACTACCACACCATAACATCACCACCACTACTACACTATAACACCATCACCGCTACTACACCATAACATCACTACCACACCATAACATCACCACCACTACTACACTATAACACCACCACCGCTACTACACTATAACATCACCACCACACCATAACATCACCACCACTACTACACTATAACACCACCACCACTACTATACTATAACATCACCACCACACCATAACATCACCACCACTACTACAAAATAACACCACCACCACTACTACACCATAACATCACTACCACACCATAACATCACCACCACTACTACACTATAACACCACCACCACTACTATACTATAACATCACCACCACTATCACACCACAACATCACCACCACTACTACACCATAACATCACCACCGCTACTACACCATAACATCACCACCACTACTACACCATAACATCACCACCACTACCACACCATAATATCACCACCACCACACCATAACATCACCACCACTACCACACCATAATATCACCACCACCATAACATCACCACCACTACTACACCATAACATCACCATCACTACCACACCATAACATCACCACCACTACCACACCATAACATCACCATCACTACTACACCATAACATCACCATCACTACTACACCATAACATCACCACCACCACACCATAACATCACCACCACTACCACACCATAATATCACCACCACCAAAACATCACCACCACTACTACACCATAACATCACCATCACTACCACACCATAACATCACCACCACTACCACACCATAACATCACCATCACTACTACACCATAACATCACCATCACTACTACACCATAACATCACCACCACTACTACACTATAACATCACCACCACTACTACACCATAACATCACCACCACTACTACACCATAACATCACCATCACTACCACACCATAACATCACCACCACTACTACACCATAACATCACCATCACTACCACACCATAAAATCACCACCAATACCACACCATAACATCACCACCACTACCACACCATAACATCAGCATCACTACTACACCATAACATCACCATCACTACTACACTATAACATCACCATCACTACTACACCATAACATCACCACCACTACTACACTATAACATCACCACCACTACTACACCATAACATCACCACCACTACTACACCATAACATCACCACCACTACCACACCATAACATCACCACCACTACTACACCATAACATCACCATCACTACCACACCATAAAATCACCACTAATACCACACCATAACATCACCACCACTATCATACCATAACATCAGCATCACTACTACACCATAACATCACCATCACTACTCCACCATAATATCACCATCACTACTACACCATAACATCACCATCACTACTACACCATAACATCACCACCACTACTACACCATAACATCACTACCACACCATAACATGACAACCACCACTACACCATAACATCACTACCACACCATAACATCACCACCACTACTACACCATAACATCACCACCACTACCACACCATAACATCACCACCACTACCACACCATAACATCACCACCACTACTACACCATGACATCACCATCACTACTACACCATAACATCACTAGTACATCATAACATCACTACCGTTACTACACCATAACATCACCACCACTACCACACCATAAATATCACCACCACTACCACACCATAACATCACCACCACTACCACACCATAACATCACCACCACTACCAAACCATAACATCACCACCACTACCACACCATAACATCACCACCACTACCACACCATAACATCACCACCACTACCTCACCATAACATCACTACCACTACTACACCATAACATCACCACCATTACTACACCATAACATCACCACCACTACACCATAACATGACCACCACTACTACACCATAACATCACCACCACTACCACACCATAACATCACTACCACTACCACACCATAACATCACCACCACTACCACACCATAACATCACCACCACTACCACACCATAACATCACCACCACTACCACACCATAACATCACCACCACTACCACACCATAACATCACCGCCACTACCACACCATAATATCACCACCACTACCACACCATAACATCACTACCACTCCATAATATCACTACCAAACAATAACATCACCACCATTACCACACCATAACATCACCACCACTACCACACAATAACATCACCATCACTACTACACCATAACATCACCACCACTATTACACCATAACATCACTACCACACCATAACATCACCACCACTACTACACCATAACCTCACCACCACTACTACACCACAACACCACCACCAACACACCATAACATCACTACCACACGATAACATTACCACCACCACACCATAACATCACTACTACTACCACACCATAACATCACCACCACTACCACACCATAACATCACCACCACACCATAACATCACTACTACTACCACACCATAACATCACCAACACTACCACACCATAACATCACCACCACTACCACA
Source organism: Paralithodes platypus (assembly GCA_032716605.1). Classification (NCBI taxonomy): domain Eukaryota; kingdom Metazoa; phylum Arthropoda; class Malacostraca; order Decapoda; family Lithodidae; genus Paralithodes; species Paralithodes platypus. The sequence continues at coordinate 28,202,416 of CM064550.1, forward strand.
CAATAACATCACCACCACTACCACACCATAACATCACCACCACTACCACACCATAACATCACCACCACTACTACACCATAACATCACCACCATTACCACACCATAACATCACCACCACTACTACACCTTAACATCACCACCACTACTACACCATAACATCACCACCACTACCACACCATAACATCACGACCACTACCACACCATAATATCACCACCACTACCACACCATAACATCACAACCGCTACCACACCATAACATCACCACACACCACCACCACTACCACCACTAACACATACCACCATTCCACCACCAACACTACCATAACCACCACCACTACTACGCATCACCACTACCACATACCACCATTCCACCACCACCACTACTATAACCACCACCACTACCATGCACCACCACTAGCACATACCACCATTCCACCACCACCACTACCCTAACCACCACCACTACCACACACCACCACTACCACATACCACCACCACCACTACCATAACCACCACCACTACCAAGCACCACCACTACCACATACCACCATTCCACCACCACCACTACCATAACCACCACCACTACCACGCACCACCAGTACCACATACCACCATTCCACCACCACCGCTACCATAACCACCACCACTACTACACACCACCACTACCACATACCACCATTCCACCACCACCACTACCATAACCACCACCACTACCACGCACCACCACTACCACATACCACCATTCCACCACCACCACCACTACCATAACCACCACCACTACCATGCACCACCACTACCACATACCACCACTACCATAACCACCACCACTACCACACACCACCACCACCACTACCAAAACCACCACCACTACCACGCACCACCACTACCACATACCACCATTCCACCACCACTGCTACCATAACCACCACCACTACCACATACCACCACCACCACTACCATAACCACCACCACTACCACACACCACCACTACCACATACCACCACCACCACCACTACCATAACCACCACCACTACCACGCACCACCGCTACCACATACCACCACCACCACTACCATAACCACCACCACTACCACGCACCACCACTACCACATACCACCACCACCACTACCATACACCACCACTACCACATACCACCATTCCACCACCACCACTACCATAACCACCACCACTACCACACACCACCACTACCACATACTACCATTCCACCACCACCACTACCATAACCACCACCACTACCACGCACCACCACTACCACATACCACCACCACCACTACCACATACCACCATTCCACCACCACCGCTACCATAACCACCACCACTACCATGCACCACCACTACCACATACCACCATTCCACCACCACCGCTACCATAACCACCACCACTACCACGCACCACCACTACCATACCACCATACCACCACCACCACCATACCACTACCACACCACCACTACCACGCAACACCACTACCACATACCACCATTCCACCACCACCGCTACCATAACCACCACCACAACCACACCACCACCACACCACCACTACCATATCCACCACCACTACCACGCACCACCACCGCTACCATAACCACCACGCACCACCACTACCACATACCACCATTCAACCACCACCACTACCACATACCACCATTCCACTACCACCGCTACCATAACCACCACCACTACCACATACCACCATTCCACCACCACCGCTACCATAACCACCAACACTACCACGCACCACCACTGCCACATACCACCATTCCACCACCACCTTACCTTACCTTTGGATACCTTTGGATGTGTTCGCCGCTCCTCTAGCGGCACCAAGGAGCGCGACGCCCCTCGTTATGGGTGGTGATTTGGTGCAGTAGACTGTTTGAAGCGACAGCTCGCTCCCTTGCGAGGATGGGCTCGTCTGGCACTTTTTGCAGTTCGACATCTAGGGCTCTCTTGAAGTTGTCTAACGAGATGTCCCTCATGTCTCTTACTCGCCGTGGGAGTTTGTTGAAGAGACGTGGGCCTCTGTGTGATAACCAGCCCTCTCGCAGAGAGCCCATAGCACCCCTGTTATTCATCCGGGGGATTTCGCATTCCCAGCCTCTCCTATCACTGAATTTCATGACAATCGGAGTATGTAGGTTTGGTACTAAACCCTCTGCGATTTTCCACGTGTATATTATTAGGTAACGTTCTCTTCTACGTTCCAGTGAGTACAGATTCAGTGCTCTTAAACGCTCCCAATAGTGTAGATGTTTTATCGAACTTATATGCGAAGTGAAATTTCTTTGTACACTCTCTACGTCATTTATTTCACCTGCTTTGTATGGGGATGTTAATACGCTACAATATTCAAGCCGCGGTAGCACTAGAGATTTGAAGAGCGTTATCATAGGCAATTCATCGCGTGTTTTAAAAGTACGCAGAATCCAACCCGTTAGACGTTTCGCAGCCGCCACTTTGACCTGGTTATGTACTTTGAAACCCATATTTTCAGACATTAATACCCCAAGGTCTTTCACACTGTCTTTCCGTTCTATTATGTGGTTAGATTCTGTTAAGTAATTTGTAATTTCTTTAACACCATTATTATCTCCGTACCGTATTAATTGGAATTTTTCCTCATTGAATTGCATGTTGTTTTCCCTGGTCCACTGGAACACTGCATTCATGTCTTCCTGCAGTCGGCCCGTGTCCTCTTGTGTGTTTACTATCTTGCTTAATTTTGTGTCATCAGCAAAAGACGACACCGTACTGTGTCTGGTGTTGGTATCTATGTCGCAAATTAGTATGAGGAACAGAAGGGGCGCTAGCACTGTTCCTTGGGGCACTGAGCTTTTGACATCCGAAGGCTCAGAAGTGACTTGGTTTACTGCTACCGATTGTTTTCGGTTTACGAGGAAATTGTATATCCACCGTCCAATTTTCCCAGTTATACCTTTTGCTTTCAGTTTGTGGGCTATTATACCATGGTCACATTTATCAAATGCCTTAGCAAAATCGGTGTAAATGACATCCACGTTTTTCTTTTCTTCTAGCGCTTTAAGAATTTTGTCATAGTGTTCCAAAAGTTGTGAGAGACATGATCTTCCCGCTCTGAACCCATGTTGACCGGTGTTGTGTAGTTCATTTGTCTCCATAAATGTTGAAATTTTGCTTCGCAGGACTCGCTCGAAAACTTTAATGATGTGAGAGGTTAGAGCTACCGGGCGGTAGTTTTTTGGTAGTGCTTTACTCCCTCCTTTATGCAGTGGGGCAATTATTGCGTTTTTCAAGCTATCTGGTATGTCACCAGTGTCTAGACTCCTTCTCCACATTATAGCCAGGGGTTTTGAGAGGTTTTCCTTACATTTTTTCATTAGGATCGAATTCCAAGAGTCCGGGCCTGGTGCCGAGTGGGATGGCATGTTGGAAATGGCCTCTTCTATGTCTTTTGGACCGAAATCAATATCCAGCATCTGAGGGGTTTCCGTGGGGGAGGTTTCCATGAAAAATATATTTTGGTCTCTGATGACTTTTGTTTCATCAGGCTCACTGAATGCCATTTCATACTGCCTGCTTAAGAGTTCGCTCATTTCCTTTTTGTCCCCTGTGAAAGAGCCGTCCCCTTTGCTCAGTGGGCCGATGTTTGATGTTGTTTTAGCCTTTTGTTTGGCGTATGAAAAGAAGTATTTGGAATTTTCCTTTATACCTGCAATAGCTTTCCTCTCCTCTTCCATATGTTGTAGTTCATATGATATTCTTAGCCTTTGTTCAATTTCCACAATTTCTCTATCTATTTCGACCTTTTGCCTATCCTGTAGATTTTGATGTGTGCGTCTTTGTGTGAGTAATTTCTTCTTCTGTACAGCCTCCTCCTTTCCCGATCTTGTTTGCTTCTTCGTTTTGTTTGTCTTTCAGGTATATGGTGGCTACAGATTTGGGTCATGGTTTCTGTTATTAAGACTAGACATTCTGCTGGTGTCAGGTTATCCATTAAATCTTCCCAGTCTATTTCCTCCATTTCTTGATTTACCTCTTCCCACCTAATGTTTTTGTTATTGAAGTTAAATTTACTGAAGGGGCCGGTTTTTGTTCTCGATTCTGAGGTTGTCTGTACACTTTCTAAGGTTACCGCTACCATAACCACCACCACTACCACCACCGCTACCATAACCACCACCACTACCACATACCACCATTCCACCACCACCACTACCATAACCACCACGCACCACCACTACCACATACCACCACCACCACTACCATAACCACCACCACTACCACCACTACCACATACCACAATTCCACCACCACCACTACCATAACCACCACCACTACCACGCACCACCACTACCACATACCACCATCACCACTACCACTACCATAACCACCACCACTACCATAACCACCACCACTACCACGCACCACCACTACCACATACCACCATTCCACCACCACCACCACCACTACCACACGCCACTACTACCACATACCACCATTCCACCACCATCACTACTACACACCACCACTACCACATACCACCACCACCACCACCACCACTACCATAACCACCACCACTACCACACACCACGACTACCATAGCCACCACCTGTACAGTAGGCTACCACCCGTGAAGTAAGAGAGTTACCTATATTTAGTCTCTACTCCACAATCCACCACTCCATCTCTCCCTATCTAAAACTCGGTCAGGAGTGAGGGAGAGAGAGAAAGAGTGTGTGTGTGTGTGTTTTTTTTTTTTTTTTTTTTTTCTATGTGATTGAGGGAGGCAAAAGGCATAACTGCCTATAGCGAGTGCCTCCCCCATAGTTGAAAGAGTGACAGGGCCAAAATCAAGGGACGTTCGAGCCAAAATGCCTGGACACACGGAGTTTGAAGCAATTTAAGTCATAGGAAGAGGGAAAGACTGATTCTGGGAGAGAGTTCCAGAGCTCAGCTGTTGAGTAGAAGAAAGTTTGAGAGTAACGTTTCACTCTTGGGTTGGAGAGTTGCACAGAGTAGGGGTGGGATTGAGTTGCAAGACGGGTACCACGTGCCCTACGTAAAGGAGGTGGTATGCACTGGGATAGCTCTGAGGAACACTGATTATTATAGTAGCGATAGAATAGCGAGAGAGATGCAACATTGCGGCGGAGAGAGAGAGATTGCAGAGAGTTGGTGAGTGGACGGGAGTTAATGATACGAAAGGCCTTCCTTTCAACTTTGTCTAGGAGAGCGGTGTGAGAGGAACCTCCCCACACATGTGAACAATACTCAATACAAGTGTGTGTGGGTTTGTGTGTGTGTGTGTGTATGTGTGTGTGTATGTGTGTGTGTGTGTGGGTGTGGGTGTGGGTTTGTGTGTGTGTGTGTGTGTGTATGTGTGTTGCTTGGGGAGTTTGCCCTCAGCTTGTCTATTTGTTTATTATATTGTTTATTACTGTGTGAGATTTGGGAGTGGGATTTGGTCTTATATGGGATGTAGTTAATGTATTTGTGTGTGTGTGTGTGTGTGTGAGAGAGAGAGAGAGAGAGAGAGAGAGAGAGAGAGAGAGAGAGAGAGAGAGAGAGAGAGAGAGAGAGAGAGAGAGAGAGAGAGAGAGAGAGAGAGAGTTACAAGGCATAGTTATTATCTCTGAGTCCTTGCGGTCCATTCCGAGGAGATGCTCGAAGTGGAAGGAGAGAGACTTTTTAGTGAAGTACACTTATTACAGAGTGTGCAAAATACTATCTACTCTCTTCTTGAAATGCTCTACTGAAGAACTGTTTACAACTTCGGAGGGAAGTTTGTTTCAGGTAGAACATCTTATATGTGAAAAAGGTTCCACAAATAGTAGTGCTGAACCTTTTAAATTCTAATTTCCAATCATGGTTATGTATTTTATTCATATTGAGCCTAAACATTTTGCTATAATCCACATTGTCAAACCCATTAACTATTATAAATACTTCAATGAGCTGACCTTGTAGTCTGCGTGTCTCCAACGGAAAGAGATCAAGAGCTCTCAACCGGTCCTCATAGCTAATTTTTCTAAGCGATGGAATAAGCTTTGTAGCTCTAGCTTGTACTCTTTCTAGTCGCTCTATATCTTTCCTGAGTGCTGGAGATCAGAATTTAACAGCATACTTCAGGAGATGCCATATGAGCGTTGTAAAGTGTGAGGACTATTTTCTTATTTTTATACTTAACTTGCCTCTTAATATAGCCCAATAATTTCTGATCTTTCTTCTCTACTTCAATGCACTGCTTGGAAAGCTTTAGGTCACTGCTAATCAGAACACCCAAATCCTTTTCCAAGTCAATCACTTCCAGAGGCATTCCCAATAGTGAATAGCCTGACTTGGGGTTTGCTTGGCCGATATGCATCACCTTGCACTTTTTCAAGTTTAAGAGGCATCTGCCATGTCTCCTACCAATCACCCAGTCTGTTGAGGTCCATCCTGAGCTGTTCAACCCCTTTGGGGTCTTTCACATTCATTCCAAGTTTTATGTCTTCTGCAAACTTAGAGATCACACTCAACAGATCAATATCTATTTCATTGACATATATGATAAAGAAAAGTGGTCCAAGGACAGATCCCTGTGGAGCTCCAGAAATGACTGCAGTCCACTCAGAAGAAACACCATTGATTAACACTCGTTGTTATCTACTTGTTAGCCAACTTTCTATCCAATTTGTGACCTCTGTATTGATAGTTAGTGCACTCACTTTTAATATTAGCCTGCAATGAGGCACTTTGTCAAAAGCTTTTTGAAAATCTAAGTAAAGGATGTCTATGGCTCTACTTTCATCATACTCACTCAGCATATCATGGACAAATTCCAGCAAATTGGTAAGACATGATCAGTGTCACCTGAATCCATGTTGGGAATCCGTAATTAAATTGTGGATTTCTAAGTAGTCAACTACAGTATCTTGTCTACTAGTATCCCTTCTAAGAGTTTTACTATGATAGAAGTCAAGCTAGTTGGCCAATAATTCTTGGGACACTTGTGATCCTCTTTTTTAATTGGGGTCATGGCCAGTTTCCAGTCTTCAGGGACCTCTCTATTTTCTAGTGATTTATTGAAGATATTTGCCAAGAAAGGTGCAATTTAATCTCGCACTTCTCGTACAACTCGGGGAAGAAACCTATCTGGGCCGGATGACTTGAACCTATTTACCATATCTATTCTTTTTGCTACCTCCTCTGGGGTACATCTAATTCTGCTAAGACCTTCACCCTCATGCACTAGTCCTGGATTTAGCATGTCACTGGTATTTTCCCTTTGAATACTGAGGCAAAATAGTCGTTTAGGGATTTAGCTATATCAGTGTAGTGTCAGAAGTTTGAAGTTGGCCTGTTGGGTCCTTTAGAGGTCCAATGCTACTTTTGAATGGCTTCCTGCTGTTCACATAGCTGAAGAACTCTTTAGGACTCTCTTTGCAGAGGGCTGCAACCCTTAGTTCTTTATTCTGCTTTGCTTCCTTTATAAGAGATTTCACTCTTCTATACACATAGTTTTGAAGGAATCTACATCTCTTTTGTCTTGACTTGTTTTGGACTTTCTGTATGCAACCTTTCTCTTTCCAATTGCTGAAGCTATGTCACTTGTGAACCAATTTGGTTGGCTTGAGCCTGATTTGGTAAGTATAGTAGGAATGAATGCAGCTTGTCGATCCATAAACTGCTGTTTGAATGAGCACCAAATCGCATTTACATTCTCACCCTTAAGTCTGATTTGGGATAAGCTTCCCCGAAGGCCTTCAAAATTTGCACGATGGAAATCTAGTTTTGCACTCTGAGGATTGGTGGGTCTGCTGCTAAAGGTATGAAGAGAGAACCTAACTAGATTGTGGTCACTATACCTCCAAGTGATTCCCCAACAGATAAGCTGGTCACACTTTCATCTTCAGTGGTGAACACAAGATCTAGTATATTGTTCCCTCTAGTTGGCTCGTTCACCCACTTGGTCAAAAAGTTATCGTTAGTAAAGTCCACAAGACGCCTACTTTCAGCATCGGCAGTTCTTGCTTCCCAGTTTACTAGGCAATTGAAGTCACCTAAAATCACACTGGTTTTACCCTCGATAACAGCACTCAGTCTTGTGTACAGAAGTTCATCCTTTTCAACATTTTGATGTGGAGGCCTGTACACCAGAACAATCCTATAGATAGAGTTACCTAGATTGAGGTCTGCTCCTAACATTTCATGTTTTGACCTGATCTTGCAGTCAATTAGGGTTAGAAAATCTCTGACGCACATGAGAATTCCGCCCCTTCCAGTATGGTTCAGTGTTTGTGGAACATTCTATATCCAGGTATTTCAAATTCCCCAACATAATCTCTGGTATCACTCTGAATCCAGGATTCAGTGATAGCCACTACATCAAAGCATTCTGTAGACAACAATGACCGAAGTTTGGAGAATTTATTCCTAATTGACCTGGCATTCAATAATACTACCTTAAGGGGATTCAAGTTTTTCTTAGAAGTTTCTTACGCAGTTTCCCGAAGAGAAAGGGGTCTCTGGAGGTAGTGCATTTTCTTGCACACTATTTCTCTGTACACTATCAGAGGTGTTGCAATTCCCTATGTTTGGTGAATCCTCACCTGAGGTAGAAGAACCACTATCTAGTGGTTCAGAAATTGGGAACTGAGTGGGAGTTATGAGACATCTCTCAATCTATTGGAGAACTCTGCCATTTGTTGAGAGGTATTCTTGCTCTCAGAGGGACGAACTCCTTCTTTTGTGGGACCTCTTTTTGGAAGCTTGAGATCATCTGCTGGTGAGGGTTTGCTCTTTTCCTGCTGGGGGATGCTTTCTAAATTTCTGCTTGCCCTCAGCAAACTGTAAAAATGGTGATTTATGAAAATCACCAAGTTTGATTTTACCGCTAGTGCTTAAGTGCACATCGTCACGGAAGTAGAAGTTGCGCTTCCTATAGAACTCATCAAATGGGTCCACAAATCTCACCCCTCTTTGGCCCTTTTTGGGTACACAGGTCAGCTAACCTACCATTTAAGCATATTGCTTTGCTGGTAGCACAATTCCCTCCATACATCCTGGGAAAATACCAAGTATCATGCCTCTGTCTGTCTTGAGTCAGAGTTCATCAGCCAGAGTCATGACCTCTCCTATTATTGACTCTGTGGCACCGACTTTATTTCTTTTGAGAAACAGGTCATTACCACTGACCTGGGCTATTATTGCCGCCCTTTAGTTTTGAACCAGACTTTTTTTTACTTCCTTTGTGATCTGGGAAGTCCTTGCACCTGCGAGGCTCTTCTTTTGCGGACAAAAGAATCTAGTTTCCTTTAATGCACAGAAAACCAAGTACATTCAATTTTCTAACCGACAGAATCTCACTGACTCCCATATATTTGTTAATGATGTAAATATTCCCACTTCCCCTAGTATTGACATTCTCGGTGTAACATTAACTACTGCCCAGCTTTTCATATTAAAGGGACTTGGAGATATGCTAGACCTAACACGAATGGTAGCCCAAAAAACTCTCTAGCTATGCGAGGACGAGACAGAGGAAAAAGGCAAGGAGGGAAAGGGCAGACGAAGATGAAGAGACTGAGGGAGATGGAAGAGCACACAGAACACCTCGAGCACCTCCTGGCCTCCCAAGAGTGGCAAATACATCCCGAAGACTATTAGGTACACATAGTACTCCAAACAATCTCTCCCCAATCTTGTTTGCAAATATCCAAGGCCTAAAAAATAGAACCACGAACAAAGTACCATTTATTAGGGGCCTGCTAGAAGAAGGAAACGCTATATTTACGGCTCTCACAGAAACTCACATTAAAGATCAGGAAGATAGTGAGGTATGGATTCCTGGTTACAACCTACATAGGGCGGACAGAACGCATAGATCACATGGAGGTGTAGCCTTGTACATCCATGACTCACTGATATGTACTGAATTCCTAAATAACAGTAATGAAGTGGTGGAAATACTTGGAGTTAAAATAGAATCCCTAAATTTAGCAGTTATTGTTACATACAGGCCTCCAGACTCATCCCGAGAAAAATTCAAAACCCAGCTCAACAAAATAAAATCAGAAGTGGAAACCCTGGGGAACCCAACACCAAATATTATATGGGTAGGAGACTTTAAGGGGAGATCTCCACTTGAGGAATGTTTTTCTTGACCCCTTTCTCCCTCATGTTTAGCCCCATTGCTTTTGATATTATTAAACGTTTGCCCCATTAGTTTAGCGATTTTAAGAACTTTCACCCCATATTAAGACCTTTCGTGCAATTCAGGTGTCGATTTTATCCTGGCGAGCGATCGCGAGCCTGTAATTTAAGAGGAACCGGCCTTTGGCCGGGACATTTTTCTACCGAAAAATGTACACATTTATCTTGAAAGGGACTCAAGGGGGTGTAATTTTAAGCTTGATGGAGGTCTAGGGAACAAACTAAATACCTCCCCTTAACCTACCAAACATTAAATGGAGACAACTAGAAAACCAGTTAGTGGCAAACAATATCGGAGAAGCAAATACGAGAGAGCTATTTGAACTTTGCGATTTTTTTAGTCTTACCCAACATATTGCTGAACCCATACGGGAAAACAATATCTTAGACCTGGTCTTCACTAACAACGACTCTCTAGTACACAGCATTAACATATCGGACACAACATACTCAGATCATAAATTAATTGAGATCAAAACAACCTTAGAAAGTGTACAGACAACCTCAGAATCGAGAACAAAAACCGGCCCCTTCAGTAAATTTAACTTCAATAACAAAAACATTAGGTGGGAAGAGGTAAATCAAGAAATGGAGGAAATAGAAATAGACTGGGAAGATTTAATGAATAACCTGACACCAGCAGAATGTCTAGTCTTAATAACAGAAACCATGACCCAAATCTGTAGCCACCATATACCTGCAAGACAAACAAAACGAAGAAGCAAACAAGATCGGGAAAGGAGGAGGCTGTACAGAAGAAGAAAATTACTCACACAAAGACGCACACATCAAAATCTACAGGATAGGCAAAAGGCCGAAATAGATAGAGAAATTGTGGAAATTGAACAAAGGCTAAGAATATCATATGAACTACAACATATGGAAGAGGAGAGGAAAGCTATTGCAGGTATAAAGGAAAATTCCAAATACTTCTTTTCATACGCCAAACAAGAGGCTAAAACAACATCAAACATCGGCCCACTGAGCAAAGGGGGTGGCTCTTTCACAGGGGACAAAAAGGAAATGAGCGAACTCTTAAGCAGGCAGTATGAAATGGCATTCAGTAAGCCTGATGAAACAAAGTCATCAGAGACCAAAATATATTTTTCATGGAAACCTCCCCCACGGAAACCCCTCAGATGCTGGATATTGATTTCGGTCCAAAAGACATAGAATGCTATCCCACTCGGCACCAGGCCCGGACTCATGGAATTCGATCCTAATGAAGAAATGTAAGGAAAACCTCTCAAAACCCCTGGCTATAATGTGGAGGAGTCTAGACACTGGTGACATACCAGATAGCTTGAAAAACGCAATAATTGCCCCACTGTATAAAGGAGGGAGTAAAGCACTACCAAAAAACTACCGCCCGGTAGCTCTAACCTCTCACATCATTAAAGTTTTCGAACGAGTCCTGCGAGCATAAATTTCAACATTCATGGAAACAAATGAACTACACAACACCGGTCAACATGGGTTCAGAGCGGGAAGATCATGTCTCTCACAACTTTTGGAACACTATGACAAAATTCTTAAAGCGCTAGAAGAAAAGAAAAACGTGGATGTCATTTACACCGATTTTGCTAAGGCATTTGATAAATGTGACCATGGTATAATAGCCCACAAACTGAAAGCAAAAGGTATAACTGGGAAAATTGGACGGTGGATATACAATTTCCTCGTAAACCGAAAACAATCAGTAGCAGTAAACCAAGTCACATCTGAGCCTTCGGATGTCAAAAGCTCAGTGCCCCAAGGAACAGTGCTAGCGCCCCTTCTGTTCCTCATACTAATTTGCGACATAGATACCAACACCAGACACAGTACGGTGTCGTCTTTTGCTGATGACACAAAATTAAGCAAGATAGTAAACACACAAGAAGACACGGGTCGACTGCAGGAAGACATGAATGTAGTGTTCCAGTGGACCAGGGAAAACAACATGCAATTCAATGAGGAAAAATTCCAATTAATACGGTACGGAGATAATAATGGTGTTAAAGAAATTACAAATTACTTAACAGAATCTAACCACATAATAGAACGGAAAGACAGTGTGAAAGACCTTGGGGTATTAATGACTGAAAATATGGGTTTCAAAGTACATAACCAGGTCAAAGTGGCGGCTGCGAAACGTCTAACGGGTTGGATTCTGCGTACTTTTCAAACACGCGGTGAAGTACCTATGATAACGCTCTTCAAATCTCTAGTGCTACCGCGGCTTGAATATTGTAGCGTATTAACATCCCCATACAAAGCAGGTGAAATAAATGATGTAGAGAGTGTACAAAGAAATTTCACTTCGCATATAAGGTCGATAAAACATCTACACTATTGGGAGCGTTTAAGAGCACTGAATCTGTACTCACTGGAACGTAGAAGAGAACGTTACCTAATAATATACACGTGGAAAATCGCAGAGGGTTTAGTACCAAACCTACATACTCCGATAGTCATGAAATTCAGTGATAGGAGAGGCTGGGAATGCGAAATCCCCCGGATGAATAACAGGGGTGCTATGGGCTCTCTGCGAGAGGGTTGGTTATCACACAGAGGCCCACGTCTCTTCAACAAACTCGCACGGCGAGTAAGAGACATGAGGGACGTCTCGTTAGACAGCTTCAAGAGAGCCCTGGATGTCGAACTGCAAAAGGTGCCAGACGAGCCCATCCTCGCAAGGGAGCGAGCTGTCGCTTCAAACAGTCTACGCACCAAATCACCACCCAAAACGAGGGGCGTCGCGCTCCTTGGTGCCGCTAGAAGAGTGGCGAACACATCAAAAGGTATCAAAAGGTAAGGTAAGGTACTAACTTGAGCTGGACACATTATGTTAGAAGCATTGCTAAGAATGCCTCTAAAAAACTGGGACTCCTGTACAGAGTTCGAGAATTCTTCACTGACGAGCAGTTGGCCGTAATATATAAAAGTCATGTGCGTTCTCAGATGGATTACTGTTCACCTCTGTGGAGTGGAAGTGGAGTGGTTGCATTGAGGCAGTTGGACAAAATTCAAAATAAAGCTATTAGATTAATCAATAACCCTGCAATCACACAGGACCTTCCTACATTATCCATACGAAGAAACGTTGCATCCCTTGCATTATTCTACAGATATTTTCACAGCAATTGTTCCGAGGAACTTGCTTCAATTGTGCCGCCTCTCCACATCTTTCCCCATAGAACTAGGGCAGCTGAGAGCGCCCATGAATTTACAATTTCTCCTCCACAATGCAGAACTTCTGCTTATCAAAATTAATTTATCCCTAGAACTACTACTCTTTGGAATTCACTTCCCTCGAGTTGCTTTCCACAAACTTACAATCTACAAATGTTTAAATCCAGTTGTTACAAACATTTTATGAATAAAGGATGCCTTTAGGCACATGGACCTTTTTGTTTTATCTGTGTTTTTCCTTCCTCCGTTCATTGTCTCTTTAAAAAAAAAAAAAAAAAAAAACTTTAAAAAGTGAGACTCTTGGCCTTTGACTTGAGAATCCCCAATCAAAATTGTTTTTGTTTCTTTGTCACTAACGAGACAAAACCTGCTTGATATGTTAAGTTTGGTCCTTTTGTTGTTTGAATGATGCATAGTAGGCTTAACATTTACCTGCCCACTCTGCACTTGACGATCCTTTTTTCCTCTGTTCTGTGAGGACTTAGGGAAGTTATACTGACTTTTCGCATAGTTTAGAAGATTTAATCTATTTGAGGTGTTAACCTCATATTCCTGTCTGGCCTTTTTTTTCATTTTGTGTGTGACCTCTCTCCAAGCATAGTGAGGGTCACTAGCACTAGCTGTAACAGGAATCTCAGCCTCTTCTGTAGTTGCTGTTTCAAATGTTGCCTCCTTGAATGGCAGTACATTCATATTTTGCTTATTTGCACCTGCATAACTTGTGCTGGTGTTTGAAGGAACAGCTGCCACTCTCTCAATAGCTTCAGTTCAAAGGCTATCTATTACGTTTTTCAACTCTTCTATTTATTTTCTTCCTTCAGAAACCATGTTCTTTTGAATTGTATTATCTGTGCCTCTTTTCTTTAATTGTTCCTTAATCACAGCTTCCTCCTTCATGAGTTTACCTTCTATCTCAAAAAAGAGACAGAGACTATCATGGTTGATGCTGTACATATGTACATTCTTTGAAATCGATACATCACTTTACATCACTTTGCCAATAATTTACTGATTTTGCCCTTCGGTTGCACCATCGTTGCAAGATAACCAGATGTCGTACAAGGATGATTCAGCTGTCATTGGAAAGCGCTATCATCGTCCTTTCACGGATAAATAATTATATTACGCTCTGGCTCTTGCTTACGCATGAAAAAGAGCATGGAATGAAGGTAATTTTTGGTAAATATAGCCGCCTGGCGCTTCGGTGATATACACACGACACCCTGCTCTTTGAGAGTTAAAATGTCCAAACTAATGAAGTGAAACAGGGAGGGTCCATGCGAGGGGCGCTTCACACCAGATAGGTTAAACTAATAGTAAGGGTCTATGGGGGGATGGGCGTATTTATTTGTTTATCAATTTATCTTATTATTATTTTCAAAGTTTCCTCCCTAGACCTCCATCAAGCTTTTAAAAAAAATAATAAATAAAATAAATAAATAAATAAATAAATATGTACATTTTTCAATCGAAAAATTTCCAGGCCGAAGGCCGGTTCCTACTAAATTACAGGCTCGCTATAGCTCGCCTGGAAAAATAATCGACACCTAAATGGTACGAAACGTCTTAATATCGACAAAACAATGGGGTGAAAGATCATAAAATCGCCAAATTAATGAGACGAACATCTTAAAATCTCACAACTAATGGGGCTAAACATGGAGAAGGGGGTCTAGAAAACCGACATACCTCCACTTAAGCCACCTACAGGTACTGTACAGTGCAGTAGCTTTCCAACATTTGCCTACTAGAGTCTTCAATACTTCAATACACATTATTTTCAACCATATAGAATCATTGATTAACTACTAATTAACAATTAGTCAGTAGTTAATTAATGTTTCTGATGGATGACAATTATTATAATATCCTTTACAAATACCACTGTCAGTAGATTCATAATTTAACCAAACTCACCAGATATTCCCATACAATGTCCTTTACCTAACTAAATTACTCCTTAAACATTGATTTGTTGTTTGTCTAATTAATATGTGATGTACATTAGACTCAGGATGATGATGATGATGATGTATATTAGTGTCCCAGACTACAATAAAATCAGCCATGCAGATTCAAACGACAGGATACGAACTTTTGGAAATGAGTGTACAGCATATCCTCTTTAGTTACGTCAGAGTGAACACGACAGAAAAAGTTAGAGGGTGGCTGCAGGTCGGTGTGGCTAAGATTATCCTGACCTCAATGTGGATATAGGGAATTGGTGGAAGCTGGCTAGGCTCTATTAAAACAACATACCGCATACACTATATTTACACACTCACAAACACATATACACACACACACATCAGTGGCACCTTTAGGATACGATAACGCGTTTTTTATGTTATATTCTGGCTTAAAATTATTAGACGATTTTATGCAGATTTTGAAGGATCTTCGTGAATCAAAGGGGTAAAAATGATTTCAATTAACACTCGCATGTGCGCACGTAAACAAATACAACAAATAGCACACACACAGGAAACAGCCAAACGCGTGGAAGAAACACTTAAGGAGAGTATATCATGTTCACACAAAACCCATACACACTCAAAATACAGTCACTCCTCAAAGTTCTTGACTACTGCCCATAAAGCACTGCTCTGGCCATACACAGGGCTTGTTATCGAAGTCAATTTCTGACAATTTGATAGGTTATGTTCTTAACCCATTGCCTGTGGGAGATGTTCCCGAACGCCATGGCAATGTACAGCAATTTACAGGCTTTTAAAGCCTCTTAAAGCCTGTAGAATCGAGTGCGAGGGAGCGGGAACGTAACAAGCCACACGTACTTCCCCCACCCAACCGGCCGCGGCACTTAGGGCTCTGAGTCAGAGTCTCGCGAGATATACAGCACTGCCAAAGGCAAATGTAGCGCAACATTAGCGATAATTGCTCATTTTAGCGAATGTCTATGGTAGCGCTGTGGGTGAAGCCTGCGAGCTACGAAGCTCGTTTTGGTGTCATTTTGAAGCAATTTTCTTCTAATTTTTGGCTGAATACATTTCATTTCATTCAGACACTTGCCTAATTAATCAGGAGTGTCTGAATGAGCCATAATATGGCGGAAATATGCTGAAATATGCCCGCAGCCAAAGTGTTAAAAATATAAGATTAAAGCATTGAAAACCCGCTTCAGTCGCTGTGAGACCATACCACTGACTTACTGTCTGGTAATTGACTTAGTGGTGTGTGTCCTCGCACAAACACTAACACCAAATAGACACACATATACACACACACACACACATGTACCCAGTAGCAGGATAAGGGGCATGGGAACAATTGGCAGAGGACAGAAAAGATGAACTAAGACAACACAGTGAAGATTAAGTAGGCCAAAGAAGGGCTAATCCCTAAATATCATACCCAGTGTCCATCAGTCTCTGGCGTTAGTAGTTGTAAATGTATGTGTGTGTGTGTAAGTGTGTGTGTGTGTAGATTTGTGTCCCGTTTAGCATTTAGGTCGAGTTTTGTATGGTAAGTTTTCAACTAGTCTAGCCAAATATCTGGATCGTGGTTTTCTCTCTTCTTACTTTTTATCCGTTGTTGAAATGTTTTAGAGCATTCACATTGGGAGTTTTGTTTGGTGAGTTTTTATGTAATCTTGTATTTATGTTATGATATTTGCCTGCTAAATATTTAATGGCTTTGTATTTAAGTGGAGACTTTCAGTTCGGTGGTTTATTTATGTTTTATCTTATCTTTTATTATTATTATTATTATTATTATTATTATTATTATTATTATTATGTCAAGCAACACACTGACCAATCACCGGGCTAGGATTAGAGGCAAGTGAAATGTGAGGATCTATTGAACTGGGGGCACATCTACAGGACAGAATAGTACAAACTCAACAACCAATCAGCAACCAGCAATTACAAGTATAGATTACATGTATATAGTTTTGTGGACAGTCAACAGAATTCCAAGTATCTATAAATTGGCCCAAATAACAAGAAACTATCTTGGTAAAAATTAAGCACTAAAACGAAAAAAGAAAGTCCCACTACAAACTAATGGATATTTCCTGGTGTAAAGTGCGGAGCCCATTCATGTTAACCCCTTCAGTACCGGTCACGTCTATTTTATTGGATTTCAGCTACATTTAGACGATTATATAAAGCTTAGGAAAGATACATGGTGGCTAAAAGGGGCTAATGGGTAGACATCCTTCCTAACCTGAATACAATCGTCTAATAGTTGCCAGAAAGAAAAAAGAACATATGTCACCGGTACTGAAAGGGTTAAAGGTATTGATTTTTTTTTTTTTTTTTTTTTTTTTTTTTTTTTTTTAGTATACAATACAAATTTGCTTACAAATGATTTGTTAAAAAACAAAAAATATATAATAATAATACACAAAAATAAGGCTGAGCCTTTTGAGAGATGTCTCTCTTAAAGGCACCTGGCTATAACTCGATCTATCAAAATGCAATTGTATATAATACACTTAGTCACAGCTATGTGCCCCGGGAACTACGTGTTGTAAAGATTTTTTCTAAATTCGAAAAGGGATGTATGTAGGCAAAATATAATAACATAAAACAAATTAAATTAATGGTGATTAACCCTGAGGTCACACTCACTTCCCAGAGCTCACAGCTGATTGTTCATTATCACAATTACCCATGTAATACCATTTACAAAAATTGAATATATATAACATACATTGTACAACTATTGACTTGATGTTCAAAGGCCATACTCGCAATTATACCCACAATTCGACACAAAGACACATACGCTTCCCTAACAGTATATGCCAGTATAGAGACAGTATAGAGAAACACACAAACGTTTTTGACTATAGTTTTGCATAAATAACCTTTTTTATTTTATTATATTTTTGTGAAAACATTCACTCTTGCAAAGGTATCAGCAAGTATACAGTAGTCTGTTTTGTGCAAACATTCACTCTTGCAAAGGTATCAGCAAATATAGTCTGTTTTGTGAAAACATTCACTCTTGCAAAGGTATCAGCAAGTATAGTCTGTTTTGTGCAAACATTCACTCTTGCAAAGGTATCAGCAAGTATAGTCTGTTTTGTGCAAACATTCACTCTTGCAAAGGTATCAGCAAGTATAGTCTGTTTTGTGCAAACATTCACTCTTGCAAAGGTATCAGCAAGTATAGTCTGTTTTGTGCAAACATTCACTCTTGCAAAGGTATCAGCAAGTATAGTCTGTTTTGTGCAAACATTCACTCTTGCAAAGGTATCAGCAAGTATAGTCTGTTTTGTGCAAACATTCACTCTTGCAAAGGTATCAGCAAGTATAGTCTGTTTTGTGCAAACATTCACTCTTGCAAAGGTATCAGCAAGTATAGTCTGTTTTGTGGAAACATTCACTCTTGCAAAGGTATCAGCAAGTATAGTCTGTTTTCACTTGGCGGTAAATCCAGTCCCTTAGAAGCGGATTTCTAGTAATTTCATAATGAACAACATATTTCACTATAGAAGCACATCAGAGCAAAATGGCAAAACATTAATCATAACAAATAAATAAAAATGCGTGAAAAAGAGTTTGTTTGTGACTCAGCCATGAAGTGTTGCGGTAGTGGGGGCAGCGTGCCAGGGGAAGGGGCTAAATTGAGGTTACCAAGGGGGAGAGAGAGAGAGAGAGAGAGAGAGAGTGTGTGTGTGTGTATGTATACGTAGTAGGTCTACATTGTTTTTCTACCCAAATATAAATGTTTGTGCGATATGTTAGTGCATGACTTTGTTATACATATATTGAGTGAATTATATTGTGGTCTGGAGAACGGATGAACTGTACGTTGGCTAGTCCAACATACAACACACTAGGCTTTGCTGAACCCTATCAAGAGTCTTGCTGAACCCTATCAAGAGTCTTGCTGAACCCTATCAAGAGTCTTGCTGAACCCTATCAAGAGTCTTGCTGAACCCTATCAAGAGTCTTGCTGAACCCTATCAAGAGTCTTGCTGAACCCTATCAAGAGTCTTGCTGAACCCTATCAAGAGTCTTGCTGAACCCTATCAAGAGTCTTGCTGAACCCTATCAAGAGTCTTGCTGAACCCTATCAAGAGTCTTGCTGAACCCTATCAAGAGTCTTGCTGAACCCTATCAAGAGTCTTGCTGAACCCTATCAAGAGTCTTGCTGAACCCTATCAAGAGTCTTGCTGAACCCTATCAAGAGTCTTGCTGAACCCTATCAAGAGTCTTGCTGAACCCTATCAAGAGTCTTGCTGAACCCTATCAAGAGTCTTGCTGAACCCTATCAAGAGTCTTGCTGAACCCTATCAAGAGTCTTGCTGAACCCTATCAAGAGTCTTGCTGAACCCTATCAAGAGTCTTGCTCAATTTATAAGATAGTCTAGAATTTGTCCATAATGATTTCAAGATAACATACATACAGTACCTAATTTCAAGATAACATACATACAGTACCTAATTTCAAGATAACATACATACAGTACCTAATTTCAAGATAACATACATACAGTACCTAATTTCAAGATAACATACATACAGTACCTAATTTCAAGATAACATACATACAGTACCTAATTTCAAGATAACATACATACAGTACCTAATTTCAAGATAACATACATACAGTACCTAATTTCAAGATAACATACATACAGTACCTAATTTCAAGATAACATACATACAGTACCTAATTTCAAGATAACATACATACAGTACCTAATTTCAAGATAACATACATACAGTACCTAATTTTAGAACTGCAGTATAAGAAAATCATGTCTATTAACACTATCTGGTCCGACGTCTTGTGGGCTTAGCTTGCTTTTGCCATTATCGAGCAATATATTTTAGTTAGTCCCCTAGGCTAACAAACACGCCTTACTAGGCTTTCTTGAAACAAAAAAATGCCCACTCAGACCCCCTTCAAGCTAATTTTGTACATTTTTCGATGGAAATTTTTTTCCTGCTGAAGGTCTTATTATCGCCAAACCAATGGAGTGAAAAGTCTCAATATCTCAAACCTAATGGAGGGAAACAGGGAAGATTAAAAAGACATTCCACGGATCAAATAGACCTCACCTAAGTCAGATGAAGCCAATAATTTGTGGAACTGAAAAATGATAGCGAGGGAATTAGATATTGATTGTTTAGGGTGACCTGATTTCTTCTCTTTCTTGGTTGTATCCATTCTGCCCCAATTAACCTATTATAGATAAACTCGGATACCATAGTCTCTAACCCACTCACACATATTCGTACACTTCACCTATTTCTAGTTATGGAAGTATATCTCTGGAAGCGAATTTATGAATATAATTTCCTATACATCAACTGCAAAACTTTATATACAATTTATTGAAAAAGCAAGTTCTATCTAAAACTCAAAGTTATAATTGCTTAAAGAAAAACTATGGAGGTCCACAACTTGTACGGAGTGTGCTATAATCTATGGTAGCCGACTGTACAGTAACCCGTGTTCTCCCTCCCCCCCCCAGGTATCTCCCGGCTCCGTGGCTCGGTAATGTATGAACTCTACCAGGCTCTCTTCTACAAGGCTCGCTGTATGTTCATGGTCGGAGCGGCCACTTCAGAACAGGCTCGCAAGATCGCCATGGTGAGTACGACCTTTATTACTTTTCATTAATCCTTTCACCATACAATGACGCTCTGATTCATTATATTATTGGCTATAATATGTTGATTTTATTCAGGAGCTTAATTGACATAAACATTATTTCTTGTGGAAGGGGATGTGTGGGTCGGATTTTTTCAGTGAGATAGATGATAGAGAATATTTAGATAGTTATAGTATGACTTCAGAGGCTATCAACCATTCTGGATTATTAAGCCATCACACTGTAAGTCAAGAATAACGTCAGGACTGGAGCCCCTTTTTGAGAACTCCAATCCCTTCTGATAGAGAAGGCATATGTGGAAAAGATAAGAGGGTATACATGGCATTTATGGATCTCGATAAATCATATGACAAAGTTAATAGAGAAGGATTATGGAAAGTTTTAGAGTTGTATGATGTAAAAGACAATTTGTTGAATGCTGTGCCGAGTTTTAGAGTTGTATGATGTAAAAGACAATTTGTTGAATGCTGTGCCGAGTTTTTATGTTGGTAGTGAAGCATGTGTAAGAATAAATGGCACATTAAGTGAGTGATTTAGTGTACAGGTCAGATTGAGACAGGGATGTGGGATGTCGCCCTGGTTGTTTAATATCTACATGGATGGGGTAATGAGAGAAGTAAAGGACAAAACAAGAAGAGAGGGAGTAGAGATAGTGAGTGGTGGGAACAGAATGACTGTCACCAATGTGTTGTATGCAGATGATACAGTGTTATGTGCCGAAGGCGAGAATGCCTTGTGCCAGATGGTGGATATATTTGTGGAAGTATGTGAATGAAGAGGCCTGAAAGAAAATGTTAATGAAAGCAAAATGATGGTAGTAGAAAGAGAAGGAGATGTTGTGTGTAATGTATGGATTAATGGAGAACAGCTTGACCTAGTAGAAGAGTTTATGTATCTGGGAGCCATGATTGAGAAAAGGATAAAATGTGAAAGAGAAGTAGAAAACAGAATAACACAAGGAAGAAAGGTAGCTGGAGCAATGAAAGCCTTGCTTAGTAGCAGAAATTTGAGTATGGAAGCAGTGAGAGGATTGGATGAGGGTGTGTTGGTGACGACATTGATGTATGGATGGCATAATAATGAAAAGTCACAAGTAAGAGCATTTGAAATGGATTTGCTAAGAAATGCATGTGGAGTTCGAAGAATAGACAAAGTAAGGGGTGTGAACATAAGGAAGGCATGTAGAGTTAAGAAGTCTGTCGAACAAATGGTTGAATAAAGTGTTCTCAGATGGTATGGTCACATGACAAGAATGCCTGAAGAAAGAATAGATAAAAGGATCTATGTCAGTGAAGTGGAAGGAAGAAGATGTAGAAGGCCGAAAAGACGATGGTATATGGTGTCAGAATGTCTGCCAATCGTGCCAAGGGAATGGCTGAAGCAAAAAAATTAGCAAATGACAGGAATGAATGGAGGAAGTTTGTTAGAGAGAGTACATGAAGGTCTCTGGATCCTTTTAAATTACAAACCTGGAGGGTCTTTATCCCAGATGTTGATGTGAACAGACTTTGTCCTTTGTGGTGCGATGCATAAGGTGTTGATTTTCGGTGTGAGCATCCTGGATTCGAATCCACGGACTGCCACATGTGTTTGTAAATTTCATTAATCGATTTTAGGAGTATAGTTGGTTGTTGGAAGGAACATAATAATTGATATTGGTTCAGGGGTAATTTATCGAGAGGACTTCCCTAGTGGTTAAGGCCCCATTAATTGCTCTTTCCATTCACATATGCATAGCCTACGTGAGTTGCAGTTGGGATGTGTGTACATGCTTAGATTGATATGCAGGATTCGAAGTTGCATAATAAATCGTAGGCAGTGTCCACCATTCTTTAACTGTCTTCGTGGTGCGATGCATAAGGTGTTGATTTCGGTGTGAGCATCCTGGATTCGAATCCACGGACTGCCACATGTGTTTGTAAATTTCATTAATCGATTTTAGGAGTATAGTTGGTTGTTGTTGTTGTTGTTGTTCCCCAAGCTGCCTGGCCGAACAGCCCCAAGGCCCCGAGCAAGGCCAAGGCCATAACCGAGCGCCCCCACAGAACCCTCCCTGCTGACCACAATAAAGCCTGGGTGACCGAAGCCACTCCATGGCGGGGAGCTGTGGAGGGTGCGGAAACGCCCGGGAAACCAAAGCCACACCCAGGGCCCTGTGCCCCTCAGCAATTATGAAGAGAAAGTTGAGGGGCAAAGGAAAAATGTGACGCTTTGGCTTCCAATCTTGGTAGATTGGGAGGTCAATCCACGGAAGAGACGCCGTCACTTGAGATCTAGAAAATATATAAGTAATAGGAACAGTCAGAGTAAGCTATGGGTATGGCAGAGATCGCTCAGCTCTCACTCTGATAGACCAGCCCATCACCACAGGAGTATAGTTGGTTGTTGGATAGAACATAATAATATAACATCTGAGGTGAAGCCATTGATTTCTGTGGCTAGTGAGTGATTGATGTGTCTGAATGGTTGTGTGCTTGTTTTATTGTGGGCGAACTGTTATATGTGTTCTTCTCCTGTCACCTCTTTTTCCTTTCTCGTGTCTCTTGCAGATCCTCCCTACCCCTTGTGGGAGTAAGGGCTGGCTACTGATTGTCTGACTGACTTATGTGTGCTGATTCACTTAGCACCATTAAATGAGTTAATACAAAGAGCTGATAAAGACATTGGGGGTTAGCAACCATTAGCCGAGCGATGTCTTAAATGCGGTCCAGATGCCAGATACTCGAAACACTCACGGAGCCTTATATCTCCCTATGACAGTCATATCCTAAACACTCACGGAGCCTTATATCTCCCTATGACAGTCATATCCTAAACACTCACGGAGCCTTATATCTCCCTATGACAGTCATATCCTAAACACTCACGGAGCCTTATATCTCCCTATGACAGTCATATCCTAAACACTCACGGAGCCTTATATCTCCCTATGACAGTCATATCCTAAACACTCACGGAGCCTTATATCTCCCTATGACAGTCATATCCTAAACACTCACGGAGCCTTATATCTCCCTATGACAGTCATATCCTAAACACTCACGGAGCCTTATATCTCCCTATGACAGTCATATCCTAAACACTCACGGAGCCTTATATCTCCCGACAGTCATATCCTAAATGTGGACTTAAATATTATAGCGCCTTAATACTCCAAAGCAAGTCATAACTAGGTATTGTAAAATATCATAGTCTAGTTTCCCTTTTATGAGGAAGCTATGAAATCGTGAGCAAGGAATAAGCTATTAATTCATCGGTTTGATGTCTCTCAACTCGCCGTAACTTAACGCATCTTTAAGTATCTGGGCCCAGAACTATGTCTACGATTATTTCCTTTGGATATAAATAACTTGTCCAGCTTACACAATCATGGACTAAATATCAAGTAATTAGGAAAATTATGACAAATTACAATATTGTCATTGCCTGCACTTTAGTCTAAGTTGTTGTTAAAAAAATTACTGATCATAATGATGGTCATCAAATCTCTGCAAAACTCTATATACCGGTAGGCAAAGATAATGAAGGCATAACTGAGGAGGATATACTCATCTTGCTAAGTTTTGTGGAAATTTAAATATTAATGTGTGATGTATTTCAGTTGGGCTGACTCTCAATATATGGTGTGTTTTCAACATTTTCAAATCCATCCGTCCTCCCACGGATCAGAGCTGACATCGCTCACTGATCCGAGGGAGAACCATAAATGCATGGTAGAAGGACTATTAGTATCTTTTGTACCATGCATAAATGTGCCACACTTTTGTTAGGATGCAGTCTAAATTGGGTGATACATAAAAATTAGTGTTATCTCTTGCCACATCCTCCACTCCACCCCCCTTAATACCCCATCCTCCACTCCACCCCCCTTAATACCCCATCCTCCACTCCACCCCCCTTAATACCCCATCCTCCACTCCACCCCCTTAATACCCCATCCTCCACTCCACCCCCCTTAATACCCCATCCCCCTCCTTCCCTCAATTTGGCCTTTTCATTTGCACAATTTTGCGACGTTCATGGATTACAACTTATTATTTGCCAAATATATTTAGTTTCAGGGATACACTTGGCAGAGGCATTCCCTTTGTTATGAACCCAAATCAAACCCTCGAGCAAGGGCGTCTCCTCAATGTAGCGGGGTTAACCTTTTCTGATCATGACAAAAGTTTTCCTTTCAGTTTATTCAGTTTAGGAAAGACCTATAGGAATCGAATATTGAAGGAAGACGTTATCGTTCTGAAAGAGGGAGCAACAGCAATTTAAAATGACAAACAATCTGATAATACGATTTCAAAAAGTAAACATCCTGTGACTCAAATCAACTTCCTGTTCCCTTACTGGCGGTGGTTGGTGGTTTATTTATACCTGGTGATGACGTGAGGTGACGCTAAGGGCCTGGCATATGTCAAACACCAATGTTTCCTACCATGAGAGTTTTATGGGAGGAGAAGCTTTGATATTGCCATAGACTACGAGAGGTAGTACATCTCGGAGGTCAACAAAATGTTCCAGTGCCGCCACACCAAGTTTGCAGATATTATGTGATCCTCACTTTCTGTATGTCTGTAGATATTATGTGATCCTCACTTTCTGTATGTCTGTAGATTTGCTTGGCTCTCGGTTTGTAAGCAGGATTTCTCAAAAACTAGTGAACAGATATATATGAAACTTGTTCAACACTTTCATTTGGTACCAGAATAGAAATAATTAACTTTTGGCCAAAACTCGATGACCACTCACCCCTCGACATCCTTCAGAAAAAAAAGACCATGTGCAGTTTTATGGTTGATCTTCATATTTAGTATGCGATATACTAGTTACCCAAGGAATTCTCACAACAATATAAATTGGTGATTGTTGAATTACTCGAACGTGAATTTAAGGGCTTAAGCCCCCCAAAGTTAATTGTGATTATCTCTGAAATGCAGGAACGGAATAGAACGAAATTCGGTTGCTGTCTTCTGTGAATACCAATGACTCAAACCAGCCATGTACCAGAATATCCGCGGACCAAGTAGGCCGCGGCCGGACTAACACGGCCACCAACCAAACTGGCCACTAACCAAAATGGCTGCGAACCAAAAATATAACTTTTCCAATATGGGTCAGATATATTTGACTGTTGAGCTGCAGACCATAACGGTCACAGACATGACCAATTTAAGTGGCAATTATTACTGTACTACGGTTTGCACAAATGGTGGATATACAGTATGTGTTCTACCGAGCACGCTTGCCACATTCATTATTACTGTACTACGGTTTGCACAAATGGTGGATATACAGTATGTGTTCTACCGAGCACGCCTGCCACATTCATTTTATTGACACATTAAATATTCAAGGCAATTTTTAACCATATGAAATTATCAATAAAACAATTGTATAACTTGGTGTATTTCTCCACCAATAGAATAGACCCAATCTAGTTGACCCAATCTCGACCCAATGCTAGTTTTAGCCGCGTATTATTTGTATTGACTGATATATAGTGTGATGCTGCTTACCAGTTTGAACCATTTACACTGATTATTTTTGGTAGAAGATGACGAAAGGATAAAATGCTTTTAACATTTGTGTTTAACAGGTTTTAGGAGGAAACGGCTTCATTTTTGTTAGTAAATATATTTTTTGTTTCTTGGCAGGTACAACTTCGGTATGGCTAGTTTAAACCCCTTATCAACTTCGGTATGGCTAGTTTAAACCCCTTATCAACTTCGGTATGGCTAGTTTAAACCCCTTATCAACTTCGGTATGGCTAGTTTAAACCCCTTATCAACTTCGGTATGGCTAGTTTAAACCCCTTATCAACTTCGGTATGGCTAGTTTAAACCCCTTATCAACTTCGGTATGGCTAGTTTAAACCCCTTATCAACTTCGGTATGGCTAGTTTAAACCCCTTATCAACTTCGGTATGGCTAGTTTAAACCCCTTATCAACTTCGGTATGGCTAGTTTAAACCCCTTACCCCTTATCAACTTCGGTATGGCTAGTTTAAACCCCTTATCAACTGGTAGGCTAGTTTAAACCCCTTTATCACTTCGTATGGCTAGTTTAACCCCTTATCAAATTCGGTCTAGTATTATCAATTCGGTATGGCTAGTTTAAACCCCTTATCAACTTCGGTATGGCTAGTTTAAACCCCTTATCAACTTCGGTATGGCTAGTTTAAACACCTTATCAATTTGACTTTGATCTTAAATGCTAGGAAATTGCTTAAATATTATCAGCTTGACTAATTTATATATTTTTTTATTTTTTGCCAAATATTTAGGTTAATAGTATACACACTGTATAAATCCAAGTTATAATAAGGGAAAAGGTAGCCTATATATGATTATTGGGTATACTGATGGTGGTATACTTTTCTAACTGTTATAAGAACGGTTTATTACCACCATCATACCTTTAACTGAGTAGTTTATTACTGTATGAGGACGCTTTATATGTCCTTATCATACTTATAATGTCTGAACATGTAGGAGACTGATTCAATAATATCAATAATTTATAATGCTTGCTATCTGTAGTATCGGTATTTATGACAGGTGCTGGCTTACTCTCTCTCTCTCTCTCTCTCTCTCTTTATACAGTATATATATATATATATATATATATATATATATATATATATATATATATATATATATATATATATATATATATATATATATATATATATATATATATATATATATATATGTATTAACTGTCTTGATGGTGTAATGGTTAGAGCGTGTAAGTTTTGTATAAGATATCCTAAGTTCGAATCCTGGGAGAATCACATGCTCTCATTTATTTCAATTTGGGGGTTATTAGTGTTAAGAACGATAATAACCTACTGGGATAGTGCGTTACTTGATAATTATAGATTATTTTATGTACTATCAAAGTAGGCTATATTATACGGTCGATATAACGACAAAATGAGAAACATAAAACAAAAGTAAAGACACCATCGTGTTCTGGACATATTGATTTATTCCATGTAAGTGTTTTCAACTGTGGACAAATTCGGAAAATTATCGAAAACCCGCCTAAATTAAAAGCTAACAAACCGTGCGTCATTTGCTTTATAGTCATCATTATCAACTCTGCATAAACAGAGTGGTATAGTCCCCCTCCCCCCCTTCCCTGTATACTGGTAGAGTGACGGCCGAAATGTTTGTCTTCCGTCTGTCTGTCTGTCCGGAAACTCGTAGACCGTTGAAGGATTTTTATCAAAATTCACACAAACATTCGGTGGTTTTACACCCCACCCCTTCTCCCCAGGGGCCCTCCCCCCGAAGGATCCCCCCTCTCCACCAAACGCCCCCCACCCCCGTAAGGCTGGCGTAGTATTGTAATCAACTGTGTTCGTATGCTTGTGTGTGTGTGTGCCCTGCAGGGGCAAACACATTCTTCTGTGGCAGAATTGATAATGGCATTCTGTGTGTGTGTGCCCCGTAGTGGCACATACATCACGGAAATGATGATAATAGTGATTATGGCACTAGTAGTATTAGTGATAGTGTTGGTGATTGTGGTAGTATTTGTAATGGTGTTGATGATCAGTAGTGATGACGATAGTGTGTCTGAGTGTAGTAGTGATAGTTGTGTTCATTATGGTAGTAGTTATAATGTTGCTTGTGTTCACTGCATTATAACTACGATTTGATGTGTTCCATGTAGTATTTTATAGCTCTTAAGTTTCGAATATCACTGTAGATTATCACATTATCGTATGAATTAAGTAAACTTGTCTTTATCATTCCATATATATTAATTGAACTAGATGAGTTTTAGTAATTCTAATGATAATGTGATAGGTGGCATTAGAACCTTAACCTAAGAACAGCGAGCGTCCTCATATGAGTCTGAACCCTACGAGCGTGAGAGTCCTCAATGAACCAAGGCCTAAGAAATGTCTTTTAAAAGACCCCAGTAGCACTCAAAACAAAGAAATATGTGATTAAGTGAGATAATTCCCCTCCATAGCTTCTATCACTCCTCCACATGTGTCAACCCCCCCCCCCCCCCCTTCAATTATCACCTATTATTTTATTGGTTTATTTTCGCCGGCAATATCTCCCACCCGGTTTCAAGGTCATCTGGGACGCATATAGGGAGCGGGGGAAGAGAGACATAGCACTAGGCGAGATATCAATCTCACTTCAGGCCTCGAGAGAGGAGGGTGTAGGGCTCGCGCGGCTCTCACCTCATGACTGGACGGTCGGCAATAATTCGTCTTTTTCACCCCCCAAATACTATTTGTTGTTATTTGTTGTTTATTGTTGTTACATGTTAATATCTTCATATTAAACGTAAAATAGGCACATATGAATAAGTAATAACGATATTTATCGTAAAATGACGAAATTCGTCGGGATTTACCCACAATACCTTCGCCCACCACCGCTATGGTTTAAAAACCATAGGCTCGCCGCGGTCAGGATAAGAGCTATAAAATACCACATGGAACACATAAAATCGTAGAAATAATGCAGTAAACACAAGCAAGGGAAGAAATGCCGTCAGTGCCTTTTATATGTGTGATACTGGTAAGTAAATCACGACCTGTGATTGGCTAAGCCGTGTGGGCGAGTCAGTCAGTCTTCACCTCTTGCTTACTTCTTGCGTTTATCATTTCTTTATTTCGCTTGTGTTTACTTTATGATATATACGTTATTATTGTGTTTCATGTGATATTTAATAGCTCTTTAGATTCGGATAAGATTGTAATATATTAAGTGATCGTAAACATTACTTAAACGTATCTAGTTTAATAAATAAATAATAAATTATAAAAAATAAATACATTATCAACTCTGCCACTCATTTTGGTCAGTGAGCTAGGGCACTGATAAGATAGCCAGTCATGAGCCTTGATACAAACACCAGTTAGAAAGCCAGATGCACGGGTCACCTGAATGGAGTATAGTAATGATGATGGTGACAGTTGTAGTGAGGATAGTAGTAGTAGTGATGTTCATAGTTTTTGGTAATAGTTGTGATGATAACCCATCGCAGAGTTGGGTATGCCGTTTTGATTTTGGGAAAAGCGGCACTTATACTTTATTCATACAAGTTTATTTGTATTATAATATACAAAATACAAGTAACATCTACCTTCTATTATGCATTTAATGAGGTAATATAAATGTCAATGTATGCAATGGTTGTAAAGATATAGTTTGTTTTTATAATTGTATTTTTGAAATAGTTCTTAACACCAATAACCCACAAATGAAATATACTAAAATATCCATAACGCGGTTAAGGCAGACTACCGCTTAGCTACACAAACACCTGTATATCGAGAGGCAGCGTTGCCAATGTCTGGCAGGTGGGTAAGTCTGCAACACCCTGTATTTTAAATGCTTACAATTAATTCGCTTGTAATTAAAAAATAATAATAATAATCTTTATTTTCATATAACATATTTAATTATAATTATATTATTAACAGTTTACATAGTACAAAAGTATACAGCATAATTATGACAAGATACCTCGCTACTGTTAAAGGTCTGCTGACACCTAGCCCCATTTAACACTATCTAATACGACCTCTTGTGGGTTATTATGGATTTTTGTTTAATTATTATTCAGGATTTTGTTTGCTTTTGCCATTTTCGAGCAATGTATTATAGTGTATCCCCTAGAGTCCTAGACTAACAAAAATGTCTTCCCAGATTTCCCTCAAAAACTAAAATATGCCCTACCAGACCTCCTTTAAGCTAAATTTGTAAAATTTTTGTTGGAAAATATCCCGGCCAACGGCCGATTACTTCTAAGTTACTGGCTCGCTCTCGCTCATCCAGAAATAAAAATCAACAGGTGAATAAGTGAGCCAAACTAATGGGGTGAAATATCTTAAAATCTCCAAATTAACGGAGTGAAATGGTGAAGTTTCAGGAAGAGCCTCCTCGGCCCAAATAGGGTTACAGCCGGTATGCAACAGGTGGCACTGCCTGTTGGTCTCACATTTTATAGACACTGTTAACATTCTTCTTGCCATCGCCAACTTCTCTGTTGTATTCCTAACTACAAATATGACCAAACGTACTTAGTACAGTATTTAATAGAGACTTGCATTACACCATTGGTCTTCTGAAGCACTAAATATCAATTGGTTTACATACCGTACAGTATACGGCATATAATGTATAGTATAATATCTTACATTTTATATATATATATATATATATATATATATATATATATATATATATATATATATATATATATATATACTGTATATACTGTATATATATATATATATATATATATATATATATATATATATATATATATATATATATATATATATATATATATATATATATATATATTATTATTATTTTTGTTCTATATTCCAACTACTCCCTCTCGGGCATAGACTGAAAGCCTGTACATTCAACCGTTACATATTGAACGGTGAAACCCGTGAGGTCTCGTTCCAGTCTAGGGGGCGATACATGTGAAGCACTTTTAGCTGTAACCATCCCCTGCCATTTTGCCTTTACAGGATGCATGGGGCTTAGTTGCCCACTCACGGCTCAAAGCAGCCCCATCTCTGAAGCTGCCTCGCTCCAGTGCTTCACTGTCTCACCTCCTAGACTCGAGCCCTCACTCTCAGAACGCCACGTATTGAGCAATTAACTCACAAGGCATTGTCCCCCTGTAGCCTATTTTGAATATGGAAATATTCATACAGTGCTATCTAACACCTTAAGAGCGGCCTAGGCGGTATATAATATGTAGCCACCAGCGGGGTGTTTTTACCCAAAATAGGGCTGTTTACGTGATCATTTTCATGCCTAAATAAGACCCAGAGCGTAAAACAAGTATCTATCCCTGAAAGGGCATAAACAGAGCTTTCCAATGACACCATAACGATCCTTTTATGATGGATAGTTTTCTTGCAACAACTGCGCAACGCGAGTGCAAAAAGCATGTAATTCGGCACTTTCCCCATACAATTCCGTATGTAGCGAGTGAGAGAGGGAGGGAGGAGGTGGGATTCGTGTCAGTAGGTTCGCCGCGGTGGTCTGGAGCAGTCATACGCTCGCTACTCTCCTGCCACCACTTGTCTCTCTCTCTCAGCAACATTACGTGCTGAAATTGCCACACGACCTATGTCGAGCGCCGCCAGATAGTCCAGATTTATTATACTCGACTTATGTTGCGCGCCGCTAGTTATGGGTTAATCAGGGAACAATGAGGGTGTTTATTTGGTGTTTCGGTGGGCTTTGTGGTAATGCACTGATACTAGGTACAGCACATTATTATTTCATCCCAATAATATCCTCCCATTGACATATCGGGATTCGAACCCGGGCCCATTGGATTGCCAGGCCAGTGGCAAGACCACTCCACCACACCTTCTCTCTCTCTCTCTCTCTATATATATATATATATATATACAGTATATATATATATATATATATATATATATATATATATATATATATATATATATATATATATATATATATATATATATATATATATATATATATATTATATATACATATATATATATACCGGTATATATATATATATATATATATATATATATATATATATATTATTATTATTATTTTTGTATAGTACTTCACATATGACAATGTTCCATATAAATCGTTTGACTAATATGTGTCGTTTTATAACTATATATTAGTGTACAAGTAATTCTAAACGTTGAAAGATCCTCCGATACTAGAGCCTAAGTCTTCTTTTTATTATATTTATAAATGAATAATATATAGTGTTAGCAACTCGATGGTGGCACTGAGCCACAGTTAACGTCATAAATCACGAATCATAACATTTGTTTCAATAACGAAGTTAGTACTTCTAGACAGAAAACTCAATATCTTGGTCTAATTAATTAATTTGAATAACTTTTGACTCAAATAACCTTTAGCAATTATTAGTTATGATATTAAGTCTATAAAGTATACATTGATGACGTCTTAATTAATGGAGTTGACACATCATCTGTGCAATTACATTAGCTATTATAACACAGAGTCAATTTTAACGTTTTAACACGACGCTTTCTTCCATATTTCTGGCTATCATTACACGTTTTTATACAGTTTAGGAAGGACCTGTGAGAGTCAAATGGGTAATAGTAATATACTCTCGGACTTCCATATATCCTTCCTAGTTTGGAATAAAATTGTCTACTGCTAGCCTGAATAAAAGGAAGACGTGCCACGTTCTACTAAAACGGACAAAATATAGAATATATGAAGTAATTTATTCTGGGTCACTTCCACCATCTAAATCTAATGTGCTAAAATTGACTGTAATAATTTTGTGCGATCTTTATTTAATTCTGGCCTGCATTAGGCGAGTTTATCTAGTTTAACCCACTCACTGCGGCCGACGTACAGATACATCCTATGTAAGAAAGGCCTCTACTGCGGGAGACATACTGCTTTTTGCCAGACGGTTCCAGAAGCTTCTAAGCATGTCACCCATACTTAGAATCTGCTCTATGCATTAGTTGAGGGAGGGTGTGTGTCCAAGTAGGAGGTGTTTTAGAAGCTTAAATACAACAAAAACAGATCTACTTCTACACTTATTTGTGATGTTTATGCCAAGAATGTGAGGTTCATTTCATGTTACAGGCCATAACTCATACTGTCAAACAAATGAAACACTTGATAAAATGAGAGATTCTTTCACTGAATTAATGCAAGCATGATATACAAACAAGGAAGATAAACACAATGTGATGATACGCATGGTGAGTGGCCCAGAGCGGATAACAACCAGGAAACTTTTGTCCAATATTCCAAAGGTCTCGAGTCTCAAAAGGAATGAATTACGACTTGTATGAGGAGATTTTGACCCAATCTTTTCATTGGAACTAATCAGAATTTGGTCTGGGTTACAGATATGGCACTAGAACGACATACAATGAGCGGAAATAGCAGGAAAATGCCTGCCAGAGCATATTCTTAGCCGTGTAACTCCCTGTCATAAAAGGGTTAAGAAGGCACCATGGTAGTATATGGCTAAGTTCTTGGTACATAAAAGGCTAAGTTCAAATAGTTCAAGAAAGCTGTGGTAGTAAAAGGCTAATTTCAAGTAGTTTTAACACATTATATTTTTAGTTGTATTCCTAATATGAATAGATTGAAAATGGTGAGACTATAGCGCTAATAAGTTTCATCATATTAGTGGGTGAGGTGACGGTGGTGATAGTGGGTGAGGTGAGGTGGTGGTGATAGTGGTGGTGGTAGTGGTATGGTAGTGGTGGTGGGCACGGTGCCACCCACAATATATGGGTCACTCCCCCGTATATTCACAGTTTTTCTGTGTCAAGGGCAGGACACTTTAAGGAATTGTCCCCTTTACAAACCTCTTCTTGGCTGTCAGTTGCATTCAGGATATTCGCGGGATACAATCTTTAAACTGTATTGAAGTGTTTAACTAATTTATTTACCATTTCAAAACTAGAGATTCATTAGGAAATTGTGGACAAATGTCCGATCAACAAAATAACTGTCTTTGTCCCCAAGTTGTAATAGATACCATTTTTTTTCATTCACATACTTATCTGCCTGTGAACACAATGTTAACTTATATATCGAGTACTCAAAACCAAGAGTAAATACATATATTTTGTTGACTTTATGCTTGTATTCAAAAGTTTGTGTTGATAGTCATACTGTATTACATATATTTGGCATCCAGAAGAAATGGCAGATCCTCACAACATCAATTAGGAAATATTTAATGTTAATTTTGATTATTTGTAGTGAAAGCTTGAATATTTTCATCTGCACGTGCACACATTAACAATTGCATTTGTACACATGTAGAAAAGTGAAATGCTAGGTTGCAACAGAAGGTACGGTAATGAGCTGACACTCGAGACAGCTTAACTAAGCATTATTCATCGAGGCAATGATATGTGTTCTAGAAGAACTGGTGGCACCCCAGGATGTGAGAAGTGATGTGAAGATGGCCCTGATTAGGGAGCGTAGGCAATGCGGATGAGTTGGCACTGTTGTCGCTTTCAGAGTCTGGACATGTTGGTAGTTCTGGGAGGAGCTAAGGTGACCACCGTGGCAAAGAGATCAGTAATGCAATTGAGAACAAGTGATCGCAGGTGGCATACAGATGGCTGCAGCTGGCAGGCCAATAGTCACAGGTGGCTAATTAATTTCTGCAGATGACAGATTTATGGCTACAGGTGACAGGCCGGTAGCTACAAGTGGCGAGCTGGCCCAAGCAGGTCGCAGAGGAATGACTACAGGTGGCAGTCATAAGGCCGCAGGTAGCAGGCTGGTAGTTGCAGGAGACAGACTGGAAAAACAAGATAAAGAACAACTGCATTTGTTTCTGTTTTTGTTTGTTTACCCTCGCTGATAGTAATGGGAGATTAGAAGGACATCTTGAGGTCTCCTGGTGTGCTTGGTTCGATGTTAGATGGGCATGAGTGAAGGGCGGCAGAGACATGCTTCTAGGTCCTTCAAGCATCAAAAGGATGGAGACGAGGTAAAGAAAACTAGGTATTCTTAAGGCGCTGGGATATTTTGTTGTCGTTTTCTACAGTGAACTCGGCTATGTTTATTTCCTAGGGTAGACTCGGGTAATTAGTGATTTTAATAGTAAGTGGCGTAATAAAAAAAAAGGTGTTACATAGTCCATATGGAACGACGATTTAGCAACTGGGTGTTAAGTCATAATAAATATTAAACAACCTTAGCTTAGGATAGAGTTAGGTGAGTGTTATACCAGGATTTTTACTGGGTTTAGCTGGCTTATTTCGTAGGTCCAATCTTGACTGGGCAAGGAATAAATTCATACATAAACAAACATACAGGGGGATAATTTTTTTTCCCTTCTATATTCCAACTACTCCCTCTCGTACATAGGCTAAGAGCCAGCACATTCACACGGTGAAGCCCGTGAAGTCTTGTTCCAGTCTAGGAAGAGAGACAAGTGAAGCACGAGCTACAGCCAGCCTTTCGCCAACCTGCCATCGCAGACGCGAGGCTCTTGGCTGCCCACTCATGGCTCGAAGCAGTCCCACTTCTAAGGCTGCTTCGCCTTTATGCTTCACTGTCTCACGTCCTAGACTCGGACCCTCACTCTCAGAACGCCACCTATTGAGCAATGAACTCACTAGGCATTGCACCCCTGTAGCATATTTTGAATTTGGGAATATTCATACAGTGCTATTTAATCAGGGAACAATGAGGGTATTTTTGTGGGCTTTGTGGTAATGCGCTGATACTAGGTACAGCACAAATTCCATCCCAATAATATCTTCCCATTGACATATCGGGATTTGAACCCGGGACCTTTGGATTACCAGTCCAGTGGCAAGACCACTCCACCACACCTCCCCAGAAGAAGATTTATAATTATTGTATTCAATTAAAGTTACAAATACTAACATTTAAACAATGCACAGAACATGGAAAATAATATCCCATCAATGGCACAGATTATGATACGTTAAGATTGGGTTTAGCTCTTTTAAACAATAAATAGTACAAACACAATAGACAAAATACACTGTTCGGTTTCTCAATTCTTAGAGTCCATCATAGGACATATATCAATTATAAAAGCACACTCGGGGAGTCTTGGCACACAAAACGCAATATATCACAAAAGCACTTCCAGAACGTAGTTAGCATAAGTTTATAGTTAGTTGAATCGATCACTTGTATAGCACCTTTATCATAGCATCCACAGGAAAAGAAGGGTGTCACTAAGGTTGAATTTACGTGTTGGTTTAGTGGGTGTGTATGGCTGCGAAGATAAAATATTATCACAAGCAAACTCTAATGAGTTTGTCTACAAAATATTTTACTTATATAACGACAGAATAAGTGTATTGTATCATCATTTATGGAGCCCTATCAAATGAGAAGGGAGGTCTGTTGTTCAGCCTTCAACTACCTAATTCTTCGTTCTTGAAATCGTGGTCCAACATCTACTGGTCTGCATCGGGCTCATCCCTGCAGTGGCTCAATGGCAGGCTTGGTAGTGGTCCTCTGCTGACGTCTTCCGGCTGGTCTCAATATGCTGTTGTGAGCTTAAATTCTCAAAGTTTTATGCCGGAGCAATCTTAAAGAAAAATGCACTGACCAGTGTACTGGCAGCTCTCCTTAATACCGCTCCAGGTTTCCAAACTATAAGGGAAGAATGAAAACCTAATATTTAGTATTGGCCCCGGAATCATTGACGAAATGCCTTACTAAAGTTATGGCGCTCTTTGAACTCATGGCTCGCCATTTCAAATGACCCACCTATAAATAAGAAAATACCATATCATCGTGAGCGAACGCTCAAAACGCTCACGGACTAGTTCATGTATGATGGGGATGCCACTACTGAAAAAAACAGTAAAATTAAGTTAAAATAAAAATATAAAATAATAAACCAGATCTATTTAGCTTCCCTAAGTCTGATGTTCGTAGCAGCGGGGTCCCCAGTCTGGCTTCGCCGCCATACTTCTTTTTTTTTTTTTTTTTTTTTAAGAGACAATGAACGGAGGAAGGAAAAACACAGATAAAACAAAAAGGTCCATGTGCCTAAAGGCATCCTCCATTCATAAAATGTTTGTAACAACTGGATTTAAACATTTGTAGATTGTAAGTTTGTGGAAAGCAATTCGAGGGAAGTGAATTCCAAAGAGTAGTAGCTCTGGGGATAAATGAATTCTGATAAGCAGAAGTTCTGCATTGTGGAGGAGAAAGTGTAAATTCATGGGCGCTCTCAGCTGCCCTAGTTCTACGGGGAAAGATGTGGAGAGGCGGCACAATTGAAGCAAGTTCCTCGGAACAATTGCTGTGAAAATATCTGTAGAATAATGCAAGGGATGCAACGTTTCTTCGTATGGATAATGTAGGAAGGTCCTGTGTGATTGCAGGGTTATTGATTAATCTAATAGCTTTATTTTGAATTTTGTCCAACTGCCTCAATGCAACCACTCCACTTCCACCCCACAGAGGTGAACAGTAATCCATCTGAGAATGCACATGACTTTTATATATCACGGCCAACTGCTCGTCAGTGAAGAATTCTCGAACTCTGTACAGGAGTCCCAGTTTTTTAGAGGCATTCTTAGCAATGCTTCTAACATAATGTGTCCAGCTCAAGTTAGTAGTTAATGTTACACCGAGAATGTCAATACTAGGGGAAGTGGGAATATTTACATCATTAAAAATATATGGGAGTCAGTGAGATTCTGTCGGTTAGAAAATTGAATGTACTTGGTTTTCTGTGCATTAAAGGAAACTAGATTCTTTTGTCCCCATCCATTAATTCTAGAAAGGTCCTGGTTCAGAGAAATTGCAGTGTTTATTTTTGAATTTATAAGATCGGGTTGGGTGACAGAATTGGTAAATGTGAAGGAACTGTGGAGTGTTGAGTCATCTGCGTAGGAATGTATTGGATTATGAGTGGTAGATATGAGATCATTGATATAAATGAGGAACAGAATTGGGGCCAAAACTGATCCCTGGGGAACACCAGCATTTATTGAGTGAAATTGAGAATAAAGGCCATCTACCATTACACATATTTTTCTGTTATGAAGATAAGAAGAAATTAGTGGAACTAATGATGCAAGGCCGTAGTGTGACATCTTCGACAATAAGGATTGATGCCAGACTCTATCAAATGCC
Source organism: Paralithodes platypus (assembly GCA_032716605.1). Lineage (NCBI taxonomy): Eukaryota > Metazoa > Arthropoda > Malacostraca > Decapoda > Lithodidae > Paralithodes > Paralithodes platypus. The sequence goes on from CM064550.1 coordinate 28,241,029, forward strand.
TTTGATATATCCAGTGCTATTGTATGTGTTTCACCATGTTGGTCTGTAGCTTGGTTGATTTGATGCGTAAGAAGGCAAAGCATGTCTGCAGTTGATCGACATCGTCTAAAACCATATTGCCTATCACTGATTAATTTATTATTCTCAAGATGCTTAATTATGTGATTATTTAATATAATTTCAAAGACTTTACCAAGAGTGGAAGTTATAGCTATTGGTCTGTAGTTTGATGGATCTGAAGAGGCACCTTTTTTAGGAACTGGATGGATGTTTGCTTCTTTCCAGGGTACTGGGAAGCATGAGGTATGAGTACACAGACGGAATTTTTTTGCCAATACAGGAGCGAGCACCAAGGAGCAATTCTTAAGTACTACTGCCTTTACTGACATACCAAGACTCTCTAGGACATCAGATGAATGGGAAGGGGATGGATGGGAGGGTCGGAATCGTTAATGATTCCGGGGCCATTACTAAATATTAGGTTTTCAATCTTCCCTTTGGGACTCAAACCTATAATTTATTTGTGGCCTCTCAATCATTGACGAAATGCATGATGTCTCGAGTCTGGAGGGGGACATTCATAAGGAATATACAAAAATCACCAACAAATTACTCAAAGGTCGAGTGAAACACGCTACATAAAATGATCATGGTTTAATTGGAAATAAGGGTGTACAGATGGCATTCTTAAAGTTATAACTGTAGTACACTAGACCTAAACCTTTATAGAGATAGTTGTCTAGCATACCAATATATACTACACATCTAGAATATGAATATAAAAATAAGTATGTACACTGTATTATAAAAATAAAGAGTACCAATATAAAATTGCATCCTTATGACTAGACAAACAGTCTTAGGAAAATTATATAATGATTATCCTATCACAAAAAATACTTAACTTAACACTCACGGAGCGGCTAGGTCGGAAACTTCTACTACCTGGCAAGCGGGTGGTTTTACCCTAAACGACCTTGTTTCCGTGCTCTTTTTCATGCATAAACAAGAGTCAGAGCGTAATACAATTATGTATCCCTGAAAGGGCGATAATTGAGCTTTCCAATGACACCAGAACCATCCTTCTACGACCACGGGTTCTCTTGCAACGATCGTGCAAGATGAGTGCAAAATCCCTAAAATACGGTAATTTCCTTACATAATTCCCTGTGTAGCGAGGCAGTGAGTGTGGGTGTGTGTGGAGTAGACGTCAGTAGTCGCGCGGGACCCGTGCTGAGCGGTCATGAGCCGACCTACGCTCCTCCCATCGCTCGTCTCTCTCTCAGAGCCATTATTGCTCAAAAATTGCACACAGACTTAAGTCGGGCCCCGCCACAGAGTCCTTGGTTCTCTAGCCCGACTTAAGTCCACCCCCGCCAGACAAGGGTTAAACACACACATAAGACAGGGAGTAGGCATCAGCTGACTACCCCCTCCCTCCTTTTCTCCCAAAATTAGCACCAATGCTTAAACTTAGACCTTCTGCCTTCAAGCTATACATTGTACATGTGGTTTAGTTAAGTTCACTGACAGTTACCGTGTCAGAAAGGTGGGATTAGAGGACCATAAGTTGGTTTGTTGGATATCATCCAATGAGTAGTTTTTTAGAAAATGGAGTGAAGCTGCCCATTTACGTAAATCATGTGCTCGCCCAATAGCACCAGGGTTACTCTCTCTAATAACATCCACCAATAAAGCTGGTAACTGCCGCTTTCTAAGGCGTGTACCTGTCCGTTGAAACCCAGAGCGACCAGGCTTGCGCCGGCCGGGACGCTCGTATGTAGAGTGAAAGCGACTTAACCGGACACAGTAAGTGATGAACATTGCCGCGTTTGAGGGCTGGTACCTCAAATTCTCTAAAGACATGGTCAGCATGCTTGTTCTTAGCAATAAAATTGGGCGTTGGCGCTATATGGACACTCATATCTCGCCTAGAGAACCTGAAACAAGACAGTTCGTTACTCATCGCGGTCAACTCAGAGACCTGGTTGCCAGTGGCCAAGAGAAACACAGCCTTCTTTAAAAGCAAATCCACTGAGGGATTATGATTACATTTATGAGAGTTAAGCATAGAAAGTGCCCGATCTAGCGACCAGGTGGGCATGAGTTGGTGCGGTGGTGGGCAGAGCCTGAAGCATGCACGCATGAGCCCCTTCTCCTCCGCCTCCCGAATAGCGAGTCCTGTTAAATCATAAAAGGGCTTTCTAATTGCCGTGAGGTGGTTCTTTAATGTGATAACTGACAGGGATTTCTGTTCAAACAAATAATCCAAATACTTTAAAACCAAGAACACTGAGGACTCTGGTTGGTCAGTTTCTGTGATCCAAGTAGTAAAAGTCTTCCAGTGAGACTGGTACTGGCGTTGAGTAGAGAAGGCATATTGATTAATTTATTTATGAGTCATGCTCTCTCCGTATTGGGTTCGCCATTTAGCCTTCTCAATGTCAACAAGGCAAAAGTTTGCGAGGTATTGAGGTTTCCAATCATGTCTAAGTGGAAATACTAGACCGGGAGCGACACCGGGTTCTCGTACCACGTCTTCAATTGCGCGTACCAAACCTGGGTCGGCCACAGAGGCGCTATAATTTTTAAGTCTTTGTCAATCTGCAATTGAGTGGGGGTACAAAATGGTTTAGACAATTGGCACAAAGACAGTTTTGGAGCACACAAAAAGTAAAAAATGGAATTAGGTACCTCTTCTGCCTGCGCTACTGACATGGAAAACCAATGGTGGTCCTCTGGCGGGAGCTAATGACTGCTCATTGTCCCGGTGTGGAAAAGACTGAAGTTCAGGGGTTAAATCCTGCAGTAACTTTATGTCATTGACTCCATCCGATTTGGACCAGTTTAAAAAACAATTTCACAGAGGAGGCAGGTGGTAGGGCCGGGGCCTGCGTGTAGACAAAGTATTCAGGATTGTATAGATTGGGAATAGCCTTGATTATCATGTCTAATATATCACCGGCTTGATTCTTGGCCCTCAATTTCTTGACCCCACTCACCTCAATTAACCAATGCACTGGCACAGGAATCTCACCTGTGATAGTCAGCTGCACGACCTCTGGGCGAGTGGGCTTAACTACAGACCATGACCGATCTGGACCATACAGAAGTGGCATAGGTCCTTTTTTAATAAAAGGAGACTTATCAAGGGGAGGGGGAAGTAAGTCAGACAAAATATTAGTTTTAGACGGCAACATAGCTGGAGTGGCCGAAGTGACTGTACTTGCACTAGTGACAATGGGGGCGAATTGGAGGAGTGACTTGCAGAAGAACCTGTATCTGGTCCAGAGATCGCGCCGCCGGTGCCGGGAAAATTGAAACCTTGGCTTTCCGTTCCTCGTTAATACTCTGAAGTAAATCAACCCAACCCACTAAATTGTTCACTTGTCACAAACACACCACCTTGACAATCAGTAGCTGACGACGGACGAGAGAGAGCTGAGTCCTGCGTGTCCACATCTGATGAAGGAGCACCCCGTTAGCCAGACGGAATGTTCTCCACTACCTCCGCAATTCGTTCATGAAGTGAAGTGACACCCGTCAACCAGGCTGAGGAGTCGAAAGAGGCCTCAGATTGGACCTCCTCAGACCGGGTGGCAGTGTCACTGACCGGAGGCTGCGTCTCTCGGGGAAATGGTTCGTCGCCTATCCAAAGGTCGGGAATAGGAGAATGCTCCATGGGAGAAGAGCGTGCCAGTGGCTTATGTTGGGTGGAGTATTCCGAGATGGACTCTTGTGCGTCTTCAACGACAGAAGTGACACTGTGGCGATCCTCCCTTATCACATTATGGTGGACAGGGGACTCCTGAGGTGTGACCCGGCGGGGAATCGTATATGGCCTCTTCCTAATTGAGGGGGACACATGCACCACTCTCAGGAAAGTTGACATACTGGCTACACTGTGATCGATCGAAGGAGTAGAAGCACCCTGGAAGGGGGGAGAAGACTGCTGACTTTCAGCACGGTATTATTTGGATCTGGAGCCTCCAGATTCGGTCTGTTTCTTCTTCGCCGGGATCGACGTTTAGCAGGCGCTCCTTTTCCTTGGACTCTCAACGGCTCTTATGTTGTGAATGTGAATCCTTTTTCTTCTTCGACACCTGAGTCGGTGCCGGAGATGAAGATTTCTGATGAAGAGGGGAACGAGAGCTTGACCGGTGGGTCATCTGAAGATCTAGACCTCTTAGATGAGCGGGAGGGGAAAGAGACTGCACCGTCTGAGGAGTCATCCGTTTAGACAGAGGGCTTAGAGATCACCTTCTGCTTTCTCTGCTTGGTGTGAACATTTTTATTATTATTATTATTATTATTATTATTATTATTATTATTATTATTATGAACAGCAGCTGCACAAGGCCGAAATGTAGTCGAGCCTTTAGATACGCCGGACGAAGATGGTGTGCTGACATGAAAGTCCTACAGCAACTAGTCATCCATATGCAGGGCCTTATGAGCAACATCGTGGCAATAGGTGCGGTAGGTAGATCTAATGGCCAGCAGAATAGTCTTACACTTGTCATCTGAGTGAGTTACAAATCCATTCCGAAACTTGGAACATTGGTTACATGTTTTGACTAGCCACCTGCCCCTCGAATAACTGGAACTACTCGTGAAGGTAGAACAGTTTGTGGTCTGCGCCTGCTATAGGGTTTTGACGCCCTTCAAGTACCAGTTCCACGGGTTGAGCCAAGCTCACCTAATTGTTACATCCAAATGATGGGTCTCATTCCCACCACTTACACAACCAGTGTGCATCTGCTTGCTATGGAAATGGGTCAGGAGGGCCAGAGAACTTACTAGGCGGCACGGGCCAGTGGACTGGCAACCTACCAATTTCCCTGCTTGAGTCTAGGTGTTGCACGGACCAATGTACTGGCAACAATCCTTTACCCAAGGCTGGAAACTAACCACCTGCGCAGACCAATGTACTGGCAGCAGATTAACACCCAGGTCTGAGGATTAAAAAAGTGCATGGACCAGTGTACTGGCAGTATGTTAATACCCATATTCTGTAAGGTAACTAAGTTGCACTGACCAGTGTACTCGCAACTTTCATTATTTTACAGTTCTTCCTTGCTATCCTTAGCTATGGGATAGGTCAGGAAGCTCTCCGTCTTTATACCTGCCTGCACTGACCCGTGTACTCACAGTTAGGTTAAGACCAAGAGGTTGGTTAGGGATTGGTGTATAGCAGACTGCACTGACCCGTGTACTCACAGTCCTGGTCACACCCTGGAATCGGCAGCTACTCCGATCTCACCCTGTCTGCCTTCCTCTGATTTTGGTAACATAGTCACACCTTCGTTATCGTTGTCGTGTGTGAGTTGTTTGGAGCCAAGGAGGGCATGGTGGGCAGGTTACTCATTTAAAGAGCATGAGGTCGACCCCGGCCGTGCAGGCACATCCTGGGTAGCTGTTCTGAGAGCGAGAGGGGTCTGTAACCTCGCTTTCAAACTTGGTGGGCACCTGGTGAGGTCAGGTGAAGATATTGAGAGATAAGCCTTTACAACAGCACCTCATAGCCTCTTTTCTGAAGAGTGTAGAGAGGGGAGAAGGGGTGTTGGAGAGAGAGAAAGCTGTTGGAGTGGCTTTGTTATGTGTGTTATTAGTCTGTAGGCTATACGTCGTCGAGGTGTCCCCCGACTGAGTGCAAGCATGTGAAACACACTAGGACGTACAACCACACCCACTAAATGTCCACCTTAGCTGGGATCAAACCCAGGTCAAGCAGCTTCACACGTGAGCATGCTCTCCACTCGAATGCCGCAGCTTTCACTGGAGTGAAGCTAGTCGGGACTTGCTTCTTCTTCTTTCTTCTTGTTCCTTTCGTTTCTCCAACTTCTGTACTTCCGTTTCTCTTGATTTTCTTCTGTCTTCTGCTGTTCTCTTGGTCTGCTGCTGCTCTCTTATTTCCCGTTCTCTCTTCTGTCTTCCTTCCTTCTTTCTTCCTGTCTCTTGTATCATTCTTCTTACTATTCCTTCGTCTGTCATCTTTCCGTTCTCATATTTCTCGTATTTTACTGAGGTTAGAGGTTGGATTAGATTATACTACACTAAGGTTAGGTAAAGACTACTTTAAGGTTGGGAAAGAAAGAATATAATGTGTGTCTGGAAGTAGAGACAGGCAGTCATTAAAATAATAAGCTTTCGTAATAGCATGGGAATTGTTAAAACATCTGAAGTAATAGTAGACATATTGTTAACCATGTTGCACTCTCTTATTTTATTCTGGCTATTATTAGACTATTTTCTTAAGATAAGAAAGGGACTGTTGGTGCCAAAAAGGAATAATTCCCATATATTCAGCGCCTTTGATTGCTAGAGATCCTACCTAAGCTGTTAAAATCGTCTAGTCTTAGCAAATATAAATTGAAAACAAACGCCATGTTGCTGAAAGGTTAACAAATTAGGGAGAGTGTTGCCTATGGGAAGTCAGTCGAAGACAGAGAGCTGCGACGCTCGAATGGAGAGCACGCTCACGTGTGAATCTGCTTGACTTGGGTTCGGTCCCAGCCAAGGCGGACATTTAGTGGGTGTGGTACATGTCCTAGCATGTATATCATGTTTGCACCCAGTCGGGGGACACCTCGACGACGACGTATACAGACTAATAACACACATACCAAAGTCATTCCAACAGCTTCCTCATTCTAGAACGCCCCTTCTCTGCTGTATACACTTTCCCAGCCGTATGGAGCGTACTGTCTGACTGCGTAATTGGATTTGAAATGTAAGAGAGGAATGTTGAGTTGTGGAAGAATATTTGATAACTCCAAGTATTTTAATACTATTTGGTTCGAGGAGTGTCTTTTTGGACTTAAAAGAAATCGGCCTTCAGCCAGGAGATATTTGTTATCGAAATGTGTACAAATTTAGTTTGAAGGGTGTCATAGTTGTCATATTTAAGTTTAAAGAAAGTCTGGGAATGCGTTTCTTGTTACCCTAGGAGATGAACTAAAATACATTGCTCGAAAATGTAAAAAACAAGCAAGATCCCCAACAATAATGAAACACAATGCCATGTAACCCAACAAGAGATCGGATCAGAGAGTGTTAAAGATTACAGGTCGTGTAGTGGTGTTTATATTTTTCACCAGTGCTTAGGATATTAGAGCGGGAGGTTTTAATCCCTTCTGTACCGGCGTTGTCTTTTTAGTTATATTTTAGATATATTTATACAAATTTATGCAATTTAAGAAAGATAATTATATGGTATTAAAAAGGGTTAAGTGAGATAGTTCGAAGCCTGTTAGTTGCTGGAGGACCTTTTTAACCCTTATTTAGCGGCGAGCAACATAAGTCGAGTTAAATAAAGCTGGACTATGTGGCGGCGCTCGACATAACTCGAGTGGCAATTTCAGCACGTAATGTGGCTGAGAGAGAGAGACAAGTGGTGGCAGGAGACTAGCGAGCGTATGACTGCTCCAGACCACCGCGGCGAACCTACTGACACAAATCTCAGCTCCCTCCTCCCTCTCTCACTCGCTACATACTCAATTATGTACTGAAAGTACCGAATTACCTGCTTTTTGCACTCGCGTTGCACGGTTATTGCAAGAAAACTATCCATCATACAAGGATCGTTATGGTGTCATTCGAAAGCTCTGTTTATGCCCTTTCAGGGATAGGTACTTGTTTTACGTTCTGGGTCTTATTTAGGCATGAAAATGATCACATAAACAGCCCTATTTTGGCTAAAAACACCCCGCTGTGCGGTACACATAAATAAACCGCATAGGCCGCTCGTAAGGTGTTAAACTGAATAAAATAGTCTGATAGTAGCCAGAATATAATGAAAAGGATGTCACCAGTATATAATGGGTTAAGAGGGTATCACACTGGGCCACATTTTCGCCCTTCTCCGATCTCCGTCTTCAGCCAGTAGCGCAGGCAGCTCCTAGCACACAGTACAGGCTTTACCCACTGGCTTTACCACGGTTAAGCGATCGTTATATTGTGGTGTTTCACCTAAACTGTAGAAAATGGATTGATATTGACACATTTTGTGTAATAGAACCCAATATATACGCTAAGGTTGCTATGTTTTGCGTTTGAAGCTTATATAAGTAGCTACGAGGAAGTTTTTCGCAATATATACAGCCTGACGGCACCCCTGTCGTTACCGTGGCACTAAGCGATCGTTATATTGTGCTGTTTCACCTATAATGGAGAGTAATATGGATTTATATCGATAATTATATTGCAATATGACTCAATCTACACGTTTGCGTTATTATTTTTTGTATTTGGAGCATATGTGAGGAAATATTTTGAACTTTTCGGAGGTTTTAGAATGCTTTAGATTCATACCAATCGCTGTGGCATAGGAATTAACAGTGGCTATTTAGCTGCAAGTGGACGTAGCTATTTTAGCATAAATTCGCCTAGTTTATGTCTATCCGCAGCCCTTCTCACAATCAAACCACACAATTTTGTAGCAAAATATATATTTCAGCGTCATACTGTATGCTTGAGATATCATTGAGAATAAATGTGAGCCGTATTGAGGCTGACGATTTACCTCTGTCAAAAGACGTTGCTTCCCACCCAGTATGGGCTGCATCGTAGCTCTGTCAAACGGCGATATTTGTGCCAGAGAAGGGAGGTAGTTCCATTTTTTTGCGGTAGAAGGGCGAAAATTGGACCCGTGTGTTACCTCCTGTGACTCATAAACTGCGAAGATATGGTAGTTCAAACCCTCTAGCTGCCAAGCGAAGGTATTTGGTTCTATTCTGATGAAAATCGTCATAGTACCATATACAGTATATAATTACTACTTATCCATATGCGCCTATTTTGCTTTTATTATGAACATGTGAACATTTAAGAACAATAAAATAAGTGGGAATAGTATTTGGGGGGTGAAAAAGACGTATTATTGCCGCAAGGTCATATCATGAGGCGAGAGCTGGGGGGACGTATATCCTCCCTCTCGCAGCTCTCAAGCGACACTGGCGGGTCTGAGTAGAAGTCTCTGTGTTGCAAGGATCTCTAGCTGCCTTACCCGTGTTAAAGAAACCGGGAGAGGGAAATTCGTGCCAAAAATTACCCGATAAAAGGGGGAATATGAGGAAAGATAGCTGATAATTGAGGAGGGGGGAAAAGGAGGGGAAGGGGGGTGGGGGACACATATGTAGGAGTGGTAGAAAGTAATGAAAGGGAATTATCTCGCCTAATCACAAAATGCTTTGTTTTGAGTGACACTGGGGTGTTTCCTAAGTTTTTTTTTATGCTCTGGATCTATTGAGGACAGTCGCAGTGCACTAGAAAAAACTCTATTGAGGACGGTTGCCATTTATGGGTTAATGAAGGGGTAAGACATGTACTGTGGGTGTGAGGGCGGTGTTTACTATCAGTATGTGTGAGAGAGAGAAAGATAATCAGATATAGAAGATGATAACATTACCTCCCCCCTCTCTCTCTCTATATATATATATATATATATATATATATATATATATATAGAGAGAGAGAGAGAGAGAGAGAGAGTGTGTATGAGCCGTAAATGCGTATGAGTTGAAATATATAAGTGTGTGTGGGCGTAGGCGTGAACTGTTTACAACATGCATATAGGCGTGAGTCCCTGTATGTGGGCGTCTATTTCGGGGTGTATGTAGGTGTGTGTGTGTGTGTGTGTCTGTCTACCCCCCTTCTCTCACTCTCTTGTGTGTGTGTGTGCGTGAGTGCATGTGCGTCTCTTCCTCTGTGTACGTATTGGTGTTAACATGTGCAAGTTAATGTGTCAGTGTATGTTAGTTGTCCGGGAGTTTGTATATGTCTTATTTTATGTGTGTGCTATATGTGTCAGTCTCTCTCTCTCTTTCTGACATATACACACCCATGTTGCTATATCTGTTGGCTGTTCTTACATCGATTGCTAATTCTGTCAGCCCCCAAACACACACCCACACCCACGCTGGTAGACCCTGCCAAGACTCCATGTCCGCAGTTAGTGTCATGATCAGTATTTTAGAATTGGGATGAAGTAATGTTTGTGTTTGTCACCTGGCGAAATATTTAGAAAACTCTCTCTCTCTCTAACTATTTTTATCTATCTATATATCTACCTATTTATCTATTTATCTATCTATCTATCTATCTATCTATCTATCTATATATATATATATATATATAAATATATATATATATATATATATATATATATATATATATATATATATATATATATATATATTAGTAAAGCCAGGTAATAAATTTTCTTTAATACATACGAGGTTGAAAGAAATGGCAATTTCTGGGTTGGAAATTTTATTATTCAAAGTTTCCAGGTCTCTGATGAGTTTTCGCTGGGTGGCAGGAAGTAGATGAAGGAGATGAGCAAAATTCATGGTGGTACAGGGTTACATAAATGTAAATGATGATACAGGATATACGACGCGTTTCACTGGACAACCAGCATTATCAAGTAAGGAAGGAATGATATAAAAGGTAAACAGGAAGGGTATATATAGAGGGTGGAGGATCAGAGGAGGCGAAAAACAAGGGGCAAAAATCTACTATTGGTGGAAGGGGATTCTGGAAAAGAGAAATGGGGGAACCGCTTCACGCATGCGCACTGGATGCGGGATGGTTGGTTGGTGGGGTCGAAGCTGATTGGCTGCGTGGCCTAAGTTGTGTGGCGCCTGCGGAAGACGGAGCTGAAGGAGGTAGCGCGGGGGGCTGCATCAAGGGCACCGGGGGGCGAGGGGGGGTGTTAGGTCCTGTAGGAAAGTGCCTTTTGGCAGAAGGAAGGATCTGAAGGTCCAGAGTTTGGTTGTTGATGTTGGGATGTAAGGCTTGGATATATAAAGCTTCGAGTATAGGTAATCTCCTTGGGTCACTTTCTTTATCGAGTATGGTGGTGTGTTTCTCTAACTCGTTGCGTGTGAGGTGAGGGTGGTTAGGGGTGAGATAGTGGTCTTTGATGGCTCCAGCCTGAAGGTGAAGAGTTAGCCGACGTGAAAGACGAGTCTGCGTCATACCAATATAGGAATGAGGTCCACAGTCCTCATAATTACAGGTATGTTGGTAAATGACGTGATCGTCGGTCATCCACCGGTCATGGTCGGTTATCCATCAAGATAAAGAGCCCGATGACCGACGATCACGTCATTTACCAACATACCTGTAATTATGAGGACTGTGGACCTCATTCCTATATTGGTATGACGCAGACTCGTCTTTCACGTCGGCTAACTCTTCACCTTCAGGCTGGAGCCATCAAAGACCACTATCTCACCCCTAACCACCCTCACCTCACACGCAACGAGTTAGAGAAACACACCACCATACTCGATAAAGAAAGTGACCCAAGGAGATTACCTATACTCGAAGCTTTATATATCCAAGCCTTACATCCCAACATCAACAACCAAACTCTGGACCTTCAGATCCTTCCTTCTGCCAAAAGGCACTTTCCTACAGGACCTAACACCCCCCCGCGTTACCTCCTTCAGCTCCGTCTTCCGCAGGCGCCACACAACTTAGGCCACACCCCTCGACACGCAGCCAATCAGCTTCGACCCCACCAACCAACCACCATCCCGCATCCAGTGCGCATGCGTGAAGCGGTTCCCCCCTTTCTCTTTTCCAGAATCCCCTTCCACCAATAGTAGATATTTGCCCCTTGTTTTTCGCCTCCTCTGATCCTCCACCCTCTATATATACCCTTCCTGTTTACCTTTTATATCATTCCTTCCTTACTTGATAATGCTGGTTGTCCAGTGAAACGCGTCGTATATCCTGTATCATCATTTACATTTATGTAACCCTGTACCACCATGAATTTTGCTCATCTCCTTCATCTACTTCCTGCCACCCAGCGAAAACTCATCAGAGACCTGGAAACTTTGAATAATAAAATTTCCAACGCAGAAATTGCCATTTCTTTCAACCTCGTATGTATTAAAAAAAAAATATATATATATATATATATATATATATATACAGTATATGTATATATATATATATATATATATATATAGAGTATATACTGTATATATACTGTATATACTCAAAGATAAATGTAATGAAGCCATACAACACTTATCTTCTGATCTAGCTGCTATTTCCAATTGGGGCAGAGAAAACCTTGTTGCCTTTAACGCCTTACGAGCGGGCCCGTAAGGAATTTCTACTACCCGCCAAGCGGGTGGTTTTACCCTAAATGGCCTTGTTTCTGTGCTCTTTTTCATGCATAAACAAGAGCCAGAGCGTAATACAATTATGTATCCCTGAAAGGGCGTTAATTCAGCTTTCCAATGACACCAGAACCATCCTTCTACGACCACGCGTTCTCTTGCAACGATCGTGCAAGACGAAGGAAAAATCCCTAAAATACGGTAATTTCTTTACATAATACCCTGTGTAGTGAGGGAGGGAGGGTGGATGTGTGTGGAGTAAATGTCAGTAGGCCCGCGGGACCCGTGTCGAAAGGTCAGAGCCCGACCTACGCTCCGCCCACCGCTCGTCTCTCTCTCAGAGGCAATATTGCTCCAAAATTGCACACAGACTTAAGTTGGGCCCCGCTCTTTGGGCAGGTGTTCTCTATACGGACTTAAGTCGGTCCCCGCTAAAGAAGGGTTAATGCTTCCAAAACCCAATTTCTCCATCTATCTACCCGTCCGGAACTCCCAGCGGACTATCCCTTATTCTTTAATAATAAAAATATCAGTCCTTCATCTTCTCTCAATATTCTTGGTGTCTCTTTTTCTTCTGCTCTCACTTGGAAAGACCATATTACCAGTCTTGGTAAAGCAGCCTCCCAGAAGCTGGGTGTGCTCAACTGCCTCAAGGGGTTCTTTACCCCTTCACAGCTGCTTGCTTTGTACAGGGTCACAGTGCGTCCTTGTATTAAGTATTGTTCACATGTGTGGGAGGATCCTCTCACACCGCACTCCTAGACAAAGTAGAAAGGAAGGCCTTTCGTATAATTCATTCCCGCCCACTCACGAACTCTCTGCAAATTCTCTCTCTTCGCCGCAATTTTGCATCTCTCTCGCTATTCTATCGCTGCTACAATAATCAGTGCTCCTCAGAGCTCTCCCAGTGTATACCACCTCCTCTATGTAGGGTACGTGGTACCCGTCTTGCAACACAATCCCTCCCCTACTCTGTGCAACTCTCCAACCCAAGAGTGAAACGTTACTCTCAGACTTTCTTCTATTCAACAACTGAACTCTGGAACTCTCTCCCAGAACCAGTCTTTCCTTCTTCCTATGACTTAAATTGCTTCAAACTCCGTGTGTCCAGGCATTTTGGCTCGAACATCCCTTGATTATGGCCCTGTCACTCTTTCAACTATGGGGAGGCACTCGCTACAGGCAGTTCTGTCTTTTGTCTCCCTTACTCACATAGAAAACAAAATATATATATTTTTTCTCATAATAACAAATCAAGCAACAGGTATAATCATAATCAAATAATAATGACAAATGAAGATGCAGCTTTAATCATAATCAAATCATAATCATATTTTTCTTCATAATAATCAATTATTAAAATGTGATTAGTGTTTTTATTCATTTGTATTTTCAAGCCCTTCTAAACAAGGCACAACCCTGCTATAGTATCCCAAGCCGCAAGGAACTCAGCAGCAAGCTTCTAAACAAGGCACAACCCTGCTATAGTATCCCAAGCTGCAAGGAACTCAGCAGCAAGCTTCTAAACAAGGCACAATCCTGCTATAGTATCCCAAGCCGCAAGGAACTCAGCAGCAAGCTTCTAAACAAGGCACAACCCTGCTATAGTATCCCAAGCCGCAAGGAACTCAGCAGCAAGCTTCTAAACAAGGCACAATCCTGCTATAGTATCCCAAGCCGCAAGGAACTCAGCAGCAAGCTTCTTCCTTCTAAACAAGGCACAACCCTGCTATAGTATCACAAGCCGCAAGGAACTCAGCAGCAAGCTTCTAAACAAGGCACAACCCTAGTATCCCAAGCCGCAAGGAACTCAGCAGCAAGCTTCTTCCTTCTAAACAAGGCACAACCCTGCTATAGTATCCCAAGCCGCAAGGAACTCAGCAGCAAGCTTCTAAACAAGGCACAACCCTAGTATCCCAAGCCGCAAGGAACTCAGCAGCAAGCTTCTAAACAAGGCACAACCCTGCTATAGTATCACAAGCCGCAAGGAACTCAGCAGCAAGCTTCTAAACAAGGCACAACCCTAGTATCCCAAGCCAAAAGGAACTCAGCAGCAAGCTTCTTCCTTCTAAACAAGGCACAACCCTGCTATAGTATCCCAAGCCGCAAGGAACTCAGCAGCAAGCTTCTAAACAAGGCACAACCCTGCTATAGTATCCCAAGCCGCAAGGAACTCAGCAGCAAGCTTCTTCCTTCTAAACAAGGCACAACCCTGCTATAGTATCCCAAGCCGCAAGGAACTCAGCAGCAAGCTTCTAAACAAGGCACAACCCTGCTATAGTATCCCAAGCCGCAAGGAACTCAGCAGCAAGCTTCTAAACAAGGCACAACCCTGCTATAGTATCCCAAGCCGCAAGGAACTCAGCAGCAAGCTTCTTCCTTCTAAACAAGGCACAACCCTGCTATAGTATCCCAAGCCGCAAGGAACTCAGCAGCAAGCTTCTAAACAAGGCACAACCCTGCTATAGTATCCCAAGCCGCAAGGAACTCAGCAGCAAGCTTCTAAACAAGGCACAACCCTGCTATAGTATCCCAAGCCGCAAGGAACTCAGCAGCAAGCTTCTAAACAAGGCACAACCCTGCTATAGTATCCCAAGCCGCAAGGAACTCAGCAGCAAGCTTCTAAACAAGGCACAACCCTAGTATCCCAAGCCGCAAGGAACTCAGCAGCAAGCTTCTAAACAAGGCACAACCCTGCTATAGTATCCCAAGCCGCAAGGAACTCAGCAGCAAGCTTCTAAACAAGGCACAACCCTGCTATAGTATCCCAAGCCGCAAGGAACTCAGCAGCAAGCTTCTAAACAAGGCACAACCCTGCTATAGTATCCCAAGCCGCAAGGAACTCAGCAGCAAGCTTCTAAACAAGGCACAACCCTGCTATAGTATCCCAAGCCGCAAGGAACTCAGCAGCAAGCGTCTTCCTTCTCAAACTCAAAGAATACAGGAACACCTCAATGACAAATTTCGTTCTGTTGGATATGTTTGCATTACAGTTGATATTTGGACTAACAGACAAATGCGTTCATACATTGGCATCACATGTTATTTCATTGAAAATGTCACGCTCCAGTCTACAATGTTAGCTTGCAGAAGATTTAAAGGGTCCCACACTGCAGAAAAGATTCATGATACAGTCACTGAAATCATCACTAGCTTCAACCTAAGAAAGTAATGTAGCCTACAAGAAATATAGTTTATAATCATATTGTTTTTCAATTTTATATTTATTTTGCACTAAGCAATTACTTGTTTTCATTTTTGCTAAACTCAACAAATGAATACACTTATGAATGTAGCCTACAAGAAGTATAGTTTATCATCATATTGTTTCTCAATTATATACAGTATATAATTTGCATTGAGCAAATCTTTGTTTTAATTTTTGCTAAACACAACAAATTAATACATTTATGAAAGGCTTAAGAGACTATCAAATTAAATAAACAACACATAAATGAGAAGTAATGTACTGTAGAACAAAACCAATAAAACCTCTTATACAAAATGTAAGTTATTTTTTATAACAACAGTTGGTAAGTGATTAAATTAGTTTGTTTATATTACTCATATATAAAGAAGCAAAATGCACCAAATAGATGTGGTTTGCTTTAAGTTATTGTCAATTGCAATACAAAACACTGTTGACTAATATATAACTGAACATAATATTGACCTTAATAATAATCATTACTGTTCACAAATAATCACATTAAAATTTGATTATCATCACAATCTAATCATAATCAAGCAAAACTAGTAAAAATCTCTTCATAATAAAAATACAAAAAGCGAGATAATCATAATCAAATCATAATCAGAAAAAACAGGAGAAATCATAATCTAATAATAATAGAACAAATATTCCGGATAATAATCAAAATAAAATCATAATTTGTTGTTATAATCATGCCCAAGTAAGAATATACTGTATATATATATATATATTCTTACTTATATAAGTAATTTAGAAAATTGCGTATTCACGTTGTGTCCCTAAATGAGCAGATATGCAATCTGTGTATTCAGAGAGCCCTACAATCTTTAGAAATTCAGTCATACAAACTTATTGAACAATTTGCATCAAAATTGAGTTAGGATTAACTATGTATGTGAAGCATAAAGTGAAACCCTTTACAACCCTGTGTGAGGCAGTGTACTCCTGTGATCACAGTCATGTTGACAGTGAAGCGAGCTGTGTCGTTCACTCGGAACTTTAAACTCAGGTGTTTTTGCGGCTTGGATAGGAGATGGTGAGTGTAAACTACTTTATGATAGGGTTGTGTATCTTAGAAATGTTTTTGTTTAATTATATATGACGTAATGTGTAATCTAATACTATTATACCATATAACTCTTTTGAATCTGAAACGGTTAGAAGCAGTGTGAATCATGTTTGATGAATTTTCATTTACAGTATATCCATATAAATTCAACTATTTAGAGTAGATAAATCGTTTTTGTTTTAATACCTTTCTTCATACAATGACCTATACATAAAACTATAATTCATAGCTCTTAAACACCTCAGACAAAATAAACCAAAAAGGATCTATCTATCTATCTATTGCCTGACGCCGTGATCCCCGAAGGGGTGGCCACGAACGAACCGCCCCCATGCACCTCTGTCCCCAGTCAGTCGACGCCCCTCCCCCCAACCAGCACCGCCTTCGTTCATGTAGTTCCTCACTCCATCCTTCCACCTCATATTCGGTCTACCTCTCCCCCTCTGTCCCTCCACCTCGCTCTCGTACACCCTCTTAGTCATTCTCTCGCTTTCCATACGTTCCATATGGCCGAACCATCTCAAGTTGTTCCTTTTCACACTTTCCAAAAAGGATATGCACCTATTATCGTGCAAGTACTATACGGGTATATACTCCTGTGTTTATTATATTATCATGCAAGTACTATACGGGTATATACTCCTGTGTTTATTATATTATCATGCAAGTACTATACGGGTATATACTCCTGTGTTTATTATATTATCATGCAAGTACTATACGGGTATATACTCCTGTGTTTATTATATTATCATGCAAGTACTATACGGGTATACTCCTGTGTTTATTATATTATCGTGCAAGTACTATACGGGTATATACTCCTGTGTTTATTATATTATCATGCAAGTACTATACGGGTATATACTCCTGTGTTTATTATATTATAATGCAAGTACTATACGGGTATATACTCCTGTGTTTATTATATTATCGTGCAAGTACTATACGGGTATATACTCCTGTGTTTATTATATTATCATGCAAGTACTATACGGGTATATACTCCTGTGTTTATTATATTATCGTGCAAGTACTATACGGGTATATACTCCTGTGTTTATTATATTATCGTGCAAGTACTATACGGGTATACTCCTTTGTTTTTTTTATTATCGTGCAAGTACTATACGGGTATATACTCCTGTGTTTATTATATTATCGTGCAAGTACTATACGGGTATACTCCTGTGTTTATTATATTATCATGCAAGTACTATGCGGGTATACTCCTGTGTTTATTATATTCATATAAAATTAACTAGTGACGATAGACAAATTCGAAAGGGATTTTTGGAGAGTGCATGCAATATACTTCTTTTTTTCAAATATAAAAATCTAGTATCGTTTCTTAATTTTGATTTACGATAATGCGAATTCTGAAGCTGTTGGAAAACAAATGTAGTCTGCATCAGTATTATTAATTATTATTATATATTTTGCGGGTTTTGCTACTGAAATATCGTAGATTGGCCTTTCCTCTTTAATTGAGATATAATAAATTGTAGTAAAGGCAATTCTTAATGCTCAAAGTCAATGTACAGTAGAATGAATATGATATTTTCTAACTGTCAAGTACCGATTTACTGTATATGTTCTTCATATAAAAACAATTATGGATGACAAATAAATTATGATGACACATTTGGAATGAGCGTTACAAATGCTTCATACTTCATATACAATATGTATTGCTCAGCATACTGTATAATGAAATATGTATTGCTCAGCATACTGTATAATGAAATATGTATTGCTCAGCATACTGTATAATGAAATATGTATTGCTCAGCATACTGTATAATGAAATATGTATTGCTCAGCATACTGTATAATGAAATATGTATTGCTCAGCAACTGTATAATGAAATATGTATGCTCAGCATACTGTATAATGAAATATGTATTGCTCAGCATACTGTATAATGAAATATGTATTGCTCAGCATACTGTATAATGAAATTTTGACCGTGCAAACTCGAGAAAACTAAAAAGTATTTGTTATATATCCATTTTCAATGTGGTAATAATATGATCTTATGGGATTTTTCTTCTGGTTTTATAATAATATGGGTCTTGTTCTATTTTTGGATGTATAATACATTGCATGTAAAAGCGATGTTTGTTTTTTAAAACAGAGCGATAAAAATAGCGCTTAAGAGTGAGCAGTAGTGGTAATATCTGACCCCAAAACTTAAGCGAGAGTGAAAGGGTTAAGCAGTATTATATTATGCAATAATGAATTAACTACCAGTACTGACTGCATTAGTATTAGTTTATAACTAGTTTTGATAGTAGTTTCATATGCAATATTATTATCTTTATTATTCGTGACCAGTATATGAGATTAAAATGCGAGACAGATGTTGTGTCACTGTTGGCAGCTTAGTTAATAGGTCGAGTATAGCCGTCTGCATCTCTCTCTCTCTCTCTATGTTTTTAATATATTATGTTCAAACAACCTCATAGGCGTCAATAATAATTGCTGTTGCATGCATATATTTGTACTACTTTCTACATATCCACATACTCCTCTCTCTTTCTCTCTCACTTGGGTTAGATAGATTAACTACAAACAGTCTAGTTAAGTATTGTGTGCCAGTGTGTGTGTGTATGTGTGTGTGTGTGTGTGTGTGCGTGTGAGTGTGTGCGTGTGCGTGCGTGTGTGTGTGATACCATCCCATGTCAGGCCCATAAATAAGATCTGGGCCACAGAGTCACATTAGTCTGATTCAATAGTTTTGTGAGACTTCTATTTATATATACTGCACAGCTGTCTTAACAAAGTCTCTATTAGGTTTATATTAAATCTCTCTTCTTAATAGAAATCTCCCGAAGCCTCATGCTGCGCTATTATTTGTTTCTTTCACGTAAATTACATAGATTAGCAGCAGGCAGCGTCGTAAGGATCAATACATCTGTTGTTGCTTTCTTTCTTTTGTACTTTGTTGCAGCAGACGTTGTCGAACAGCTTATATACAGAGGCCGGAAAGCATTATCAAAACTCCTCGGTATTGTTCAGGCTAACTAAAGCATACGTGATGCAATTATTGATTCCGCAATATTAAGGGGACCGACCTGCTTATTCTCTCTGGGGTTTATGTATTCGGCTCCATTATTCAGCCTACTGTTTAAAGACGTTTCTTCCCATTCAGGTATAGATTTTCTCCTGGCGAGCTATAGCGAGCCATCATTGTATGGAGGCTTCGCCGGAGAATTTTGTTTTACTTAAAAATGTACAAATTAAGTCAGCTGTCTAAAACATAAGCTAAACTATGCTGGAACGCTATCACTCGCCAGGTTCAAATCGACACCTGGATGAGGATAACTGTCTCAAAACAGTAGGCTGAGTGGGGTTGAATGGCTACTACCTATATACAAAACAGTAGGCTGAGTGGGGTTGAATGGCTACTACCTATATACAAAACAGTAGGCTGAGTGGGGTTGAATGGCTACTACCTATATACAAAACAGTAGGCTGAGTGGGGTTGAATGGCTACTACCTATATACAAAACAGTAGGCTGAGTTGAATGGCTACTACCTATATACAAAACAGTAGGCTGAGTGGGGTTGAATGGCTACTACCTATATACAAAACAGTAGGCTGAGTGGGGTTGAATGGCTACTACCTATATACAAAATAATCAGGTCGGTTCCCTTAAGGTGTTGACTTGGTTATATGTACAGTAGGTCCACTCATTGACCAATATTGTTAGTCACCCACACTACACTGGTATCAACAAGGCCTAAGAGATTTGGGGATAATAACAGAGAGGTGGTCATTCTCATTAGTTAGTCGTGAAGCTCCTATACCCTGTTCCAAAGAAGTAGAATAAAACTCTTGCACATTATCCTCTATAACTCACAAACGACTAGGCTATTCGAAATACATTTTATAGCATTTGGGAAGGGTCAGCCAAGGAATGGGCGTGGAAATTTACAGCCCATTTACTCAAGCCCTTTTTGAGTTACAGAGGTTAGAGTTCACGATTTCTGGCCTAACAATTTGGATCAGGGTATAGCAAAGTTACTAACATTTACAAATTGGAAGACCAGCGACAGCGATCTATTTTATGTACAGTATTATACTGCATATGTATCGTGAATTGGAAGACCAGCGACAGCGATCTATTTTATGTACAGTATTATACTGCATATGTATCGTGAATTCACTCACACGATCTTGTTCTCGATCGGTCGGTGTGTCAACGCAATTTAATTTAGAAAAATAAATAAATAATTAAATAAATATAACGATAAATAAATAATTAAATAAATATAACGATAAATAAATAATTAAATAAATATAACATAACAATAATGAAATAAATAAATAAATAAATAAATATAACATAACAATAATGAAATAAATAAATAAATAAATATAACATAACAATAAATAAATAAATAAATAAATAAATATAACATAACAATAATGAAATAATAATCATTCATCAATTATAGGAAGTCCTAGATTTATTACCTTCGTCACCGAAGTTGAAGAAGGTTATAAGAACATAAGAACATAAGAAAACGGGAGTCTGCAGAAAGCCGATTGGCCCAAGCAAGGCAGATCCCTGTCCCACACAACCCCAATTACAAAGCCCAATTATAGGCTCAACACTCTAATACCCTGAGGATCATCTTACCAAAACGGTTAGAGATTAACGCAGGATTACGGGGGTCTGCAGAGCGCTGATTGGCCCAACCCTGCTGATCCCCCTTCACACCCAACCCTTCTCGTCCATATGCTTATCCAATTTTATCTTAAAGCTCCCTATCGTTTTTAATCCCACTATAGCACTTGGTAGTCCATTCCACCCATCTACAACTCTGTTACCAAACCAATATTTGCCTATATCTTTTCTGAAACGAAATTTATCTAATTTGAAACCATTGGTACGAGTTCTTTCGCTATCACTGAGCTTTAGTACATTTGTCATGTCCCCTTTGTTAATCCCACTAACCCACTTGGAACACCTCTATCATATCCCCTCTAACTCTGCGTCTCTCTAACGAATGTAAGCCTAATTTCTTCAACCTTTCTTTATACGGAAGATTTCTAATATTATGGATCATTTTTGTCATTCTACGTTGTACTCTCTCCAATGAATCTATGTCCATTCTGTAATAAGGACACCAAAATTGAACAGCATAATCCATATGGGGTCTCACTAATGACAAGTAAAGTTTTAAGATAACATCAGCAGTTCTGTTACTCACACTCCTTGAGATGAACCCCGAGAATCCTGTTTGCCTTGTTTCGAACGCTTATACACTGTTGTCTAGGCTTCAAATCATTGCTAACAAACACACCTAGATCCTTCTCACAATTCGAGTTTTCTAATTCCACATTAGCTAGTTTATATTTAACATTTGTATGCATCTTCCCTATCTTTAATACCTTGCATTTGTCAATGTTAAACTTCATCTGCCAATTTACTGACCATTCGTGTAAGGTATCTAGATCCCTTTGGAGGCACTCTATATCTCTATCTGAATCAATTGTTCTCCCCATCTTGGTATCGTCTGCAAATTTACTTATCCTACTAGTTATACCTAAATCAAGGTCATTTATGTATATAACAAACAACAGAGGACCTAATACAGATCCCTGGGGGACACCACTTTTGACTGCTCCCCATTCTGACTTCGTACCATTTATGCTGACTCTCTGCTTCCTACCAATTAGCCATGACCTAATCCATCCCAACAACGCCCCACCTATTCCATGCGCCTCAACCTTTCTCATCAATCTCTCGTGGGGGACTCTGTCGAAAGCTTTACTGAAATCTAAATATATTATATCATATGACTTGTCATTATCTACTGCTTCATATACCTCTGAGAAAAAACTAAGCAAATTAGTAAGGCAAGAACGTCCCTGAGTGAATCCATGCTGAGAAGAATTTATTAAATTAAATGTATCTAAGTGGTTTCTAATTTTACTAGCAATAATTGACTCTAGTAGCTTTCCTATGATTGATGTAAGACTAATGGGACGGTAATTGGATGCTATTGATTTGTCACCTTTTTTGAAGATCGGAACTACGTTTGCAAGCTTCCAAGCTTCTGGAACTATACCTGTCTCCAATGACTTGTTAAATAAAAATGTTAATGGGTAACTTAACTCATCCCTACATTCTTTTAATACTCTAGCATATACCTCATCAGGACCAGGCGATTTATGAGGTTTCAGTCTGTCAATTTCCTTAAGCACATCATTTCTACTTATAGTAACCGTACTTAACCTATTTTCTATACTATCGCTATATACCTTACGGACTTCTGGAAACTGTGCCAAATTTTCATTAGTGAAAACGGAAAGAAATTGACCATTTAATGTACTGCACATTTCTAAATCATTTTCTGTCATTTCTCCTATCGAAGTTTTAAGGGGACCAATTACATCTCTAACCTTGGATTTATATATTTGGTAAAAAGCTTTAGGATTATTTTTTGAGTCATTGGCAACCTTAATTTCATAATTTCTTTTTTCTTTCCTAATATCCTTTTTTACCTGTCTTGATAGATTCTGATAGTAAGCAAGTAGGTGAATTTCGCCTTTTCTAATTTTTCTATATATTCCTCTCTTTTGTCCTAGAAGATCTAATAGTCTATTATTCATCCATTTGGGTTGGTTCTGTGTTGATCTAAATTTTCTTTTGGGATGTATTTATTTTGTGCATTGAATACTGACTTGATAAAATTATCGTATGTATCTACCAAGGTTGACGTCTCTTCCTGACTTAAGATGACAGGTGCCTGAGAAGGGGTACACTCATTTGGACACCTGGATCGACTTAATTTTTTGACCATAGGGTCCGCTAATAGGGCTCTTCTTAACCCACCATAATTGGCTTTTCTAAAGTCAGGTATTAATGTTGTATTCTCCCTGGTATTACCTTTCCATTGTATATTAAAATACACAGAATTGTGGTCACTATTTCCTAGTGGTCCCCTATCTCTACATTATTTACCATATGTTCATTGTTACTGAAAACTAAATCGAGAATATTATTACCTCTAGTCGGCGTATCTATGAATTGAAATAAAAAACTATCTTGTACTACCTCTATAAACTCCTCAGAATCAGAGTCTCCTATTTGATGCTGCCAATTCTAATATTCGGAAAATTAAAATCCCCCATAATGCACACATTGCTAAACCTTGATGCCATTTTAATTTCCTCCCATAATGACGTTCCGTCATTTCTACTCATATTTGGCGGTCTATACATAACTCCAATAACTATGGTCTCACTACCTTCGTTAACCTCTACCCAAACACTTTCATTATCGTTATTTAGTCTAATACCTGATTTAATACAGCTTTTTAATGTACTCCTGACAAACACTGCTATACCGCCACCCCTCTTACTTGTTCGGTCATATTTAATTAAACAAACTATATCCTGGTATATCAAATTCTGCTAAAAAATGCCTGGTTTCTGTATTAATCCACGTTTCAGTTAGCGCTATTATGTCTATATTTTCTTTGCTAACAAGGGCTCTAAGTTCGTTCATTTTGTTACATAGACTCCTACAGTTTGTGTAATATACTCTCAATTTACTTCTTTTCTTTATACCTAATTTACCTTTGTTTTTAGCGACATTTCCATCTTCTGTTGCACCATCACTACTATTATTTGCAGTATATTATTGCCTTCATTTGTTTGTTTGTTTAACTGTAAACAAGATTTATCAAAAATGTATAAACCGATGTTTGGTGGATATATAAGACATGTGCCAAGGAAAAAGTGATTCAATTTAGGCAATCGGTAGAGCGCATACCTTCACCACCGTAAGCGACTCACAAAGTTATGAACCCATGTTCACAAAATTTGGTTGGCAGATAGAATATCCGCCAAGGAAGAAGTGATTCCATTTAGGAGGCGATCGATCGGTAGAGTGAATACCTTCTCCAGCGTAGGCGTAGGTATGCGCTCTCCCGAGTGCCTCTCCAGTAGGCCTATTTGATTGTTTTTCAGGTGGATAACTTAAGATACAGATTTATATATGCAATTTTGTATATACTAAATAATAAGAAATATATATATATATCGTAATGTATAGACAACTACTAACATGGATATATCGCATAATAAATAAACATGAGGTATATAAGTTGCAAGAGTGGCTGTGCACATAATAAACATGAGGTATATAAGTTGCAAGAGTGGCTGTGCACATAATAAACATGAGGTATATATTAAGTTGCAAGAGTGGCTGTGCACATAATAAACATGAGGTATATAAGTTGCAAGAGTGGCTGTGCACATAATAAACATGAGGTATATAAGTTGCAAGAGTGGCTGTGCACATAATAAACATGAGTATATAAGTTGCAAGAGTGGCTGTGCACATAATAAACATGGAGGTATATAAGTTGCAAGAGTGGCTGTGCACATAATAAACATGAGGTATATAAGTTGCAAGAGTGGCTGTGCACATAATAAACATGAGGTATATAAGTTGCAAGAGTGGCTGTGCACATAATAAACATGAGGTATATAAGTTGCAAGAGTGGCTGTGCACATAATAAACATGAGGTATATAAGTTGCAAGAGTGGCTGTGCACATAATAAACATGAGGTATATAAGTTGCAAGAGTGGCTGTGCACATAATAAACATGAGGTATATAAGTTGCAAGAGTGGCTGTGCACATAATAAACATGAGGTATATAAGTTGCAAGAGTGGCTGTGCACATAATAAACATGAGGTATATAAGTTGCAAGAGTGGCTGTGCACATAATAAACATGAGGTATATAAGTTGCAAGAGTGGCTGTGCACATAATAAACATGAGGTATATAAGTTGCAAGAGTGGCTGTGCACATAATATACATGAGGTATATAAGTTGCAAGAGTGGCTGTGCACATAATAAACATGAGGTATATAAGTTGCAAGAGTGGCTGTGCACATAATAAACATGAGGTATATAAGTTGCAAGAGTGGCTGTGCACATAATAAACATGAGGTATATAAGTTGCAAGAGTGGCTGTGCACATAATAAACATGAGGTATATAAGTTGCAAGAGTGGCTGTGCACATAATAAACATGAGGTATATAAGTTGCAAGAGTGGCTGTGCACATAATAAACATGAGGTATATAAGTTGCAAGAGTGGCTGTGCACATAATAAACATGAGGTATATAAGTTGCAAGAGTGGCTGTGCACATAATAAACATGAGGTATATAAGTTGCAAGAGTGGCTGTGCACATAATAAACATGAGGTATATAAGTTGCAAGAGTGGCTGTGCACATAATAAACATGAGGTATATAAGTTGCAAGAGTGGCTGTGCACATAATAAACATGAGGTATATAAGTTGCAAGAGTGGCTGTGCACATAATAAACATGAGGTATATAAGTTGCAAGAGTGGCTGTGCACATAATAAACATGAGGTATATAAGTTGCAAGAGTGGCTGTGCACATAATAAACATGAGGTATATAAGTTGCAAGAGTGGCTGTGCACATAATAAACATGAGGTATATAAGTTGCAAGAGTGGCTGTGCACATAATAAACATGAGGTATATAAGTTGCAAGAGTGGCTGTGCACATAATAAACATGAGGTATATAAGTTGCAAGAGTGGCTGTGCACATAATAAACATGAGGTATATAAGTTGCAAGAGTGGCTGTGCACATAATAAACATGAGGTATATAAGTTGCAAGAGTGGCTGTGCACATAATAAACATGAGGTATATAAGTTGCAAGAGTGGCTGTGCACATAATAAACATGAGGTATATAAGTTGCAAGAGTGGCTGTGCACATAATAAACATGAGGTATATAAGTTGCAAGAGTGGCTGTGCACATAATAAACATGAGGTATATAAGTTGCAAGAGTGGCTGTGCACATAATAAACATGAGGTATATAAGTTGCAAGAGTGGCTGTGCACATAATATACATGAGGTATATAAGTTGCAAGAGTGGCTGTGCACATAATAAACATGAGGTATATAAGTTGCAAGAGTGGCTGTGCACATAATAAACATGAGGTATATAAGTTGCAAGAGTGGCTGTGCACATAATAAACATGAGGTATATAAGTTGCAAGAGTGGCTGTGCACATAATAAACATGAGGTATATAAGTTGCAAGAGTGGCTGTGCACATAATAAACATGAGGTATATAAGTTGCAAGAGTGGCTGTGCACATAATAAACATGAGGTATATAAGTTGCAAGAGTGGCTGTGCACATAATAAACATGAGGTATATAAGTTGCAAGAGTGGCTGTGCACATAATATACATGAGGTATATAAGTTGCAAGAGTGGCTGTGCACATAATAAACATGAGGTATATAAGTTGCAAGAGTGGCTGTGCACATAATATACATGAGGTATATAAGTTGCAAGAGTGGCTGTGCACATAATAAACATGAGGTATATAAGTTGCAAGAGTGGCTGTGCACATAATAAACATGAGGTATATAAGTTGCAAGAGTGGCTGTGCACATAATAAACATGAGGTATATAAGTTGCAAGAGTGGCTGTGCACATAATAAACATGAGGTATATAAGTTGCAAGAGTGGCTGTGCACATAATAAACATGAGGTATATAAGTTGCAAGAGTGGCTGTGCACATAATAAACATGAGGTATATAAGTTGCAAGAGTGGCTGTGCACATAATAAACATGAGGTATATAAGTTGCAAGAGTGGCTGTGCACATAATATACATGAGGTATATAAGTTGCAAGAGTGGCTGTGCACATAATAAACATGAGGTATATAAGTTGCAAGAGTGGCTGTGCACATAATAAACATGAGGTATATAAGTTGCAAGAGTGGCTGTGCACATAATAAACATGAGGTATATAAGTTGCAAGAGTGGCTGTGCACATAATATACATGAGGTATAATAATGAGGTATATAAGTTGCAAGAGTGGCTGTGCACATAATAAACATGAGGTATATAAGTTGCAAGAGTGGCTGTGCACATAATATACATGAGGTATATAAGTTGCAAGAGTGGCTGTGCACATAATAAACATGAGGTACATAAGTTGCAAGAGTGGCTGTGCACATAATAAACATGAGGTACATAAGTTGCAAGAGTTGCTGTGCACATAATATCTCCATTTTAAGTCAACTGACCAAAATTTTCTAAAATAATAAGTTGACTTTTTTCAGTTTGTGTGACGGCGATAACAAATAATGGTGCTTGTATCAAGTGTCGTGTATGAAGAAAGTCGAAAAGCCATATTGTATTGCAATCAAAAGAAATTGTGTGTGTGTGTGTGCGTAATTGTTATGTGACCATGGCACCCAAATACTGGACCAAACCAGTGTGACAATAATAATATTATAATGTGTGGGACCAGTGCCTTTAACTGGTTTCATCTGTCCTCACACCTTGGTCTACAGTCACACATAATATATCGTTAATTACTAATCCAGACCTCTCTCTTGCTCTCTCTCTCTCTCCTCTTTTTATGTGTGTGTGTGTGTAGATGTGTGTTTGTGTGTGTAGATATGTGTGTGTGTGTGTGTGTGTGTGTGTGTGTGTGTGTGTGTGTGTGTGTGTCAGCAAGGCAGCCCAGCACTGCACCAAACCATTGTAACAATAATAAAGTGTGTTAGTGGAGTGCCTCAGTTGGTGTCATCATCTGTCCGGCCGGGCGCCTTGGACCATGCACACATGTACAGTCACAAGCAACAGTTGGCCAACATTCTGCTTCATACACTGTGTCATAATTATTTAAGGGGATAGTTGCTGTTTTTTGGGGTCTATTAATTCATTTATTAATTTATGTTTTACTTTCCTCGCTAGACCTTCCTCAAACTTCGATAAATAGGGCCCTAGACTCCCCCGTAAGATTTGTACATTTTTTGGTCGAAAAATTCTCCGGCTGAAGCCGGTTCCTCTTATAATTACAGGCTCCCTATCGTTCGCCAGGAAAAATTCGAAACCTAAATGGCACGATAGGTCTTAAAATTGACAAAGAAATGGAGCTAAAGGTGTTAAAATCGCCAAACTAATGGGCCGAACGTCTTAACATTTCAAAACTAATGTGGCTACAGCCGCTAAACACGAGGGAGAAAGGTATCTAGAAAAACGAGCCATCTCCTCTTAATTAACCCGTTGAGGATTATGACGCATTTTAACACTTTATTCTGGCTACCATTAGACGATTTTATACAACTTAGGAAAAATCTGTAGGTATCAAAAGTGTAAATACTCTCTCCAATAATCCTCTGAATTCCATATACCCTTCCGAATCTGAATTAAATTGTCTAATGACATCCAGCAGAAAGTGTTAAAAGGCGTGATAATCCTCAAGGGGTTAATTGAGGTACTTTCACTGTTTCATGATATTCGTCCTGCAGAAGTGTCAAGTTAATGTCCCTCTCTCTAGATTTCACACATGTTGTTATCAATGTTTTCAGCGCACTCACAGCAGCGATCGAAAGTCAAGTAACGTCTTTACAACTTCGACTAAATCAGGCTTTCAAGCTTATGTCTAGCTTTAGCAGGACATACCTCAATATGCCATAACAAAATAGGCTTTATATTCAAGTTTAGCTCAAGTATAACAAGCTATTCATTTTAAACAAATATTCTATGGAACATATTTCATATGTTAACGAAAATTGCTAAAGATGTCCAGATTGAATATACAAAAATGTGTCATTGCACTGGAGTAATAATTATTAATCATCTTCAACACTTCTGTTTTTTTATGTTCAACTAAATATACTGTATGTGCATCGATAGAGCCATGAACGATAAACAAACAGCAAACATACCATTTACTTTTCAATAAGTTGACGTATGTTTATCAGTGTTAAAGACAGGGATCTATATATCATATTCTTGTGGATATTTATTGTTTATCTATTTATTATTAATATTATTTGTGCATAATTCCAAGCAGATTTGAGGTGAAAATTGGCAAACATTCAGATAAGACCTATAAAACAATCCCAGTTCACATATTGCCGCTTTTAAATACAAAACTACATAACAAAATCAATTATTTTATTAGCGAAATATTAATTTTTGTTAAAACTCGGGTTGCATTTGTCATAGAGTGTTAATCATCATGAATTTGTCATCCTAATTATTGAGAAGCGGAGTAAAATTGTGTTTTATAATTGACCACTTCAACCACTTGCGAGTTTCAACCTATAAGGAAGTTGGAGCTGCTCTGCCAGCTATAATACGGTTGTATCAATGACACACAAAATGTAATTCAACAAATTTTCTATCAATCAAAAATCATACTGTTATTATTCATATTCTCATTATTATTATATCTGATAAAACTATCGATGTTTGCAGCTCAACTTCCTTATAACCCGCAACTCGCACATTGGCAATTGTCAGCTACAAGAAAGATGACAAAATATGACACCGATATCTGGTCTCCCTGGATGTTATATTTTCGAATAATTACGTAATATTTAGCTTAGGAAGTATCCGTAGATAAGGGGAACACTGTGTTGATTAAGGGGCTAGTGGCTGGGTTTTTGTTTTGGTCTATTAATTTACTTATTCATTTATTTGTTAGTTTCCTCGCTAGACTTCCCTCAGAATTAGAACATCACCCCCTAGACCCCTCCTCAAGATAATTTTTTACATTTTTCGGTAGAAAAATGTACATAGTGCCTATATTGCCTATTGTTTTCCAGGCAGTGGGGAAATGTTAATAATATCTTGAGTTGTCTATACCAGACGTCTGGCATGATTGTTGTCTATACCAGACGTCTGGCATGATTGTTGTCTATACCAGACGTCTGGCATGATTGTTGTCTATACCAGACGTCTGGCATGATTGTTTTCTATACCAGACGTCTGGCATGATTGTTTTCTATACCAGACGTCTGGCATGATTGTTTTCTATACCAGACGTCTGGCATGATTGTTTTCTATACCAGACGTCTGGCATGATTGTTTTCTATACCAGACGTCTGGCATGATTGTTTTCTATACCAGACGTCTGGCATGATTGTTTTCTATACCAGACGTCTGGCATGATTGTTTTCTATACCAGACGTCTGGCATGATTGTTTTCTATACCAGACGTCTGGCATGATTGTTTTCTATACGACGTCTGGCATGATTGTTTTCTATACCAGACGTCTGGCATGATTGTTTTCTATACCAGACGGCATGATTGTTTTGACCTACAGTAATTGTAGTTTACAGAAGTTGAGGTAAGCTCGTGTTATCCTCTCTCTCCGTCTACTGTCATCCAGCTTCACTTTGAATATATGGTTGTTCTTCGCCTCAACCACCTCCTCATCCAACCCATTCCACAGTTCAATAATTCTGTATAGTAACCTAAACTTCTTGATATAACTTTTGCAGGTGGGTTTCTTTATTTTGCAGCCATGGTCCCTCCTTATTTCTGTGTCCCTGATTATCATATCGTCCTTATCCAATCTTTCAAGCCCTGGGATACATTTGTACATCATAATCATTTCGCCTCTCTCTCTCCACTCCTCCAGACTAGGCAAGTTCAGTCTCTCTAATCTATACCCTCATATGACAACTCGTTACGTGTGCCCTACGTGTGTGTGTGTGTGTGTGTAGAAGTTGAGTGTGCCCTGCCTCCCAGAGCTTAATCTTTGTATTTATTACTAGATCTCTTTTTCTTTCTATAATTTTTGACGTGGCCAATTTTCGTCTATTTGAATATTGTTAACACAATGTGACTTCTCCGATTTATGGACTGCCGGACATGCGACATTTACCTTAGTGCTATGTACTACTTTTTATCAGCGGCCAAACAGTATACGCCATCTATTATGGAGATAACAACCGGTTCACCACATTTGGAACAGAATACCGGTTATGGTGGGTGGCTCTGGCCTGATGAAATCCATCTGTCTCTCTATTTTACCGTGGGGTGTGTGTTTGACTACATATATATATTCTTCATAAATTTAATTTACTTTATGTCTTAGTTGTCGTTATCTCAACTCTTTTCACATAAATAACATAATAATAATCGGTTTATTTCGAGCCAGCAGTCAATAAGGCTGAAAATACACGAATCCTTAACCTAACTTATTCTAAGTAGACAACAGATTGACTTTGGCTACCTAAGTACCCACAGTAGACAACAGATTGACTTTGGCTACCTAAGTACCCACAGAAGGGGTAGAATGTGGGCCAAGAACCAGGTGGAAACCAGAGGTGGCGCATCTACACTTAACCTCCACAACCCGGAAAAAAAAATCGGTAGAAAATTGTCTCAGCCGAAGGCCGGTTCCTACTAATTTACAGGCTCGCTATCGCTCGCAAGGAATACAATCGACACCTATTTATTTTCTTTTTTCTATGTGATTGAGGGAGGCAAAAGGCAGAACTGCCTATAGCGAGTGCCTCCCCCATAGTTGAAAGAGTGACAGGGCCAAAATCAAGGGACGTTCGAGCCAAAATGCCTGGACACACGGAGTTTGAAGCAATTTAAGTCATAGGAAGAGGGAAAGACTGATTCTGGGAGAGAGTTCCACAGCTCAGCTGTTGAGTAGAAGAAAGTTTGAGAGTAACGTTTCACTCTCGGGTTGGAGAGTTGCACAGAGTAGGGGTGGGATTGAGTTGCAAGACGGGTACCACGTGCCCTACATAAAGGAGGTGGTATACACTGGGAAAGCTCTGAGGAACACTGATTATTATAGTAGCGATAGAATAGCGAGAGATATGCAACATTGCGGCGAAGAGAGAGAGATTGCAGAGAGTTGGTGAGTGGACGGGAGTTAATGATACGAAAGGCCTTCCTTTAAACTTTGTCTAGGAAAGCAGTGTGAGAGGAACCTCCCCACACATGTGAACAATACTCAATACAAGGACGCACTATACCCCTGTACAGAGCAAGAAGCTGTGCAGGGGAAAAGAACCCCCTAAGGCGGTTGAGCACACCCAGCTTCTGGGAGGCTGCCTTAGCAAGACTGGTAATATGGTCCTTCCAACTGAGAGCAGAAGAAAAAGAGACACCAAGAATATTGAGAGAAGATGAAAGATTGATTTTTGTATTGTTGAAGAATAAGGGATAGTCTGCTGGGAGTTCCTTACGGGTAGATAGATGGAGAAATTGGGTTTTGGAAGCATTAAAGGTAACAAGGTTTTCTCTGCCCCAATTGGAGATGGTATTTAGATCAGAATTTAAGATTTCTATGGCTTCATTACGTTTGTCATTGAGGGATTGCTGGCTGGGGCGTTCTGAAAAACTAAGGTGAGTCGTCTGCATATGAATGGATGGGAATTGAGGTACAATTGAGGAGATCATTTATAAAAATTAAAAAGAGATTAGGAGATAGGACAGAGCACTGAGGAGCACCGGAGTTTATAGGGTGAGGATGTGAACGATGGCCGTCCACAACCGCAGCTATGGAACGGCCGGAAAGGAAGTTAGAGACAAAGGCACAGATGGAGGGATAGAAACCGAAGGAGGGTAGTTTAGAAATTAAAGATTTGTGCCAGACTCTATCGAAGGCTTTCGATATGTCTAGTGCAATAGAAAAAGTCTCACCGAAGTCCCGAAAGGAGGATGACCAAGAGTTAGTAAGATATGAAAGAAGATCACCAGTAGAGCGAGCCTTAAGGAAGCCATACTGGCGATCTGAGAGCAGATTATGAGAAGAGAAATGCTTAAGAAATTTGGAAGCAAGAATAGTTTCAAAAACTTAGAAAGACAAGAGATGAGAGCAATTGGACGATAGTTGGAGGGTTGAGAGCGGTCACCCTTCTTTGGGACAGGTTGAATGTGAGCAAACTTCCAGCATGAAGGGAAGACGTTAGAGGATAGACAGAGACGAAAGAGTTTGCCTAGGCAGGGAGTCAGCACGAAAGCACAGTTTTTGAGAACAACAGGAGGAACACCGTCCGGACCGTACGCCTTATTATTATTAAGCCCAGAGAGGGTAGAAAGTACATCTTTAGAAGAGATTAGGATATTAGGCATAAGTAAGAGAGTGGAGGGTGGAGAGGGAGGAATTGCACCGGAATCATCCAAGGTGGAGTTTCTAGCAAAAGTTTGAGCGAAGAGTTTAGCTTTGTCAGAGGAAGAAGTGATGGTTGTGCCATCAGAGTGGGAAAGGGGAGGGAAAGACGAGGAAGAGAAATTGTTGGAGAGGTTTTAGGCTAGATGCCAGAAAGCTTGGGAAGAGCTAGAGTTGGATAGTTCAGTGTATTTATTATTGGTGAAAGAGTGTTTGGCAAGTCGAAGAACAGATTTGTCTTGATTCCGGGCAGAAACATAGGAAGAATGAGAGTCTTGAGTTTTAAGGCGTCGGTACAGTTTGAATGCTTCCTCCTTATTGCGGACAGCAGTAGAACAGGCATGAGTAAACCAAGATTTTTTAGCATTAGTCTGAGAGAAAGAGAATGGGATGTATGCTTCCGTGCCCGATAGGATTACCTTGGTAATGCGTTCAGCACTCTCCGAGGGTCCCCGGCCACGGAAGCAGAAATCATTCCATGGGAAATCAAAGAAGTACTGCCGGAGAGTCTCCCAGTCGGCAGCGCCAAAGTGCCACAAGCGCCGCCGGCTAGGAGGATTGGGTGGCCGTACTGGAGAGATAGGACAGTTGACAGAGATAAGTTTATGGTCGGAGGAGCCCAAAGGAGAGAAAAGATCGACATTATATGAAGAAGGGTTAGAAGTTAGAAACAAGTCAAGAATGTTGGGCCGATCTCCGATGCGATCCGGAATACGGGTGGGTTGCTGAACTAACTGCTCTAGGTCATTTATGACCTAGGCTTGTTCACCAGGTGGGTCAGTAGTGTGAGAGGAGAGCTATTCGCGGTGGTGAACGTTGAAATCTCCTAAGATGGAGATTTCTGAGAAAGGAGAAATAGATAGAATGTGTTCCACTGTAAAGTTTAGATAGTCAAAGAATTTGGAGAAGTTGGTAGAGTTAGGGGAAAGATAGACAGCACAGAAATATTTAGTAAGAGAATGACAGGAAAGTTTGAGCCATAAAGTTGAGAATTCAGAGGAGTCGAAATCGGGAACACGAGAGCAAGTGAGTTTGTTGTGCACATATGCACAACATCCGCCCTTGGCTTTGAAACTAGGATAGAGAAAGTAGGAGGATACAGAGGAGGGGCTGCTGGATGTTGCTACAGACACCTGAGTTTCGGTAAGGAAGAGAAGATCAGGTTTGTAGGAGGATAGATGGTGTTCAACCGAGTGAAAGTTAGAGGAAAGTCCACGAATGTTGCAGAAATCAATAGAAAGAGTAACAGGCCGAGGTCCAGGTAATTTTATAGGGTCGTCAGGGGACGGTCGGTCGGGTGTGGGGGCATTTATGGTCCCCCCCCCCCCCCCTGGGGACTCCGAGGCTGGGCTGAAATTCATAATTTAACCCTCTCACGTTCTTGACGCAATTATGAGCCTATTAGGGATACTTTAAAGCCTTTGTTACCATCAGGAGTATTTAGAAACCTTTAGTTTATTTACTTTAACCTCTGCAGTTGTCTTTGAGTTAGCTGTGGGCAGAAAACTAATTTTGGAGAGGTAATTATAAGAGTGAGATAACTCTATTTCTTATTGCTAATCTGGCAACCTCTGCGTCATATGGTCGTGAGAGGGTTAAACAAAAATTGGTGTGGAGGAATGAAGTGTGGTGTGCATGTTTAGTGTAGTGAAGTGGATAGGAGGAGGAGGTGTTTGTGAGAGCTAGCTGGATTGCTCTCAGTGTAAATGAGGCACAAAGA
The DNA here is from genome assembly GCA_032716605.1 of Paralithodes platypus. NCBI lineage: Eukaryota > Metazoa > Arthropoda > Malacostraca > Decapoda > Lithodidae > Paralithodes > Paralithodes platypus. Next base: position 28,276,144 of record CM064550.1, read on the forward strand.
AAATCAGTAAGAGAGGCCAAGCAAATGAAACAAGATGAAATGGCATGATAGGTCTTAATATTGAAAAAGAAATGGGGCGAAAGGTCTTAAATGGACAAACTAATGGAGCGAAAGTCTGAAAATGTCTTAACTGATTGGGCTAAACATGTGGGAGAAAGGGGTGGGGTGGGAGGGTCCAGAAAGAGCAACTACCTCCTCCTTAGCCATTTGACTTCTTAAATTACTGCCTAAGCTGAATAAAATCGTCTAAAGGTATCCATAATGTAAGGAAGAGCAGTGTTCTCGTATACTGACAAAGGTATCCATAATGTAAGGAAGAGCAGTGTTCTCGTATGCTGACAAAGGTATCCATAATGTAAGGAAGAGCAGTGTTCTCGTATGCTGACAAAGGTATCCATAATGTAAGGAAGAGCAGTGTTCTCGTATGCTGACAAAGGTATCCATAATGTAAGGAAGAGCAGTGTTCTCGTATGCTGACAAAGGTATCCATAATGTAAGGAAGAGCAGTGTTCTCGTATGCTGACAAAGGTATCCATAATGTAAGGAAGAGCAGTGTTCTCGTATGCTGACAAAGGTATCCATAATGTAAGGAAGAGCAGTGTTCTCGTATGCTGACAAAGGTATCCATAATGTAAGGAAGAGCAGTGCTCTCGTATACTGACAAAGGGTTACTATAATAATCTACCTGTTGTCGCTACTGTAAACACTCTCTGGTCCGACGTCTTGGGGGTTATTAGTATATTTTATTTTATTGTTACTATTGATGATTTTGCTTGCTTTTGCCATTTTCAAGGATGGATTTTAGTTTGTCAGTAGGCTAAAGAAGAAAACAAATTGGTAAAAAGAAAAAGAAAAACTAATAATAAAGCTTTCCGAGACTTCCTTTAACATGAAAAATGTCCATCCACGCCCCCGTCAAACTTAATTTGTACATTTTCGATAGAGAAATGTCCCGATCGAAGGCCGATTGTTTATTTTTAATTTACAGGCTCGGTATCACTCGCCCAGAAAGAAAAAAATCGACACATGAATGGGGTGAAACGTGTTATAATCGCCAAAGTAAGGGAGTGAAACATCTTACAATATCCAAACTAATAGAGTGAAACAGGGAAGGTCCAAAAGCCCCCCTCGGACTAATTAGGTAAAACGTGCCAATTATAATATAAAGAAAGCCTAATTATTACTATATTTGTGATACCTCCACCAGTCAAACAAAGACAAAGTACTTATAGTTGATTTACCTTGGAGGAATATAGTGTGTGTGTGTCGGAAGAGTTATTACGTGCCAAATCTACAAGCTTTTCCAAAGTGTGATCTGTTGTTGTTCTGTGATCAAGGCCAATGGTGATCAAAATAGCGGCCAAAATATAATATGGACAAATGCAAATAGCTTGAAATAGTTAAGGGAAGATGGGACGTTTTTCTGGACCCTTTTCTCCCTCGTGTTTAGCCTCATTAGTTTTGACATTTTAACCCTTTCACACACAGGACTTTAAAGCCTTTGTGACCATCAGGGGTGTTTAGAAACCTTTAGTTTAGTTACTTCAACCTCTGCAGTTGTCTTTGAGTTAGCTGTGGACAGAAAACCATTTGTGATATACATTTGTGATATATACTCAATATTTGTAACTCTCATGCTTGGTGGGTTAGAATTAAATGAAATCAATTTCGGCCCGAGTTGTGTCGGGACACTCAGAAATCCTTGTATGGTATTCTGGAATATGGATCCTACGACTAGGTATGAATTGAAAATATATTAGCCTAGTGGGTTTCCCTTCTCCCTAACATAAATAGGATAGAGGGTTGAGTGTCTTTTGGACTGCCGTGGTGTAGTTGATTAAAGCGTCGGCTATCGTCCTGACGGTCGGCGGTTCGAACCCCACTGAGAGATTAGAAACACATATATATATATGTATATACAGTATATACCGGAATATATATATATATATATATATATATATATATATACTGTATTATATATATATATATATACTGTATTATATATATATATATCTCCTCAAGCCTATTGGGTGTTGTCTATCGTGTAGTGAACGAAAACCAAGAACTTTGTGTTACCTTCACATACCGGCGACGTTTTTTATATTTTATTTCAGCTACAGTTAGACTATATTATGAAGCTTAGGAAGGATATAGGGTCACTAAAAGGATTAATTGAGATAGTCTGTAATCTTTTAACGGGTAGACATCCTTCCTAAGCTGAATATAACTGTCTAATTGCTGCTAGAATATAATTAAAAGCATGTCACCGGTACAGCATGGGTTAATATACGAAATAGTACTTAATATTATTAACTTTCTATATTATAAGGACATGATTTGTGTTTTCAAAATTAATACGAACTGATTTCAGTTCTTTAAGGGTGTAGGGTTTATTTATTGGTCGATTTATTTATTTATTTATTATTTTTTTATTTCCTTGCTAGACCTCCATCAAACTTAAAAACATATTCTCAAGATCCCCCTTCTAGATAGAGTTGTACAATGTACATATTTCGGCAGATAAATGTCCCGACCAAAGTCTGGTTCCTCCTAAATTACAGGCTCGCTTTCGCTCGCCAGGAAAAAAAATACCTAAATGGCACGAAAGGACCTAATATTGACAAAGAAAATGGGTGAAAGGTCTTAAGATCACCAAACTAAAGGGCCGAACGTCTTAAAATGTCAAAAACTAATGGGGCTAATCATGAGGGAGAAGGGGACCAGACAAATCTTTCCCCCCCATCTTAAGGTTTAGGACTATGGGTGACGACGAAGGCATAGGTATAATATAGTGTAGTGTGTATAATACACAGGAGCCCAGGAGGTGCTCGATATTTTATAGTAGGTCAGTGACATCAGCTAACTTTAGACGGGCACAGCAGCGCTCCTCTTCCTCCTTTCTACCTTCTTCTTACCAACACCTGCAGCTTTAGTTCATGAATACTTTAGTTAAAATAGGGCCAAGATAGGACTACAGAGGCTATCAATCCTTCTATAAGTCACACTATAAGTCAAGAATAGCGTCAAGACTGGAGCCCCTTTTTGAGAACTTCAGCTCCCTTTTACTGAATACACCAACACTTACACCGAGCTGTGGCATAATGTACAGTCTAACTTCCACTTTGTTGAACACCAGCTCTCCTCTGCCAAACCTGATCTTCTTTTTCTCACCGAAACCCAGATGTCTGGAACTACTGATAGCAAACCCTTCTCTGTATCCTCCTTCTATCTCTATCCTCAATTCAAAGCCAAAGGTGGATGTTGTGTGTACATACATAGCAATCTTTCCTGCTTTCGTGTTCCCAACTTTGACTCTTCTGAATCATGTCACTCTCTCACTAAATATATCTCTGCTGTTTATCTTTCCCCTAATTTTGCTGACTATCGAAAATTCTTTGACCATCTTACTTCTAAAGTGCAACACATTCTATCCATCTCTCCCTTTTCTGAAATCTCCATTTTAGTAGATTTCAATGTTCACCACCACCAATGGCTCTCCTCTCATTTCACTGACCAACCTGGTGAACAAGCCTACATCTTTTCTATCCTTAATGACCTAGAACAGTTAGCTCAGCACTCCACCCGTATCCCGGACCGCCATGGAGATCAGCCCAACATTTTTGACCTATTTCTAACCTCTAATCTTTCCGCTTACACTGTAAAATTATCTTCTCTCTCTGTTGGGCTCCTCCTTATCTCTGTTACACAACCTTATCTCTGTTACCTATCCTATCTCTCCAGTACGGCTTTCTGACCCCCCCAACTGGCGGCGCTTGTGGTATTTTGACGCTGCCGACTGGGGGGCTCTTCAGCAGTACTTCTTTGATTACCCATGGATTGACTTTTGCTTCCATGGCCTCTGAGAGTGCTGAATGCATTACCGAGGTAATCCTATTGGGCATGGAGGCATACATTCCATTTTCTTTCTCTCAGTCTAATGCAAACAAATCTTGGTTTACCCACGCTTGTTCTACTGCTGTCCGCAGTAAGGAGGAAGCATTCAAATTGTATTGTTGCCTTCAAACTCAAGAATCTCGTGCTTTTTATGTTTCTGCCTGGAATCAAGCCAAACCTGTTCTTCAACTAGCCAAAAACTCCTTCATCAATAACAAATGTTCTAAACTTTCTAACTCTTGCTCTTCCCAAGCTTTCTGGCATCTAGCCAAAAACCTCTCCAACAATTTTACTTCCTCGTCTTTCCCTCCGCTGACGGCACCACCGTCATGTGACGTCTTCCTCTGATAAAGCTAAACTCTTCACTCAAACCTTCGCCCAAAACTCCACCTTCGATGAATCCGGTGCTATTCCTCCCTCTCCACCCGCCTCTCACTTATTTATGCTTAAGATCATAATATCTTCTTAGGATGTACTTTCTGCTCTCTTTGGGCTTAATATTAAGAAAGTGTACGGACAAGATGATGTTCCTCCTGTTGTACTCAAAAACTGTTCTTCCTTGCTGACTCCCTGCCTAGGCAAACTCTTTCGTCTCGGCCTTTCCTATAACGTCTTTCTTCTTGCTGGAAGTTTGCTCTCTTTCAACCTGTCCCAAAGAAGGGTGACTGCTCTCAACCCTCCAACTATTGTTCAATTGCTCTCATTTCTTGCATATATAAAGTTTTTGAAACTATCCTTGATTCAAAATTTCTTAAGCATTTATCTTCCAATAATCTACTATCAGATCGCCAATATAGTTTACATTAAGGGTTGCTCTACTGGTGATCTCCTTGCTTAACTTACTAACTCTTGGTCAGACTATTCAAAACAAAGCCCTGAAGATCATTACAGGCTGCACAGCTACTTCACCCACAGATCACCTACATCAAGAAACCCAAATCCTCAAAGTCAAAGACCATCTGGACATGAGAGGCACTCAATTCCTGGCAGAAGCCTCCACGAACCAAGACCACCCACTAAACTACATGGCAACACACCCACAGACACCAAGAAATATCAAAACAACACCCAGCACACAGTATCACACACAATTATTGTCCTCTCTCCCTCCCTGCCCACCCCGAACCAACTTCCAGAAGCACATCCATACTCATATCTCTCACCGATCCATCCACTCACTCACAGACAACACGCAGCTGCATGCACGACCTCCCGAAATCCATCCTTCCGAATCCTCCCTTCCTCGCGAGGACAGAGTCCACCTGGCCAGGCTGAGATGCGGACACCATCCAGCTCTCCTGAGCTATCAGAAGAGACTGGATGACTCCGTTGTCGACGCCTGCCCGGGATGTAACACAGCACCCCATACCATTAAACACATCATAGAAGACTGCATTTCACACAACCACTTACGCCAACAACACAATCTACACTCAATGAGAGCTCTGTGGGAAAGCCCGATCGTGGCCATGGCCTTTCTCAGGGACTCGGGGCTGTTCGGCCAGGCAGCTTAGGGAACAACAACAACAACAACAACAACTCTTGGTCATCCTCCTTTAGGAACTTTGGTGAGACTTTTTCATAGCGCTAGACATATCGAAAGCCTTTGACCGAGTCTGGCACAAATCTCTAATGTACAAACTACCCTCCTTCGGTTTCTATCCCTCTATCTGTGCCTTTGTCTCTAATTTCCTTTCTGACCGTTCCATAACTGCAGTTGTGGACGGCCATTGCTCACTTCCTCAACCAACCAACTCCGGTGTTCCTCAGGGTTCTGTCCTATCTCCAGTTCATTAGACCATTTTACTCTGTTTAGGAAGGATTTGTGATAGTCTACGAATTAATGGAAATATAATATGCCTCTCTGAATACTAGACGTCCTTCAGTAGCTGCATAAAGTCGTTGAATAATAGCCATAATATAAGGAATAATGGCGTCATCCGTGCTGAAGTGGTTAATGTTTAATCTATTGTGTTCCTCGAAAATACCAGGATAGATTATTTTTACCGAGGTTATTTCACATATCATATTTTGGTTCAAATATAATACTACTTAAGGGACAGTGGTTATTTTTTGGGGACTATTTATTTATATATTAATTTATGTTTTAGTTTCCTCCCTAGACCTCCATCAAACTTTAACAAAAATCCATTAGATGATCCCCCTTCGAGATTAATTTGTACATTTTTTGGTAGAAAAATGTCACGGCCGTAGGCCGGTTCCCCCACAATTACAGGATCGCTATCGCTCGCCAGGAAAAAAATCGACACCTAAAGGGAACGAAAGGTCTTAAAATTGACAAAGAAATTGGGCGAAAGGTCTTAAAATCTACAAACTAATGGGACAAAAGTCTTAAATTCTCAAAACTAATGGGGATAAACATGAGGAAAAAAGGAAACCAGAAAAACGGCCCATCTCCCCTTAATGAAATAGTGAAGAACTCATGATTGATCATAGTTTCCCTGCAATTCATTCCCCAATGGGAAGCATACATGGACTGACCTCAAGGCTCTGGATAATGTATGTTAAATGAACAGATTATAATATGCCTAGGACTACCAGGTCAAACTGTGATCATGGGGTCGTTAGCGCTTTGGCCAATATATGCACTCCAGTTGCGGACATTGTGTCCAAATTTTATAATTAATAGTTTGAAACACGGCCAATGTGCTCATCGTTGCCATCCAAAAGCTTACATTTTCCCACCGAAGACAAACAAGATCAACATGTAGAAGAGGAAAGAATTTTGTATATTATGCCATGGCAAGCTATTAAATGATCTAGCCATCAATTATTGTACATGTATCGGACATATAATATTCAGATGTTAAACATCGTGACTAACGTGAGATCCCCTATAAAATGTATATGCTGTATATGTGTGTTATTGATAGGGTCTGTTATTGCTTAGAAAATATGCTAAGAATGTATAACGGTTTATTATATAAAAAAATATATAATAATTGATAGGATGGGTCTAGGAAAAAGGGAATTGAGTGTCCATTGTACACCTGGATGTTTCTGTTGGACTCCTAGGAGCAATGTGGGAGTAATGGAAATGGAGTAATTATTTACTTTTTTATAGTTACAGGATGCCCTTATTAGTAGTGTATTATTTTTTCGCAGGACGCACTTATTTGCTTATTTTATTTGCCGTACGCACTTTTATACTAGTTTTATTTTCAGAACATAAATATTTACTTTTGCATTTAAAAGCCGTGCTTATATATTTTTTCTTGTATTTGCAGGACGCTCTAGTGCCACTAAAAGAGTGTGCCCGGGTGCTGGGCTACGAACCTGAGGTGCAGCCTGAGGGACAGCTGGGGATCGAGGCAAAGGAGGAGATCAAACAACTGCAGAAGTGGATCAAGGAGGAGGGGTGGCAGCTATAAACAACAACAACAACAACAACAACAACAACAACAACAACAACTATACCCTATTTTATGTTTAACTTGGCGAAGGCTTGGTCCCTTAAGCCGGTATCACACGAGCGCTTTTTCACTCAACATTTATCCTCAACACTGGTCTGGCAGCTTATGTGGTCAACATATAAAATATTTCGGTTGCCTAAATTCATCTATCATCAGTCTAGTTGTTGTTGTTGTTGTTCCCCAGGCTGTCTGCCGAACAGCCCCAAGGTCCCGAGCAAGGCCAAAGCCACAAACGAGCGCCCCCCCAAAATCCTCCCTGCTTACCACTAACAAAGCCCGGGTGACCGAAGCCACTCCAAGGCAGGGAGCTGAGGAGGGCGCGGAAACGCCCGGGAAACCAAAGCCCCACCCAAGGCCCTCTGCCCCTCAGCAATTATGAAGGGAAAGTTGAGGGGTAAGTCTAGTTTCCGATACCGTTACAAAATATTCAATAAATGTTGCCAGGAAAATTTTGATTATCGAATGTTGACTATAAAAGCTCTCGTGTGATACCGGCTTTTAGTAGCTTATTTTTCGGTAACTAATGGATAAATAAGAAACTGCCATGTATCTGCATCATATTATTGTCAATATTTTATTTTAACAACGTAGTTGGCTATAAAAACATTATACTAGATGAGTAATTACATTTAACGCCAGCTTAAAATATATAAGCTATAATACATGAAAGTCCCTACAGCATTAATGTCTCTACAGACCCTAACCATCACCAGTATTCCCTCAAAAGTTGCACTGCCTTCTATAATTATTTCCAATAGGTTTCATGTCTCTAGTAGTATTATGCTAGCAGTGCTTGATGTTGTTTAGTTTGTAATCAGATCAGCCTCATAAACTCTCAGTAACTGTTGTCTACTATACACAATACATCTGCACAAGTGGTGTCCCAGGTTCTAGTAATGATAGTGATGGTGACATTAACCCTTTCAGTTTCCCAGGACGCATTTTCATTCTATTCTGGATAACCTTAGGCGATACTACTCAGTTTTGAAAGCCCCTTTTGGAATCAAAGAGGTAAAGCATATCTCAATTAACCCTCTACCTACCACCATGGATTCCTAATAATAATAAAGCCATCTACTGATGGCCAGAATGAATGGAAGAAAGGCGTCCTAGCATACTTAAGGAGTTGTTAATATAGTGGTACTTGTAGTGTTGTATTAGTTATATAGAAGATGCTTCTCATTTACTATTAAGATGTGGACGGTACCTGGATAGTTATCGGCTGATCTTATGAATACCAGAACTAAAGAACATTGGCTAATATACACCTCAACTAAATCAAATAATGGATGAGATGGGTTGGGTAATCTATTGGATCTATCTTAATTAATTGTTAACCATTTAGCACTCTGCATATGCATATTAACAATCTGTGAGTTCACATGCCCATTTCTTCTTATCTAAAGACATTCTGACATATACTGAGCAACCTGTCTTGTCATTTATGCAAGTGCCTGCATATATATTCTTTAATAAGATGTCTAGTAGAACGTCTCATTCTATAGTGGACGCCCTGTGACAACGGCTCAGTCTACCCTCTCAAATGCTGCTCTGAAAGGTTTTCTCTCTTTCGAGTTTCCCACAAAGAATTTTGTCTTGAATTTGTGGTGGGAGGACTTGTGTATACTTGTGGCCCAGCAGCTTCATATTTAGAATATGAACACACACTGGCAGACGAAACTTGTGAAAAGTGTGGATATTCATGCTTTATCGACGATCACTTTAGTGTAGAATGTTTGTTCATCTATCATGTTTTATGGCACAGTTTGTAAGATATCCAGTCATAGGTTTCACGTTCTACCAGTGGGTCGAAGTAATATCGTATCAAAAATAATAGATGTCAATCATTAATATTACAAAATTAGCTTGGTAACCTGAGGAGAATCAATTCCTCTCGCATTCTTTGATGAAATTAATTGGTGTTAGTTTAAATTATAGTTGTAGGCTAAATGGTGCTTACAAACAGTTGCCTTGTGCATTATATCACACGATTGATATACTGTACATATTAAATCCATTCGCTCAAAATATATATATATTGTATGTTCTCATAATCAGATATTAGGGTACTGTAATGCTAAACCCATATATGGAAAAACAATATTTATTGCATAAACACGTCCACAGTTTAGGCTCAAGGTGAACCCAAACGATCCTGCATGTCTTTAGTATAAATATTTTGTTTTTTTCAAAATTCGGGTGTATTTACAGCATTGTGATTTTTGTCAATCATTACTGCACTGTAATTTAGTGTTATTGTCTAAACTTAACTACGCTTTCTGTGCCCCCTTTATATATGGGATCAAAGATGGAGCTAAAGTTGTCATTATACCCTGTTCCAAATAAGTGAGCCAAAACTCTTGAACATTAACCTCTACAACTGACAAACGACTAGGGTAATCAATCTAATATTTCTCATTTGGGAAGGGATGCCAGCCAGGGAATAGGTGTGGAAAGAATACACCCCATTTTCTCTATCCCTTAATGAGATACAGAGGGTTAGGGTTCACGATTTCTGGCCTACCTATTTGGAACAGGGTATAGTTTAAGTATTACTGTATATGTGTGTAGCGGTTAGTTTTGGAGTCTCGTAATATAGTTTGCAATTAGGTTGTCACTTGACCGAGTGATTGTTAACCCACTGAGTCCCAGCTAGTTTAGAATAAATGTACCACCAGGGACCAGCAGGTTTTGATTTTTTTTGTTTTCCAGAAACAATAGGGAATGGGTTAGGAATGAAGGAAAAACCACAAAAGAACGATCCCCTAGGTCAAAAAGGGGTCCTACGGTGCGCCCGAAAGTCGATTTTACAAGAGGGGAAAATTGAAGGCAAAAACACCCAAAAACAGGTTTTTGCGCGCTCACGCGCATGCGGTTGGTTTTTGAGAGTGTTCAACCATCGGCATGGTTGCGTGGGATACTTTCACAGTTCCCATACAAATCTGAGCCCTCTAGGTGCAATAGGACCGGAGTAATTAACAGGGACGATACGTTGTCGTCGCTGGGGTTTAGCGTTACATACATTGCCGACGACAACGTGTCGTCGCTGGGGTTCAGTGGGTTAATTTATTAAGCGTAGTCTACAGTTGCCAAGACATGAACCTGGGACAAATACTGTGGAAAGCTGGCCGCTCTTTATAATAACGGCAGGGTAATAATGTTGGGTAGTAATACTGTGGAAAGCTGGCCGCTCTTTATAATAACGGCAGGGTAATAATGTTGGGTAGTAATACTGTGGAAAGCTGGCCGCTCTTTATAATAAAGGCAGGGTAATAATGTTGGGTAGTAATACTGTGGAAAGCTGGCCGCTCTTTATAATAACGGCAGGGTAATAATGTTGGGTAGTAATACTGTGGAAAGCTGGCCGCTCTTTATAATAACGGCAGGGTAATAATGTTGGGTAGTAATACTGTGGAAAGCTGGCCGCTCTTTATAATAACGGCAGGGTAATAATGTTGGGTAGTAATACTGTGGAAAGCTGGCCGCTCTTTATAATAACGGCAGGGTAATAATGTTGGGTAGTAATACTGTGGAAAGCTGGCCGCTCTTTATAATAACGGCAGGGTAATAATGTTGGGTAGTAATACTGTGGAAAGCTGGCCGCTCTTTATAATAACGGCAGGGTAATAATGTTGGGTAGTAATACTGTGGAAAGCTGGCCGCTCTTCATAATAACGGCAGGGTAATAATGTTGGGTAGTAATACTTACTGTAGTAGTAGGCCTAATAACAAGAAGCGCTCTTACCCACTTAAGGGGAGATGGGGCTTTTTTTAGTACACCATCTCCCTCATGGTTAGCCCCATTAGTTTTCAGATTTTAAGACGTTGGGCCCATTAGTTTGTCGATTTTTAAAATTTTCATCCCATTTCTATATCAATATCAAGACCTTTCGTGCCATTTATGTGTCGAATTTTTCCTGGCGAGCGATAGCGAGCCTGTAATTTTTCTACCGAAAAATGTACAAATTTATCTTGACAGGGGGTCAAGGTGGTGTTTTTGTAAGTTTGATGAAGGTCTAGCGAGGAAAGTAATAAATTAATTCATAATTAAATATATTCTCCAAAAAATAGCCACTGTCCCCTTAATATATTATAAATAACATTATTACAAAACGATAAACTAATAAACACACCTATAAACTGTATATAAATCTGTGAGCATTAAGTCATGTCAGTATTTCCCGGTAAGGTAAACTAATACACACATCTATAAATTATATAAATCTGTGAGCATTAAGTCATGTCAGTATTTCCCGGTAAGGTAAACTAATACACACATCTATAAATTATATATAAACCTGTGAGCATTAAGTCATGTCAGTATTTCCCGGTAAGGTAAACTAATACACACATCTAGAAATTATATATAAACCTGTGAGCATTAAGTCATGTCAGTATTTCCCGGTAAGGTAAACTAATACACACATCTAGAAATTATATATAAACCTGTGAGCATTAAGTCATGTCAGTATTTCAGTATTTGTTGAGTTTCACGTCTTGGTAACTATTATGTTGTAGTTATGGAGTACTAAATGTGATAAGGAAATTATTATATTTATATAATATATTGAACGTTTCATTCGGTGTCATTTAATTATAAGTAATGGATACTTTATTTCTCCACCAATTTCTATTGATTTTGTATAGAAACATTTTTGGAGGATAACTTGTACGATATGGAGAGAGCATTAAACATAATTAATATATACTAAATGCAGCAATACATTGACTTACTATTAAGATATAATAAATAGTCACTCTCAGAATATATGGTTGGTTTTCTCGTAAAAATAACAAAGTGTTCATAGCACACATGAACAAAAATCTTTATGTTCCAACTTTGTTACAGAACATTTTCTTTTATATCAAGAGAGGAAAAGGGAGATGAAGTTGTGAACATTTGGCATTTGATTCCAAATTTTCAAAATTTGATTCCAAATGAAGCCTTTACTTTTAAGCTCCTCGGCGGCCTAGTGGTAAGGTGTTGGAGTGCTGCACTACTGGCCTGGGTTCGAGCCCTGGCTGGGTCATATAAAAGATATATTAAATATATTTAAGCTCTACTTGTTTATTGAGAGAGGCCTTAAATGTGCCCCAGTTTACAATTATCCTTCTCTAGTACTTACCTACTAGTGTTTGTGTGTGGAGGTGGAGGTGTTTATGGCATCAAGCTCCATAACCACGAGTCGGAGCGGGTGGTGGTGGATGGAGTTTGATTCCAAATTAAGCCATTATTTTTAAGTACCTCGGTGGCTTAGTGGTAAGGTGTTGGTGTTCTGAACTACTGGCCTGGGTTCGAGCCCTGGCTGGGTCGTATCACAAAAATATTAATTATGGGTCATTTATTCATACAGCCATATATTTTCGGGTTTGCCCATACAAAACAAATTAGGATGTCCCATATAATACCACTATTAATGCATTACATTTAATAGATTCATTACAAATACTTCTACTAGATCTGTTCAAAATAGTCAAATAATCTCGAGTATATATGACCCAAATTTAGACAAATGTTTCGGTTGAAATGCGTCTTTGAAAAAATGGGTCTCTGAGTGTGACGTCATTGTCACCCTTAATGGATATTTTCAAATAGTGCAATTGATCTTTACATTTGAGTATTTTATAAGCTTTATACATTGCACGAAATTAGTATATTAGTGATTTTCTAGTCAATACTATATTATAAATTCATCTTTTCTGAATAAAAGTAATATATGAACAACCATTTTAGTCTGTTTGTTCCTCCCATGACTGGTCAACATCATGTGTACCAATTTTTTCATAACACTGAAAAACATGCAGGAAGGAAGAAGTTATACACAGTAGCAGTTTAGAATGATTCCAGTTTTCAAAGGTATGTTATGGCATGACAAAATAATAACAAGCAAAACTCCTCCGAGTGGCACCAACGCACTGATCCTCCTCCTCCTCCCTTCCCCACCTCACTCACTAACCATCACAATACCAAACACTGACATGGAAAAAAACCCATATGGTTATAGAAAATTTTCTACTTAGAATTAAATATTCTTTCAATACTGGAAGTATGTGTCAAAGCTTGCGGGACACCTTATATATATATATATATATATATATATATTATGCCAGGTTATTGCTGGGGTCAACTGGACTATTTAGGTAGGTTCTTACTCTACTGGAGAAGTTGAAACCACATGAACACATGCACAAAGGTAATAGAGGATAAATACGAGTATAATACAGAGTACAAGCATAGAGTATCATATTCAACGTAACTATAATATTTATACAGAGTTACTTTCAGACAAGGATAGGTATATACACAATTTTCCTAGCACGATCGAGTATCCACAATAAGTTCCAGGGGGATGACACTATGCACTTCCGGTGATGACGCTAGGCACTTCCGGTGATGTTACACTTCTGTGGCACTTTCGACGAGGTTCTTGGGCCATGGTGGTGGTCTTGTTGTGTGATGATGACAGCAGGATGGAAGATGTTGTAGAACTCTTGAGTGTGGGGTCTTAAATGAATATGTTGCGTTCTACCAGTGTTATACGTAAAATATCATCGGATTAATGTGAGGAGAAGTTATACCAGTGTTATACTGTCTCTCTCAACTATCCTGACCTTTATAAGAGTCATTAATCAAGAACCTTTACATTACTCTTGGATTTGAGGTCTTAAATGAATACGAGTCTGTTCTGCCACTGCTATACATATCGTATCATCGGACTAACGTAAGAGGGTTGGGATGCCAGTGCTCTCCAACTTCACTTAACTGACCTGACCTTTATAAGAGTCTTCCAGGGACTTTGGATGGGTTTGTATTTTGGCCTTTTACAAATACGTGCCTTGTCACCAGTGCCTAGGACAGCGTATCGTAAGGACTCTATGCAAAGTGCCGTTATGCCAGTGCTATGGTATCTCGCAAGCCCTGACTTAGAGATAAGTCAACTGCCAGTGCATTAACTTCTAACAGGCCTTATTGGGGTTAGGTTTACTACCATTAGAGTGCACGTCAGTACAGCTTTCTCTAGTAACAGTAATTCCTGGTGATCGAGGCGAGGAATTAATATTGAGGTGCCACCATGGTGAGTCAATAATAATTCTTTGTAGAGCAAAAATCTAAAGATCTTCGGTAAGTAACTTGATGCCAGTGCTTTAGTTAGCTTACCGAATATAGGCTATAGCCTAAATCTTCCAGCTCTTAAAAACCTTCCAGTGAAGTGTGTTTTAAGAGCTTTCCAACTGTACTGATCCCTGTTCGTTTGTCATAGTCTTAATGATGGTGGCATTTCTCCCGGTGCTCCTTCTCGGTGCAAGAAGGGCGGATGTGCTGGGAGGAGGGCCTGGGGCGGCTGGGGTAGCCTCTCTGAGTTTCCCTGTCACGGCGGTGGTGCAGTTTGGAGCAAGAAGGGCGTGTGGTGGTGAAGACTTATGCAAAGTCTTGCTTGCTTTGCCTTCCTTCCGGTCCTTCTTGTTTCTGTTGCTGCCAGGATTGTTGATGATGACTATGGTGTTCTTTCATGGTGTTGGGGGAAGTGCGGGTGTGATGGAAGCGACTCGGGCGCACTCTGGTGGTGTGGCGCTTGTGTTTTATTTCCTCGGTGGTGTGGTGGCAAGGGTGGTAATGTTGGCTCTTTGTGATGTTGTGTTTCCATCTTCTTTCTTTGTTATTTCAATATATATATATATATATTGAAATAACGAAGAAAGAGGATGGAAACACAACATCACAAAGTGCCAACATTACCACCCTTGCCACCACACCACCGAGGAAAGAAGACACAAGCGCCACACTACCAGAGTGCGCCCGAGTCGCTTCCATCACACCCGCGCTGAATGCTTGTTTAGAAAGCCATGCTGTGATTATTATATTATTTTCCTTTTTTCTAAATGGTTTACAAGTTTGTCTCTGATGATTGTTTCCAGCAGTTCAGATATGACAAGTCAAGCTGATTGGACGATAGTTGCAAGGTATTGATTTTTTTACTTATTTTAAGGTCCCTCGCGGTCCCGCCCACCGACACTAGATTTCTACGGCTTTTACAGGCTTTTAAAGCCTGTAAATTGCTGTAACTTGTCAAAACGCAGTACTACATTTCCCGCAGCCAATGGGTTTTAAATAGGAGTTACATCAGCTAATTTCCATTCATTGGAGTGCCACACTGCATTGAAGTGCTAAAAAGTAGTGTTAATGGTTTTGATATCGTGTCTCTTAATTCCTTCAGAATTCCTGGAGGGAGAAATAGTGTCAAGAGGTTTTGCTAAGCAGGAACAATTATTATGGAAGCCATGTTGAGTCTATTTAAATATGTTGTTTTCCTCTAAGTGATTTACAAGTCTGTCTCTTATGAGTGTTTCTAGCATTATACAGACAAGTAAGATTAAGCTAATTGGATGATAATTACTAGGCAAAGATTTGTTGCCTTTTTTTTAAATTTCAGTGTTACGTTAGCGAGCTTCCACTTAGGAATAGTCCCAGACTGCAAGGATTTACCTTCCTTTAGAACTCCCAGTTAGATCGTGTTGGGTCCAGGCAATATATTTAACTAATGTTTTTCCAAACATTTCAATACTTCTCTCTCTCTCTCTCTGTAATGCTGATATTGCTCAGAGCATCAGAATTGTCTATCTGAACTGGCGATGTTGTAGGGATATCACTAAGGTCTTCCGTTGTAAAAACTGATGCAAAGAAGGTATTGAGGGCATTACTCATCTGTATTAACCCATAATTAGCGGCGAGCAACATAAGTCGAGTTAAATAAAGCTGGACTATGTGGCGGCGCTCGACATAACTCGAGTGGCAATTTCAGCACGTAATGTGGCTGAGAGAGAGAGACAAGTGGTGGCAGGAGACTAGCGAGCGTATGACTGCTCCAGACCACCGCGGCGAACCTACTGACACAAATCTCAGCTCCCTCCTCCCTCTCTCACTCGCTACATACTCAATTATGTACTGAAAGTACCGAATTACCTGCCTTTTGCACTCGCGTTGCACGGTTATTGCAAGAAAACTATCCATCATACAAGGATCGTTATGGTGTCATTCGAAAGCTCTGTTTATGCCCTTTCAGGGATAGGTACTTGTTTTACGTTCTGGGTCTTATTTAGGCATGAAAATGATCACGTAAACAGCCCTATTTTGGCTAAAAACACCCCGCTGTGCGGTACACATAAATAAACCGCATAGGCCGCTCGTAAGGTGTTAATATTTGGTGTAATCTCTGTTCTCATCTACTAATGGCCCAATAGTTGAAGTAACTGCTTTCTTCTTTCTGATGTAACTATAGAATTCCCTCGGGTTTGTCTTATTTTGATTCGTGACCACAGATCAACAAGCAAGACATACAGGCCCAGGACACCCATCACCCAAGGATACGATCAAAGTTAATAAAGTGCTGATGAGGTACCTACGAAATGACGACCATCCCGCCCCCTCCCGACGCTAGTTCCAATCATCCCGCCCCTCATGGAACTGAGATTGGAAACCTCCAATCTTCCCCTGCATCAATCCGGGGAGAGCAAGCTCGGATCCAAAATAAAAGGAGCCGCAATCCCTGATTGGCCAGTCAAAGCAGCTGACACGGACTCCCAACCTTCACCAGCATCAGCCCCGGGAAAACCCGGATTCAAGATCAAAGGTGCCGAGAGGGATTAGAACTCGGTGCACGATTGGCCCAGCCCGATACGACCGAGTGCTGCTCCTTAATCCTTGTTTAGCGGGACCGGACTTAAGTCCGTATCTAAAAATCTGGACTATGTGGAGGGGCCTGACATAAGTCTGTGTGCAATTTTTGAGCAAGAATGGCTGTGAGAGAGAGACGAGCGATGGGAGGAGCGTAAGTTACCTCATGACCGCTCGGCGCGGACCCCGCGCACCTACTGACATCAACTCCACCCTCCCTACCTCGCCACACAGGGAATTATGTGAGGAAATTACCGTATTTTAGGGTTTTTTCACTCGTGTTGCACGATCGTTGCAAGAGAACGCCTGGTCGTAGAAGGATGGTTCTGATGTCATTGGAAAGCTCAATTTACGCCCTTTCAGGGATACATAATTGTATTACGCTCTGGCTTTTGTTTATGCATGAAAAAGAGCACGGAAACAAGGCCATTTAGGGTAAAAACCCCCCGCTGGGCGGGTAGTGGAAAAAAACTGACGGGCCCGCTCGTAATGTGTTAAAGGCCCGGATTCACCAAGATCAGTACTTGGATGGGTGACCGCCTAACATCTTATATCTTCACTATGGCTATCCAAAACAACAAGAAGATCATTGGAACAGTCAAGTAGTATATTGTAAAGCACGAATATGGTTTTATTACAAGATCTGATAACCATAAAGATATATTTGTTCATAACAAATCAATCTCCAAGAGCAACCCTAAGTTTCTACCATCACTAGGGGACGGCGAGCACGTGGAGTTCATTGTCAAGACTGGATAAATAGAACTAGAAGCAGACCAAGACACTGGTCTTGGAGGCTTGGCAGTGAAAAGGACCCCACCTTGCTCGTCCAAAACATCGGAGAAAGGCTCAAACATCAAGGCAAACGGAGGAGGAATCTGACACCAAGGCAAAAATATAAGCTTGTATACAGGCAGCCACCGCCATAGCTGGCCCCAATAAACAACATTTGTGTCAGATCATACCACTGATTCTCCAACACAACCATCTGCCTTAAATTGTCATCCCTCCAGAGGCTTTGGAAATCCGAAGACCACAGAAGACACCAAGGAGGAAAGAACAACAAATCAATAAGATCAACGAAAATAAAGATGTTACCTCCATCAACCTACAAGATTTTGAAGAAGAGGACAATGCAGAAAATGATGATGATTATGAAGCAGAAGGAGAAGAGGAAGAACTACAAGATCAAGAGAATGAAGACCAACGAAAATGAACTCCCAGATCAACACTTCCCCCTGCTAGGACTACACCACTCCCTCCTGTTCTATCTATCTATCTATCTATTGCCGGACGCCTTACTCCCCTTAATGAGGGTGGCCATACACAGAATGCCCCCAACCGGACCTATTCCCTGTAAGAGGGACAACCCGAGCCAGTTTACTGAAGGACTTACAGGATTGACCACTCAATTTAGGATCCGTCCGACTCCGAGGCCCTCTATGTTCTGACTCCTCTAAACATCAAGAGAAAAGAAAGGAACAGCAAGGATATGACCACCAAGACACAGAACGAGCCCACAAAAGGTGAACTAACTTTCCAAGACCTTCTTCGAGATCTTTTTTCAGACCAACCCAGGGAGAAGATAAAGGAGACATTGAAGAATACAGACCAAGAACTTATAGACTAGGCTCTATCACCTGAAGGAAAACAACGTCTTCGTCACAATCTACAGGACATCTAGAGGGGGACCAACACCATCCACAACATCTTTTATGACATCAAAACCTTCATTAATTCATGTATTTCAATTTTCAGATAACCTATAGATTTGCTAAATAAATTTAAACTCAATCTTAAATTAAATTTCAATCAAATCAAAAATTAATAAATTAATTAATCTCTGCCCTCAGCAACTTTGTAATTTGCCCTAATATTAAGACATTGAATAAATAAAAATAGCAACGTGGTTGGCCCACTATTTTTTTCCCTATTACTCTACTTCCTGTTTCCAACTTTACCTCATCCCCCCCACCACCACTCTTCTCCCCCCTCCCCCTCTACCTTAAAAAAAAAAAAAAAACAGAAAAAAAAAACCATCTTCTCCAATACTAGCCACAAGTCATCTCCCTACCTCCCTAAGCAGCACCGTTCAAGCTTAGTGGACGGCAGTGGTGACTTCAGAGATATACTGAGGAAGAACAACAGACATATAGGGGTGACAACCCTCATTGTGAAAAGATAATGAGACTATCTCTCGCCTACCCCTAGATGTATAGAGAGTGATAGACAGAGGGAGATAGAGCGTTAGGGAGGGAGGCAGAAAGAGAGGAATGGATAAGACAAAGAGAGGTATTAAAAATGAGGAAATGCCAAGGGGAATGGTACGTGAAAAACAATGGAGGAATTGAAGAGGACATAGCGATGGAGAGAGGGAATAACACAGGAGTAGGAAAACATGAAAGGATAAAACATAAAGAGGAAGGAAACAGGGAATATGGGGGTGGGCAAACATGGAGGGAGTGAAAAAAGAGGACAGGGGGAAGGAGGGATAGGAGGATAGAGGAAAGAATACAAAGAGGGGGAAGATAGAGAGGGAAGGAGGGGTATAGGAGGACAAAGAACAGAAGACAAAGAGGTGACAGGATAGGGAAAACAAGGGGAGGAGGGATAAGAGGATAGAGGAAAGAAGAAGAATAGATGGGAGAATAGAGAGGGTAGGAGGGATAGGAGGACAGAGGAAAGAAGACGAAGGAGTGGAAGGATAAAGAGGACAAGGGAAGGAGGGATAGAGGAACGAAGACGAAGAGGTGGGTGGATAGAAAGGGTAGGAGGAAGAAGGGATAGGATAGGAGGACAGAGGAAACAAGACAAAGAGGTGGGAGGATAGAGAGAGTAAGAGGAAGGAGGGATAGTAGGATATAAGTAGGAAGAGGGAGGGTAGAGGTATGAGGTAGTGGACAGTTAAAACCAGTTTGTTACTCCCTCCTTCCTTCTCGGTCATTCACCTTACCTGCTGCTCTCGTCCTCTATCTGATGGTTGCCGCATACACAACAATTAACAATTATATATATATTATATATATTAATATATATATATATATATATATATATATATATATATATATAACACTGTATATATATACATATATATATATATATATATATATATAGATATATATATATATATATATATATATATATATATAATATACTGTATATATATATATATAATATATATATATATATATATATACTGTATATATATATATATATATATATATATATATATATATATATATATATATACCCAGTATATATATATATAATGGAGCTTCTTGGTCATTAATAATTACAAAAATCCTAGTATTAGTATAACATTATATAATAATATCAGGTTTGCACACCGAATATTGCTACTGACAGTTAATATGACCTTGACGTTGAGGTTACCTAAGCTTACATTTCTTTTAGTCTTTCGTTAGATTTTTACCATTTTTATATTCAAGCTACCCTCACCAGATAATATTTAACTTTAAAGGTAGGTGTACAGTAAAAAAAAATCTTAAGACAGGCTTCTTTTGTGGCTCTGTTAGGTTTTTCAGTTATTGACAAACTATTTTATTTAGCTTAGGAATGATCTCTCTAGTTCAACGTTTCCAGCCCAAGGGTGATCTTTTTAGGACTTCCCTATTTCTCCCCATTAGTTTGGTAACTTTAAGACGTTTCTTCTCAGTAGTTTGTCGATAATAAAATGCTTCACTCCATGCAGAGGTCGATTTTTTTCTAGGAGAATGATAGTGAGCTTCCAAATATGGCAAACCAGCCTTTGGGAGTTGCAGCTGCTTCACGGTCGCCAGTGGACGTTCCTGTAGGGTACGACGAATTTGTGGTTTATTTGGGAGCACTTTAAGGGGTTTCCACACATACACAATCTCCATCTCGATGCACCCCGACTTGGCACATGGGTGATCCTGGGCCATTCTACCGGAGTCTACATATGTCGGCATGGCGCTAAATTGTATTGAAAATCCCTTGTATTGAGTATTGTTCACATGTGTGGGGAGGTTCCTCTCACACCGCTCTCCTAGACAAAGTTGAAAGGAAGGCCTTTCGTATCATTAACTCCCGTCCACTCACCAACTCTCTGCAATCTCTCTCTCTCCGCCGCAATGTTGCATCTCTCTCGCTATTCTATCGCTACTATAATAATCAGTGTTCCTCAGAGCTATCCCAGTGCATACCACCTCCTTTACGTAGGGCACGTGGTACCCGTCTTGCAACTCAATCCCACCCCTACTCTGTGCAACTCTCCAACCCAAGAGTGAAACGTTACTCTCAAACTTTCTTCTACTCAACAGCTGAGCTCTGGAACTCTCTCCCAGAATCAGTCTTTCCCTCTTCCTATGACTTAAATTGCTTCAAACTCCGTGTGTCCAGGCATTTTGGCTCGAACGTCCCTTGATTTTGGCCCTGTCACTCTTTCAACTATGGGGGAGGCACTCGCTATAGGCAGTTATGCCTTTTGCCTCCCTCAATTACATAGAAAAAAAAATAAAAAAAAATAAAAAAGCTTTGAGCATGTTCAAAACTTTGGAATATTGTTGTGGGCCATTTAAGTTTCATGTGCCACCATGGTACCGTTGCGGTACTGTTGTGGCACCATCCATCGTGGTACTGTTGTTGCATCGTCACTACCGTTGAGGCACCATTGTAACACCATCGTTACCGTTCAGGCACCGTTGTAACACCGCCGTTATTGTTGAGGCACCGTTGTTGCACCGCCGTTACCGTTGAGGCACCGTTGTAACACCATCATTACCGTTGAGGCACCGCTGTAACACCATCGTTACCGTTGAGGCACCGTTGTAACACCGCTGTTGCCGTTGAGGCACCGTTGTTGCACCGTCGTTAACGTTGAGGCACCGTTGTAACACGATTATTACCGTTGAGGCACCGTTGTTGCACCGCCGTTACCGTTGAGGCACCGTTGTAACACGATTATTACCATTGAGGCACCGTTGTAACACCATCGTCACCGTTGAGGCACCGTTGTAACACCGCCGTTACCGTTGAGGCACCATTGTTGCACCGTAGTTAACGTTGAGGCACCGTTGTAACACCATCATTACCGTTGAGGCACCGTTGTAACACCATCGTTACCGTTGAGGCACCGTTGTAACACCGCCGCTACCGTTGAGGCACCGTTGTAACACCGCCGTTACTGTTGAGGCACCGTTGTAACACCACCGTTACCGTTGAGGCACCGTTGTAACACCATCGTTCGCCATCGGTGTATATTCGGGGTGTATAATGCAGCATAGTACAGTACAACCCTGTTTATCTGGAATTTAGATAACCAGTTATTATGACAAATGTCAATAATATTTTAAAGATACCAACTACAATTAGATATAGTTGTATTCTCTATACCGTCTGTCACGGGTCCTGATGTGTCGAAGTGGGAGGTGTTGAGAGAATACAAGAGCCAGGTGTACAAGTTTATTATATAATTAGATAGGTTCATATGCATATACATTATTATTCCTAAATACAAGAACAATGTGAGATGCGGTCTCAGGATGATAAGACCGCATCTCTAGCTGCCACTAAACCTGCAGCCAACCCTACTCCTGCACATGCCATTTCTCATCCACTTCGTCTCCCACCAGGAAGTGATCACCCCCATCTTATAACAGAATCTGCCCGGGGGCATCTAGCTACAAGGTACAGCCAGAGTCCAGGCGCGCCACCCCCAGAGCTACAAGGACATGAGCACCACGCGCCAACACCACCCCAGCGCCTTTGATCCTCTCAAGCCGGGCGCCTTAAGTAGGGGCAAGAAGATTGCCTTATACTCACCCAGCCTGGACATCAGTAACTAAGCTTGCCATTTGGTATTCTTTAGTTCAGGGTAAGAACAGCCAGAGATAGCTGGTGTTCAACTTGTGCAAGAAAGAATTCGCGAAAATGTTCCGGCTGTCTTAGATCTATTCATTTATCTTGTGCTAAGCTGACAAAGAAAACATCAGGAGAACAACCAAACTGGAAATGTCTCGCATGCCCAGGGCCCACTGCAGAGCCAACCGGGGCAACACCGGTCGCCGACTTGACCCAACTGGGGACCAAATGGAAAGCGCGGATCCAGGTCCTTGCCCGGGTACCTAAAGGAGCCATAATCCAAGTGGCGGAGGCCCTTACAACCATCATAAAGCAGGCCCTACAGCTCAAGACACCCCTCGCATGGGCACGGCTCCTGGGTTTCTCCTATGGGGCCCTCCGAAAACCACCCAGAACCAACATACAAGACCATCTTCAGGTTTCACTAGCCACCAGAGTGAAACGTCAAGTAGCACAGTATATGGATGGAAACAAACTGGTGGAACCCCCCGAACAGCAACCAAACAGGGCCCAGAAGCACCAGGAGAAGGAAGAGGAAGAGGCTGAACAGCTACGTAAGAGGGTCGCTGCGAAGCTGGCGGATAGTGACATCAAAGGGGCCGTCAGACTGTTGTCCTCTTCAGAAGGTTTTGCTGGTCAAGGCACCGAAGTTGTTGAAGCCCTACAAGAAAAGCACCCACCTACACCTAGGGACCTAAACCTCCTGCCCCAAATGACCAGATGCGCTAACCTTTAGTTGTCACGAAGGAGCAAGTGGTCGCCGCAGTGACTTCATTCCCAGCAGGCTCAGCCGCGGGCCCAGATGGTACCCGACCCGCCCACCTCAAAGGCCTCTTGGGTCAGGGATCAGGAGCTGCTGGGGAGGCACTCTTGGAAACCCTCACCAAATTCATCAACATGGTTTTAAGAGGGGAAGTACCCGACTGTGCCACACCCCTATTTCTTGGGGCATCACTCTGTGCACTGGCAAAAAAAGATGGCGGTGTGCGCCCAATAGCAGTAGGGAACACCTTCCGCCGCCTTGCCACAAAGGTGGGTTTGAAACCACTCTCGAATGGCCTAGGTCAACACTTAAGACCAGTTCAACTAGGTTTCGGAACTCCAGGGGGGTGTGAAGCTGCTGTACATGCAACCCGCACCTACCTCAGCCAAGCCCAAGAAAAACGAGTGCTTCTAAAGATTGACATGCGGAACGCATTCAACAGCATTCGCAGGGATGTCTTCCTCCGTGCAGCTCAAGAACACATCCCCACTCTGTACCCCCTACTTTGGCAGGCTTATTCCAAACCTTCAATCCTGATTTATGGCGAGACGGTAATCCCATCAGAGACCGGGTTACAGCAGGGAGATCCAGGTGGTCCTGCTCTTTTCTCAATAGGGGTGGATGCAGCAGCTAACAAAGTAAGGTCAGAGCTGAATGTATGGTACCTGGACGATGCAACCTTGGGTGGGTCAGTAGAGAACGTTCTAACCGACCTAAATAACATCATAACTGACCTCGGCCAGGCCGGGCTAGTGATAAATGACACCAAATGTGAACTTGTTCTCCTCAACCACACACGTGAACAAGGAGAAGAGACTCATGCCCTGTTCCGAAACATATTGCCAGATGTAAAGATCCTTCAGGAGCACCAGCAAACCCTATTAGGTTCCCCACTAACTCTGGCAGCAATCCCACCAGCACTTCAAGTTAAAAAGGAGGAGCTTCAACGTCTCGTGAGTCGCCTGATACACATCGATGCCCACTCAGCTCTGGCCCTGCTCAAGAACTGTTTCTCCATCCCAAAACTCCAATACCTCCTGCGCACATCGATGACTTACACGAACAATGGCGGCCTCCAAGAATTAGACAGCATAATCCGAGAAGCAGTGACCAGCATCACCAACGTGGAATTTAAAGAACGGGCCTGGACACAAGCCACCCTTCCTGTCCGCCTCGGGGGCTTGGGCATACGGAGAGCCTCGGATATTGCCTCCCCAGCCTTTATCTCTTCCCTCATCGCGACCAACGACCTCGTATTGTCCATCCTTTATTCTAAACCCGGAATGACACTTAATGGGGACGTAACAGCAGCGATTAACACCTGGAAGGGAAGTAGAGGAGTAGAGGAGGAGCCTCAGGGTACCTCCAGGAGCAAGCAGAAAGCGTGGGATACCATCTCGGCGAAGAAAACTCAAGAAAATCTCCTAACCAATGCAGACCAGGTTGCAAAAGCACGCCTCCAGGCAGCCGCCCGTTCGGAGAGTGGCTTGTGGTTACACGCCATCCCCATCCCACCTCTTGGAACTCACTTGGATGCTGAAGCGCTCCGGGTCGCCATCGCGCTCAGAGTGGGTGCGGCAGTTTGTCACCCACACACTTGCAAGTGTGATGGGAGGATGGATGCTCAAGGTCACCATGCCTTGTCATGTAATTACAACGCAGGCCGCCTGCCAAGACACTCTGCACTAAATGATGTCATAAAACGGGCCCTGCAGAGTGCTAACTGTGCATCAATCCTCGAACCACATGGACTTCACAGAGAAGACGGCAAACGGCCAGATGGGATGACCACTTTCTCTTACAAGAATGGCCGGTGCCTCGTGTGGGATGCCACATGTGTTGACACTTTCTCCACAACCAACGCCGCCAGAAACGCCGACGAAGCAGGTGAAGCCGCCCGGATAGCAGAAAATAAAAAGCGAGAAAAATATCAAGCCATCGCCAGAATTCATCAGTTCGAGCCCCTGGCATTCGAAACTTCAGGAGTCTTCGGCCCCACCACCCTTAAGATGGTGAATGAAATAGGCCGTAAAATCAGAGAAGTTTCAGGAGAACCCCGGGAAACCCTCTGGCTCAAGCAAAGACTGGGGATGGCTATCCTCCGGGGCAATGCCACCAGCGTCATGAGCTCAGTTCGACAGGACTAGGCCATGCCACTGCGTGAGGCCCCGGCAGGAGTGGTGTATCCGTAGTCTTTCCACAGTAGGGTAAAACAAAACATAAACCTTATTTGTATGTAACATGTGTGATGCACATTAATAAAAGGGGATGTGTCGGATGGTTGAAAGCCACAGTTGCTCGCGCGTTTGGGGCTAGCAACATGTATTATGAAAAACATGCATCCTCCTTCATTCACTGTCCCCCACCTTCACTCACTCAACCCCACAATTTGCCGGAGGATAACAGGTTTTTCACAATACGTAGACGGAGGTCTTTATAAAAAAAAAAAAAAAAACTTGTCAGTTGTGTGCTGTGATCGAAGATCTACCAGATCGGGTTCCCCCGATCAGGAAGAGGACTAGCTTGGGCAACCCACTTTGGGCTCCCCCTTTCTGGCCTTCGATGCGGTGCACAAACCAAGTACCAAAGGATTCCTACCTTGTTTTGTTCAAGGAATTATGAGGATAGTGTAGTAACTTTAGATCTCCCAGATTGGGTTCCCCCTCATCAGGAAGAGGACTAATTTTGGGCAACCCACTTTGGGCTCCCCTTTCTGGATTCTCTTTTTACTACATGGTTCTGATAGTTCCACGAACTAGCAAGGAAGGAAGACACTTACCCTGACCCCCCTTAGACTACCTATAATGTCACTATCTAGACTGCTTGCAACTCTAGGTAGATCATTATGCTAGTCACCCTAACCCTCCAAACCTTGTAGAAGAACTCCAGCATATCCTTTGGGGATCACTGCACTGTGGGAGTGCAAGAGGAACCCGGTTGTCCCGTGGTAGGCGCCAAGGTCTAAGGAATCATCTTGTGACTCACCCTGGACCAGTAGCTGGAGTCATCATGCCCAGCCGCCCCCCCTGGACCAACTTCCGGAGTCATCACGCCCAGCCGCCCTCCGGACTACTGGATCCTCCCTCGATCTACGGGCCCTCCTCTTCACTACAGCTCTCCTTTAAGTGCTTTTGTATAGTTTATGGGTATAGAGTTGACTCAGGGTTGTGGTAGAAGTTATCTTCAGGGGTTCTCATTAACGTTACGTATTGCGAGAGGTCTTTCTTCTCCCTACTTAAATTGACGTTAATTAGCCCACTTGCCGGGACACATTATACATACCTATCAGGGGATCCTTATATACGCACCTTCCCGGGTTATTGGTCTCCCATAGCCCGACAGAAGGGGCGTGCCTATATAAGACCCATAGCATCAAACACAAACACATATTTACACGTAATCTAGTTCCTTTGTATAACTTCTAGCCTAATTCATTTAACATTCTGTCAGGTTCATAACTCGAATAGATTTCACTCTATCTCAGCTCCCGACGATTGTTGCCTCAGCCTTCAGCACCTTGCTAGTACACAATTAGAGTTAAGGATTAATCTTTGCCAGGTGAGATCTAGCACACCTATAATATTAATATCATTTGTGAGCCTTTCCGAGCCCACTTCATTGTTGATGACCACTTGGCCATTATTGCTTTAGAGTCAGTTAACATCACTATATGCCGGGGACATCATTGCATGATCCAGACGGCATTTGCCATTACTGCACTCTTGTCTTTTGTTGAGATCCTCTCTGAGATCTATTTGGGTAGGAGGTGTACCTCCACCATTTTGGATACCTTATAATTGTATCCTAGGAGTATTATTATTACCTTGAGTCCGGACCCATTGTCCGACTCCTATTGCTTACTTGATAACCTTATTATTGTATGTCTTAATTATTCTTATTGTTGTTGATGATCTCCAGGTTACAGGTATAAAATATATGTCTTGCTCCTCCATGAACCAGGTGTTAAACTGAATAAAACCCATGTTAACTTGTTACCTGTGTTCTTATTATCCTGCCGTGTTGTCTCTTTATTTAAAGTTTAAGGTATACCTATCCAGTTAGAGAGCTGCTCATTGTACAAAGAATATCTCCCGTTCCAATTTGGACCGGGCATAACACTGGTGGCAGCGGTGTCTCTTTCTCGAAGGTAGCCTTTCAGGTTTTTCCTGCTTTAAATATTTTGAGAGTATCACGACAGGGATAAGTAGTCAGGATGGCAGGGAAAGCACTGGATATTATTCCTTTCAGACCAGAGGAAACTGATTTTGCCACCTATTTAGAGGTTGTCAAGCCAGTGCTTGACATCATATTTAAAGATGAAGTTGCCCCTAAAATACATACTGTAGTCATGAAGCTAGGGCGGTCTATGGCCCTAGTTTCCAGTTATGTAAAAGAGAACCCCGGAATGACCTGGGAACAGTTTGAAACATACACGAAAACTGCCATTAACCCCGTCTTAGGTACTGTGATAGCCGACCAGCAATTTCACGCCATCACCTACGACGGGGACCTCGACGCCACCATCAGCAAGCTTACCAGGCTGGCTTCCACCGCATTCACAACGGCTACAGCTGCAGAGAGGAAGGAGAACGTCCGCCGGACCCTGATGAGGATCCTTCCGCGTGCAGTCCGGGACCACTTTGCCATCACAGAACCGGCCGGATATGATACAGACCTCCCTATCATACGCCGTATTCTGGCCCTGCAAAAGTCCCAGGAGCAAGGAAAGATCGCGGGTATCCAACGAGCTCCCACTAAGCCACAAGGAGCTCATTCCGGACCAACCTACCACCCTAGCCGTAACCAGGACAAGCCGGAAGAATGGGCCAGAGTCAAGCCTGGAGACTGGAAGCCCTGCGGGTCCCAGTGCCCTATTAATGGGTTGAAGAGGTCTTTTGCCGAGTTGCTGGCCAAACGCTCGAGGGTTCCACTGTTCTGGGGACAGATTCCCTGGCTGAAGCCCTCCAGAAGAGTTGCCACCATCCTAGAAGACGGCACCGCAGGAGCTGAGGATTACGACGAGACAGCTGCAGAGGTTGGTGACCCAGACGACCACAGTACAGTCGAGCCGGAAGTCATCAAACCGGGTTTTTAGACTGCCCCCGCCCACCAACTTGCAAACTGGCGGGGGCTCGAGATAGGGGCAGCTATGATATGATAAAGCCTCCCATTTACACCCACCTGACCATCCAGGGAGTCAACTCTCGACTCCTTGTCGACACCGGAGCTTCAAGATCCTGTATTTTTTCCTTTTACCACCAGAGACATCACAACACTTTTGGACCGATTCAACACTCGTCCACCACCCTCATTGATGCCAACGACAACCTTATTCCTGGTACTGGCATCACGGCCCCACTGTATGTGGCCACCCCTCAACCTAACCACGGCCATCACCACGATTTCATGGTATTTCCCTCCCAAGAAACCACCTACGACGGATACCTGGGATTCGACCTTCTCACGGCCCTTCGCACTACTATCCAGTGTGTTGAAAGAAGATTGTTATTTTCCACCAAACCCCCAGGACTCACCACTCCGAAGATTGCCACACCGCTCCATGACCCTCCTCAAACCTTGAAAGCCATCCGTGTTGCATCGGCCATCACCATTCAACCCATCACCTTGCTGCCACATCATGAACATTGGGTACCCATCCATCCAGCCCTCAACGGCACATCATGAACATTGGGTACCCACCCATCCAGCCCTCAACGGAGAACTCATTCACACTCCCTCTCTTCAGAGCCCTTTTGACAGGGATTGTCTCACTGCTCCTGCCATTTTAAAACAAAATGCAGTAAGAATAGCCAACATCTCCGACCACCCTACCCAGGAGTCTCACCATCGGAGAACTAGAGACTTATGATGACCAGCCTTCAACCGACACCACCACCTCGATTCCTGCATCAACTCCATCACTCCCAGACGTTCCTACTCACCTCACCCCTCAACAAAAGGACGATCTGTGCCAGTTAATGGCCGAATACCAGGACATCTTTGCCACCAACTCCCAAGATGTAGGCCACACCCATGTCCTAGAACACCACATTCACACTGTTGGACACCCAGTCAGACAGGCTATATGAAGAAAGAACCCCCTTCAGCGCCAAGAAGAACAGAAGCAAGTTGCAGAGATGTTAGAAGCTGGCATCGTCAACCCCTCAACTAGCCCTTGGTCCTCTCCAGTGGTACTGGTCAAGAAGAAGGATGGGTCATCTCGATTCTGCATCGACTACCGACAACTCAACGATGTCACCATCAAAGATGCCACCCCACTACCACGCATCGACGACTCCCTAGACTCCCTCTTAGGGGCCAGATGGTTCTCCACACTGGACCTGCAATCCGGATACTGGCAGGTCCCCGTCGCCCCAACCGACCAAAACAAAACAGCTTTCTCCACCAGCCAAGGGAAGCTTTACGAGTTCTCAGTGCTGCCATTCGGATTATGTAACGGTCCTGCCACCTTCTCCCGACTGATGGAATCCGTACTTCAGGGATTAACTTGGGAAACATGTCTGGCGTACTTGGACGACATCATAGTATTTGGTCGTACCTGGGCAGAACACCTCCAACGCCTCCGCCAAGTTTTGC
This sequence comes from Paralithodes platypus, assembly GCA_032716605.1. Taxonomy (NCBI): domain Eukaryota; kingdom Metazoa; phylum Arthropoda; class Malacostraca; order Decapoda; family Lithodidae; genus Paralithodes; species Paralithodes platypus. Next base: position 28,306,346 of record CM064550.1, read on the forward strand.
AGAGGATCCGACAAGCCGGATTAAAGCTGAAGCCTACTAAATGCACCATGGCTCGACATCAGGTCCAATTCTTAGGACATCTGGTGTCAGAAGAAGGACTTGCACCTGACCCCAAGAAACTCCAAGCCATCCAGGAGATCCAACCCCCGAAGTCAGTAAAAGGAGTAAGAGCCTCCTACTATCGGAGGTTTGTGAAGAATTTCGCCACCATTGCCAGACCTCTACACGACTTAACTAGGAAGGAAGAACCTTTTGTGTGGACCCCCGACCGTCTCCAAGCCTTCACCTCCCTCAAGGACCTACTCGTGTCTTCCCCTGTCGTCTCTTTTCCGGACTACCAACTACCCTTTAGACTCTACACCGACGTGTCCCTTCTCGGCGTCGGTGCAGTCCTCTCCCAAAATCGAGAAGGACGAGAGCACATCATTGCTTGTGCCAGCCGGACCTTAACCCCGGCAGAAACCAACTACCCGGTAACTAAAAGAGAATGCTTAGGCATCGTTTGGGCCCTCCAACACTTCCGGGCCTACCTAGCTGGCGTCAAAATCACCATCATCACTGACCACCAAGCCTTACAATGGCTCAGGAAATCTGACTCTAAGAATGCCCTAACAGTCCGTTGGCGAGAATCACTTGAGGAGTTTGATTTTGAGATTTCCTACAGGCCGGGAAAACTCCATACCAATGCAGACGCCTTATCCCGGCTCCCACTGGCACCAGAACAACTCAACGCCATCCAAGAACCTCGACCACCACCTACTACCACTCCCCCTCTCATCCAGGCCTACCTCCGGAACGACAAACCAACTTGGATCTCCACCCGACTTTTTGGCCTCTTACAAAGAAGGGGTGACGCCCTCTTTACCCCAGAAGGCCAGATCGTACTAGGGCCTGAGGATGCTGAACAAATGATGTCTTCCTTGCACACCAACAACGGGATCCATCTAGGCCAAAAGAATTGGTGAACACGTTCAAAGACATCTACTGGACTCCTCGCCCCTACACCACGGCCAAGAAAATCACTGAAGCTTGCCGTGCCTGCACCCTGGGAAAAGACCAAACACGCACCCTAGGACCTTCTGGCAAACTCATCGCTTCTAAACCCTGGCAACTTTTGGCAGTGGACGTCATGGGACCTCTACAAAACGACAGGGGATACCGCTACATCATCACCTTCGTGGACACGTACTCAAAATACGTGATCGCCTGCCCTGCCAGAGAACACACTGCTATGGCCGTCACCGAGGCATTATTACAACATGTCTTTCCCTATTTTGGATTGCCACAGGCAATCCACTCCGACAATGCCCCTGAATTCACCGGACAAATTTGGACGCAGATCTCCGAAATGTTTGGATTTCACATCAGCCACTCTTCACCCTACTGGCCAAAAGGAAACTCCATCTGCGAGCGATCTCATAGAACCATCGCCAATCAAATCCGGACACGCCTCCAACAGATGAACTCATCGGACTGGACCAGCCAAATTCGCATCATACAATGGGGAATAAACACCTGCCCCAGAGACAACGGGATCACCCCTCATAAGATGAGGGGTGACTACGTCACCTAGCTGCCCCTACTGAGGCCTCACCCGGTCTAAATACCAACCTCGTCCACCTCAGGAACCGCATACGTCAGCTCCAGTTTACCCAAGATCTCCAGCCTGATGAAGCCCCCAAGAACAACCCTCACCAAGTAGGCGACCTAGTCATGGTCGCCATCTTACCTGTACCCTCCAAACTGAAGCCACGGTACAAGGGTCCCTTTGAGGTCCTTAGGATCCCAAACTGTTTCCAGGTCATAATTAACTATCATGGGGAATCTCGCACTTATAGGAATAGGTTTGTCAGAAGGTTTCAACCTATTAATAAGAATATTACTGTTGTAGCTGAGCCTGATCAGGATGTTGACTGTACCCCTGTTTCAAATCTTCACCCTCAAACTTCCTGTCTTTCCGGACCTGTCCCTCTCAACCATGCTGTCCCTCTCCCTCCACCTCTTTCCACTCCCCCTCTCAATTCTCCTTTGCCTGCCCTTCACTCTCCTGTACTGCAACCTCCTGTCACCCTTCCCACTCGCCTCACCCAGTTCACCCCTTCTCACCTTCCTAAACATCGACCTCCTCCTGTTCTCTCTACTCAAACCCAAACTTCCCCCTCTTCTCTTTCACCTCCTGTCACCTTCACCCCTTCCCGCATTCCTTAGCCCAAATCTTCTCACATCTCCTCTCCTTCTCCCTCTCCTCTCGTTTCACCTCCGCAACCTCCTTCTCAACCATCGCCTTTAATTAACCTTGCCACGTCTAGTCTTCCCCCCTCGCCACCACAACTCACCAACATACCCCCCACTTTGCCTATCACCCCCAGCTTCCGTCCTAAAAAACCCTCACCTACTCCTCCTATCTCTAAAACCCTACCTTCTTCTCCTCAATCTATTTCCCCTCCTTCTCAACTTCCCAGGCGAAACACAATATCCAAATTTCGCTCAATGTCACCTCTAACTCCATCTCCCCCATTTCCCAGACTGCCTTCTCATACCCGCTGTGGAAGACCTGTGAAGCCACCCACCAGATGGGAACCAGCCCTGTCCCAGCCTAAAGTGAGAAAGGTTAAGGATCAAGCATCTTCAAGCTCCTCCCCCCAGCCTGGTACTTCGGCGTCCGCACCAAGGTCCTCCCCCCAGTCTGGTACTTCGGCGTCTGCACAACCTCATGGCCTGGGCCAAGCCAGGCTCTCTGTCATCACTCTCCAACCACCTCCAGCCACGACAACGCCCTCGCTGACGACCACCACCAAGATGCGGATTGACATGATAACCCTGGCGCGGAAGGACTCCACCAAAGTAATCAAGTCACCTCACCAACTCCTGGACCATTTGAGGTACTGTGACTCCTCTTCTCTCCTCACCCTCACCGGAGACAAGATGGCCACCCCTAACAACCAGGGAGTCATTTATTACCACTTCCTCCAGCACCTGACCCCTGTCTACGAAGATAATACTTCAAGACATTACCATCTCCAGTCCCGGGGTCGGGACTTTTCTCTACCAGACGGTAGTGAGATGCGGTCTCAGGATGATAAGACCGCATCTCTAGCTGCCACTAAACCTGCAGCCAACCCTACTCCTGCACATGCCATTTCTCATCCACTTCGTCTCCCACCAGGAAGTGATCACCCCCATCTTATAACAGAATCTGCCCGGGGGCATCTAGCTACAAGGTACAGCCAGAGTCCAGGCGCGCCACCCCCAGAGCTACAAGGACATAACCACCATGCGCCAACACCACCCCAGCGCCTTTGATCCTCTCAAGCCGGGCGCCTTAAGTAGGGGCAAGAAGATTGCCTTATACTCACCCAGCCTGGACATCAGTAACTAAGCTTGCCATTTGGTATTCTTTAGTTCAAGGTAAGAACAGCCAGAGATAGCTGGTGTTCAACTTGTCAGTTGTGTGCTGTGATTGAAGATCTACCAGGTCGGGTTCCCCCCATCAGGAAGAGGACTAGCTTGGGCAACCCACTTTGGGCTCCCCCTTTCTGGCCTTCGATGCGGTGCACAAACCAAGTACCAAAGGATTCCTACCTTGTTTTGTTCAAGGGATTATGTGGATAGTGTAGTAACTTTAGATCTACCAGATCGGATTCCCCCCATCAGGAAGAGGACTAATTTTGGGCAACCCACTTTGGGCTCCCCTTTCTGGATTCTCTTTTTACTACATGGTTCTGATAGTTCCACGAACTAGCAAGGAAGGAAGACACTTACCCTGACCCCCCTTAGACTACCTATAATGTCACTATCTAGACTGCTTGCAACTCTAGGTAGATCATTATGCTAGTCACCCTAACCCTCCAAACCTTGTAGCAGAACTCCAGCATATCCTTTGGGGATCACTGCACTGTGGGAGTGCAAGAGGAACCCGGTTGTCCCGTGGTAGGCGCCAAGGTCTAAGGAATCATCTTGTGACTCACCCTGGACCAGTAGCTGGAGTCATCACGCCCAGCCGCCCCCCCTGGACCAACTTCCGGAGTCATCACGCCCAGCCGCCCTCCGGACTACTGGTCCTCCCTCGATCTACGGGCCCTCCTCTTCACTACAGCTCTCCTTTAAGTGCTTTTGTATAGTTTATGGGTATAGAGTTGACTCAGGGTTGTGGTAGAAGTTATCTTCAGGGGTTCTCATTAACGTTACGTCTTGCGAGAGGTCTTTCTTCTCCCTACTTAAATTGACGTTAATTAGCCCACTTGCCGGGACACATTATATATACCTATCAGGGGATCCTTATATATGCACCTTCCCGGGTTATTGGTCTCCCATAGCCCGACAGAAGGGGCGTGCCTATATAAGACCCATAGCATCAAACACAAACACATATTTACACTTAATCTAGTTCCTTTGTATAATTTCTAGCCTAATTCATTTAACATTCTGTCAGGTTCATAACTCGAATAGATTTCACTCTATCTCAGCTCCCGACGATTGTTGCCTCAGCCTTCAGCACCTTGCTAGTACACAATTAGAGTTAAGGATTAATCTTTGCCAGGTGAGATCTAGCACACCTATAGTATTAATATCATTTGTGAACCTTTCCGAGCCCACTTCATTGTTGATGACCACTTGGCCATTATTGCTTTAGAGTCAGTTAACATCACTATATGCCGGGGACATCATTGCATGATCCAGACGGCATTTGCCATTACTGCACTCTTGTCTTTTGTTGAGATCCTCTCTGAGATCTATTTGGGTAGGAGGTGTACCTCCACCATTTTGGATACCTTATAATTGTATCTTAGGAGTATTATTATTACCTTGAGTCCGGACCCATTGTCCGACTCCTATTGCTTACTTGATAACCTGATTATTGTATGTCTTAATTATTCTTATTGTTGTTGATGATCTCCAGGTTACAGGTATAAAATATATGTCTTGCTCCTCCATGTACCAGGTGTTAAACTGAATAAAACCCATGTTAACTTGTTACCTGTGTGCTTATTATCCTGCCGTGTTGTCTCTTTATTTAAAGTTTAAGGTCAGAGAGCTGCTCATTGTACAAAGAATATCTCGCGTTCCAATTTGGACCGGGCATAACACAATGCATAGCTAAAGATCAACATAGAATTAATGTAAAATGCAAGTATAAGTATCAATAAGACACACAAGGATACATACATATATAATATTATATTGTTATGTTTCTAGGCGAGGAGAAATGACACAAAAAATAGGCCAAACATGAAATTCAAAACTAATGACAAAACCCTCTCCCAAATATCCAGGTTCAAGGAAAAATATCATAAAAAATCTTAGTTTAATGAAATTAAGTATTATAATGTAACACATAAAATCAGTCTCTTCAGGACGAGCAATAAGAATATATAATGCACTAAAATTATCAGAAAATATACGAGGACAAAATAAATAACTATATAACTTTACTGAAGCAATGCAATGTAAAAATAATTATATCACATAAGAATTAATATTTTCTCAAGATCACAGGAAATGGTTAATATCTGTTTAATAACTTAAGGAAATGCACGCAGTATTAATAAAACAATATAAGTAATTAATACAACTGTTTAAACTTGAGAAAATATTCTTTCTGAAAATACAATAATAATACAGGCAAAACAAGAAGGGTGTAACTAAATTAATCTGATCAAATTCACAAACTTGGAAACTAATCACAAACTAATTAATGCTTAACACTTATAACATTAATAAATGCAATCAAAAGGAAATAATAAAATAATATGAATTTACAGAAAACGCGATGATAATTAATTATTAATTGATCACTAGATAGCCTAAACTTATAATATGCACAATATCAATAATAGGCTATATGAGACACACTTATATACTATCAATAATAGGCTATAATATGAGACACACTTATATACTATCAATAATAGGCTATAATATGAGACACACTTATATACTATCAATAATAGGCTATAATATGAGACACACTTATATACTATCAATAATAGGCTATAATATGAGACACACTTATATACTCAACACTCAAATCACAGGAATCAGCTTGCAGGTTGCTTAAAATCGTATGAAAGTAGCCAGGACACTATAATCACAACACAAGGTATATATCACTATGTACAGAGAGAGAGAGAGAACAGGCGTGGTCGTCAGCTGGTCTAAGAGTCGAAACTGCAAGGACGCAAGGGTATATATATATCACCAGCGAATCTGGAAATTTCTACAACACACATATGAATGAAATGACGCAATGCTAGGAGAGACAGACTAAATCCTGACAGGTCTAGAACTTTCGAGAAGCAAGCAATTAAGGGGGAAACTAAAAATATTATCTTAATCTGGCGTATATAATCAATATTAATTCTGGATTACATAACACCTCCCCCCTAAAGAAAGAAATTTACAGGGGAAATTTCTATACTTTAAAACAATTAGGCTACAATCTAGACAAGCAATCTGCAATCAACTTTTCTTTCCCTTTAATATGCCTTATATCTAAAGGATATTCTTGAAGAAGCAGACGCCACCTTGTCAATCTCTGATTCTTATCTTTAAACTTACTAAGAAACTTTAGTGGGTTGTGATCAGTATAAATAACAATAGGATCTGGGCCTGAACACAAATATAAAGAAAACATTTGTAATCCCAAAATCAGAGCCAAAAGTTCCTTTTCAATAGTTGAATAATTCCTTTGGGGTGGAGTGAACTTCTTGCTGTAATAAGATACAGGATGCTCAATACCTTGGTCATCCTCCTGCAACAAAACTGCCCTAGCTCCTGTATCACCAGCATCCACAGCCATTTTAAAGGATTTATCAAAGTTAGGGGTGGAAAGCACTGGCTGACTCAACAGGATAGCTTTGAGTTTGTTGAAAGAGGATTCACATGCTTTATTCCACTCAAATTTAACTCCCTTTTTCAGAAGATCTGTGAGTGGTGACACAAGGATTAAGAAATTTAGAACAAACCTGCGGTAGTATCCTACCATACCAAGAAATCTTTGCAATTCTTTCCTAGTCTTAGGTCTGGGAAGACCACTTATCACCTGTACTTTTGCCCCTGGTGGCACAACTTGTCCATTACCAATCACATAACCAAGATACTGTACTTTAGCTTGATCAAATTCACACTTTTTATAGATTTGCAACCAGATTAGCCTGAACCAAACGATCAAGAAAGTTACTGACATGGCATAGGTAATGTTAAACTTCAGAGGGAAGTGGATTTGATTAACCCGGGAGCTGCAGGGAGACTCTTAAGAGTTCCCCCGGCGGACTGCGGGGAGACTCTTAAGAGCAGAGCTTTTGAACGCGTACCAAAACCGCGCGTTTATAGCCAGGCGGCTGAAAATTGGTGTGGGTATAGTACTACATGTCAACTCTCGACACCACCCCGCCAAACGCTCGCCCCGCACTCGTGCAAGCACCACCGCGCCAGTAACCACGCACTAGTCATGGAGCCCACACGTCCCTCACGCTTGCTCCCTGATGACACAACCAGCCCTCCTTCTGGTGGTGTTAGCCGCCGTGGAAGGCAGAGGGTGGCTGCTAAAGACCCTACCTACCAGTACGACACGCCCTACAGCTCGGAGGACGAAACACCTGCACCCAAAGCACGAAAAACACGTGCAAGCACGAGAAAGGTACAGAGGTCATTGGTGTTTCGGGACACTGCCACCACGACCCAGGCCACTGCAACAACCACTACCACCACCACTGCCACCCCTGCCACCCCTGCCACCGGTACCAGCGACGCAGGAGGCCGCCCTAGGGCTGCAGAACCTGCGGGGGCAGGAAAAATTAAAGGCACGGGCGTAGGGAAGAGAACCCGTACGCCAGCCACAGTGCCCCTACCACCACCACCACCACCAGCCGCCCCTGGCCCGGCTGCCCCTGCCGCCCCTGCTGCCCCTGCCACCCCTGCCACCGGTACCAGCGACGCAGGAGGCCACCCTAGGGCTGCAGAACCTGCGGGGGCAGGAAACATTAAAGGCACGGGCGTAGGGAAGAGAACCCGTACGCCAGCCACAGTGCCCCTACCACCACCACCACCACCACCAGCCGCCCCTGGCCCGGCTGCCCCTGCCGCCCCTGCTGCCCCTGCCGCCCCTGCTGCCCCTGCCGCCCCTGCCGCCCCTGCCCAAGGAACAGGGAAGGGGAAGGGGAAGGGGAAAGGGAGAGGGAAAGCGACTGCTGGCCCTGCTGGCCCTGGTGTCCCTGCCGGCCCTGCTGCCCCTGTTGCCCCTGCCGCCCATGCAGCTCCTGCCCAAGGAACAGAGAGAAGGGCGACAGGCACTACCATCATCTTGCCATCAAGGCCACGCACCACTGCTGCCTCTGCCGCCGCCCCTGCCGCCGCCCCTGCCACCGCCTCTGCTGTCCCTGTCCATAAGACTCCCGCACGTGCAAAAGTGACCCGGAAAACTCTGACACCATCAAAGTATGCCGCCCTGCTGTTTGATGGTGATTCGCAGGACATTGGCAGCCCAGGTTTCGACGACGAAGCCCTAGCACGGGACCCAGGGTGGGGGGATTTGGGAGTGGACAGTGGGAGTGAGTCCGACGTCGGTGACGAGAATGAGGAAGGGCATCGTCTGTCAAGTGAAGAGGAGGGTGATGATGATGCAGTGCTGTATCGCGACCATGGAAGCGATATTTCAGACGATGAAGCAGACGCAGACGACATTCCGATCCCTGAGCTGCCTTCGTTCGATTGGTCTGACGGGGTCAATTTTGTACCTGACGTGCCCCAGTTCAATCCTGGGACGTCAGGAACAACTGACGACTGGCCCTGTGACGATCAAGCGAACGAAAGCGACTTCTTCCTCGCTTTTTTCGACATGGAGGTAATGACGTACATCGTTGCCCAAACAAACGCCTACTACAGGTGGGTGTTTGGCAGATTGGACGTCCTTTCTCCAAAAGCGAGAATATGAGGCTGGGTGGATACGACTGTGGAAGAATTTATGACGTTCTTTGCCTTGTTGTTCCTGATGCCTCTGATCAAGAAGCATGTGTTGCAACACTATTGGAAGCACGACCCTCTCATCGCCACCCCAACTTTCAATAAGTTCATGACTCGTGACAGATTTTTGTTGCTGCTAAGATTTATGCACTTTGCAGACAACGAAAATCCTAACAGGATTGACAGGATATGGAAAGTTCGGGATGTGTTCACCATGTTGTTGGAGAGGTATAGGAAATACTTTTACCCCTTCCTCAATTTGGTGATTGATGAGTCGCTCGTGCTCTTCAAAGGACGTCTTGTTTTCAAGCAGTATATCCCCTTGAAAAGGCATAGGTTCGGAATCAAGCTCTTCGTTTTGTGTGACTGCGAAACTGGAATAGTGCTTGACATGATCGTGTACACAGGCACTGACATTGACATACCGAAAGCCGCTGCCAATGACCCCATGGGCATGTCAGGTGCCATCATCAGGAAAATGTTGGCACCTTACCTGGGCAAAGGCCACATCATCTACACTGACAACTGGTATACTTCTCCTGCTCTCTGCCAGTTTCTTCATGACAACCAAACGGGGTCATGTGGGACTGTCAGAAAGACAAGAAAGTTTATGCCAAAGTTCACAGGTAATGTCATTCCTCTCACAGATGCCTCCTCCAGTGACACACCTTCAGAAGACGACCTGGCCCAGGAACACCGCGAGAGGCATGTGCGAAGAAGGCGACGAAAGGGGCAGAAATACAAGCAGCTCGAGAAGTGTGGGAAACTGATAGCCCTGAAGTGGAAGGATAAGCGAGACGTCCACCTGCTTTCCACCGTCCACACAGGTGCCCAGATGGATTCTGGCAAAATCCACTACCGAACCAGGAAGACAATCTACAAGCCCGACATGGTAGTGGACTACACTAAGAACATGCGCCTGGTGGACAAGTCTGACTGTCAGCTGTCAGGCGTTGAGTGTCTGAGGAAGACTGTGAAGTGGTATCACAAGCTCTTCCTCCACCTAGTTGATATCACGATGCTCAACGCCTACAACTTGTGGTTGGTGAAAAAGGATATGGCCCCAAACCAGAAGCTGAAATTCCGGGAGTTCGTCTACAACGTCTCATACCAACTCCTGGAGAAGTATGGCACCACCACTCACAGACGTACGGCATGGCGTGGGGATCACGTTCCTGACCGCATCCAGCTGGGTGTCGAAAGACACTACCCCATCAACACTGAGATGCTTGGCACTCGTCGCAGGCAGGCGCAGTGCACCGTCTGCAGCACCAGTGTCAGGAAACCCCATGTCACCAAAAGAGTCACCTCAATGTGCGCCGAGTGCAAAGTTCCACTCTGCCTGGGTGACTGCTTCAGGGACTACCACACCTTCAAGAATTATTGAGTGTCGCCCTGCCCTGCCCTGCCCTGGACTCGCCCCGTGCCCTGCCCTGGACTCGCCCCCTGCCCCGCCCTGTCCTGGACTCGCGCCCTACCTTACCTGACCTGACCTAATTGATCACGCTACCTCATAATGTAACATATATATTATATAATGTATAAGTTCCAAAGATGTCCCTGTGATATAGCTTTTACATTATATAATTGTATGTTTCATTATTTAGTTTATAAGTTTCAAAGATTTACATGTAATATGCCTTATTTTTTTAGTATATCAATATATATGTTTGTTATTAGCCAAAGTAATGTGTATATAATTATTTTCTTACCTCAAATGAATTGTACAAAAATAAATATGTTTCAACAAATCCTGTCAAACCTAAGATAATAAAAAAAAACAATAAAAAAAAACAAAAAAAAATCAAGGTCATGTCATTGTATTCTTACAATATGATATATTCTATGAATATTTCATATTGTTTGAATACAATGGCATGATCTTGTAAAAAAAAAAATTTATCAAAAATTTTCTAGACAATATAAAACCTTCCCCATAACCCCCTCCTGGATTCGATCACACAACCCTACCACACTTTGAGTTTTTCAGTCCGCGACCTTACCAACCATGCCACAGGAGCTCATACCAAATATCACTCAAAACTTCGTGTCTACAATCGAAATGACAATATACAAAAAAAAATGAATTATCCCACCAATTTACGTTTGTAAATTGATGGGATTATCAATTATATCATGCCAAGGTTTATAAAAGTTTGTCTCTGTCAAGAATTAGTAATTATATAACTTTATTCTGTCAAAAATTGCCCAAACACTCAGCAAAATTGCCCCTCTCAGTGCGACTCCACTCATTTTCACACGGTCAAGCGGTGACCCTTGCCGCTCCTTTATGCCCCAGCTACACCAGCAACAGCAGCTCTGTCTGGGAACAAAATTTGTATAAATACAATAATGGATAAAATACTCTTCACAAATACATTTGTATTGTATAATATTGTAAATAAAAAAGAATAATAACTGTGTGGGTGTCGAAAATTGCTCAACCAGCTTTCTTATGTCTCGCCTACGCGCGTATATTGGATTATACATAGTCATGACTGTCATACAAATAATTGCAGTAGGTCTCGAATATACATTTAGATTGCATATTACTTGGAAATAAATAAGTAAACGTTTCTCTGGTGGCAATCTACCCTTTCGCAAGTGTAAGGAGACACCATTCTATATTTAGCCCTTTATCACAAAAGGCAATCTGCCTGTGTTTACTGACCACCGTCGCTGGTAGTCTATAATATAGTACTTTATTTACAGTCAATGGCCTACATGTTTCTGTGGTACTTCACATGTGTCTAAAATGCAATGTCTGCTTGCATAAAAATGCAATTCTGAAGTCCATTTATACGTACGACATATGCATGTCTCAGTTTCTATCTCTCTCTCTCTCTCTCTCTCTCCATTCCTGACTCATGTTATTGTAAAACTCTTGGTGGCAACAAACACCAGACACCTGGTAGACATAAGGTTCAAAATCCCAAGACATCAATACGCCTCGGGCGCCTCCACAATTGTCACACAGCTGGCTATCTATCTAGAGATCTGCCTGCCTTCCTTCTCTCCACGACTCACTCACTCCCTCCCTGCTAGCCTCCCTCCTACCCAGCCACCCCCACCCACCCTTTCAGGCTTCCGTCTGCTAGAAACACATTCACAATTTGCGTAAATATCGCATCAATTGGGCTATATGCGGTATATTCCTTGTTATATGGGACGCCTACATACGTACACGTCTTTATTATAGCATGACAGTGCTCTAAATACAAGATTTACGTGATATTTATGGCGTAACACACCCTCTCCCCCTTTCATTCCCAGCACAACTCACTCACACCTTGGTTCAAGCATAGAAACTCATTGATAATGTGCGTAAATATCGCATGAATTGGTCTATGTGCGGTATGTATTTTGATATATGGCACGTATACATACGTACAGTCTGTATTATAGCATGACAGTGCTCTACGTACAAGATATAAGTGATATGTATGGCGTAAACCACACTCTCAGCTCATAAATTGCCGCCAAACCTCCAACACATCTTCATTCCCGCCTAAAAATTCTCTTATAATTCCCTTATATATTGCAATTTTTGGTCACTATGAGGCATATTCATTGTTATATGGGTGGCCTACACACGTATACATACTCTACATAGCCTAAAAGGGCTCAAATAAGGAGATATACGTGATAATACGCGGTAACCCACCCCCTCCTCCCTCTCCTTCTATCCCCTGGGCGCGTGAAAATTCGGCAGGGAAATCTCGCCGCTCGATGACAATCTAGCCGCGCGGTGCCATTCGCTCCACATTTTTCAACTACGGACCGTTCCCCCACCCCCCCCAGACATTTTTGGGGGGGTCAAATATATATGGGCCGATGCACGCAAACATTCCCTACACGATGATGTACTTTTTATCGAAATTGGCAATAGGTCCCAAAATCATCATAGGTGCGCACAGTCTTACCCTGTAGAAAACCCCCTGTGCGCCGCGGAGAGGTTAAAGACGAAAATCTAGCTTTCAAGCTTAGCCAAGAGGAAATAAAGTCAAGTAAGGGGAAAAGGGAGGAAGTTGATGAAAAATTGTATTCATGGCAGGTTGTTAAAAATACGGGTGGGAAAGTCACACTCAAGAAGCAGGATAGTAGAATAGGTATGAGTGTGACAAATACATTCTCTCCTTTGAGAGACGAACGTGAGGGAAAAGATAGTCAGGATAAGGGAGGGATAGCCGAAGTGCCTGCCGCCGACTCAGCTCCAACCGCTGACGCTGTGCTACCTACCACCACCACCACCCCCACCACCACCAAGGGAGCTTCTGCCACCACCAGGGGTTCTCCAACTGCAGCTGCTGGATCCTCCCGTGGGAAAGGTAAGTCTGTGTCCCGAGAAGGTAAGTCTGTGTCGATTGTGGGCGACTCCATGGTAAGACATTTAGTTAGGGCTACCCGCACTAAACTTAGGAAGGTTGTGTGTCTGCCTGGCCATGGAGTTGGGAGGGTTTTAGAGAAGATGGACCACATCTTGGAAGATAGTGGAGATAACCCCATTATCTGTCTCAGTGCCGGGAGTAACGATGTTGGTAAGGGTAGAAGTGAGGAACTGCTGCAGCAGTATCGGGATGTGTTAGATAAGGTTAGGATGAAGGGAGGGATCCCTGTAGTACATTGTATCCTACCCAGAAGAGGAGTTCCCAAGGAATGGACATCCAGGGCGATTGGTGTCAATTGCCGGTTGGAGAAATATTGCAAAGAAAAAGCAATACCATTCATTGATAACTGGGATACTTTCTATGGGAGAGATAGGATGTACGCAAGGGATGGGGTTCATCTTTCACGGTTAGGGGTTTCCACATTAGCTAGTTCTTTAGATAGGGTGGTTGTGGGGTTTTGAACAGAAATATTGAGAGTGTAAATGAGAGGTTAAAATTAATGGAACAATTTTAGCGTCAGGCGAAAGCTATAAGGATATTCAGTTTCATGCTAAAAATGATGACTATATTGCTAATGATAGTAGTGATGGTGCAACGGAAGATGGAAATGTCGTTAGACAATGCTATTATGATAGCATTGACTGCAGTGAAATCGAAGAAAATAATAAGTTACTTAAAAACGATAGACAATTAGTTACAAAAAATAGTAAAAGTTGAGGGTATATTATACAAATTGTAGAAGTTTATGTAACAAAATGGATCAGCTTAGGGCAATTGTTAGCAAGGAAAATATAGACATTGTAGCGATTACAGAAACCTGGATAAATACTGACTCTAGACATCTATTAGTAGAATTTCATATGCCAGGATACAATTTATTTAAATATGACAGAACAGACAGAAGGGGAGGTGGAGTTGCAATTTATGTCAGGGATACTTTAAAATTTTGCCTTAGATCAGATATTAAAACAAATAGCGAAAATGAAAGTGTGTGGGTAGAGATTAGCGGGGAAGGTGAGACAATTATTTTGGGAACCATATATAGGGCACCCTGTCTTTGTCGAAATTTAGGCAAATTATTATGGGAAGAAATCAGTAAGGCTTCTCAGAATAATAATGTTTGCATTTTAGGCGACTTTAATCTTCCAGGTATAGACTGGGTTAATCAAAATAGCAATAACGAATCCGAAGATTTTCTTGAAGTAGTACTAGACAACTTTCTCTTTCAATTTGTAAATAGGCCAACTAGAGGATATAATATTCTTGACCTAGTTCTTAGCAACAGAGAAAGTTGGATAACAAATTTAGAAGTGAGCGACCAGCTAGGGAACAGTGACCATAAATCAATATATTTATCTATATAATTAAATCATAAACCAAAGGAAAATAAGGTTCTTATCCCTGACTTTAGAAAAGCCAATTTTAGGGGATTAAAACGATCACTCAGAATTAAAGGGGAGGCAGGAGATTTAGATCAAGTAAGCCGATTAGTTCCAGCAGAACCGAGAGGTCAGGGCCAGGTGGGTCACACAGCTGAGATAGTTAGACAACCAACTGAAAATTTAAATAGAGTGTATAATCAGTTTATCTCTGCCTTACAGAGCGAACAAGATAAATATATACCAAAAAGAAAATTTAGATCACATACAAACCAACCAAAATGGATGACAAATAAATTAGTAGATCTTATAGGTAGAAAGAGAGGTGTATACAGAAAAATACAGAAAGGCGAAATCCACCTTATAGGATATCACCATAACTTGTCGAGGCAGGTAAAGAAGGAAATTAGGATGGAAAAAAGAAACTACGAAATCAAGGTAGCAAATGAATCTAAAAACAACCCTAAAGCATTTTATCAATTGTATAAATCTAAGGTAAAGGATACAGTAGGGCCTCTTAAGAATGTCATAGGTGAGATTACAGATGATAAGTTAGAAATGTGCAATACTCTAAATAGTCATTTCCTTTCTGTTTTTACAAACGAAAATTTAGATCAAGTTCCAGTAGTCAACCAAGTTTTTTAACGGTAGTATAGACGAAATATTAAGCACAGTTCAGGTCACTAGTGACGAAGTAATTAAGGAAATAGATAGACAAAAACCCCAGAAATCTCCAGGTCCAGATGAGGTGTATGCTAGGGTATTAAAAGAATGCAAGGACGAATTAAGTTACCCATTAACTCACCTATTTAATAATTCACTAGCTTTAGGCTTAGTTCCTGATTCATGGAAGCTCGCAAATATAATTCCGATATTTAAAAAAGGTGATAAGTCCATAGCATCAAATTACCGTCCTATTAGTCTCACATCAATTATAGGGAAATTGCTAGAATCAATTATTGCCAGGAAAATTAGAAATCACTTAGATATGTTCAAGTTAATAAATCCCTCTCAACATGGTTTCACTCCAGGACGATCCTGCCTAACAAATTTACTCAGTTTTTTCTCCGAGGTTTATGAAGCGGTAGATAACGACAAGTCATATGATATAGTTTACTTAGACTTCAGTAAGGCCTTTGATAAAGTTCCACATGAAAGGCTGTTAAGGAAAATAGAAGGACATGGTATTGGGGGGATGCTACTCAAGTGGATTAAGTCATGGCTGATTGGTAGGAAACAGAGAGTTAGTATAAATGGTGTAAAATCGGACTGGGGATTAGTTAAAAGTGGGGTCCCCCAAGGGTCGGTTTTGGGGCCCCTTCTGTTCATTATCTACATAAATGATCTTGACTCGGGCATAAAGAGTAGGATCAGTAAATTTGCTGATGATACTAAAATAGGTAGGATAATAGAGTCAGCTAGCGACAGGGAATGTCTTCAAAATGATCTCGATCACTTGCACGAGTGGTCCATAAATTGGCAGATGAGTTTCAATATAGACAAATGTAAGGTATTAAGGATTGGAAATCGTAATTTAGATGCTAAATACAAACTAGACAATGTAGAATTGGATAACTCAGAGTGTGAGAAGGATCTGGGGGTGCTCATTAGTAATGATCTGAAACCCAGAAAACAGTGTATAAGTGTTAGGAATAGGGCAAATAGAATTCTAGGATTCATATCTAGGAGTGTTAGCAACAGGACTGCTGAAGTTTTCTTAAAACTATACTTAGCTCTAGTAAGACCCCATTTAGACTATGCTGTTCAATTTTGGTGCCCTTATTATAGAATGGATATCGACCCTTTAGAGGCAGTCCAAAGAAGAATGACCAAAAAGATACATAATATTATAAATTTATCGTATGAGGAGAGGTTGAAAGTCTTAGGCCTGCACTCACTAGAGAGGCGAAGATGTAGGGGAGACATGATAGAGGTATTTAAATGGATAAAAGGTTTAAATAAGGGCGATATAGATGAAGTATTAAAGCTAAAGAACGGCGACATAACCCGCTCAAATGGTTTCAAGTTAGATAAGTTTAGATTTAGGAAAGATATAGGAAAGCACTGGTTTGGAAATAGAGTTGTTAACATGTGGAATGCACTGCCCAGAACAGTAATTAGATCAGAAACAGTTGAAAGCTTTAAGCATAAGTTGGATTCCCATATGGGTGATATGGGGTGGGTGTGAATGGGAGCTGCTTCATGTGGGCCGCATGGCCATATGCAGTTTCCCGCGATCTTATGACCTTATGTTGTTATGTAATTGGGGTTGGGTGTGACAGGGATCTGCCTTGTGTGGGCCGATCGGCTTTTTGCAGACTCCCATTTTCTTATGTTCTTCTTATGTTCTTATAGGTGATCTTTCCAGGTGTCACTAAAGATCAATACATCATCAATATACACAACACATCCTTCCAAACCCTCGGTCACAATGTTCATGAGTTTTTGAAATGTTGCAGGTGCATTTTTCATACCATATGGCATCACAGAACATGCAAAAGTCTTACCAAGAGTTACAAAACATGAGACATCCCTAGCACGCTGAGTCATAGGTACTTGCCACTATCCCTTTAACAAGTCAAACTTACTTATGTACTGTGCCTTTCCAATCCTATCTATACAATCTTCCATGCAAGGTATTGGGTAGGTGTCTGTTTTGGTGATCTGGTTAACACGTCGATAGTCAATACAGAGCCGTTGTGATCCACCTGGATTAGGAACTAAGGTGCAGGAGAACTCCACTCACTTTGGCAGGGCTCAATCATCTTGTGGGTGAGTAGGTAGTCAATCTCCTTCTGGATCAGGGGAACCTTCAAGGGATTCACACGGTAGGCTGGCAGCTTAATTGGCTTTGCATCTCCAACATCAACATCGTGCATCAAAATAGTTGTTCTTCCTGGAGTATCTCGGAACACTTGATGGTATTTCTGGAGTAGAGCCGTGAATTCCTGCCTCTCCTCAGGGGTTAGATGAGATAACTTAGTCTCCAGATCACTCATGATAGCAACATTCTGCCCCAGGCTATCACTCAAGTTCATACTGCATGGGAGTGCCTCACTTTCGGGGTCTTGAGGAACAGCTACAGTTCAGACGGGTTTATCAGGGTCTCTCCTGTGGTATAGTTTTAACATGTTGACATGACAAAGTTGCTTGCTCTTCCTACGATCTGGCATGGCAATAACGTAGTTCACATCACTGGCTTTCTTCTCCACCGTGTACGGTCCACTAAATTTGGCTTGAAGAGGTTGTCCGTGTATTGGCAGCAAAACTAGGACCTGATCACCTGGCTGAAACTGGCGTACTCTTGAGTTCTTGTCATACCATGTTTTCATCTTCTGAGCAGTTCCCAAATTCTCTCGAGCTAGCTGGAACGCTGTAGATAACCGCTCCTTAACCCGGGAACTGAAGGAAGACTCTTAAGAGTTCCCCCGGCGGACTGCGGGAAGACTCTTAAGAGTCAGGGGGAAAAAAAATCCATTTAAAACACCCACAATTTACAATTTTTTTTTTTTTTTTTTTTATTTATTTTTTTTTTTTATTTTTGTATTGCTCCTGGGCAATAATAGGCGCATATGGATAAGTATTAATGCTATTTATGGTAAAATAACGATGTTAGTGATGGGAACAGCCCAAATACGTCAGCACAGGAGTGTGGTGTCTCATACCCCCCATGCGCACTTCAGAGGTTAAAGTTCGCCACATATTCCAGCAGGTTGACGTCATCCGATTCCTACAGCCAAACCTCCTTCAACAGCTTCATAGGACCTCTAACTTCATGCCCGAAGAGTAGTTCAAAGGTACAAAGGAGTACAAAGGAAATCAAGCAACAACAGGTCTAGTGACCCTTCTAGGTTGCTTGTCCTCCAAAACACTGAGGATCAAGTGTCCAAACAGTGGTTTAGAGTGGGTAAGGGAACATTGGAAAGGGAATTACTGCCCTGGAACTAATGTCCATGGCAGGATTAGGAAGTTAGTAGAGGACAGAAGGGTTAGTAACTGAGGGGGGGATAAAATAAAGTTATTCATTTACAAACGCAGTCAGTCGCGGGTTTGATGAGAGATATTTGTCTAGGCGGAGTTTAAATGAATCAACGGTGATGCAGTCTATAACGTTTCGGGGAAGCCCATTCCACAAGTTGACAACTCGATTGAAGAAGAAATTCTTAGATTCGTGCGAGTTAAAAGATTTACCAATAATTTTGCAACCGTTTCCCCGAGTGTAATTAGATTGGTCGATAATGAAGTACTTACTACAGTTCATATTTTCGATGCCTTTGATGATTTTGAACACTTGAATTAAGTCACCTCATAATCTGCGCTGGGTTAAAGGAAATAGATTTAATTCTCTAAGACGCTCTTCGTATGGTTTGTTCTTTAGGCTAGGTATCATTTTGGTAACTCTACGTTGAACTCGTTCTAGCTTGTTTATATCTTTTTGGTAATAAGGGCACCAGGATTGAACGCAGCATTCCAGAAGAGGGCGGACTAAGGAATTGTAAAGGGTTAGGATAACTTCTTTGGATTTATGCTCAAATGACCTGCCTATAAAGCCAATTATTTTGTTTGCCTTCTTAACAACTTCTGAACATTGTTGACTCGGTTTTAGGTTACTCGATATTGTTACTCCCAGATCGGTTTCTCTGTTTACATTCTTAAGCTGAGTGCCATTCATCGAATAGTTTGCTTTCTCATTTAGGTATCCGACATGTAGTACTTTACATTTATCCGCATTGAAACTCATTTGCCAAATTTGGGCCCAACATGACAATTTATCTAGATTGTGTTGCATATCGTCAACTTGTTCTTTTGAGAGTACGCTATTTGCAATTTTTGTATTGTCAGCAAATTTTGAGATTGTACAGGTGAGACCCTCATCTATGTCGTTGATGTAAATTAGAAAGAGAATTTGTCCTAGTACCGATCCCTGGGGTACCCCGCTACTTACATTGGTCCATTTAGATGCCTTACCGTTTATGACTACCCTTTGCTTTCTGTTGCTGAGCCAATTTTCTATCCATTTCAACACACCGTCTTGTATTCCATGCACTTTTAGTTTTAGCAGTAAACGTTTGTGGGGAACTTTGTCAAAGGCTTTTTGAAAATCAAGGTATATAATATCTACAGCTTTACTCTCATCGTAGAGGTTGAGGATATCGTGGAAGAAGTCTAAGAGGTTTGTTAAACAGGAACGTTTTTTACGAAAGCCGTGTTGAGTATCTTTAAGTATGTTATTTTCCTCTAAGTGATTTACGAGTCTGTCTCGTATGACCGTTTCTAGCATTTTACATACAACTGAGGTTAAGCTAATTGGACGATAGTTACTGGGTAGGGATTTGCTGCCTTTTTTGAATATCGGTGTTACGTTGGCTAGCTTCCACTGATCAGGCATAGTTCCAGACTGCAAGGATTTATTGAATAGTAATGTCAGTGGTTTGGAGAGCTCATCCTTAGCTTCCTTTAGAACTCTAGGCGAGATTGTATCAGGTCCAGGCGTTTTATTTACCTTGAGTTTATCTAAACAATTCAATACTTCTCTCTCTGTAACGGTGATATTGCTTAGAACATCTGAATTATCAATCTGAATCTGCGATGGTGTAGGGATATCACTGAGGTCTTCTGTTGTAAAAACTGATGCAAAGAAAGTATTGAGGGCATTACTCATTTGTACTTCGTCTTTGGTGTATTCTCCATTTTCATCGACTAACGGTCCAACAGTTGAAGTAACTACTTTTTTCTTTCTGATATAACTATAGAATTCTTTCGGGTTTGTTTTACTTTGATTCGCAATATGTGAGAAGTCTAGTGATTCATTTGGCAACTCTCTTGAAGCAAACAGCACAAAAGGAAGACCTTTGTCCCAATCTTTCTGGTGTTCCAAGCAGTACTTCCTCAGCATAGATTTGAGTGTCTGATGACATCTCTCCAGAGCTCCCTGTGTTTGAGGATGATATGCAGAAGATGTGATCTGTGTGATGCCCAACTCTTTCAAAGACTGCTTGAAATCATTGGACATAAAATTGCTCCCTTGATCTGAATGTACCTCCTTAGGCAATCCAAATCTGGTGAAGAACCCAAGCATTTCTTTCACTACATTCTTCGCCGAAATATTTCTGAGAGGGATTGCTTCAGGGTAACGAGTAGCCATATCAATAAGTGTCAGCAAATAGGAAAACCCTGAAGAAGTCTTGGGAAGAGGTCCTACAATATCGACCAACACCCGAGTGAATGGCGTCTCAAAGGGAGGAATGGGAACGAGTGGTGCAACTTTCTCTTTTTGATTACACTTCCCCACTACTTGACAGGTGTGACAAGATTTGCAATACCAGGAAACATCCTTGAAAATACCTGGCCAGTAAAAATGCTTCAGAATACGGGCTGCAGTCTTCCTCACTCCCATGTGTCCTGCCAAACTGGAGTCATGAGCCACCCTTATGATATCCTGCCTACAAACGCGAGGGATGACAACTTGATGCACAACCTCCCATTCACAGTCTGCTGATGACATTGGGGGTCTCCACTTTCGCATTAATACTCCTGACATAAAATAGTAACAAGTAGAAGCACTAGCTGACTCTTCCTCACTACAAGCAGTACCTTCCAACTCTGGGTCAGCCTGCTGCAACTCTACCAACTCACGAGGTGACAAATTATCCACACTGCGGGGAACTGCCTCATCCTCTGAATGGTTTAAAATAGCAAGGAAAGTATCAGCCAAGAGAACATCATCATCTTCATCACCCTCTAAATCACTAGTAACTAGATTTAGCCCTAATCTATATTTTATTAATTTCACCACAACACCAAACACTCCCAATGCAATTAATTAAAGTATATATGATCCGCCAGGATTCGAACCCGGGTTATCACACACAGATTTTTGCCACCTTAACCATTACACCACCAGGACAGTTAAAGGTTTATGCACACGCCTACGACTTATTATCCATTCTCGAATACTGGATATCAATCTATTATGTTCATACTCCCAACCTGGCTATGGTAGCCTAATGTTTAAGTGAGAGGAAAGAATATTCATGGGGCACAGATCATAGCCTATAGACCGGCCTCGCGACGAAATATCCCTGAACCTACTAATAATCTATATTTTATTAATTTCACCACAACACCAAACACTCCCAATGAAATTAATTAAAGTATATATGATCCGCCAGGATTCGAACCTGGGTTATCACACACAGATTTTTGCCACCTTAACCATTACACCACCAGGACGGTTAAAGGTTTATGCACACGCCTACGACTTATTATCCATTCTCGAATACTGGTTATTAATCTATCATGTTTATACTCCCAACCGCGCTATGGTAGCCTAATGTTTAAGTGAGAGGAAAGAATATTCATGGGGCACAGATCATATAGACCGGCCTCGTGACGAAATATCCCTGAACCTACTAATAATCTATATTTTATTAATTTCACCACAACACCAAACACTCCCAATGAAATAACAGCACATGCAGGAAACACATCAGAGGAGCCATCCTCGACTCCAGCCACCGGCTCACTAGACAACCGAGGAGCTGGACAAACCCGACCCCCAGCAATGTCGTTGCCAAGGAGAAAAGTCACACCAGCCATAGGAAGTGTCTCAACCAATTCTACCATAACTGGACCTTGAACAAAATCAGACTCAAGATTCACTCTGCACAGAGGGACAGAAAAATAATTACACCCTAAACCCTGCAACATTACAGTTTCACCAGAGGAATTATTAGAGCCTAAAACACTAGTCACTAGTATGGATTGGCAAGCACCTGTGTTTCGTAAAATTTTAACAGATTTCCTGGCACTGCCATTAAGTGAACTGACAAAACCATCAGACAGGAAATTTGCATAGGAACTCTTGAGAGTGTCACCCACATCACTGCTCAAAAGAGAAGCTTTATCAGTAGAGCTTACGTTACCCTTCAAAGCACTCAAAGCAGGTACAACAGAATTACTGCTCAAAAGAGGAGCTTTATCAATAGAGCTTGCGTTACTCTCCAAAGCACTCAAAGCAGGTGAAACAGAGTCTCATTTATAAAACATTGGGAACTCTCAAGAGTGGACACCAGACCAACTGACTGAACATTTGCAGGTTTATTATTATTAGTATCACACTGTTTCTTAAAACATTTCTCAGCAACATGACCTAGCCTACCACAATAATTACATTTCTTCTTAGAAAAGTTAGACGTGGAACTAGTATATCCTTGCTGAGAAACATTAGCTTTACTCTCCTTCTTTACACCTGTACTCTGAGAAGAGGCTACATATTTATTCTCATATCTCTTTATTTGATTACCTGCATAATGTTTGTGAGTGAGAACATACTCATCAGCTAAAATTGCAGCATCAGAAACAGTGTCTACCTTTCTCTCATCAATGTATAAACTGACATCCTTCCTGACACATCTTTTGAAGTCCTCCAATAAGATAATCTGCTTAAATTTATCAAAGTCAGCATTTACATTCTTAGAGTTTAACCATTGATCCAACAAATCTTCTTTAATTTTGGCATACTCAACATGAGATTGCTTATCCTGCTTGTAAGTGGTCCTAAATTTAGCTCTGTAGGCTTCAGGAACAAGCTCATAGGCTTTAAGAATCAGGCTCTTAACTACATCATAATTACCAGACTGATCCTGAGACAGATGCATAAGTGACTTGAGCTTTACCAGTGAGTACACTCTGAAGGAGTATTGGCCAATACTGCTTGGGCCATTTGAAACCGTTAGCTGCCTTCTCAAACAATTGAAAATATTTAGTTACATCAGATTCATTAAAGACAGGGACAAGTCAAACATTTTTGGCCACATCAAAATTATCAGGATTAGATGACCTATTTACATCCTGTTTCATACAGTACTCATGGTCTAACTTAGCAATTTCAAATGCCTGTTGTGCTTGTGCCTCAGCTTCCCGAGCACGAGCCTGTGCTTCAGCCTCCTGAACACGAGCCTGTGCTTCAACTTGTGCCTGTTGTGTTTGTTGAGCACGAGCCTGTGCTTCAGCTTCCTGAACACGAGCCTATGCTTGAATCTTTGCAAGTTCAATTTGTTTATCCATGTCAACTGGAGGAGTTAGATTAAATTGTTTTACATTAATCATATCAACAATTTGATCTTTATGAGCGCTTGAAGGAGGAGCCAGCTGCAGGTATTGTGCAAGGACTTTGAGCTCATTTTTATTCCTACTTTCTACCTTGACAAGGGTTAACACTCTCTACAAAATCTTTAGCTTCCTCAAAGGTAGAAATAGTTGAAGAAGACATCATGACAATTTAAATGGTAGCCTACAATCACAAGCAAATAATGTAATATATTCTTAAACAAGTCCTGAAGATCCTGAGCCAAGGTCGCCAATGTTATGTTTCTGGGCGAGGAGAAATGACACACAATAGGACAAACATGAAATTCAAAACTAATGACAAAACCCTCTCCCAAATATCCAGGTTCAAGGAAAACTATCATAAAAATTCTTAGTTTAATGAAATTAAGTATTATAATGTAACACATAAAATCAGTCTCTTCAGGACGAGCAATAAGAATATATAATGCACTAAAATTATCAGAAAATATAAAAGGACAAAATATATAACTATATAGCTTTACTGAAGCAATGCAATGTTAAATAATTATATCGCATATAATTAATATTTTCTCAAGATCACAGGAAATGGTTAATATCTGTTTAATAACTTAGGGAAATGCACACAATATTAATAAAACAATATAAGGGTCAATATACAAGAGGCGCTACAATATTTGTAAAAAATTAAGCTCAATAGCATGATATTAAGCGATTTTTTTCCAAATTTTTTATGTAGGTGTCATTCCCAGGAAACTAACATAATACATATTATATGGATATTTACGTTTTAAGGGTTTGTTTACACTTCTTCCTTTTCTTCTTCTGGGAGAGCTGTTTTGCTTGACTGTCAGTCAACAACTGAGACATCTGGTGGCGAATGCAATGAACTATACTGCTGGCGAGAGTAATGCTCTCATGGCAAATATAATCTAGTTCAACCAATTACGATGTAGTTCACTGACACGTGATGTCTATCGACCAATCAGGCGATGCCAGGCTTGGATACACAGGTCCTGGATCTTCAACTCTGTCAGTCTGAGGATGTGTACAGGGTGGTGAGGAAGGAAGTGTGCGAGTTGACAGTGCAAGAACGAAGTCTCTCGAGGTACTTACTTTGGTAATAGACAATAAAGGCAAGCACTTACCACAATTCGAGTTTGCTGTTGTCCAGAAATTACCCTTTGGACTTGCAAACACTATAATTGCACATCTTTCTTATATCTCGACAACCCCAGCCAGAAGCCATTCAACCCGACGACTCTCCGCATAACTAGCCTACCCTCAGTCTCAAGCCATTCAACCCGACGACCCTCAACTCACTACATCCTGTGCTCATTAAGTTTAGTTGGTCAAATACACCAAACATCAGTCAAAAAAGTCAAATAGCGGGGGTGTGGGGGCGGCAGCCCCCACCCATAATACTAGGATAGGTTAGGTAAGGTTGTTAGGTTAGGCTAATGTCCTTTTTCACAGAGAAATACACCAAAAATCAGTCAAAAATGTCAAATAGCGGGGGTGTGGGGGCGGCAGCCCCCACCGATAATACTAGGATAGGTTAGGTAAGGTTGTTAGGTTAGGCTAATGTCCTTTCAAAGGGGTATACTAGGCTAGTAAACACTAGGATAGCTTATACCCGGTCAGAGGTAAGAAGAAGAAGAGTCCTGCTGTAGCCTTGAATGCTACCCCCCATTCTTACTAGGTTAGGTTAGGTAGGTAATGTTGTTAGGTTAGGCTAATGTTAACCCGATTCTTACTAGGTTAGGTTAGGTAATGTTGTTAGGTTAGGCTAATGTTAACCCGATTCTTACTTCGTTAGGTTAGGCTAATGTTAACCCTATGAAAACCCAAACAAAGATTTTATTAGGGTTACTGTGTAATTTTAACATGAAAATTAGTTAAATCCCAGCCAAGTTTTGTCAAAACTTGGCTCGGGTTTTCAAAAAGTCAGGTTTTATGGGTCTGGAATTTGACAAAACCCGAGCCAACATTTTAATAAGGTTACTGTGTTAACATAAGAACATAAGAAAATGGGAGTCTGCAAAAAGCCGATCGGCCCATACAAGGCAGATCCCTGTCACACCCAACCCCAATTACAAGGCCCAATTATAGGCCCAACTCACTAATACCTTGAGTACTGACCCCACCAAAACGGTCAGAGATTAACACAAGATAACGGGGGTCTGCTGAGCGCCGATTGGCCAACACCTGGTAGATCCCCCTCACACCCAACCCATCTCGTCCATATGCCTATCTAATTTTATCTTAAAGCTCCCTATCGTTCTTGATCCCACTATATCACTTGGTAGCCTATTCCACCCATCTACAACTCTGTTACCAAACCAATATTTGCCTATATCTTTTCTGAAACGAAATTTATCTAATTTATAACCATTTGTTCGAGTTCTTTCGCTATCACTGAGCTTCAGTACATTTTTCATGTCTCCTTTATTTACCCCACTAAACCACTTGAACACTTCTATCATATCCCCTCTAATTCTGCGTCTTTCTAACGAATGTAAGCCTAATTTGTTCAACCTTTCTTCATATGGTAATTTCTAATATTATGAATAATTTTTGTCATTCTTCGCTGTACTCTCTCCAAGGAATTTATATCCATTCTGTAATAAGGACACCAAAATTGGACAGCATGATCCATATGAGGTCTCACTAATGATAAGTAAAGTTCCAAGATAACATCGGCAGTTCTGTTACTCACACTCCTTGTGATGAACCCCAGAATCCTGTTTGCCTTGTTACGTACGCTTATACACTGCTTTCTAGGTTTCAAATCGTTGCTAACAAACACACCCAAATCTTTCTCGCAGTCTGAGTTTTCTAATTCAGCATTAGCTAGTTTATATTTTGCATTAGTATTCGTCTTCCCTATCTTTAATACCTTGCATTTGTCAATGTTAAAATTCATCTGCCACTTTACTGACCATTCGTGTAAGGTATCTAGATCCCTTTGGAGGCACTCTATGTCGCTATCTGAATCTATTGGTCTCCCTATGTTGGTATCGTCTGCGAATTTACTTATCCTACTAGTTATACCTAAATCAAGGTCATTTATGTATATGATAAATAACAGAGGACCCAATACAGATCCCTGGGGGACACCACTCTTGACTGATCCCCACTCTGACTTAGTACCATTTATGCTGACTCTCTGCTTCCTACCAATTAGCCATGACCTAATCCATCCTAACAACGCCCCATTTATTCCATGCGCCTCAACCTTTCTCATCAAT
The DNA here is from genome assembly GCA_032716605.1 of Paralithodes platypus. Classification (NCBI taxonomy): domain Eukaryota; kingdom Metazoa; phylum Arthropoda; class Malacostraca; order Decapoda; family Lithodidae; genus Paralithodes; species Paralithodes platypus. The sequence continues at coordinate 28,333,415 of CM064550.1, forward strand.
CTCTCATGAGGGACTCTGTCAAAAGCTTTACTGAAATCTAAATATATAATATCATATGATTTGTCATTATCTACTGCGTCATATACCTGTGAGAAAAAGCTAAGCAAATTAGTAAGGCAAGAACGTCCCTGAGTGAATCCATGCTGAGAAGAATTGATTAAGTTAAATGTTTCTAAGTGGTTTCTCATTTTCCTAGCAATAATTGACTCTAGTAGCTTTCCTATGAATGAAGTGAGACTAATGGGACGATAATTTGATGCTATGGATTTATCACCTTTTTTGAAGATCGGAACTACATTTGCAAGCTTCCAAGCTTCTGGAACTATACCTGTTTCTAATGACTTGTTAACCCGGGAACTGCGGGGAGACTCTTAAGAGTTCCCCCGGCGGACTGCGGGGAGACTCTTAAGAGTGAGTGAAAAAAAAAATCAACTTTTGACATCGAATTTTTTTTTTTTTTTTTTTTTTGGCCCCTGGGCCATGCAAAATCTCAGTCCTCTACCTCCCCTCCTTCCCCACTTTCCTCCTCTCCTTCAGTTATCACCTATTTTCCCTGTTATTCCCTTATTCTGAGGTATATTTTCGTGCTAACATTAGCGAGTTGCAAGCAGGGTGTTGTCATCACTGATGGCAAGAGAGAGAGAGAGTATCGATCGACTGTGTCTCAATGGCCTTGGGGGAAATTGGCGGGAAAGCAGCTTGCCTCACCCATACATTATACAACTCGCGGGCTATATCTCCGATTTTGTCCATCCAAACGCTGTTTTCACTCGTTTTATTGTTGTTTCAGGTTAATACCTTTATAATCAACCCATAATAGGCACATATGGATAAGTATTAATGCTATTAATGGTACAATGAATATTTTAGTGACGGAAACACTTCAAATACATGCGCACAGGGAGAGGTGTCTAATTACCCCCATGCACACTTCAGAGGTTAAAAAGAAATGTTAATGGGTAACTTAATTCATCTCTGCATTCTTTTAATACTCTAGCATATACCTCATCAGGACCAGGTGATTTCTGAGGCTTCAGTCTGTCAATTTCCTTAAGCACATCATTTCTACTTATAGTAACCGTACTTAACCTATTTTCTATACTATCGCTATATACCTTACTGACTTCTGGAATCTGCGCCAAATTTTCATTAGTGAAAACGGATAGAAACTGACTATTTAATGTACTGCACATTTCTAAATAATTTTCTGTCATTTCTCCTATCAAAGTTTTAAGGGGGCCTATTACATTTCTAACTTTAGATTTATATAGTTGGTAAAAAGCTTTAGGGTTATTTTTTGAGTAGTTGGCTATCCTTATTTCATAATTTCTTTTTGCTGTCCTAATTTCCTTTTTGACCTGTCTTGATAGAGTCTGATAGTAAATAAGTAGGTGAGTTTCGCCTTTCTTAATTTTTCTATATATTCCTTTCCTTTTTCCTATAAGATCTATTAGTTTATTATTCATCCATTTTGGTTGGTTCTGTATCGATCTAAATCTTCTTTTGGGGATATATTTATTTTGCGCATTGTGAAGTGAAGAAATTAACTGTTCATATGTAGCTGTCAAGCTTAACTCTGGCTTATCCTGACTTAATTGTTTAACAATAGGGTCCACCCTTAAGGCTCTTCTTATCCCACCATAATCGGCTTTTCTGAAATCTGGGATAAGTGACGGATTCTCTTTAGCATTTCCTGTCCATTGTATATTAAAATAAATAGATTTGTGATCACTATTTCCTAGTTGGTCCCCTATCTCTACATTATTTATCATATGTTCATTATTACTGAGAACTAAATCAAGGATATTATTACCTCTAGTCGGCGAGTCAATGAATTGAAATAAAAAACTATCTTGTACCGCCTCAATAAACTCCTCAGAATCTGATTCGCCGATCTGATGCTGCCAATCTATTTTCGGAAATTAAAAATCCCCCATAATGCACACATTGCTAAACCTTGATGCTATTTTCACTTCCTGCCATAAAGATTTACCTTCATTTCTACTCATATTTGGTGGTCTATAAATTACTCCAATAACTATGGTCTCGCTACCTTCGCTAACCTCTACCCAAACACTTTCGTTATCATTATTTAGCCTAATACCTGATTTAGTATAGCATTTTAATGAACTCCTGACAAACACTGCTATACCGCCGCCCCTCCTACTTGTTTGGTCATAATTAAACAAACTATATCCTGGTATATCAAATTCTGCTAAAAAAATGTTTGGATTCTGTATTAATCCATGTTTCAGTAAGCGCTATTATGTCTATATTTTCATTGCTAACAAGTGCTCTAAGTTCGTCCATTTTATTACATAAACTCCTACAGTTTGTGTAATATAATCTCAATGTATTTCTTTTACCGGTGTCTGGTGGACCTTCTTTTCTTCTATTAGTATCTATTTGACTGTTGTTATTATCTTGTACTAAGGTAGATATTGTACCACTATTAATACGACTAACTTCTATTACTGCATTATCACCTATTGTTTCACTGTTATTAATAACATCTAATTTCCTTGCTTGACTATTCTTTCTATCACCTAATTTATTTTGTTTTCTTTTGATGGGACATTTCCAATTTAATATAAAACCCCACCTCAACTGCTCTATCAACTAACCTTCCTAGCATCCCTATCCCTTTCCTACTTAAATGCACCCCTATTACCACTATTTATATGACTAACTTCTATTACTGCATTGTCACCTATTGTTTCACTGTTATTTTTGTTATGCCCTGTTTTTCTACAGGATTAACTTGGGTAATGTGAGTTCTAACTGACTGGGTATAGAAGGCTGCATGCACAATACAAGGTATGAGGAATAGAGAACACAAAATAAACACACGGTAACAAGACACACGATCACGTTTATTGATATACATAATACACACTTCTGAATACTCGTACAAGACAAATGATAGAATTGAACAACACTAGCATAAGTGGATCTGGATGGAGCCTAGTCTCCCACTTCCAACGTTCAGGTATTAATCTTCTGATCACTGGCTTTATTCACAAGTTTAGATACTGGAGACCATCAATGTTACTTATAGATTCAAATTCACTGTTAGATTTATTACTGGTAGCTCTGGTGCACAAGTAGTAGTTCACAGACTAGATTAGACACGCGTATTTTAGAGCACGGGAATTCTAGTAACCTCAGGGGGTACTGATCTAAGTTTTATATTCTTATATCAGAAACACATAGAATGCAAATCAGTGGGCGAATATCAGATATCACTAGGGTTTCACTTCTATTTAATAATATCTGGATATATGGGTAATTACGAGAGTTAATATCGCCTGTTAATTAATAAACACTGATACGCTTAGCACCTCCTAATTGAATGGTTATATATGAATTATACTGGGGCAAAGATATAGCCACTTCATAGAAATATTAATAAGCGAGTCTCTAAATAGCACTGTAACACTGTAGTACTGATAGAGTGAATCTTGGGTAGTATTTGATTGGTCTGGTCCTGGTTATCTTGCGTCCGTGATGTTGGGGGCTAACGACTGGTTCCGCGGCCGTCCAGGTGGTCCATATGTAGGAAGTTCTCAAGACGGATCTCTTGGCGATCGTTGCTGGCTACACTCTTATATACCCACTGGTTTGTGAAGGTTATAAGGTGCACGTAGATTTCTTGTACGTGGACAGATCCTTCTATCTAAATCTGCCACGGAGTCTGCCGGCTCTGGAACTCAATTCTCAGCAACAAACAATGATAGAGCTGGAGGTCAACTCTGGTGACCAACCACTGGTTGGTGTCTATCTTTCAACTGATTTTACTGGGGGCTGGAGCTTGGTTTATAGGTTCGGTTTTGGACCCTGTAGGCCATAGGGATCTCGAGTTTTGATGGACTTATTTGAGCTCTCAATTGATACGGGAACTAGGTAAGGTGGTGATTACTGTTGTGGCACATGGCTATATGGAGCCTTCATAATGTGATATAACTGAGCCTTAGTAAGAGGTACTATTTTGGCTATACTGGAAGTATTTATGGGAGAGAGACTGGATCTACTTTGCGAGGAGGATTGGGACAGCTGTGATAGGAGCGTCTCTCTTAGATTGTTCAATCTTCATTCTATGATATAGCTGAGGTGCTAATTTGGTTATCGGAGTATGCAAGAAAAGTTAATGGGTTATTGTGGGTTAATAGAGGTTAGTAAAGGTGTTAGTCATACATGATTAGTTCATTGATAGGAAGAATTCCTGTGCTACCTGGCAATGACCCGGAAGTCAAAACAGGGGTCAGGTATATCTCCGCAGGGGTAGGGGTCTCCCTCCTCGGGTGGGTGAAAAGGGGTAGGTGCGCGCCCTCTCTCTGTGATGGTCGTCCGGCGGCTGTGGCTGGGGGCTTGCCATATTACAAGTGTTTGTAATAACCCTCTGTTTATGAGACAGATGTGGGTGTTCGTAATACCAAAACCGAAGGTGCCTTGACCAGCTGGTTTAATTGGTTGGGTTGTTAATTGCATGGCTTGTTGGATGTGGTGGAGACTGGGTTGCTAACTCTGCCACATTTATCTGGAAGTATGGCAATAGAAGTTAGTCACTGGCGAGGCGGCTAGCCTCGCACTGACGATCATTTGGTACAGGGTTGTGACTGGGTTGTGAGGGAATAGATGGCATGCAATGGGTTAGTAAAGTTCTAATGATGTTTCTTACTGGGGGAAGGTAGGCTGGATAGGAGTATATATACAAAAGGTTTGAGAATGTTAGTAACGGAAAAGTGAAGGATATTCAGGGGGTATGGTGGAGAGGCTAGGTCGGAAGGGAGTCAATGGAAATCAATGGAAATCAAGCAACAACAGATCTAGTGACCCTTCTAGGTTGCTTGTCCTCCAAAACACTGAGGATCAAGTGTCCAAACAGTGGTTTAGAGTGGGTAAGGGAACATTGGAAAGGGAACTACTGCCCTGGAACTAATGTCCGTGGCAGGATTAGGAAGTTAGTAGATGACAGATGGGTTAGTAACTGAGAGGGGGATAAAATAGTTATTCATTTACAAACACAGTCAGTCGCGGGTATGATGCGAGATATTTGTCTAGGCGGAGTTTAAATGAATCAACGGTGATGCAGTCTATAACGTTTCGGGGAAGCCCATTCCACAAGTTGACAACTCGATTGAAGAAGAAATTCTTAGATTCGTGCGAGTTAAAAGATTTACCAATAATTTTGCAACCGTTTCCCCGTGTGTAATTAGATTGGTCGATAGTGAAGTACTTACTACAGTTCATATTGTCGATGCCTTTGATGATTTTGAACACTTGAATTAAGTCACCTCTTAATCTGCGCTGGGTTAAAGGAAATAAATTTAATTCTCTAAGACGCTCTTCGTATGGTTTGTTCTTTAGGCTGGGTATCATTTTGGTAACTCTACGTTGAACTCGTTCTAGCTTGTTTATATCTTTTTGGTAATAAGGGCACCAGGATTGAACACAGTATTCCAGAAGAGGGCGGACTAAGGAATTGTAAAGGGTGAGGATAACTTCTTTGGATTTATGCTCAAATGACCTGCCTATAAAGCCAATTATTTTGTTTGCCTTCTTAACAACTTCTGAACATTGTTGACTCGGTTTTAGGTTACTCGATATTGTTACTCCCAGATCGGTTTCTCTGTTTACATTCTTAAGCTGAGTGCCATTCATCGAATAGTTTGCTTTCTCATTTAGGTATCCGATATGTAGTACTTTACATTTATCCGCATTGAAACTCATTTGCCAAATTTGGGCCCAGCATGACAATTTATCTAGATTGTGTTGCATATCGTCAACTTGTTCTTTTGAGAGTACGCTATTTGCAATTTTTGTATCGTCAGCAAATTTTGAGATTGTACAGGTGAGACCCTCATCTATGTCGTTGATGTAAATTAGAAAGAGAATTGGTCCTAGTACCGATCCCTGGGGTACCCCGCTACTTACATTGGTCCATTTAGATGCCTTACCGTTTATGACTACTCTTTGCTTTCTGTTGCTGAGCCAATTTTCTATCCATTTCAACACACCGTCTTGTATTCCATGCGCTTTTAGTTTTAGCAGTAAACGTTTGTGGGGAACTTTGTCAAAGGCCTTTTGAAAATCAAGGTATATAATATCTACAGCTTTACTCTCATCGTAGAGGTTGAGGATATCGTGGAAGAAGTCTAAGAGGTTTGTTAAACAGGAACGTTTTTTACGAAAGCCGTGTTGAGTATTTTTAAGTATGTTGTTTTCCTCTAAGTGATTTACGAGTCTGTCTCGTATGACCGTTTCTAGCATTTTACATACAACTGAGGTTAAGCTAATTGGACGATAGTTACTTGGTAGGGATTTGCTGCCTTTTTTGAATATCGGTGTTACGTTGGCTAGCTTCCACTGATCAGGCATAGTTCCAGACTGCAAGGATTTATTGAATAGTAATGTCAGTGGTTTGGAGAGCTCATCCTTATCTTCCTTTAGAACTCTAGGTGAGATTGTATCAGGTCCAGGCGTTTTATTTACCTTGAGTTTATCTAAACAATTCAATACTTCTCTCTCTGTAACGGTGATATTGCTTAGAACATCTGAATTATCAATCTGAATCTGCGATGGTGTAGGGATATCACTGAGGTCTTCTGAGCCGAGGAGCGTGGGGGGTTAACGAGAGGGAGAGGGTTAAGGGGGGCTACGTGGAAGTTTGACCCTAAGGTCTCTGGGCGTAGGGGTGGCATTAGACTACAGTTGATATCGTAGCCTGGGGGTTAATGACAGGGAAGGTTATGTTAGCCAAACGCTACCGGGGGATGAGCAATATGGGGTGGTATATGAGTCTGGAAAGGATAGAATCATGTGGACTGTGGGGCTGTGGTGAAGAGGAGGTTAACTGTAGGTGTGTGCTTGACTGTGGATAAAAGTAGAGAAAAACATGGTGTATTATTACTCGTCAATACGATGGTTATGGACAATGTTAATCTGACACTATTTCTTGCTGACCTAGTTGTTCCTGGGAACTGCGTTTTCTATCACATATACACCAAAGAAAGCGGCAGTTCGTAGGGGTAGCTTCGGTATTGTTTCGTGGTGAAAATGCGTCGAGACAATGGTAAAAGAGGGTTGTGTATACAATCTCTGGTTGGGGTAAGAATTAGAGTTACTGCATGGTGGCTAACATCTTCAGTCATTTCTGTCTATGTCTTACAGGAATAATGGTTATATATACACTGGCGTACCCGTGGGTATCATAGTTTCTTATCAATTAGGACATGGGGGTTTTAACATATTACTTCTCGGATGGAAGAACATACATAGATTTATGGGGGCGGTTTGTCTTCAGAAACTTAGTCTGGCAAGACAAGGTATTTTTAGGGGGTTAACATATTACTTCTCGGATGGAAGAACATACATAGATTTATGCCTGTCTGAACTGGTTGGCATTGGCTCAACCTAGGGACAGGGCATGGGTGTATTAAATTAAGGTGTTTCATGTTCATCATCATGTAGGTAGAGTCTGGCGGGTAAGAGGTGTAGGACACGAGGGGTAGTGGATACGTGAGGTGGGGGAGGGTTGTGAATTGTAAAGCGGGTGGTTTGAGGCTAGGCGCCGCGCCGCTCGTGACCTAGGATAGTGACCCTTAATGCGCTGGACATAGGGGTGGCATTTCCCTACGATCGAACAGGTAGGGTGGTGTGTGCAGCGGGGCATGAAGGATAAGCGGACAGGATGACCCAAAACAGGGTACCACTGAGCATAGGGTCACGAAGCAAAATAGAGTAGTGTGGATTGTGGATACGAAGGAGGTGATTGGAAGATGTATAACAATTGTGGAAAAGTAAATGGAAGAGATGAACACGATGGCGGATAAAAGATAATTAAACTAAGGATTGAATACATGCATGAATGACGACATTATAGCCGTCGTCCTAATAGGATGATGAAACCGGGTTGGTATGCACGTGGCACAATACGACACAAGGACAGTGCCGCTATGTCGTATCTATACTGGTGGCATACTCCGGTTAATATTATATATACACTTAGTTACTAGAAGAACAAGGCAAGGGGGGGTGACTGAGCACGGGGGTACATATATCTATACTCGTCATGGAGAGAGAGAGATACGAGGTAGCTTTCCTGCATCTCTCCTGATAATCGTCTGCAGATTGTTCATAGTGAGTTTATCTAAATCAACAGGCATAAATCACTACAAGAACGGGCAAGGGACACAAATTGACAGACGAACAAAACAACGTGAGGTTAGAGACATAGAATTGCTAGAATTGGGGGGGGGACTATGATTGTTATATAACTAAATACAGGGCTGACATAATCACGATTTGATTTGGTGTGAAATGGAAGCTAAGGTGTCTTAGATCGCCTCGAACCTACAGAATGAAAGTATTATAGCCTGTATGGTGGTTACATAATTAAATACATACTTAGGTGGTACATCAAGAATACCAGTGAGTAAAGTATTGTGGTTTGTATATTAGAAGACTGTGATTGAGAGACGTATAATATGTGGAATGAATTGAGAGAGAGAGAGAGAGACCAAATCGGGAATGGAAAAGGGGCCTGGGATCTCGTTGGGGATGGGAGTTTCGCTCTCAGGATTTTCGTTCCTGTGTCTCATTAGGGTTGGAGGTTTCGCTCTCAGGTTTTTCGTTCCTGTGGTATTTTAATTTTCATTTTATTAGTTAAATCCGAGCCAAGTTTCGTCAAAACTTGGCTCGGGTTTTCAAAAAGTCGGGTTTTATGGGTCTGGAAATTCACAAAACCCGAGCCAAATTTTAGTTACAAATGTGTATTATCGTGTTCTATACGCTTTTTATCCCTCAATTTCCCTGATCTTCATAGCCCTCCCCACTATCGGGGGGGCGTGTCTTTAGATTGATGGATAATGGGTAAATGCTTAATTCCCATTCAATTTCATCACTAGATTCCACTAAAACACCAAAGAGAAAATCAAAATACCCCCCAAAAATACCTGAAAAACACGTTGTTGCGTTTCCTGTATATTAACCAATATAAGCAATTAACCCGGGAACTGCGGGGAGACTCTTAAGAGTTCCCCCGGCGGACTGCGGGGAGACTCTTAAGAGTGAGTGAAAAAGAAAATCAACTTTTAACATCGAATTTTTGTTTTTGTTTTAATTTTTTTTTTTAATTTTTTTTTTTTGGCCCCTGGGCCATGCAAAATCTCAGTCCTCTACCTCCCCTCCTTCCCCACTTTCCTCCTCTCCTTCAGTTATCACCTATTTTCCCTGTTATTCCCTTATTCTGAGGTATATTTTCGTTCTAACATTAGAAATCCGGTTGGAGGGTGTGGTCATCACTGATAGCAAGCGAATGCAAGAGAGAGAGAGAGAGTATCGATCGACTGTGTCTCAGTGGCCTTGGGGGAAATTGGCGGGAAAGCAGCTTGCCTCACCCATACATTATACAACTCGCGGGCTGTATCTCCGATTTTGACCATCCAAACGCTGTTTTCACTCGTTTTATTGTTGTTTCAGGTTAATACCTTTATAATCAACCCATAATAGGCGCATATGGATAAGTATTAATGCTATTAATGGTACAATGAATATTTTAGTGACGGAAACACCTCAAATACGTCAGCACAGGGGGACGTTTCCAATTACCCCCATGCGCACTTGTTAGGTTAATACAACTGTTTAAACTTGAGAAAATATTCTTTCTGAAAATACAATAATAATACAGGCAATACAAGAAGGGTGTAACTAAATTAATCTGATCAAATTCACAAACTTGGAACTAATCACAAACTAATTAATGCTTAACACTTATAACATTAATAAATGCAATCAAAAGGAAATAACAAAATAATATGAATTTACAGAAAACTCGATGATAATTAATTATTAATTGATCACTAGATAGCCTAAACTTATAATATGCACAATATCAATAATAGGCTATATGAGACACACTTATATACTATCAATAATAGGCTATAATATGAGACACACTTATATACTATCAATAATAGGCTATAATATGAGACACACTTATATACTATCAATAATAGGCTATAATATGAGACACACTTATATACTCAACACTCAAATCACAGGAATCAGCTTGCAGGTTGCTTAAAATCGTATGAAAGTAGCCAGGACACTACATCACAACACTAGGTATATATCACTATGTACAGAGAAAGAGCTAGAGAACAGGCGTGGTCATCAGCTGGTCTAATAGTCGAAACTGCAAGGACGCAGGGGGTATATATATATATATATATCACCAGCGAATCTGGAAATTTCTACAACACATGAATGAAATGACGCAATGCTAGGAGAGACAGACTAAATACTGACAGGTCTAGAACTTTCGAGAAACAAGCAATTAAGGGGGAAACTAAAAATATTATCTTAATCTGGCTTATATAATCAATATTAATTCTGGATTACATAACAACATATACAATTAGCACATACACTGAGAGACGTAATAAATTAATAATGAACTTCTAGTTAGACTCAATTATATAGGAGAATCCCTAGCTGAAGTTTAGTGTAAGTGTATGTGTGGCAGAGCTCTCCACTTATAGGTATGCAGCGGTTTGGTAACTTAGAGGTTAGTCAAACTTGTAACAATATTATCTATAGATGAATAATTATGTTATGGATAGCGTGAGAGTTTTAAGTGGCAACTGATATTGATTAATTAATTACTGTAAAGGAGGCCAGAAAGCCAGGTCTCGTCTATTACAAAGCGTCTCTTAAATCGCAGTAATAGCTTTATTATTAAGCTACCAAGAAGCCGGACAGCATTCTAGGTTCTAGAGCCAGGAAAAATCTAGGTCCTTAATTGGCCGGGATTAGCCGTTGCAAGTAGGGCAGGTGAAGAGCTTAAGCTAGGTTGGGCCAGGGAGTACCTTTGGAGCCGGGAAGCATCCAGATCTCAGGAGGGGATGTTGAGATAAATTCCCCAACCTGGCCTGGATACCTATCCACTTTCTAGGTGCTCCTTGTCCTAGAAGAGGCACAGAGAAAAGGGACACGTCGATGTACAGGTTGTTGTTGTTGTTCCCCAGGCTGTCTGGCCGAGCAGCCCCAAGGTCCCGAGCAAGGCGAAGGCCATAACCGAGCAGAACCCTCCCTGCTTACCACTAATAAAGCCCAGGTGACAGAAGCCACTCCAAGGCGGGGAGCTGAGAAGGGTGCGGAAACGCCCGGGAAAGCAAAGCCCCACCCAAGGCCCTGTTCCCCTTAGCAATTATGAAGGAAAAGCTGAGGGGCAAAGGAAAAATGTGAAATGTCGATATACAGGTTCTAAAGGGTGGTTTTGTCATTCTGGTCTCGGCGATGTGGGTAGGGGGGAGAGCAATGAAAGGGCCTAACTAATTTGTCCCAGGATGCCTTCCAGGGACCAATCAGCAGGGCGGTTGGTGGGTGACGTCATGGCGTCCTGGTTGGTGGAGACGTCGGTTCGGCCGGCCAATCCCAGGCCAAGCTGCACGGGTGACGTCACATCCGGTCCTTCACTCAGACGCCACCTCTTCGGTGTGTTTTTTGGGGGGGAGGGATTTGTTTTGTTTATGGAGGGTCTTAATTAATGGGGGGACTGTAGTATTTCGTGGCCATTCTCCTTGATGGTTTCCCGCATTATTTTGGAGGGGGGTAACTGGGCCATTTGATGGGGTTAAGGCCTACTGCTGCGGTATAACAGTTTTATTCACTCATCTATAATTACTGTACTGTAAAAAAATTGACAACACCCCCTATTAATGTCATGTCTATAAATGGCCCTTGCTCTATCTATCTATTTATTTATATATGTAACTATCTATCTCCCTTGTTGTTCAGCAGATATAGGGTTAATTTTTCGATTAACACATGCTTAAGTTTTCCAAACAAAACATGGTGTTTCCTACTGTTTTTCATGTATTCGTTCGATTTTAGCACCCATTTATTGCGGAAATATCTCGTTTTGGCCATACCCCATCACCGCAGCAATTTCCATCTTTTTTTCATTAACCTAACCTAACCTGGGGGCTGCCACCCCCAGACCCCTGCTGGTCTTAGCATTGATATAGACGATTACACAATACTAAAAATACGGTGGAATAGTGAAAACAAAATAGATCTCCACTGATTCAAGATGGCCGCCTTTCCCTTATTTAACCCGGTGCGCGCGCGCAGGGTGTATTGAACACCACAGTTCTGGGCGGCAATATTAAGCTCCATTCCCGCCTATAATCCTCATTTTACGATAAATATCGTTATTACTTATTCATTATTCGTTATTACCATATCGCAGGTTAGTAGTGACGTTATTGGAGAGAAAGATCTCCCACGCAACCAAATGTGGTGAAAATTCGAACCTGAGCAGTGTTGAATCAAGTTGATAGGTAAAATATGAAAATTAAAATAGATAATAATAATAATAACTATATAAATACTATATTATACAGGTATAGGTAGCCTGGAAAGTTCGTTATTTTCCTAGAGTGCCGTATATTCCGTTAAACAGTCGACCAAAAACGGGAAAAGTGGTTAGGGCAGTGAGAATTCTGTTTCATAAGATAATTATTGAAAGTGTTACTTAAAGTTACTTAAAGTTTAAACATAACGAGTGTAAACGAGTGACACTCCCCCCCCCCCTCCCCCCCCCCCCCCCCACACACACACACTCCCCACAAACCGCGTAACAAACACCTCCTTGTCCTCCAAGCCCCCCCCCCCCCTCTCTCTCTCTCTCTTCTCTTAAATGTGGTGAAAATTCGAACCTGAGCAGTGTTGAATCAAGTTGATAGGTAAAATATGAAAATTATAATAGATACTATATATACTGTAGGTAGCCTGGAAAGTTCGTTATTTTCCTAGAGTGCCGTATTTTCCGCTAAACAGTCGACCAAAAACGGGAAAAGTGGTTAGGGCAGTGAGAATTCTGTTTCATAAGATAATTATTGAAAGTGTTACTTAAAGTTACTTAAAGTTTAAACATAACGAGGGTAAACGAGTGGCACTCCCCCCCCCCCCCCCCCCCCACACACACACTCCCACAAACCGCGTAACAAACACCTACTTGTCCTCCAAGCCCCCCCCCCCCTCTCTCTCTCTCTCTCTCTCTCTCCCCCATGTAAGGGCGGGTGGAAACAAAAAAACAAAAAAACAAAAACAAACAAAAATGTTTACCAGAGACAACTGTATGAGTTCTAAGATGAATATAGACATCCATGAAGGCACCGCATGTCGGATATGCAAGCAACCATATCACTGGATTTGCATAGGATTGACACCAATAAATGAGGCGTACAATACAAGAGGGAAGAACCTCCATTTCTGCGATAGTTGTTTCGATATCACATGGCAAGTCATACAGACTGTAGAAAATACAGAAGTACAAGATAGACGGAAATATAGCCAAGACATAGCTACCTTTCACAGAAAATGGGGAACTATTGGGGCCTCAGGGCCCATACAAATATCACAACCCACACACGCACACCTTCCCATGATAATGCCCACATTGCCTCCTGCACATCAACACACATCGCCTGCCGAACAACAACCTTTCGCACCCTACATATACACAAACCCTGTCGCACATCTCCCCACACCTCCCCAGACCCAGAAAACACCCACATTAATCCCATCTATGGCCATTGACCACCCTACTGCTGTTGATCAAATAAAATTGCAGGATGAACGTAGGATGCAACAAGCCCCCATATCAGGCTCCCTTTCCACATCGTCTCCCCCCTCACCACTGCCACCTGCCCACCTACAACCGACCCGTAACTCCACCCCCCTGCAGGCCTCACCCACCCATACACCAAGCCCACTATCAGCCACAACCACACTTAGCTCACCACATAACCCCTTGCAGCCCCAGCAACACCTACTGGGGTTGTCTACACCAGTGTGCAGATATTATCTGGAAAGAAGGTGCTACTTTGGTCAAAAGGGCGAATATAATGGGAATTCATGTAGATTGGCTCATCCCAAAATTTGCAACAACATAACCAGTCATGGAAAATGTAGATTTGGTGAAACCTGCAAATACCACCACCCATCCCTTTGCAAGACATCACTTGAGAACAAGACCTGCTACAATATGAAATGCCCAGCTTATTAAAGGGACTTGGAGATATGCTAGACCTAACACGAATGGTAGCCCAAAAAACTCTCTAGCTATGCGAGGACGAGACAGAGGAAAAAGGCAAGGAGGGAAAGGGCAGATGAAGATGAAGAGACTGAGGGAGATGGAAGAGCACATAGAACACCTCGAGCACCTCCTGCCCTCCCAAGAGTGGCCAATACATCCCGAAGACTATTAGGTACACATAGTACTCCAAACAATCCCTCCCCAATCTTGTTTGCAAATATCCAAGGCCTAAAAAATAGAACCACGAACAAAGTACCATTTATTAGGGGCCTGCTAGAAGAAGGAAACGCTATATTTGCGGCTCTCACAGAAACTCACATTAAAGATCAGGAAGATAGTGAGGTATGGATTCCTGGTTACAACCTACATAGGGCGGACAGAACGCATAGATCATATGGAGGTGTAGCCTTGTACATACATGACTCACTGATATGTACTGAATTCCTAAATAACAGTAATGAAGTGGTGGAAATACTTGGAGTTAAAATAGAATCCCTAAATTTAGCAGTTATTGTTACATACAGGCCTCCAGACTCATCCCGAGAAGAATTCAAAACCCAGCTCAACAAAATAAAATCAGAAGTGGAAACCCTGGGGAACCCAACACCAAATATTATATGGCTAGGAGACTTTAACCTAGCAAACATTAAATGGAGACAACTAGAAAACCAGTTAGTGGCAAATAACACCGGAGAAGCAAATACTAATACGAGAGCTTTTTGAACTTTGTGATTTTTTTAGTCTTACCCAACATATTGCTGAACCCACACGGGAAAACAATATCTTAGACCTGGTCTTCACTAACAACGACTCTCTAGTACACAGCATTAACATATCGGACACAACATACTCAGATCATAAATTAATTGAGATCAAAACAACCTTAGAAAGTGTACAGACAACCTCAGAATCGAGAACAAAAACCGGCCCCTTCAGTAAATTTAACTTCAATAACAAAAACATTAGGTGGGAAGAGGTAAATCAAGAAATGGAGGAAATAGACTGGGAAGATTTAATGGATAACCTGACACCAGCAGAATGTCTAGTCTTAATAACAGAAACCATGACCCAAATCTGTAGCCACCATATACCTGCAAGACAAACAAAACGAAGAAGCAAACAAGATCGGGAAAGGAGGAGGCTGTACAGAAGAAGAAAATTACTCACACAAAGACGCACACATCAAAATCTACAGGATAGGCAAAAGGTCGAAATAGATAGAGAAATTGTGGAAATTGAACAAAGGCTAAGAATATCATATGAACTACAACATATGGAAGAGGAGAAGAAATCTATTGCAGGTATGAAGGAAAATTCCAAATACTTCTTTTCATACGCCAAACAAAAGGCTAAAACAACATCAAACATCGGCCCACTGAGCAAAGGGGACGGCTCTTTCACAGGGGACAAAAAGGAAATGAGCGAACTCTTAAGCAGGCAGTATGAAATGGCATTCAGTGAGCCTGATGAAACAAAATTCATCAGAGACCAAAATATATTTTTCATGGAAACCTCCCCCACGGAAACCCCTCAGATGCTGGATATTGATTTTGGTCCAAAAGACATAGAAGAGGCCATTTTCAACATGCCATCCCACTCGGCATCAGGCCCGGACTCATGGAATTCGATCCTAATGAAAAAATGTAAGGAAAACCTCTCAAAACCCCTGGCTATAATGTGGAGAAGGAGTCTAGACACTGGTGACATACCAGATAGCTTGAAAAACGCAATAATTGCCCCACTGCATAAAGGAGGGAGTAAAGCACTACCAAAAAACTACCGCCCGGTAGCTCTAACCTCTCACATCATTAAAGTTTTCGAGCGAGTCCTGCGAAGCAAAATTTCAACATTCATGGAGGCAAATGAACTACACAACACCGGTCAACATGGGTTCAGAGCGGGAAGATCATGTCTCTCACAACTTTTGGAACACTATGACACAATTCTTAAAGCGCTAGAAGAAAAGAAAAACGTGGATGTCATTTACACCGATTTTGCTAAGGCATTTGATAAATGTGACCATGGTATAATAGCCCACAAACTGAAAGCAAAAGGTATAACTGGGAAAATCGGACGGTGGATATACAATTTCCTCGTAAACCGAAAACAATCGGTAGCAGTAAACCAAGTCACTTCTGAGCCTTCGGATGTCAAAAGCTCAGTGCCCCAAGGAACAGTGCTAGCGCCCCTTCTGTTCCTCATACTAATTTGCGACATAGATACCAACACCAGACACAGTACGGTGTCGTCTTTTGCTGATGACACAAAATTAAGCAAGATAGTAAACACACAAGAGGACACGGGCCGACTGCAGGAAGACATGAATGTAGTGTTCCAGTGGACCAGGGAAAACAACATGCAATTCAATGAGGAAAAATTCCAATTAATACGGTACGGAGATAATAATGGTGTTAAAGAAATTACAAAAAAATTACTTAACAGAATCTAACCACATAATAGAACGGAAAGACAGGGTGAAAGACCTTGGGGTATTAATGTCTGAAAATATGGGTTTCAAAGTACATAACCAGGTCAAAGTGGCGGCTGCGAAACGTCTAACGGGTTGGATTCTGCGTACTTTTAAAACACGCGGTGAATTGCCTATGATAACGCTCTTCAAATCTCTAGTGCTACCGCGGCTTGAATACTGTAGCGTATTAACATCCCCATACAAAGCAGGTGAAATAAATGACGTAGAGTGTGTACAAAGAAATTTCACTTCGCATATAAGTTCGATAAAACATCTACACTATTGGGAGCGTTTAAGAGCACTGAATCTGTACTCACTGGAACGTAGAAGAGAACGTTACCTAATAATATACACATGGAAAATCGCAGAGGGTTTAGTACCAAACCTACATACTCCGATAGTCATGAAATTCAGTGATAGGAGAGGCTGGGAATGCGAAATCTCCCGGATGAATAACAGGGGTGCTATGGGCTCTCTGCGAGAGGGCTGGTTATCACACAGAGGCCCACGTCTCTTCAACAAACTCCCACGTCGAGTAAGAGACATGAGGGACATCTCGTTAGACAACTTCAATAGAGCCCTAGATGTCGAACTGCAAAAAGTGCCAGACGAGCCCATCCTCGCAAGGGAGCGAGCTGTCGCTTCAAACAGTCTACTGCACCAAATCACCACCCATAACGAGGGGCGTCGCACTCCTTGGTGCCGCTAGAGGAGCGGCGAACACATCCAAAGGTATCCAAAGGTAAGGTATATGCGTCTATTTTACTTTTAATATGAAGATGGGGGGGGGGGGGGGAGGAGGGGATATTGACACATGTGGATAAGTGATATGAGGAATGGAGGGAAATGAGCACCAAGCTTATGTCTACTACTAAATACGACATAAGAGATAGGCAAAACAAACTGAAATTATTACTGATTTTTTGTTTTGACCAATCCAACAATAGATTGTAAGGTGTCTTAATATAACCCCCTAGAAATACTTTCTCTAAAGTATCTACTTCTTGTAACCTCCCCATTTTCCCCAGCTAACCTAATCCCACAAGGATCCCAATGGAAATACGCCTAACGGCCTTATTGGGCTATCCTTAGTTGGAATTATGCAAAGCTGGTACATGTCATATTTATAACATACTATGTGGTACCAACATTGTAAATTGCTAACTGAATAAATATTATTATTATTATTATTAGTATTATTATAGTAACCTGTAACACCAATAAAACAAGTGGGGATATCAATTGGATGGTCATAATGCGAATTAAAGTTGGCCCTTCCATTCATGAATTGTGAGCCAGCAGCGACGTACACGCTCTCTCTCTGGAGCCTACAGCCACACTGAACCTCCCCTCCCTCATTCTCTCGAATCTATACACTCGGTAGCAACAACACCACACCCTGGAACCGGGTTATAGATATTGGCATGATAAATACACCAATAAAGATGGTAATAAGAGGAAAAATATGTGATAATTGAAGGGGGGGGGGGGGGGATATTGACACATGTGGATATGTGATATGAGGTATGGAGGGAAAACAAAAAATAAGTGCTACTGGGGCCTTTTAAATGTTTTTTTTTTAGGCCTTACCTCTTAAGAGTGTTCTCGCCGTCGCCCAGTAAAACCCCTTAAGAGTGTTCTCAACGTTCCCGGGTTAACCCACACAGTCCAATAAAATATAATTTAATTTCCGCAGGTAATGAAATACTGGATATAGAAATGATGTAAGAGTCATGAAGACTGTACATATGTTACAAGGATTGAGATATCTCGCCCATGTGTCATTCTGAAAAAATACCAGATATAGTTGTTGTTTGGTGTTAATTTAATCTGTGACTCATTTCTGATGTGATTGACTTTGAAAAATAATCATCTCACCAACTCAAAATTAGCAAAATGTCACAAAAGCTGAATAAAACATGTAAGAAAAATCCCCTATCTGTTTCCTAACAGTAGCTCAGTAATATGTGACAGTGGCGTGGGAAGTTCTCCCCGCCCCCCCCCCCCCCCCCTCCTTTTAATGTCAACAACATGTGCATAGGGTAACAGTAAAGATGAGGGAAGGATTATTTACGTTTTGGTAGGATATTATTTTATTCAATTACATCACATCAGAAATAAAACACTGATTAAATTGAAAGTAAACAACACTTTCTTGTATTCATTAATAAAGGAGATAGATAGACAGATAGGAACAGGGGGAATGGTCGGTAGATGAGAATCAGATAGTAAACAGTGAAGGTAAAGGAGATCCCTTTGTATAGGAAAATGGAACATAGGTATTTGAGCTAGTGATCGTCTAGCAGGATAACATAATTTAGATAATTTCATTATCAACATCATATGTAAGTTTATCATTAAATATTTCTGTGGGTATGAATCTTCTTCCCTTTGGCTGAAGATGATCTTTCTCCTCTTCGGCAGTTGTGTGGACGTTGGACCCAGGGGTAGATCTTTCCATGGTGTGGGTGGACATTCCATCCGGATGTTGGCTACTCGGGCTTCCCTTTGTGGTGGTCCACGCGCGGTTGTTTTGGGCGCGCCTTCCGGTTGTGTCCTCCTTACTCCTCCTCCTGTCGTCGTCATCTTATCGTTTTTGTTGGCGGGGTGTTGGTTGGTTTGTGGTAACTCCTCTTCTCCAGTTACTGTTGTAGTGTTTACAGGTTTCATTTTAGTTTCCCCTCGACTGGATTTGGACGAACGCATTCTATGGTCTCTTGACGTTTTCTTGGACTTTTTGTGGGGCACTTTCTGTTTCTTCGGCATTTCACTTCCCTCTCTATCATCGTAGGCACGTCCTCGTGCCTTAAGGGTGAATGTTAAAGTGTTGCCCTGGTGGGTGAAGCTGGATAGGGAGTGTAGATATTTCCACCATTCCAAGGAGCGTTGATCTGGGGTCTTCAGGGGGTCGATGGTTACGTGATGCATTTATCTTGTGTCTTCCATTATCGTAGCGGTGATGGCCTCCTCTACAAAACGGATCCTGTAGAACTTTATTTATTAGTGGCCCCTCCATCATTGACGATTATGCCTATTACATAAGGCTACCTCTTCAAACGCTCATAAGCGTAGTTTGAATCTACTGCCGCAGAGCTCAGAGGAACCTTCATCATAAGCACACGCAAAATCACTCATGGTTCGTCTTTATGATTGGGTTCTCACTACGAAAAAACTTCGTAACAAATAAAAAATAAAAATAAAATAAGAATAACTATTCATAAGCTTTCCATATTCCGTGGATGTACTTCTGTGGATTCTTGGACCAGACGCTGCCTAGCACATTTTTCCACCTTCCTTGCTCTGCGTTCACCCCACCCGGACGTGTTCCCCTCAGTGCTCCGCTTTGATTCCGCATTCTTGCGTCCCTAGTGAGGTTTTTCTCATTTGTTTACTCTGGGATGTCTTGAGTAAGGTTAGGATTAGCTTAGCAGGGGTGTCATGGGTGGTTTTCTTGCAGAACAAGTGTATTTTGGGTTGATTTTGTTGGGGCGTCTATTTCGGACGGACCCTCGTGGCCGAGTTGAGGAAGCTCTGAAACTGTTTTTCGTGTTTAGCCATCTTTAGTCCTAGCTTGTTAGGAGGCTTTAACTACGCGATGTCGGGCTTCTAGCTATCTTTCAGATGGAGTAGCCTATTTTGTTTTATACTGACGTTCCTGGTGTTTTTTCTTCACGTAGTGGAGTTCTTTCTGTGTCCCGAGTCAGTGTTACCCTTACCCGGGTTTTTTTCTACGATGTTGATGTGGCGGCTGTTCCAGTTTTGGTGGGATGGAGTGCTTTTCGATTGTGTTTCGACGTCATTAAGTGTTTATTCCGTTTTCACTGGGCCTAGCCAGCCACTCTTAATTTTTTCACATATGCAAGTGTTTTCATTGTTTGTTATGATAAAAAATGAATTCATGTGTCGTGTGTGTCCTGGATTAGTTGTGATTGGCTGATCCAGGAGCTTCGGACTGTGGGTCTGATTATGTTTATCAGATTGCGTTCTGATTGGTGTGGGTTGCATTTCCGGCGGTTTTTCTCGATTGCTCCGAGAAAGCCGTTTTGTTTACCGGGTTTTAGTCAAGTTGGTTAAAATCGGTAGTTACCCCGGCGAGTTGGGTAGCTTGAGGGCTCATCAGAAACTGCGTTCTCTGTGGTCGAGCCTGTGATCAGGCTTCCTGTGTTTTTCCCGGCGAGGTGGGCTCCATACATTTATCTAGGTGATCATGCTGACACCTGTTGGATATGGTTTTCTCGGCTTTTCAAAGCCATTGAAACAATGCTGTTTGTTTGATTGGTCTTTCTCTCCCGGCGACCTTTTTACAAAGAGGTCTGGGGCAGGTACAATTGGTTTGACATTTAATATAAAACCCGGCGGTTGTACCTTCGGGTGGTTATATTAACGGATTTGCAATTCGCTATGGTTTGCCAAACAATTGATTGATACAATAGGGTATCACGGCCTTCAAGACGGCGATCTATGAGGGCTTCTGGGAGAAGTCGGATTAGAGATTAAGATAGGCTTAGACTTTTTATGGGATAAAAAGATGCCTGAATCTTACTAGTGTTTCAAGTGTAAAGGGATACTTGAAAGACTTCATCATTAATAAAGATATGCTTCATCTTTATGAAGATTCAGAGGAAACAATGCTGTTTGTTTGATTGGTCTTTCCCTCCCGGCGACCTTTTTACAAAGAGGTCTGGGGCAGGTACAATTGGTTTGACATTTAATATAAAACCCGGCGGTTGTACCTTCGGCTGGTTATATTAACGGATTTGCAATTCGCTATGGTTTGCCAAACAATTGATTGATACAATAGGGTATCACGGCCTTCAAGACGGCGATCTATGAGGGCTTCTGGGAGAAGTTGGATTAGAGATTAAGATAGGCTTAGACTTTTTATGGGATAAAACGATGCCTGAATCTTACTAGTGTTTCAAAGTGTAAAGGGATACTTGAAAGACTTCATCTTTATGAAGATTCAGAAGATCTGCTTAAATCTTTTGGACAGGTAAAGATATGCTGAAATCTTTAATATGAAACTAAAGGAAAACGAAAAGTAGTGGTTGAGGGCTACGGTTCGTTGACCAGCGGTTTTGTGACACATGTTTTTGAAACATTTTGGGGTAACCTTATGAGCATTAATTCCTGGAAATTTTCTCTTTCCAGGGTGGAGTACAGGCGTGGCGCCAGATGACCAGGTAGATCCCGGGGGTGGGGTAGATTTCCACCAGTCTTTGTCATGTCGGCACTAGAACCTCTCATTGCTTTATGTTCAACGCCGTTAAGCTCAGGTATCCCTATTTTTGCACACAAGCTTTGCATTAAATGTGTTAAATGCCTCGATCGGTCACGGGGGATATGGGCGACAAAGAATTGCACTATTTGTAACCTCTTAAGTGTTAAAGTTTTAATTCAAAAGGATAATACTGCAGCGGTGGCTTTGCAAGAAGTGAAACAACTTCTCGCTACTTATTCAACGAATGTAGCACATAAAGCATTGCAATGTGATAACCTTGAGCTTTGGGAGCTTTTAATTATCAAACATGCCCCCCCTAAGTGTAAGATACGTGCACGTAAGACCTCAGAGACTGGGCGGGGACAGGTTACCACACCCTCCCCCGGCAAATCTAAGAGGCCTCGCTCACCGTCACCCTCGGCAACGGCGACGAGGCCCAAATCAAGGTCCGCCTCTACCCCCACCAAGTCTAACGTCCAATCTGACAGGTCGGGGGTGGAGTCAGAGAATGTGGTGGAGGATGCCCCGGCGGACATTTCATTACCTGATAGTCATGCTTTTTCTACCAGGTCACGTGTGTCAGCCTCAGATTTAGAAGTATCTTACAGAAACTATAAACCTCTAGGGTGCTCGGGTGAGGGCTCCCAATTGGAGAGTATACCAAGCTCGCAAGCGAGTAACAGCCACAGCCAAGGTGTATGGCGATACTCACAGCCCTGGCAGGACAGAACACATCCTTTTGTGACTCAAGTAGTGGCTGACGTCCACCGGGATGCCGATGTACCATCTTCTATCCCAGATTTAACATGGCGGCATGTGGAGGTCCCGGCTTCGGCTGGATCTTCCCATGATAGGCCAGACTTAAGGGATGAAGAACAGCGTTCTCTGGTCTCAGAGATGGAAGTTGAAGAGTCAGGTCACCATCTAGACGACTCTCAGGGTACTGTCGAATCTCCACGGAGTTCGTCATCTGCTAGGTATGTAACTACAGAAGGGATTGATGGATTACTATTAAATGCACTTAAGTTCTTTGGCCCTACGCCGGAAACTCCTACAGTTGGTATGGGAGCTCCCGCGACATCGACGAATGTGCGACCTCTGGCTACATCCATTGCTTTAGCTAAAATACCTAACCCTCCTCTTGTGTCAGATCCAATTTCCAATGTGCCAGGCACAGCAGCTCTCACTACTTCCAATGTGCGAGTCATATCAGACATAATTCCCCCCCCTTTAGACAAGGCACCAGTCAAAAAAGGAGCTATGCCTCTTTTATATGGGCCTGATGAGTCATGGGTAGCAATGTTACCAACTAAGCCAGAGGCAGCACAAGCTACTATTTCGGGGGAGCTCCCTGTACCACATGAGTGGGTAATCCAAGGCAATAAGTCTAGAAAACTCAGAGCATTGGATAGTCAAGGATATGTTTTAGATGTTCATATTAAGGCCATTCCAAGTTATTATAACCATAACTTTTTTGTGTATGCATCAACACCAGCCCTACCCCCTGCCTCAGCTTCAAAGCTATTTTCTGACTGGACTAAGAATGATGGCTTTAACGACATCAAGGCACTTTCTGCTTTGACGCCGGAGTTGGATATGTTTCCGATCACAGACTCAGCCTCTAATCCAGTCTTGCAGGTGGGGCAGTTGGGTACGGGACCTTGGGTGGAATGGGAAACAGAGGTCAAAATTTTGCCACTACTTTCACTTCAACATCTTCTCACTGTTGATATAGGTTAAGTGCACACACAACATATATACAGAGTGTACACATGCCTTAATCATATTGCAACATACACACATGTACTTTCAGGGCAATACTATCATTGTTTAATATCCCATGATAATATACCGTACTCTGTAGTATCGGCAGCGTTGCACTAAATATATCCGGCACCGCTGCACATGTTTTCATCAGTAACATCCGGTCGGCACTCAGCATAGCAGTGCCACCCCAGCTCTCTGTATCTCTGGCTAATATAGAACCTATAAACTTATCTCTGGACTTTTATTCTACATCCTTGTGCAAGAAAGGATTATCAAGGTTGTTGTAGCTTTACATGACAACCATACATGGCGCAGTGTGTTAATACAGCCAGGAGATACGAGCCAAGACCGGATTCTCAGCCAGCCATCTTGCAAGACCTCACCTCTCCAGCCCTGGATATATTATTGTGCAGTGCTTTATAGTGCAGTGATGTACTTAAGAGTGTAGTGCAGTGCCTTTATTATATGTCCCATGTCATTTGTGCCCATTCCCAACTTGCTGTGAGGGTTATAGCCGCCGAAACATTGCTGGACAAGAGCGAGGAGTAGCATACCCTCCCCCTCTAACATCTCCAGCAACACTGAAGCTCTCACCCCTCACTGGGCCCTCAGTGCCTTCCAGCTGTGCCGGTACATGCGCGCACGGACACACACGCACATTGCTGCCAAGTCAACACGGTGGTGCCAAGCCTACCGCACTCACTCACTCACTCACTCACTCACTCACTCTAGCACTGATAAGTTCTCGCACTATTAAATAAACTGTTCCAGTTGTACTGCACATTTTCATCGTTCCTGCAAGACTACAGTGTGTCAGCTATCAACCAATTATGGAGGGAGATGAGCAGATTCATGGGGAGCCCAGAGACACCCCACACGACCATACTGGGGAGGGAGATAATGGTGGAGCTACTGGTGGAGATAGTGGTGGAGATAATGATGGAGATACTGTTGGAGTTGCTGGTACGGGGTACCAGTCAGTTCATTCCACTCCCACCTCTCCTCTCACCACCCCTCATTTTACTCCACCTCCCCAACCTCCCCCCACTTTACCTCCCCTACACTATAAGGGGATGCCACCCCTGTCACCACACCCTGCAAGTCTACAACCTACCACAAGTGCAGACCTCCTTCAGCTCATACAGTATATGGAGCAATGCAGACAACGGGACGACTATACCAGAAGACAGGAGGAGGACCGCAGAAGACAGGAGGAGGACCGCAGACAACAGGAGGAGGACTACAGGAGACAGGAGGAGGAAACAAGACGACGCACGGAGGAGGACTACAGGAGACAGGAGGAGGAAACAAGACGACGCACGGAGGAGGACTACAGGAGACAGATGGACGATGCCAAGTTCTCCGCCCTTGTCCAGGCTCTGGCCCAAATTACCCCACCTGCCGCCGCACCTACACCTACCTCAACGGGGACAACACCCAATTCCACAACATCCTCCACCCCTACAGCTCCACCTCCACCACAGAAGGCTATCACCCAGAACCCGCCGCCCCTTCGTGCTGATGACACCTTCCAGGTTTTCAGAGAATGGAGGCGTCGGTGGGACGATTACTCTATTATGGTAGACTTATCTAAATTACCGAGGGAGAAACAACTGATCCAGATGCGGATGTGCTTAACCCTGGAGACACAGCGGCTTTTGGAGCACACCTTAAGCATACCCCCTGACACCGACAAGACCGTTGATGCAGTCCTCGATGCACTTCAGGAGCACATCAAGAATTCTCGCAATGAAGCTCTCCGTCGCAGGGACCTGTTCAGTTGCAAGCAAAAACAGGGCGAGTCATTCAACAACTTCTACGTCCGCCTCTGCCACATCGCCGAAGAAATTGACGTCTGCCCAGGGAACTCTTCAGCCTGCAAGGAGACCCAACTCAAGATGGTCATTCTGATGGGCATACATGACGAAGAACTTGTACAGAAGCTGCTTTCCCTCGACGCCACCCCTTCATTACAGGACATCGTCAACACTTGCCGTTCCTACGAGGCCACTCGAAGCGCTACATCAGCCATACGTGCCCCACCGTCCCAGGTTAACGCCGTGTCAGCGTACAAGCAGAACAAGCAAGTTAAGCAACGCGACAAGTTCTCCACATCGCAACAGTCCTTGGCGTCGGCTGCCGCCTGCCAGCGTTGTGCTCGCCGGCACGACAAGAACAAGTGCCCGGCTGAAGACTACACCTGCACTAACTGCGGCCGTCGTGGTCATAAGCCTAGGACTCCTGCTTGCCCTGCAGCCACCGCCCAGTGTCGTCGCTGCAACCATATGGGCCACTACGGCAAATGCTGCAGACCTTCCAAGACGCCCGCCACACAGGACAACAACGCTTCCTCCCACAACAAGTCTACAGCAAAGAAGACCACAAGTTGCCGACGTGTGGGATCACCTGTTCAGGCACCCACACTGACATCCGTGAGTCTCACCTACAGCGGCACCACTAGAAAACTCCACATGCTTCCTGACACAGGTGCAGACATCACAGTGATCGGCCGACGACACCTCGACATACTTCGGATTCCTCTCAGCAGCCTACGACCTCCGCCTCCGACAACAACGCTCAACGCGGATGGCTCTGCAATGGCTCCTGCTTTGGGGACGTTTCATGCACAACTCACCATCAGCAAACGCTCCTGTTCGGCCACAATCCAAGCCCGCGAGGGTGTTCAGACGCCGCTTCTGTCCAAACGCCACTGTCAAGCATTGGCCATCATATCAGCGGAATTCCCCAAGCCAATTCTACAGGTTAAACACATCTACAGGTGTAAGGAGCTACCCTTCACAGCCACCACGTCACCTGCACAAGCCAAGGAGTTCTTTCTTCGAGAGTTCAAGGACGTGTTGGTCTCCAAGGAGGATCTCCAGACAGCTCCACTCAAGCCTATGAAGGGTCCCCCAATGCGGATCCACCTTAAGGACGATGCCGTGCCTTTTGCCATCTACACCCCGCGGCAGATCCCCTTTGCTTTCAGGGACAAAGTTAAGCAGGAGCTGGACTCGCTAGTGGCACAAGGTATCATCAAACCGGCCGGCGATGAACCTTCAGAGTGGTGCCACCCCCTCGTCGTCGTCGCCAAGCCCAACGCCGAAGTTCGCCTCACCGTACACCTCACCAAGCTCAACTGCCAAGTTTCCCGCCCAGCCCACCCCTCACCGACGCCTTTCGACGCGATCCGCAGTGTGGCCCCGCAGGCGAAATTCTTCACGACGGCAGACGCCCTGAGTGGATATTGGCAAATGGAACTTGCGGAGGAGGACCAGCATCTCACAACTTTCATCACTCCTTATGGCCGTTTCCAACACTGTAGAGGTCCAATGGGTTTCGCTGCGACAGGTGACGCCTTCTGCCTTCGCGGTGATAGGGCCCTCCAAGGGGTGCAAAATTGTGTCAAGGTTGTCGACGACGTGCTGCTCTACGACGAGGACTTCAACACACATCTTCAGCGTATCCATGAAGTGCTCATACGGTGCCGCGACAGTGGGATCACACTCAACAAGGACAAGTTCGTGGTCGCCGCACCCAGTGTGAACTTCTGTGGGTACACGCTCTCAGGTGAGGGCATCTCGGCTGACCCTGGCAAAGTCGGAGCGATCAAGGACTTCCCGACACCAGCCAACATCACCGACCTTCGCTCCTTCATGGGTTTGGTGAACCAGCAGGCGGAGTTCACCCCCGACATCGCCACTGCCGCTCAGCCCCTGCGCCCCCTGATGAGCCCGAAGAGGTCGTTTATGTGGACCGCTGACCATGATGAGGCTTTCCGCCGGGTCAAGGCTGCCCTGCTCAGTCCACCCGTCCTGGCCCCATTCGACCCTTCTCTACCAGTGATTCTACAAACTGATGCGTCCCGCCTTAACGGTATTGGATACGCCCTCCTACAGGATCATGGCAACAACCGTCTCCGCTTAGCTCAGTGTGGCTCGAGGTTCCTAAGCGACCCCGAGTCCCGCTATGCCACCATTGAGCTGGAGATGCTAGCCGTGGTCTGGGCCATGTCCAAGTGCAAGTTCTACCTCATCGGACTGCAACACTTCACCCTCATGACGGACCATCGCCCCCTCATCCCCATCTTCAACAACTACACCCTTGATGCGGTTGAAAATCCCGCCTACAACGTCTGAAGGAGAAAGTCGCACCTTACCTCTTCACAGCCGTCTGGCGCGCTGGCAGGTTGCTCTGCATCCCTGATGCGTTGTCACGGGCCCCTGTCAGCCACCTGACGCCAGAGGATGAGTTAGCATGTGCCGACGCCACGGTTCACCTCAGGTCCCTCGTGACTGTCAACGCCGCCGCCACCGACGTCAACTCTCCTTCACAGGACGCAGACAGGATTCTGCAGGAACTCCGAGACGCAGCCAGAGTGGATACTGTGTACATCCGCCTGCGTGAGTGCGTTACTTCGGGTTTCCCCACCAACCGCTACGACCTGCACAACTCTCTATTCCCATTTTGGAAACTCCGAGACTGCCTGTCAGCAGATGGTGAACTCGTCCTGTACGGAGCGAGGGTTGTGGTTCCTGAAGCCCTCCGCCGCCGCACCTTGGCTCGCCTGCATGATAGTCACAGAGGCATGGAGGCCACTAAGCGTAGGGCGCGACAGGCTGTCTTTTGGCCTGGCATCAACTCGGACATCGCCAACACAGTTCAAGCTTGTGAGCCATGTCAGGTCTTACAGCCTAGTCAGCAGCAGGAACCCATGATCAACGACGACAACCCAACTAGGCCTTTCGAGTCTGTTTCAGCCGACTTCTTCGCTGTGGCGGGGAAATCCTTCCTCGTCGTAACAGACCGACTCTCAGGCTGGCCCGTTGTCGTACCCTGCAAAGGCGATACTACCGCTTCAAACACCATCAGGATCTTCTGCTGCTACTTCAGGGAAGTTGGTGTACCCCTCCGCCTACGTACAGATGGAGGCCCACAGTTTACTAGCCGTGAGTTCCGGGACTTCATGGAGCGTTGGGGAGTCAATCACTTGGTCTCTTCCCCACACTACCCACAATCCAACGGTCATGCCGAGTCTGCCGTCAAGTCCGTCAAACACCTCATACTGAAGACGGCTCCCTCAGGCAACATCGACTGTGAGGACTTTGATCGTGGACTGTTGGAGCTCCGCAACACCCCGAACTTCACAGGCCGCTCCCCGGCACAAATCCTGTATGGCCACCCACTACGGTCTTGTGTCCCTGCTCATCCCCAGTCCTTTGCAGCAGAGTGGCAAGCCAAGGCCGAGGACTGTGACCGCCGTGCAGCCGCCCACACTGCGCTGGTGCAGAGAAACTATGACCAGCACGCACGTCCCCTTCCCAGGTTGAGAGTTGGCACCACAGTGTGGATCCAAGACCCGACTTCTCACTGCTGGGACAAGGTTGGGGTCGTCATGGGCTGCGGCAGGTCCAGGGATTATGAGGTTCGTCTCCCCAGTGGTAAGATATATTGGCGGAACCGTCGCTTCCTCCGCCCAGTGAATTCCCCTGGTGTTGAACCCCTCCCCCATAACCCTGAGATTCCTGTGTCTTGCACGGACCCAGAAAGAGAGTCCTTCACTTCCCCCATGGCTCCACGTAGGTCTGAAAGGCTCCTAGAAAAAGAGTCAGCTCGACAACGTCTTGCGAGCTTGAAGGGGGAGGGAGGTGTTGATATAGGTTAAGTGCACACACAACATATATACAGAGTGTACACATGCCTTAATCATATTGCAACATACACACATGTACTTTCAGGGCAATACTATCATTGTTTAATATCCCATGATAATATACCGTACTCTGTAGTATCGGCAGCGTTGCACCAAATATATCCGGCACCGCTGCACATGTTTTCATCAGTAACATCCGGTCGGCACTCAGCATAGCAGTGCCACCCCAGCTCTCTGTATCTCTGGCTAATATAGAACCTATAAACTTATCTCTGGACTTTTATTCTACATCCTTGTGCAAGAAAGGATTATCAAGGTTGTTGTAGCTTTACATGACAACCATACACTCACCAAATCCCTCAAGAAAACCATACTTGGTTCTCTCGTCCGGTGTTTAGTGCCGGAGGAGTCCCCTCTGCTTTGTTTGATTTCTTGGCTGCCCCTAAAATCAATTTGTGAGAATTAAAAGATCCTTTTAGCACGCCTTCCCCAGCTCACCTAGACCGCGAGTTTAGGCTGAGAGGAAAAGCGTTTAGACTGTTTTCGCAATATATTGTTACCCAGCAAGTAACAAAGTCTATGTTACGCTCTTCTCAGGCGATCGAAGCTGCGGAAGTCAGGAAGGCCATTGAACTTTCCCGGCGCTTGCTTCTCCAAACTTCCATTCAGTCTTTAGGAGATATTCGGACAGCCTTATTAGAGGCAGTTCGAGCAAGGCAGGATCTGAGGATGTTCTTAGTGAAGAAACTTCCTGACCGTATTGCAAGCCAAGTAGTTCTGTCTCCAGTTCTAACTCCTTCTTTGATTTCCCCAGCAGCTTGGAAGACTGTTTTCAATATGGCACAAGCATTCAAACAAAGTCCCTCTCAACCTAAGTAGCCTACCTTCACTTTCCCTAAGCCCAAACCAGTTTCGAAAGCTCAAGCTAGTGGGTCTAAGCCTTTTCATCAGCCAAAGTCCCCTTCCACCCAGGGTCAGGCTCAGTTCAGGTATCAACAGGGTAAATTCTCAGGTAGAGGCCACAGGTTTCACCAACGACCAGGTCAGGGCCCACCTCCAGCCAAACCCGGCCAGTCGTAGCGGGCGATTTATGGTTGAGGCACTGAGCGGAATGGTTAGGGTTAACTTATTATCTTACCTCAATATTTCCTGTACGTTGTAATGAACTCTGTAGTAATCTGGAACCACTGGAAATATGTAGGGAGGTTTTAAAATAAACAAGCACGGGGCTTTGTTTGGTTTATTTAACAGCAAAATATATGTCATTAACCCTTAATCCTAATTTTGAGATATTAGAATATATTACACTAGACGTCCCATGCGTTGGGGCAATGTAATTATAAAGTACTTCTTAATGTGGTGTATACTCGATGTTGAGTGTGTACCGAGATAAGTACTCTACTTAATACTTAGTGATAACACTTTAATAATAGCAACCTAGAACTATGAACTGTTTTCCAAGTAATAATGATCTTCCTGTAAAGAGCGAGAACAAATGATTAGAAGAGAATCACTAGAACACTTATATGTCACTGCGTACTTGTATGTCACTTATAAGGTACTTCTACACTTATACAGGTCACTAGTCTTACCCAGAGGGCTGGAGAGAGATACCCTCCTTAGGGTGTGGTGGTGTGCTGACTGACTCGCCCTCTGCCTCTTGAGGGAGGGGCGCGGTTCAGCAACACCATGTGACAACTGGATGTGACAAAGTTTCTAGCAATTACTTCTCGATATCTTGGCAACGGAAGTGTGATACCATTTGGTGATCGTGGGATCCGTGCTTGCCTTAGCAGAGTGGAAAGTTACCAGCTTCTATTGTGATGGTGTGAGCTTCTATAGGGAGATCACACCAACATACTTATAGTTGTTTTAAAAAGGTAGTTATAATGGTGTGAGTTATATATGTGATTATATGGTTTATCTTAGAAGTGTACAGTCGCTCAAAATGCGCTGTTACACCGCTAGGCCACGTCAGCTGAGGCCCTCCTCAGGTTGTAGGAAAGAAATAACTCACATATATCTAGATACACATTGAATCATCCCTATGACTTATCTAACCCTGTACCCAGTGTATAGCAATGCCAATAAAAGTGTGATAATGGTGAGGATCAAAACTTACACGTTAGCATTAACAGGTGCTTAAATTTTACCTCACGCCTAAGCAACAGGTGATCAACCCTGAACGGAAGACGAAGGGAGAGACTTACTAGGATAAGGTTTTTGAAGAGTCATGGAAGGGGGTTAGTGTAGTAGGAAAAATGATTTCCTGATTAATTAATAAAACTAAGGTTAGTAGTACTCTGAAGAATTTATGAACTTCATGAGGTTTAAAGAATTACCTGTGAAAAGAATATGTTAATAGGAATGAACTCTGAGAAGAGGTTAGTGATCAAGGCAATAAGTTGATGATAAGGAAGCGTGAAGTTTAGTGAAATCCTTACTTCGCAGTGAACAGGTGCCTGACACATCCCATGATTATTAACTATTACTCTAAATCTAAACTAGTCAGTCACAGATGCTTGAGTCAACGTAAGGTCACATGCATTTATGTCCGGGGACAGAGGGAAAACACATACTCAGGACGCACAGACAGGGGAAGATACGAGGACCTACATGAATAAAGGCGTCTTTGTTTGTCTTAGTCACAAGTTGAAGTTCGTCGGGGACGAGCAACATGTCTGCTGTTTCAGTAAAGGTTAGTAATCATCCGTGTAAAAGAAACGGGAACGGCATAATACTTCAGTCATTGTTAAATGTGAGGACTGGAACTGAATGTGGACTAAAATGGTGAGTGGAATAACTGTATCTATTTATGAGAAATAGAGTATACAATTTTCTTACTCAAAAGCGGAAACAGGGCAAACTGTTCCTTCTCTATGGCTAATGCTGTACGGAGATGAGCAACAGGCAGTAGATCAATGATGATCCATCTCTGATAACACCGTACTCAATGAATTCATCACATTCGTCTTACTTGTGAGTCGTACATCTATACTTTTGAGTCTTACATCTAGAATTCTAGACTCTATAGAGCTTTTGCTGCAGTCTCCAGGACAGTGAGTCTCTTTCTTAGCTTTTGTACTTCAGAAGCGTGGGCGGTTCTAAAGAGCTCATAGGAGGGTAGGTCAGCAAATATAACAGTCCTCTCATCGCACGTGTGTGAGTGCGAGTGTCTGGTTACCTGGGAAAGTCATCAGGTAGAACCAAAATGAATCATCCGGAGATTACGATTTAATACGAGCCACGTTAAACGGGAAACGTAAGTGTAAGTCGCAAATCACCAGGCATCATCTGATTAGTTAGTAGGGAACACACTAACCAGGTCATCTTTCTCTGGAGAAAGGGTTATTATTCTACTCGTAGGGTTACTAATAGAATACTTCACTCACCCAGTAAGATGTACGTGGGGAGTGGCTTGCTCTGTCAGTTATATGACGTTAACAGAACGAAGATTTGTATTAATTACTTCACTCCCTAGCTAGAGTGGTCTTACTTGAGTGGTCTCACTTTACTCTCTGTCTAGAGTGGTCTTACTTACTCAACTTATTACAACTGAATTTGAAAGTTGGCTTAGAATACTTTTTTTAGCAAAAAGAAGGTTCTGCCTATACTCGTTTGTCTGTGCGGAGTAAGTTGTGGAAGGTGCATTTGGCTGCACCGCTGAAAGTTATGGTTCAGGTATAGTATGGCCATCTACGGAGAGCTCTGGGCTCCTCCGTTGTAACCTGTCACCATTAATTACTTCTACCTTATTGGTGGTAGGGTCTCGAACCTCAAACTGGTTACCGGATGCTGTGTCCGTAACGACATAGGGTTCATTATACTTCGGCGAGAGCTTAGACATTCTCGTCGGATCTAGGCACATTGCTTTGTGACCTACGTCAGGACAGTTTGGTGTGTCCTTTTATGCTATTTCCTTATAATTTCAGTCCGGGATGTCTGTAAATGATCTCGGATTTGCTGGTGGATCTTGCTGAAGACTTTGAAGTGTCTCTTAGCGTCTGATTTGACTTAATAAGAATAATCTAGAGGAATATAGATTTCTGCCTAGCTTAGCTGTTGCCAGAGTTTACGTCAGAATCTTGTCTTTACCCTCAGAAGCTAGTCTGTTATACCTGTCTGTAGGTTTTGGAAGACTCTTCAAGGTAATGTAAAGCCTTTTAGGTTTTCCTTTACTTCTAGATTATGTTTAGGTTTACATGATGTTCCAAGATTTCAAAGATAGCTATGATAGCTGAGGTACTTTGCAGTCAACTAGCCCAATTTAGAATGGGAGCTGTTGTGCAAACACATGCTTTCTCAAGTAGATATCACTCATTGATTCTTTCACATTGTGCTTGGTTTCCATCCTGTGTTTGGCTAGAATGTGCCGAGGAGAAGAATAGCGAACAAGTGAGTAATGTACGAGCCTGTTGGTAATTTGGTCTGTTGCATCCATCTTTAAGCAGGAATAGGACAAACTAGTCTGAAAGATTATATTCAACACAAACCAGCTGGTACTGCTTACATCTGGTGTCACCTGGGGCATTCAGCAATTCCAAAGAAACAGTGTCAAATGGATGTGAAGCCTTCGGGTATTCCAGGAGTGTCACAGGTTATCTTTTGGCAAGGTGTTGTTTACTATCCTTCTTAATAGTTTTCCAGTAGTAGCTTACTTATTGGATATGTAGTGGTTCTAATCTTGCTCGTCTTTCACTTGACTTCTTTTTAGGTCGGTAACGAGAACACCGGGGCAACTTGCACAATCCTGGAGAGTGCGTTGGCTGCTACGTTAGCTCTTACCCATAATACTAGAAGATACCGGTTAATCCTGGTGACTCCGCGGCAACTTCAGCAAATCCACTGATACAGTGTCGAATGGAAGTGAAGGCGTTGGATAATCCAAGATTGGTGCGGTTCCATCATGTGTCGGGTTAGCTGTAGGAATGTCTCTTACCACCGCTTTAGTCTGCCAGTGAGAAGTTATCACCTTTGAGTACCTTCTTGTCCTTGCCTGTCTGTCTGAGTAGAGGTCAAAGGAAGGCTCAAGGCTAATAATTCACGAAGGTTACTACTCCCAAGATGTTACAAGGGTTAACCTTTCCGTGTTGTGATATCTAGTCTCTACGTTATTCATCACTGTCCTTATGTAACCATTGACTAACATCTTGACTATGTCGCTTGGCATTTTTAATGTTGTACGGAGCTCTTGTGAGAAGAGTTGTGTGTACTAGTGTGAATGTTGAGCATGTTTTGACTGGAATTTAGGCAAGTTTTTGGATGAGCTCTGCCTCTTAAGACTTGGAAACATCTTATTACTATTCTAACCTTAAGTTTGTATTTTAAGTGCGACTTTAGAAAGGTAAATAACTGCACAGATCATACTATTCGATGAGAATCCTTTCTGCTCGACTCGAGATTGGCTTACTTGGACATCTCAGATACTGATCGTGAATGTACAGTCAAATCTTCTGGTGTCTATCCATGAGGTGATGGAGTTCCACTTAAGAAAAACTTAGACTTTTGAGTTACTTTGAAAAACTTTATTCCCCTTATTCCTATGTCGTGTAGGAGTTCTGATGGATCAGACTGTGGGAAGTATTTCCTTAACTTGGCTAGAATATGCTGTGTGGTTGTCTTTGTGGCGATCAACCACCTAAAACTGTCTTGTTCTTGGTTACCAATTGGGTTGGTGACAACCAAAGGAAGAACGTGTGTTTTAGACCTAGGATTACTTTGAGGGATATGTAGTGCTTTGGTTAAATTCTTTAGTGTTGTTAGTCGTACACTGCGGAAGGCGACTACAATCCTAAGTCTAGGTCTTCGTAGCTTCAGGAGAATGTTTACTTATGCGCTGAAAATACCTGAGTATTTGAATGAGTAAGTCATTCTATAACTCTACGGCGGTTCGTATCCTCTACAGGGTTTGCCTGCAGGATGTGTTAGTACAAAATGGATCTGGATGCCGTTGGTAATGTACTTACTTGTGCTGTAAAAGGTCTTTCCACATCGGCTATAACTTTCGGGTAGTGTTCTGGAAGGCATACCCTATTCCTCTCACAATTCCGTTCTCTTCCGGATACTACTAAGGGAAACTATCCATGAAACCCAACTGGAAGGTGTGCACTTTCTTTAGTACGAATCCTTCTGAGCTGTGGATACGAGCGAGAGTAATCTTGGTTTGCAATATGGCTCTTGATCCTAGCACTCTTAGGATCTTGCAGGTGAAACTGGTCATGCTTGTTGACACAGTCGCTGCTATAATGATCGAATGCAGGAAAGAACGCGTAATGCGTGTTGTGTATGTACTTCGAGAATATTGACCCAACTGAGACTTATGCACCATCGACTTGGAAAAGCTTCCAAGGATGCGTAAACTAACTGCCCATGCTTGTTGGAACAGCTGTTACTAAATCGGTGCTGGGGATAAATCAGATCGAACACAGTACTGAGTACCGGAACAACTATGGGTGAAGTTTAATCTGTGAGACTTCATGTTGATGTGGTTATCCTTCAGATTCATTATGTCTTGGACATAGATGACTTGTGCTTGTGCGGAACCTTTCTTTGCTTAGGTGCTTCTGCTACGCAAACTATCTGTGAGTTTCGTAGGAGACCTGTGTCAAAAGGTGTCTACCGCCACAAGAATGTATTGGGGACTACGTGTGGGACCTTGGTGTGAGGCTTAATCCACCACGTAAAACTGGCTTAGTCACGTATAACCTTAGTGTAAGGTGTTGATTGTGACACAAAATGTCGACCGTGGATGGGTCTCGTTCTCTGCGACTCAGGGGAGTTTGTACTGCAGAGGGTCTGCCAATTTTAGTCTTGGAACTAAAGGATCTGACACGCTGGTAGGGACCAGAATCGCGAAGGAGGCGACTTATCTCTTGGTCTACTCGGGGTGTCTACACGAGGGCAATACTTTGTGTCATATCCATACAGAGTTTCACAAACGATGCGGTATCCCCTTCGTGCAGGTCTTTCTCGATGCTTTTGGCGAGGGTTCCGTTGTGGTTTTCCTGCCCTACGAGGTTTTGTATGCACTCGGGATTTGCGTTGTGACTTTTGTTTCCGCTGTGGGAGTAACTGTGGATGGCGTTTCCAGCAATTTGTTCTTGTATGACCAACTTTATGGCAGTGGCCACACTTCTTAGGAATTGTACCAGTTCTTCTCGGAGGCGAAGGCGTCAGACTAGATCTGCGACTCGCCCCGCAAGAGTGGTTTCTCCTTGCATTATGATTGCAGTAGGTACATACTGTCTGTGATACTGTCACTATCTCACGAGCTCTTCTTGGATTGGCAAGAGGAATTAGCTCGGGGTCTGGTCTATGAGGTCTTCTTGGCTTGACAAGAGTAATTTGCTCGGTCTTTTTGTTGGGGTGGAGCCTTGGCACCAACTTGAGAATAGATGCGGGAACAGTCTCTGCTGTAGTGCCTGGAATCTCGGGAGCTGGGTCCGACGAGGTCTCAGAAGCAGTATCTGTCTCTGCAGCAATGCTCGCATCAGTGTCCGAAGGTGACTCCGGGGACTCCGGGATAATCTCTAAACTTGGATGAGACCTTGGAGTTTGGTTAGCGACTGGGGTGATGGATTTCCTTGACTGGTGACCATCGTGACTTCCAGTGCTAGCGAAGTTTGCGAGTTTTACCCATAAATCCTCGTAGCTTGATGTCTGAAATGGAGTGGTTGCTTGAGCGAGGTCGATAGCAGTTCCTGGTTTCAGATGTAACCGGACAAAGGCAATTTTGTTTACGGCCTTTTTGATGTTACGGGATTTCATGTACTCGTCTATTCTGTGTAGGAAAGAAAACGGTCCAGCTGGGTAGTTAGGACAATTCTTCCCAGAAAACATAGGCAAGTGGACTGTAAGCTGTGTCTTAGTATCCACGTGAGGATTGCCTCTGGCTGTAGCTGTAGTGATAGCTGGCATAGCTGTAGCTGTCATAGCTGTAAGTGTACTAAGTTCTTCTGAAGACTTCTCTACACTTGCCTCTATCTAACTTACCCTAGTCCTGGAAATTTATAAATATTAAACTTACCTTTGAAATGCAGGTGTTGTACACTAGTCTTTGTACAAATATTTAAAGTGTCGGACGTTCGTAGGGAAAAAATTCTGATAAGTGCATGGCACAGTCTCAGAATAACATAACCTTGGTGCCTGAGCAACAGACACGAAGGGCCTTATATTTGATGTGCAAATATTGTTAGAAGTTCGCTTGCGCTAAGGATGTATCAGGGTGGCCCGATGTCTCCTTGAAAAAGTTAGCTAGTCTTTCAGTCAAGTCAACATGGTGAAACACATACAATAGCACTGGATATATCAAAGGCATTTGATAGAGTCTGGCATCAATCCTTATTGTCGAAGATGTCACACTACGGCCTTGCATCATTAGTTCCACTAATTTCTTCTTATCTTCATAACAGAAAAATACGTGTAATGGTAGATGGCCTTTATTCTCAATTTCACTCAATAAATGCTGGTGTTCCCCAGGGATCAGTTTTGGCCCCAACTCTGTTCCTCATTCATATCAATGATCTCATATCTACCACTCATAATCCAATACATTCCTACGCAGATGACTCAACACTCCACAGTTCCTTCACATTTACCAATTCTTTCACCCAACCCGATCTTATAAATTAAAAAATAAGCACTGCAATTTCTCTGAACCAGGACCTTTCTAGAATTGAAGAATGGGGACAAAAGAATCTAGTTTCTTTTAATGCACAGAAAACCAAGTACATTCAATTTTCTAACCAACAGAATCTCACTGACTCCCATATATTTTTTAATGATGTAAATATTCCCACTTCCCCTAGTATTGACATTCTCGGTGTAACATTAACTACTAACTTGAGCTGGACACATTATGTTAGAAACATTGCTAAGAATGCCTCTAAAAAACTGGGACTCCTGTACAGAGTTCGAGAATTCTTCACTGACGAGCAGTTGGCCGTAATATAATTATAAAAGTCATGTGCGTTCTCAGATGGATTACTGTTCACCTCTGTGGAGTGGAAGTGGAGTGGTTGCATTGAGGCAGTTGGACAAAATTCAAAATAAAGCTATTAGATTAATCAATAACCCTGCAATCACACAGGACCTTCCTACATTATCCATACGAAGAAACGTTGCATCCCTTGCATTATTCTACAGATATTTTCACAGCAATTGTTCCGAGGAACTTGCTTCAATTGTGCCGCCTCTCCACATCTTTCCCCGTAGAACTAGGGCAGCTGAGAGCGCCCATGAATTTACACTTTCTCCTCCACAATGCAGAACTTCTGCTTATCAAAATTCATTTATCCCTAGAACTACTACTCTTTGGAATTCACTTCCCTCGAATTGCTTTCCACAAACTTACAATCTACAAATGTTTAAATCCAGTTGTTACAAACATTTTATGAATGGAGGATGCCTTTAGGCACATGGACCTTTTTGTTTTATCTGTGTTTTTCCTTCCTCCGTTCATTGTCTCTTTAAAAAAAAAGAAAAAAAAAAAAAAAAATCGTCAATGTAAGAATCCAGTTTTGTCCCTACTTCTTTTCTCAACTCTGTGTCTGACTGGGGCTCAAACTTCTATTCCTTAAATTCCACTTTAAATTCAAGAACATTTTACATGCATTGAAACATAATCCCCACCTGAAATTCTGAAATGACGTAACATTCAAGGTCACTAGCATAGACTATAGGGCGTAGGAGTTTCACTTTAACGTCACACCTCTATCCAAGTTGAAGGATGAATTGATGTTAGTTAGACTATGAGTTCAGCAAAAAAAATATATACAAGGAAGTTTAGGACAAATTCAAGTTAGCAAGGCACTGTATAGGGATACTCTCTTACTAAGAAATTAAGATTAGTAAGGCACTATAGGGATTGCCTATTCTCTTACTAAGAAATTGAAAAAGACACACAAAACACGAAATAACAGAAAGAAGGGTTTGATCACTGTTAGAAAACCTCTTAATTTTGTACTGTTACTGCAAATAAAATATATTACTGTGAGACCTTTAAATGTAAAACGTCTAAGGGCGAAATATTTAAAGAAGTAATTATATTTTCTCTTAGTGTGAGATTAAAGTTCTTGAAACAATACTTGAATTAACTAAACCGAAAATATAGTTAAACATGTACGTACAGTAACACTTCAAAATTCGTTAAGTAATTAGTAGTTAGATATCAAGAAAAAAAATTCACTGTGGCATTGCTGTGTTGTAAGTTTACTAGTAGGCTATTAATTCACTAGTATTATTAAGTGTGTATTGCAGTGTTACTCTAATTGAAATGCTAGGTTTTTCCAGGTTAAATAGGAATGGGAATTTATCCCCAGGCTACCTTTAGGATCAACCTTTCCTGGTACCTGGCGCGGGGTACGAACCTCTGAAGGGAATTTAACCCTCCTAAAAACCCACAGGTTTTGAGATGCCTTGGGTGGGGTTCGAACCCTGGTTAGTGACGCACCACCATCACCACCAGGCCCGCGCGCTAACCCACTGTACTACCACGGACGTACTAAAGGTATAGCAACCTTAGTCCGATTTTTTAAGAACCAGGTGATAGTCTCGTGGTGTTATCACGTGATGAGTTTATTGGACTTACCATCTACGACTATTTTACGCTATATCTGACGTCAACTCGGGTTAGTATTATTGTGGGTGCGGGACATTTTCGAGGGCATTACACCACATTCCTTTTTAGTTAGGCTAGTCCCTAGCCTCGTAAGGTCGTAAGGTATCGTAGCCTTTTTACCTTAGCTATCTCAATATGGTTTTTAGGGTTCGCGTGACGGGTGCTCCACGTAGCTACCTGGTCACATCCCACCGCTGCCACCAATGAAATACTAGGTTTTTCCAGGTTAAATAGGAATGGGAATTTATCCCCAGGCTACCTTTAGGATCAACCTTTCCTGGTACCTGGCGCGGGCTACGAACCTCTGAAGGGAATTTAACCCTCCTAAAAACCCACAGGTTTTGAGATGCCTTGGGTGGGGTTCGAACCCTGGTTAGTGACGCACCACCATCACCACCAGGCCCGCGCGCTAACCCACTGTACTACCACGGATGTACTAAAAGTATAGCAACCTTAGTCCGATTTTTTAAGAACCAGGTGATAGTCTCGTGGTGTTATCACGTGATGAGTTTATTGGACTTACCATCTACGACTATTTTACGCAATACCTGACGTCAACTCGGGTTAGTATTATTGTGAGTGCGGGACATTTTCGAGGGCATTACACTAATCACTAACCTAATACAATAATTGGTACTGCTTGTAGGTTGTGTTGCTTGAAGACTTCTATCAGCTGTGTTGATTGAAGAACGTAGGGATATATCCGTAGAGTTTTACTCTAGGCCGCTCTCTCTCTCTTTCTTTCCCTTCTCTGCTGTGACGTCACCGCCACGTCAGACCTTGAAGAGCGAGTGAGCTAAGGTCTGAGGGGTGAGTAGGGTGACTCAGTGAGTGACTCGGTGAGTCAGTGGGTGACTCAGGTGAGTCAGTGGGGTGAGTCTGGTGAGAGTTTGCCTGCTGATGCACGGTGCCTAGTGGGGAGTGTCTGGTCAGCGATTATTGTAGCTAACGTCTGTAATCTACTCCTCCAGTACCACTTCACTCTGATATTCACTGTACATCTTTCTTCACTGAATACTTTTGTCTTTGTACACTACTTTTTCTTCTGTTATTTCCTTTTTGCTCATGTATTATATATTGTCTATAGTTTCCTTTTTTCTAGGTTGCTATGCGGTTATTAAGTGTCTAATTAGTTGTTCTTCGGAGGCTTATTTTTTTACTTTAATGGTTCGTTTGACTTTAGGGGTTAATCGTATCCCTTTTACGCTGCCAACCAATATGTAGCGGGCGATTTATGGTTGAGGCACTGAGCGGGATGGTTAGGGTTAACTTATTATCTTACCTCAATATTTCCTGTACGTTGTAATGAACTCTGTAGTAATCTGGAACCACTGGAAATATGTAGGGAGGTTTTAAAATAAACAAGCACGGGGCTTTGTTTGGTTTATTTAACAGCAAAATATATGTCTTTAACCCTTAATCCTAATTTTGAGATATTAGAATATATTACACTAGACGTCCCATGCGTTGGGGCAATGTAATTATAAAGTACTTCTTAATGTGGTGTATACTCGATGTTGAGTGTGTACCGAGATAAGTACTCTACTTAATACTTAGTGATAACACTTTAACCCCTAAGTGTCGGGGCGCAACATAAGTCGAGTTAAATAAATCTGGACTATGTGGCGGTGCGCGACATAGGTCGTGTGGCAATTTCAGCACGTAATGTTGCTGAGAGAGAGAGACAAGTGGTGGCAGGAGAGTAGCGAGCGTATGACTGCTCCAGACCACCGCGGCGAACCTACTGACACGAATCCCACCTCCTCCCTCCCTCTCTCACTCGCTATATATGGAACTGTATGGGGAAAGTGCCGAATTACATGCTTTTTGCACTCGCGTTGCGCGGTTGTTGCAAGAAAACTAGCCATCATAAAAGGATCGTTATGGTGTCATTCGAAAGCTCTGTTTATGCCCTTTCAGGGATAGATACTTGTTTTACGCTCTGGGTCTTATTTAGGCATGAAAATGATCACGTAAACAGCCCTATTTTGGCTAAAAACACCCCGCTGGGCGGTACATATAAATAAACCGCCTAGCCCGCTAAATAAGGGTTAATAATAGCAACCTAGAACTATGAGCTGTTTTCCAAGTAATAATGATCTTCCTGTAAAGAGAGAGAACAAATGATTAGAAGAGAATCACTAGAACACTTATATGTCACTGCGTACTTGTATGTCACTTATAAGGTACTTCTACACTTATACAGGTCACTAGTCTTACCCAGAGGGCTGGAGAGAGATACCCTCCTTAGGGTGTGGTGGTGTGCTGACTGACTCGCCCTCTGCCTCTTG
The DNA here is from genome assembly GCA_032716605.1 of Paralithodes platypus. Lineage (NCBI taxonomy): Eukaryota > Metazoa > Arthropoda > Malacostraca > Decapoda > Lithodidae > Paralithodes > Paralithodes platypus. Next base: position 28,375,539 of record CM064550.1, read on the forward strand.
AGGGAGGGGCGCGGTTCAGCAACACCATGTGACAACTGGATGTGACAAAGTTTCTAGCAATTACTTCTCGATATCTTGGCAACGGAAGTGTGATACCATTTGGTGATCGTGGGATCCGTGCTTGCCTTAGCAGAGTGGAAAGTTACCAGCTTCTATTGTGATGGTGTGAGCTTCTATAGGGAGATCACACCAACATACTTATAGTTGTTTTAAATAGGTAGTTATAATGGTGTGAGTTATATATGTGATTATATGGTTTATCTTAGAAGTGTACAGTCGCTCAAAATGCGCTGTTACACAAGGGTACACCACCACCAGCAATAAACTAAGGTCTCTCTCACTCCCGGGGCCAGTCAAAGGCGTGTTGGAACAGAGGGTGGTCCAGCCGGCGAACCCCAGTTTGCTAACTGGGTCATTCCGGGCGTGTCATCAAGCATGGCCATTAAGAACATGGGCGAGGACTGTGGTACGCAAAGGCATCACTTGGCAGTGGCTCCGGCGACCTCGCTTACGTCAGCCGACAAAGGCCAATCATGTTTCTTTAGAGGTGGAGTCACTAGTTCAGGAGATGATTACCAAGAGTGTCATTATCCCAGTCCCCCCGACTTACCCGGTGTTTTCATCCAAACTATTTCTAGTACCAAAAAGGGACAGTATTCAGATGAGACCGGTCGTAGACCTATCTTATTTGAATCTCCACATTCACAACGTGTCCTTCAGGATGCTGACAGTGAATCAAATCAGATTAACACTTCTGCCGGGAGGGTGGATGTGTTCATTATACCTGACAGACGCGTATTGGCACGTCCGGTAAACGAGAGATTTAAAAAAATGTCTGGCGTTAAGAATAATGCATCAGACTTATGTCTTTCAAAGGATGCCGTTTGGATTGAACCTAGCGCCACGCATATTCACAAAATTAGTTCGGCAAGCCCTGATGCCCATTTTCGAATAGGGGATCAGGATCTTGTGGTATCTGGACGACTAGCTGGTGGTGGCAGAGACAGAAAAGTTATGCAACACTCATGTCAACATTACGTTAAACCATGTCAAATCTCTAGGATTCAAGGTCAACTTAGTTAAGTCAAAACCTTGTTCCCTCACGAGTAATTCAGTGGATAGGGCTGGTCTGGGACACAGCATCTCTCACTCTGAGTCAGAGTGTGGACAATCGAAACAGATTTCGCAATTTTTTTGTTATGTTTCTCCACAGTCTGACTACGACACCACGGAGACTCTGGGAATCTCTAGTCGGTTCTCTCAACTGGGTTCAACTAACTGTGAAGTTGGGCCGGTTGAAAGTCAAACGTTTAATCTTGAGGGCAACAAATATTTCCCACTATTACCGGCGGGAACATTATTGCCTATCCCAACATTAATAAACAGCTTACTAGCGGTCTGGGCGAAGAGGGAAATGTTGCACTCAGTCATGTCATGGACCTCTCCTCCGCCGACGGTATGGGTGGACACGGATGCGTCAGGGACGATAGGTTGGGGCTTTCAGTCAAACCTCGGGCATCAGGGTAAAGGGCTTTGGTCCCATTCAGAAACCTAGAGACCTTGCTGACTTTTGCATTGTGGACATTCAGGAGGCCAAGTGGCTAACGCCGTATGATAGAAACGTGACAGATAAATTTATGAATCAGTACACACAATCTACCAAGAGGCAATATTAATCTCATTGGCAGTCTTTTACTTCTTGGATAGTTAGAACAGAACAGACAGTACCTTCGGTGGCATTAGTTTTTAATTATTTAAACTATTTGTTTGAACAGAAATGTCTATCTGTAGTGACTCTAAAAAATCACTTAACAGCTATCAGGGTGCCATTCTTTGACCTTACAGGTCTAACCATACCACAAGCGGAAGAAACAGGTTTCATGAGAGCATGCTTCAAACTCCGCCCACCTCCCCGTCAGCTCATGCCTACCTGGTCTCTTGACAAAGCGTTATCTTTGCTTCATTCCCGTCTGTATCAGAATACGGCAGATTTTGAATTGCTATTAAAAAAGGCTGTGTTCCTTATGGCTTTGGCAATGGTAACAGGGTGTCTGAGCTGGCGGCGATGAGCAACACCCCTAATTGCATAAGGTTTGGTAGACTAAATGATTGCATTCATGTTGCACCTTCCCCAGGGTTCATCGCAAAGAATGAACATAGTGAACATGTTTTCTCAGAGTTCACGGTACCGGCGTTGAAACGGGGTAAAGTGCACCATAATTTATGTCCTGTACAAGCTTTAACCAAATATATGAGAGTGGCACCTCTTAACCAACAAGGTGCTTTATGGGTATCGAGTACAGGTAAAAGATTAATGAAACGTAAAATGGCTTCTCTGCTAGTAGAAGTAATTAAAGAGAGTAATCCCGGCGTAGTGGGTAGGGCCCACGATTTATGCAAATGGGCAGTATCTCTACGTTTTCTCAAAAAAAAATCTGTTAAAGACATAGCTACTATTCAACTATGGGCTTCAAATCATACGTTTTTGACTCGATACCTGTCGGTAGCACTAGACAAACCATCAAAGCCATATGTAGCTTTACGGCAAAGGGTCTAGATGGGTCTCTAAGTCACTAATTGTTTAGGTTAAGAAAGAGGGGGGGGGGGGGGGGGGGTGCAGTCAGTGAAACATAAGACACCCTAGACCCCGCCGGAGGATATGTACAGAGTATACGAGCTGTGATACAATGTATAAGTGTTGTGATTAAAATTTCTCTGTAGTAATGACTACGGGAAATGTTGTTGAGGTACAATGGATGTAGTACAACAATTGTTTCTTTAAGTGGGATACACTGTTGAAGCAATTTAATTTTAAGAGTTCTCGGTAGTTGCAACTCCGAGTAGCATTTTAGTAAGTACATCTGCGATAGTACAAGAATTTATTCTATTTTTTGTGTCTAATTTTAAGGAATATACACATTAGAATAATGGGATTTATATGTGCACATGTAAACATAAAGTTTTATTTTTCACCACTTAATTTAAGTGGGGTGCCTTTAACTTTCAGATCTGTGAACAGATTCTCATAGTTACCCTTTTTCCTCAAGCAGGCTTCTTTAAGCACGCCCCTGCTTGTACCCCTTTTTATATGTTGTATAAAGTTTATACATAAATATATTATTTTTACAAAGTAAGAATACTATGTGGTTGTTTGATTATCTGCCTATTCTATTTGCAATGGTTATGATATGATTATGAATGTCCCCCTCCAGTCTTAGATATCAGGCATAATCGTCAATGATGGAGGGGCCACAAATAAATTATAGGTTTGACTCCTGCAAGGAGATAAAGAAAACCTAATATTTAGTAGTGGCCCCATAATCATTGACGACTGGGGCCCTCCCAACCATCCCCTTCCCATTCGTTGATGTATTAAGGATTTTGGTATACTTGATATGTCAGTGAAGGTGGAAAAATGCGCTAGGCAGCGTCTGGTCCAAGAATCCACAGAAGTACATCCACGGAATATGGAAAGCTTATGAATAGTTATTCTTATTTTATTTTTATTTTTTATTTGTTACGAAGTTTTTTCGTAGTGAGAACCCAATCATATAGACGAACCATGAGTGATTTTGCGTGTGCTTATGATGAAGGTTCCTCTGAGCTCTGCGGCGGTAGATTCAAACTACGCTTATGAGCGTTTGAAGAGGTAGCCTTATGTAATAGGCATAATCGTCAATGATTACGGGGCCACTACTAAATATTAGGTTTTCTTTATCTCCTTGCAGGAGTCAAACCTATATTATGGTCAGGTGACCATTTCACTCTTTTTAATAAAAGGTGTGGAGCACGACATGGTGGTAGCAGGAAGCTGGTGGTGGCTGGAGGGTGTGTGCGATGTTCAGCTGGCTGCGGTTGGATGAGTGATGACCTGACTAGTGACCCGAGGATTGTTATCAATCCTTGTGGATGCAACAGTAGCAGGGATTATCTTTGTGTCAAAAAATGAATGTGAAGTAGGTGAATATGTGCTAGTTGCAGAAGAGATCCTTAGAGTTTTAGACGTGGTTGAGTGGGTTATGTGTTTTGTTTTGGTATCTAGGGAAAGAGATGAAATAGATGCTTGTTTTGAGAGAAAAATTTGTGTAAATCTGTTGGGTAGTTTGACAAAGCGACCTCTTTTAGTGCGAAAATGCGTCCTAAGTGGAGGTTCTGGACTGGATTCTGATGATGAGGAAGGGTGGTAGCGAGTTGGGTTGTGTGGGTGGGGATTGGGGGTGCATGGGGGTGAGGAGAGTTTAGAGTGGGGTTGAGTTTGGAGGGAGGTAGGTGATTTATTTGGTGACTGAGTTAGTTTAGGAGAAATTGTGGATGGAAAAGGTGAAAGATTGGGGGAAGCAAGGTGAGGTTGCTGGGGTGAGGAAAGAGGTTGGTGTCTTGAGCTTGAGGGTTGAGGTTGTAGAGAGATGGGTAGTGATGGTGTCGGTTGTTTTCTCTTGAAGAGGGGTTTTGGAAGTGTTGGAGTAGGTTTGACTGTAGGGGTAGTTGATTTACTTTTTGTAGTGGGAGGAGGTGTTTTTGGCAATTTCTGTGATGATAGAGGTTGCGGAAGAAGTTCCGGGGTTGTGGATGAAGGGGAGAAAGATGGTGATTTTGATTTGTGAGAAATGGGGGTTGATTGGGGTGGTGAGGTGGACGGAGAGAGGTGGGGGCGTATTCTTTTTGGTGAAGGTGATATAGAAGGTGAGGTTGAGGAGGGTTTGGAACGGGTGTGATGGGTTTGTTTAAGGTTGATCATGATGGGTTTGTTGCGGTAGTATGGATTTTTTTTTTTTTTTTTGAATGAGGTAGTTGTTTGTGTCTTCTGATTACTGGTTTAAGTTTTATGCGAGGGCAAAGTCTGAGGTAACTTGGGTTTTTTTAGATTGTTTTTCTGTTGCGGTGTCTGTTTCAGTAAGTTGTTGAGGGGGGGTTGAGCTTGGGGAAAAAGAGAATGGTTGGGGGTTGTGTGGTGTGTTTTGAGGTAGAGTTGGTAGTCGGTTGGTGGTGTTTACGTCTGGTTGAGGTAGGAGTTTGACATCTTTTGAAGAGGAGTTTTCGCTTTGTGGTGTGGGAACCTTAACTGAAATGTCAGGTTTTTGTACAGAACTGTCTGGCTGAGGGCAATAATTTTCTTTTGTCAGGGGCTGATATTTTCGGACAAATCGATTCCGGTACGTTCTCGTTTCTCCGTGGTAGCTTATTATGATTTGATAGGGGTTGGGAACTTGAATTATATTATATGGACCTATGTACCTGGGGCCTAGCTTATTAATTATGGGTAATTTTGCTACCATCACGGTGTCTCCTATAGCGAAATGGATTTTGCTGTTGGATGGTGCCTTGCTTGATGTCCTGGCAGGTTTGGGAGGTATGGAGTGTATTTTTCAGATGTTGCAGAGGGTCAACAGTTAGTTGTGAGGTATATGGGTGAGCGAGGTGGTAAAATGGTAATAACAGAGGGGCGACGCCGTAAACCCGTTCGTGGGGGGAAATGCCATCTTCTCTGGGGCATGAATTAATTCCCCACTGAATCGTTTTCACCTATGTTGGCCTGTCACGGGTTGTTTAAGGCAATCATTCTCGTACGTAATTGATTATTGATGGTGCGATGGCTACGCTCACAAATCGAATTTCCTTGAGGCCAGTAGGGTGAAGAGTGTTTAGCCTTCAGACCGCATTTTCTTGTGAACGCCTCCCATACTTGTCCCGTGAATTTGGGGGCGTTGTCTGAGAGTAAGGAGATTGGTAGTCCAAATATAGGAAAAATCTCCGTGGCTAGCAGTTCGGCGATAGTTAGGGAACTGTGGTCTTTTGTAGGGCATGCTATTAGGAACTTGAAATAAACATCCACAAAAGTGACGATGAATCTTTTTCCGTGGCTTGCCCATCACGTCAAGGGACAACGTCTGCCAGGGCTTGTTGGCTGAGAGAGTTCCATCTGGTCCGGGGGTCTTACTTCTGTCCTTTCCCAAAATACAAGGTTTACAGGCTTCTGTCACTCGTCTGGCAATCCCTGAAGAGGTGACAGTCCAGTATTGGTTGTTAAAGACTTGTAACATTTTCTTTTGTCCCAAGTGAATACCGTTGTCTTCATGGATAGATATCATGTAGTTTTGAGCTAGATGGGGCTCTAAAACTATATGTCCCGATTCTGTCCTGAGTTGATCTCCCCAGCGAATTAGATTCTGAAAGATGTATTTGGTAATCCACTTTGGTTTGCTTTTCTTTTCCCATGACTGTATACATGAATTTGGATTTAGGGCCTTCGAAAAGAGTGCACCGAGACTTTATAATAATCTACCAGTTAATGTGAAAAGGTGTGCAAACATAAAGGCCTTTAAAAAGTCACTTAAAACACATTTGTTCAGGGAGTGTTATGACTTAGAAGATGGCACTGTGAGACAAGACTACAAGTGCTAGATGGTTTAAAGGGCAGCTGCGACGAGCGTCACATCTAGTGACGGAGCGCGGCTGAGAAACTTCACACCAAGTAACAAGTAAGTAAGTAACAGGGTAGGTTCTGTGAATGTCTCTGTTCCGGACTTGGGAGAGACGGCTGGGGTGTAATTATGAAGTGCAGCGATGTTGGTTGTTGGGTGTTTGGGTACTGGAAGGCGGGAGAGAGCATCGGCGTTAGTATGTAACTTACCAGGTCGATAGTGAATCTCAAAATTGTACTCCTCGAGTGTATCTCTCCAACGCACTAATAAGGCTGAGTTAGTTTCACACTTCCGTAACCATTGTAGGGACTGATGGTCTGTTATTATATCTAGTTTTGCCCCTAAGACAAAAGAACGGAAGTGGTTAAGTGCCCATATAACACCTAGACATTCCCTCTTGGTGGCGGCGTAATTCTGTTCTGCGGTGTTTAATGTGGAGCTGGCGTAGGCGATTACGTGTTCTATTCCGTCTTGAACCTGGGCTAACTACTCCGATGGCATACAGTGACACATCTGTATATAACCTGAAAGGCTGGCGGTAATCTGGAAATGCTACAGTTGGGGCATTGACAAGTTTGGTTGTGAGTGTGTCAAAAGCAGTGTTTCTCTCGGATGTCCACGCGTATCATTGTAAGTGAATTGATGGAGGGGTCTGGCGATGGCTGCAAAGTTTGGTACGAAACGTCTGTAATAGGTGGCGAGTCACAGAAAAGATCTCACTCATTTGACGGTCATAGGAGGCTGTTGTCTTTCGATTGCTGACAATTTACGAGGGTCGGGAGAAATGCCTTTGACGGAGATTACATGGCCCAGAAAATCCACCGAGTTTCGTGCAGTCTCGCATTTTGAGGGCTTGAGTTTCAATCCTGCTTGTCTGATGCGTTGCAATACCTGCCGAAGTCGTTGGAGATGTTCAGGCCAGGTTCTTGAATATACAATCACGTCATCCAGATAAGCAAGGCAGGTTTCCCAGGTTAATCCTCTTAACACAGATTCCATGAGACGGGAGAATGTGGTTGGACCATTACATAATCGGAATGGTAACACGTTAAATTCATACAGATGTCCTCCGCTAGTGGAAAAGGCGGTCTTCTGTTGATGCTCAGCTTTGATAGGGACTTGCCAGTATCTGGCTTGTAAATCAAGGGTGGTGAACCACTTGGAGCCATGAAGTGAGTCCAGGGAGTCATCAATGCGAGGCAACGGAGTTGCGTCTTTCACGGTTGCGTCATTTAGGCGGCGATAGTCTACGCAGAACTGTGTTGAGCCGTCTTTTTTCTTTAATAGCACGACGGGGGAGGACCATGGACTGACTGAGGGTGAGGCGATCCCTGTATCTAACATCTCCTGAACTTGCCGGTCTTCTTCTTGTCGTTGAATTTGTTTTTCTCCTGCGTGACGGTTGTCGTAGTGGGGGTCCGGTAGTGTGGATGGAGTGTTCTTCCATGTTAGTCTTCCCGATGTCGGTAGAAAATTGTGCGAATACGTCCGTGAACTAATGTAGCACTTGTCGCACCTGGTGTTTTTTTAGTGTAGTTAAGTTTTTGGAATGACGGGTAGAGTGTCTGATATGCTGTTTTCTTGCTGGGTGGGAGGAATTTTGTCAAACATCTCTAAGTCTCCAATCACGAGACCTTTGGGGAGAGTTAATACGCCTTCGGAAATATTGGCTATGAGGATTGAATTTTGGTGGGAGGTTATGATCGCTGGTTGTATCCTACAATGGTCTCTGCCGGTGGTGAGGTCTTTGCGTGTGAGAATCATTTGGTCTTGGGGAAGGGGGTGAAGAGGCACCCATTGTTGATGTTGAGGGGGAATGGAGACTTTTTGTTGGGTTATGGCGAGGCTTATGATGGTGGTACAAAGGAGTACAAAGGAAATCAAGCAACAACAGTTCTAGTGACCCTTCTAGGCTGCTTGTCCTCCAAAACACTGAGGATCAAGTGTCCAAACAGTGGTTTAGAGTGGGTAAGGGAACATTGGAAAGGGAACTACTGCCCTGGAACTAATTTCCGTGGCAGGATTAGGAAGTTAGTAGGGGACAGATGGGTTAGTAACTGAGGGGGGGATAAAATAAAGTTATTCATTTACAAATGCAGTCAGTCGCGGGTTTGATGCGAGATATTTGTCTAGGCGAAGTTTAAATGAATCAACGGTGCTGCAGTCTATAACGTCTCGGGGAAGCCCATTCCATAAGTTGACAACTCGATTGAAGAAGAAATTCTTAGATTCGTGTGAGTTAAAAGATTTACCGATAATTTTGCAACCGTTTCCCGCGTGTAATTAGTTTGGTCGAAAGTGAAGTACTTACTACAGTTCATATTGTCGATGCCTTTGATGATTTTGAACACTTGAATTAAGTCGCTTCTTAATCTGCGCTGGGTTAAAGGAAATAGATTTAATTCTCTAAGACGCTCCTCGTATGGTTTGTTCTTTAGGCTAGGTATCATTTTTGTAACTCTACGTTGAACGTTTGTAGTGACTGGGTACACAAGAGATGTAGTGGAGCTAGAGGACCTTTGACAAGAATCATAGACTTTGAATGTGCAGTGTGCAAGGGAGATCTTGTATTAAATGACCCGCCTGTCAGTGTTGATTTCGACAGTGTAACGCTGGAGTGTGTGAAAAAGTTCTGTTACCTGGGCGATACAGTTTCCGCTGGAGGTGACGCTGAAGCTAGCTCCATTGCTAGAGTCAGAAGTGGCTGGGGAAAGTTTAGAGAGCTGTTGCCACTCCTGACCATGAGAGGGCTCCCACCCCACCTTAAAGGGAAGGTGTATACCTCGTGTGATAGGAGCGCGATGACCTATGCCTCTGAGACGTGGCCGGTTAAAGCGGAGGATGTCAATAGAATGGAACGAAATGAGAAGAGAATGGTGAGATGGATGTGTGGGGTTAATCTTAGGGACAGGGTATCGAGCGAGGAATTGAGAAGGCGTCTGGGCATTAGGAGTATCAGTGAAGTGATGCGCACGAGCCGACTTGGTTGGTTTGGACATGTGAAGAGAATGGATGATCAGAACTGGGTGAAGAAATGCCGGACAGTGAACTTGGGGGGAGCTGCGCGTAGGGGTGGACCTAGAATGACGTGGGCTCGGGTACTCCGGTCCGATCTCAAAACAAAGAACTTGACAACACAGGCGGCCCTTGACAGGACCGCCTGGAAAGCTGCCATTTAGGACGTGAGACTGTAACCACAGCTTCTGTGGACAAACGGTCTTTAAACTTGTATGTATGTATGTATGTATGTAACTCGTTCTAGCTTGTCTATATCTTTTTGGTAATAAGGGCACTATGATTGAACGCAGTATTCCAGAAGAGGGCGAACTAAGGTAGAGTCGGTAGGTGGCTGTTTTGGGCTGTTTTTAGGCTGTTTGGAGGCTGGAATCATTTTCTGGGGGTCATAGTAGTTGTTGGGGCAGCTTTAGTTTGGTGGTGATGGATAGGGCTCGAGCTACAATTTTTTTTTTTTTTTTTTAGTGGGTAGGGTCGTTGTTGGTGGGGTGGTTGGCAGAGTGTTTTTTTTCTTTGACTGTTGATTTGGAGGCAAACTCAAGAGTTTTCTTCTCTTCTCGGTTGTTGTGGCTGAGTCCAGTGAGTTTATCTACCCCTAATGCTTGTTTTCTGGTAGTAGAGGAAGGTGGATTGTTTTGTTTAGCTGGTTATGGTTGCTGTTGTTGTTGTGCTGTTTTTTTGTTTTTTTTTAAGATAGCAACCTTTTACCCCAGTCTACTTGTGCTTGGAGTTTTTGTAGCAAAACCAAAGCCAGGTACCCATCGTAGTGCCGACATTCCGAGTAAAAAACTACGAATCGGTGGTAACAGTTGGCATGAGGTTGGGGGGTGGTAACATGGAGGGGTCTGGTTGTCTCCTACACGAAGCAGTCCGCAGCCATGGATCAAAAAATGCCATCCGAGAAGAAGCAGCAGTGACATAAATCATCCAACGCCAAGCAAGAAACAGAGGCAACCGAGGACCACCAGCGATAAGGACCGAAGACAGCGAGGACCGAGGACAGCCATGAACATAAATGTAGATCCGACAAGAACCAAAAATATTATTAAAGAGTGTTCCGTGAGTTCTAAAATAAAAAATTTAAAGGTTTTCTATGCAAATGCTCGTAGCATACGCAATAAATTTTCAGATTTAGAGGAGCTAGTGTTTACAGAAAATTATGATGTGATTGGCATAACAGAATCTTGGCTCAATACAGAAGATAGAGACTTTTTAGCAGAGTATTCACTTCCCGGTTATGTAATGTTTGAGAAAAGCCAAATAAATCGAAATGGAGGTGGCGTTTTACTTTATATCAAAGAAAGTCTTAACCCTACCCTCTTGTCAAAACCTCAAATTGTGAATGTCGACACATCTTTTGTGCTAATAAAGAATAATAAAGGTACAAAAATAATACTGGGGTTAATATACAGACCTCCAGCTCAATCAGTGCAAACTGACCGAGAAATTTACGAACAAATTGCAGATGTAAGTAACTCACAAAATACCGTAATTTTTGGCGACTTTAATTTACCTGTGACCAAGTGGAGCGATACTCTTACTTCACACTCCGGACATGACTTGTATACGAACTTGCAAGAGAGTTCGCTTTATCAATTTGTTCGAACGCCGACCCGTGGTAATAACGTTCTTGACATTGTACTTGCAACAAAAGAAGAATTAATAGAGAATTTGAATGTTGGTGATGAATTCAATAACAGCGACCATCGTACGACAACTTTCACTTTAAAGTTTACTAGTAACGAACCAAATAGTAGCATCGAAAAAGTCCCTAATTTCAAGAAAGCAAACTTCCATAAACTTAGAGCTATGTTTAAAAAAACTGACTGGAGCTTTTTAATTAACAATAACGACATAAATACATCTTGGAAGTTATTCGAAACCACCTACCTAAAAGCAGTGCAAGACTGCATACCATCGAAAATACGGCGTGCAGGCCATAATAATAAGCCCAAATGGTGGAATAAAGATATTTCAAACTGCCTGCTTGCTAAAAAAAATTGCTAATGATAGATTAAAATCCTCACAAAATGACGAAGAACGGGTGAAATTTGTAGAGCTACGACGCAAAGCCAAAAAGTTAATTAAGCAAAGTAAAAAGACCTTAGAGTTACATATTGCGAATCAAAGTAAAACAAACCCGAAAGAATTCTATAGTTATATCAGAAAGAAAAAAGTAGTTACTTCAACTGTTGGACCGTTAGTCGATGAAAATGGAGAATACACCAAAGACGAAGTACAAATGAGTAATGCCCTCAATACCTTCTTTGCATCAGTTTTTACAACAGAAGACCACAGTGATATCCCTACACCAATGCCGATTCAGATTGATAATTCAGATGTTCTAAGCAATATCACCGTTACAGAGAGAGAAGTATTGAATTGTTTAGATAAACTCAAGGTAAATAAAACGCCTGGACCTGATACAATCTCGCCTAGAGTTCTAAAGGATGTTAAGGATGAGCTCTCCAAACCACTGACATTACTATTCAATAAATCCTTGCAGTCTGGAACAATGCCTGATCAGTGGAAGCTAGCCAACGTTACACCGATATTCAAAAAAGGCAGCAAATCCCTACCCAGTAACTATCGTCCAATTAGCTTAACCTCAGTTGTATGTAAAATGCTAGAAACGGTCATACGAGACAGACTCGTAAATCACTTAGAGGAAAATAACATACTTAAAGATACTCAACACGGCTTTCGTAAAAAACGTTCCTGTTTAACATACCTCTTAGACTTCTTCCACGATATCCTCAACCTCTACGATGGGAGTAAAGCTGTAGATATTATATACCTTGATTTTCAAAAGGCCTTTGACAAAGTTCCCCACAAACGTTTACTGCTAAAACTAAAAGCGCATGGAATACAAGACGGTGTGTTGAAATGGATAGAAAATTGGCTCAGCGACAGAAAGCAAAGAGTAGTCATAAACGGTAAGGCATCTAAATGGACCAATGTAAGTAGCGGGGTACCCCAGGGATCGGTACTAGGACAAATTCTCTTTCTAATTTACATCAACGACATAGATGAGGGTCTCACCTGTACAATCTCAAAATTTGCTGACGATACAAAAATTGCAAATAGCGTACTCTCAAAAGAACAAGTTGACGATATGCAACACAATCTAGATAAATTGTCATGTTGGGCCCAAATTTGGCAAATGAGTTTCAATGCGGATAAGTGTAAAGTACTACATATCGGATACCTAAATGAGAAAGCAAACTATTCGATGAATGGCACTCAGCTTAAGAATGTAAACAGAGAAACCGATCTGGGAGTAACAATATCGAGTAACCTAAAACCGAGTCAACAATGTTCAGAAGTTGTTAAGAAGGCAAACAAAATCATTGGCTTTATAGGCAGGTCATTTGAGCATAAATCCAAAGAAGTTATCCTAACCCTTTACAATTCCTTAGTCCGCCCTCTTCTGGAATACTGCGTTCAATCCTGGTGCCCTTATTACCAAAAAGATATAAACAAGCTAGAACGAGTTCAACGTAGAGTTACCAAAATGATACCTAGCCTAAAGAACAAACCATACGAGCGTCTTAGAGAATTAAATCTATTTCCTTTAACCCAGCGCAGATTAAGAGGTGACTTAATTCAAGTGTTCAAAATCATCAAAGGCATCGACAATATGGACTGTAGTAAGTACTTCACTATCGACCAATCTAATTACACGCGGGGAAACGGTTGCAAAATTATTGGTAAATCTTTTAACTCACACGAATCTAAGAATTTCTTCTTCAATCGAGTTGTCAACTTGTGGAATGGGCTTCCCCGAAACGTTATAGACTGCATCACCGTTGATTCATTTAAACTCCGCCTAGACAATTATCTTGCATCAAACCCGCGACTGACTGCGTTTGTAAATGAATAACTTTATTTTATCCCCCCCTCAGTTACTAACCCATCTGTCCCCTACTAACTTCCTAATCCTGCCACAGACATTAGTTCCAGGGCAGTAATTCCCTTTCCAATGTTCCCTTACCCACTCCAAACCACTGTTTGGACACTTGATCCTCAGTGTTTTGGAGGACAAGCAACCTAGAAGGGTCACTAGATCTGTTGTTGCTTGATTTCCTTTGTACTCCTTTGTTCTCCCCGAATCTGAAGGGGGGGTTTCTCCAGCACTGACTAAATTGGTGTTGGTTGGTTGCAATTAAAAAAAACTCTTCTTATGTTTGATGTAAAAAGAGTCGAAAAGACAAGAGCGAGCTGCGCCCGTGTCTATTAGCAGTCTCACAGGGATGTCCTTTATCTTGCAACAATGGTATAGCATATTGGGGGTGGTCTCTCAATGGTAGACTTCCCCGCCGAAGCCATAGTGGGCGGAGGAGGGTTTAAAAATCCTGGGGTTCTTTCTCTTCTTCACCCAGGATTTCGTCCTCTTCTTCGGTGGTAATCGTGGCGATTTCTGCTTCAAAATTTTCTTCAAGTTCGTCCTCTTCATATTGTTCAAATTCTTCTTCGGTAGCTGAGATGCGGGGGTTCATTTGTTTAAATTTAGCAGCATCTCAGATGTAATGGAGGGAGCATTTTTGTTACATGCTTGAAAATCATATGGGTTAATTATAACTAAAGTTTGATCCTTACTTCCATAGTTGTGGTTCATGAAGCGTCCAATTGTTGGGTTCCTAGGATATATTCTTCTAGGTTGGCTTGGAACAAATTTAGGCTGGGTTGGTTGGGGTTGGCCATGGTGGTAAGCAGGTCTTGGGGATGGTGCTTGATTTCGGGAAAAAGTTGGTTGGTCCTGAATCGGTTGTGCATTTGAGGTTGAGTGGGAAACCTCTTGATAGCGGCGAGGGTGTTGGTCTTGGGACGGCCTGCGAGGATTTTCCGTATGGTTATCAGATCTCTTTGAAAACCAACGGGGTCATGCACAGTGAAGTGTTCTTGTATGACAGGGGGTAACACTTGCACCAGGTGGACAAAAATGGTTTGTTTTTGTTGCTCCATGGAAAGAGCAGGGAATGCAGCTTTGACTTGTTGACTGACTGCAGCTAATGTGGCGTCTAGATCGCCTTCGAACTTGATGTCTTTAATTCTGGCCAGGGGCGACAAAAGTACAGAGTGATGGTTTAATAGCATCAATTACTATGGGCCTAAATTGGTCCCAGGTGAGTTCAGGGGTTACCTGTGAGGCAACTAAGGAAACGTCTTTTCCTAAGTGCAGTAAGAGGACGGCGATTTTTTCACGGTCAGTGTTGTACGCCAAGTCAAGTACTGGCTTTAATATATCCATGTAAGTTTCTATCTCGTATGTGTCCCCATCGTATTTTGGGATGGGAATGTGAGAGCGAGTAGCTGCCATATTTCAAATGTTATATAATGCTCTACTCTATCAAATTTTTGTAATGTAATGAATTCTTCTTTCCGAATCAAGAACCACCGTCTGCCACCAATGTTATGCCCTGATTTTATTCAGGTTTAGCTATTGGTTGAGGTGAGTTCTTTCAAGACTGGGACTTCAGAGTTCATACAATACATGCAAAGAAAACAGTAAAGGATACATATAATACCGAAATATAGTTTATAGAACAGTTTATTTCACTTAATCTCTATGTATACATATTTGAGAAAGAATATATTAACACGATACAATAACATAAATACAATCTGAATCACTATGCTTCTAGCTCGATTGAGGATCTAGATGGAGCTCAGGTATAATAAGTTTGTTTAGTAATCTGGACTGCCACATGTATTTGTTGATTTCATTAATTGAGCTTAGGAGTAAAGTCGGTTGGTGGAGGTAACATAACAATACAGTAACTGATTTGCGTATCGTTATGGAAAACATCTTGAGAGGTATAGTCGAATACCCAAAATAGTGACTTTATATCTAAGTATGATATTTGTAAGTAATTATAAATGACGAGGACAATATACAGAGTTAAATATACTGATACTCTGTTCTTACTAATCACCTTGCGCACTGGTGTGAATCTTAAGGTAGAGCCAAGATTTGTGGACTCCAGTTATAGACCACTCGTACGAATATGGCAGAGTCAATATGTGTGGACTTTAACTATTTAACACTTGGAGTAATTATGACAGAGACGATATTTGTGGACTCTCACTATTTAACACTTGTACGAATTATGGTAGAGTCAATATGTGTGGACTATTACTATTTACTTAGACACCGGCGCACTGGTGTAATTTGGCAGAGTTGATACCTATAGACTTTGATATATTTTGCCTCGTCACTGGCATCGACTTAGTGCAATTTTCCCATATTGATTCCGATAGGCACTGGGAATTCACTAACAGCTTGTAGTCTTCTGGGTCTCCGTCGGCCGTCTAGGTGGGCCTGTCGTGTGAAGTAGGTTATAGATGGGTTGATGGGCTTGAGGTCTTAAATGTGGCTCCGTAACTATAATTCAATAGTTGGGCACCGCATCGGACTAACGTGAGTATGTAGAGCCTATAGCTTAAGGATACTCGACTATCCTGACCGTTATATCAACCGGCGATGAAGTCCCGTTAAGGTACTCTTGGATTGGGGTCTTAAATATAGTGCCTCAGTTATGACAAAATAGCACTATATCGGGCTAACGCGACAAGACGGGGTGATTGTCTTTTTCGACTGCCTCTGACCTTTGTAAGAGGTTCAAGGAACTAGGGGCGGTGTTTATACTTTTTAGTTGCAAAGTCTAATAGCATGCCACAGACAAAATGCACCTAGGACTTTTATATGCAGAATGCCTGTGAAGGTGTCTCGTAAAGCCCTTAGTCACACAAGTGACCGTGGTATGCCAAGATCTCTCGTGCAGAGGTAGAGTGCGGTGTTTAGATCTTTTAGTTACAATTGTCTGGTGGCATGCCACAGACGAAAATTAATGTAACTAGGACCTTATAATATGCAGAGTGCCAGTGAAGGTGTCTTGTAAAGCCTTTACTCACACAAGTGATCGTGGTATGCCAAGATCCCTTGTGAGGAGTCAGAGTGCAGTTTTAATAGTAGAGTGTTGAGGGGTAGGTATGCCTGGATACCTCAACTTTTTACTATTAAAGCAGAACCTAAGAAAGGCATCTATGTTAATTTCACCACAACACCAAACGCCTCCATTGGAGGTGTTTGGTGTTGTGGTGAAATTAATAAAAAAAATATTATCAGTAGGTTCAGGGAAATTTCGTAGCGAGGCCGAGGCCGTTCTAAATGATCTGTGCCCCATGAATATTCTTTCCTCTCACTTAAACATTAGGCTACCATAGTGCGGTGGGAATATGAACATTATTAGATTAATATCCAGTATTTGAGAATGGATAATAAGTCGTAAACGTGTGCATAAACCTTTAACCGTCTTGGTGGTGTAATGGTTAGGGTGTCAACAAAAATTGTGTGTGATAACCCGGGTTCGAATCCTGGTGGATCACATTAAGCGGTTCGCTTGGTGTAGTGACTAGCGTCTCGGACTTCCACCCAGAAGGCCCGGGTTCGCGCCCACGCTCGGCGCATTAAAGATTTTTCACAAGCACTGAGTCGTTACCATCCCTCATGAGCAAAGGGATGGGGTAGTAGTACAGGACCCCAATGGAAATACGCCTAATCGGCCTTATTGAGCTATCCTTAGCTAGCTTAGCATGCGCTAGCTTTAAGAACTATTATTATTATTATTATTATTATATATGCTTTAATTAATTTCATTGGAGGTGTTTGGTGTTGTGGTGAAATTAATAAAATATTGAATACCTATCGATTGGGAAAGGGGTAGGTTGACTGGCAGCAGTGTTACCAATTGTTTCATTCAGCTTGCAATTACCAAAACTTATCGTAGCCCATTATATATGGAATTCTAGTATTCAGTTTTCATTCAATTGATTTCTAAATTATTCAATATACTCGTTGTGTATATATGCATTTAGGGACACCCTTCCTGAATACGCTAATCACGGTTCCAAGCCTAAGAGGGCTAATTTCTAAAGTTTCTAGGACTCAAATTGCATCTGTGCATATTAAAGGACACCCTTCCTTAGGACACAATTTGCGTCTCTATGCATGGAGGAGCTAGCAATTCTCTCCCATACAAACTAACTCTGTTTACCAAGTCAATACACTTTGTCCAACGAAGTTGTCAGTCTTTTGACCATTTAGTCACGGAAATTAAGTGTTCATCAAAAGTGAATATTCTCTACATCCAGTGTTAATCTCTACTTTGGGTATGACCTGTGTTAGAGTGTACCTGACAATAGAGAATTCACGAATCTCGTAACTAAGATGCCCAACCTAACTAACCTTACATTAGACTTCACAGAACAAGCATTGATTCATGCAAGAAGATATTTCCTTTTCATACATGAAACTAAGAAAAAATATATTGACCACCTACAAATATATAATTTAACTTTAGGATCTTGGAAGGTCAGATTTGAATACCTCTTCTGACCTATATAAGCAGTCAAAAGTCTACTAATCATATCCAAAAAGAAAACTCTTACTTCAATATTAACTCTCAGTATCTAAATCGACAATAAATACGCTTTCCACTGCTAAGGTACCCCTTCTAGATAATTTGTTACACTTTAAATCTATATTTCAACATAAAAAAAAACGTATTTTACAGATTTATAATTTGTTACACCTTCAATCTATATTCAACAACATATGAACCTCTTATTGTACAGATATATAATTTATGCAGTTCCAATATAGTACAAAGGAGTACAAAGGAAATCAAACAACAGCAGGTCTGGTGACCCTTCTAGGCTGCTTGTCCTCCAAAACACTGAGGATCAATTGTCCAAACAGTGGTTTAGAGTGGGTAAGGGAACATTGGAAAGGGAACTACTGCCCTGGAACTAATGTCCGTGGCAGGATTAGGAAGTTAGTAGGGGACAGATGGGTTAGTAACTGAGGGGGGGATAAAATAAAGTTATTCATTTACAAACGCAGTCAGTCGCGGGTTTGATGCAAGATAATTGTCTAGGCGAAGTTTAAATGAATCAACGGTGCTGCAGTCTATAACGTCTCGGGGAAGCCCATTCCACAAGTTGACAACTCGATTGAAGAAGAAATTCTTAGATTCGTACGAGTTAAAATATTTACCGATAATTTTGCAACCGTTTCCCCTCGTGTAATTAGATTGGTCGATAGTGAAGTACTTACTACAGTTCATATTGTCGATGCCTTTGATGATTTTGAACACTTGAATTAAGTCGCCTCTTAATCTGCGCTGGGTTACAGGAAATAGATTTTATTCTCTAAGAATCCCCTCGTATGGTTTGTTCTTTAGGCTAGGTATCATTTTGGTAACTCTACGAGGATAACTTCTTTGGATTTATGCTCAAATGAGCTGCCTATAAAGCCAATTATTTTGTTTGCTTTCTTAACAACTTCTGAACATTGTTGACTCGGTTTTAGGTTACTCGATATTGTTACTCACACGTCGGTTTCTCTGTTTACATTCTTAAGCTGAGTGCCATTCATCGAATAGTTTGCTTTCTCATTTTGGTATCCGATATGTAGTACTTTACATTTATCTTCATTGAAACTCATTTGCCAAGTTTGGGCCCAACGTTACAACTTATCTAGATTGTGTTGCATATCGTCAAATTGTTCTTTTGAGAGTCTTCAACCAACAGTTCCCATGTCTATTACATACATACATTTATAATACGTACCTACCATTCATAGAATATGTGTAAACACATTAGTGCATGATTTAGACCTAATGCACATTAAGAAGAAGCTTGATATAATTTTTAAAAATGTATTGGTAAAATATAATCAAAATAATTTCAAAACATTAAAATTATTTTCTAAAAGTGAGATAAAACTCTAGGCTAAAGATATTAATATATTTAAAACATATTGTATTGAATAGAAAACATTGAAATAGTTGATGAATGCAAGTGTATGTAAAAATATTTGAACATTATTTTAATCAGAGATTTTTAAAAACAGGGGTAACAACTATTTTCTACCTAAATTCCATAATGGAGGCATATACCACGCCTTGGTTCATGATTCTGTACAAAATATATTCTGGAAGTCAAGACATCCAATTGTTCAGTATCAACATTTACTCCATAATTCGCTTTAAATAGTTTTTTAATTGATGCCATACAATGTCCTTCTTTAATATATTGATAACTGTCCATTAATACAGTATGTAGCGATCTTTGGATTCTGTTGTATGCCCTAGCTTGTGTCAGTGCTACAGTATGCTCAAACAGCAGTTGATTACATTCAGCTGCAGTGATATGATTACTGGCATACATTGGCACATTACTCATCTTCTTTAGAGCTTTGCTTTATGCTAATTTAAACGTTTAAACAATAAATGAACTAAAAATAGATATATTCCATAGCGAGAAACCATAATCTGGAAGACAATATGAATGAAAAAGGTATAGTAATGTATCCTTATTTACATATTTAAAATATCTAATAATGGAATTAAATGATGGATAAAAGTTATTTAATCTCATTTGACTCTCCTCTGTCCATAAGCTTAGAGTCTAAGTAATGTCCAAGGTACTTGAAGGAATCAACTACTTCCAGAACATCATTACCTAGCTGAATATTGTTTGCGAGTTCACGTTAATTCATTTAACCCTTAACTAGCGGCGCGCAACATAAGTCGAGTATAATAAATTTGGACTATCTGGCGGCGCGCGACATAGGTCGTGTGGCAATTTCAGCACGTAATGTTGCTGAGAGAGAGAGACAAGTGGTGGCAGGAGAGTAGCGAGCGTATGACTGCTCCAGACCACCGCGGCGAACCTACTGACACGAATCCCACCTCCTCCCTCCCTCTCTCACTCGCTACATAATGAATTGTATGGGGAAAGTATCGAATTACATGCTTTTTGCACTCGTGTTGCGCGGTTGTTGCAAGAAAACTAGCCGTCATAAAAGGATCGTTGTGGTGTCATTGGAAAGCTCTGTTTATGCCCTTTCAGGGATAGATACTTGTTTTACGCTCTGGGTCTTATTTAGGCATGAAAATGATCACGTAAACAGCCCTATTTTGGCTAAAAACACCCCGCTGGGCGGTACATATAAATAAACCGCTAGCCCGCTAATAAGGTGTTAAACAATTACACATTTTGACTTATTCTTATTTACAGTTAGTTTATGCTCTTCTAAACACTGACAAAGCCTCAGACATAGCATTTCCATATCAGGAATAGATGGGGCTAAAAGGACCAAGTCATCTGCATATGCTAATATATTACATCGTATAAATCCATATTGGCATCCTACCTCTATATTACTTATTTCATCAATAATACTATTAACATAATAAATAAATAAAAATGGAGAAAGTATGCCTCCTTGCCTAACACCCTTTTCTATGTAAGAATATTTACTGAAGGATCCTTTCCATTTTATATTTTCTTGCTGATTTCTTAGGTATCTTATTATTATTAATATTAAGTCAATGGGAACATTTGTTTTCAGAAGCTTTTTACCAAGTAGTGAATGATCCACATTATCAAAAGCTTTGCTTAGATCAATAAATACCGCAAAGGCTGATTTTTTACAGGTAGATTATTTTGTCATTAGATCCTTTAATATCATGCAAGCATCAGTGGTAGAGGAACTTTTTCTAAAACCAAATTGCCTAAAATTCAATTTAATTCTTCCATTTAAACACTCTAAAACATGCAACTTAAATATTTACAGAAGGCATGAGAACTGCATTACCAGCCTATAGTCAGACACACCAGCACAGCTATCTTTTGTATTAGGGATTGGTGTAATGGTTCCCCTCAGCATTTTCGATGGCACATAGCAATGAGTAAAGCATAAATTAAAGAAGTTTGAAAGATTCTCTAGGAAAATATCAGGGGCATATTTTTAAAAAGAAGAATAAATTCCATCCTGTAGTAGTAGTAGTAGTAGTAGTATAATTTGTAATATTATTACAAAAAATACCTGTGAAAAGTATAGATCCTGTGTTCCAGCTGATAAATGCCTAATGTAATGAAAAGGTCAACATGTTGATGTATTGGTATTTTTACTAATATATATACTGACTATATACTGTATATACTGTATATCCAGAGAGAGAGAGACAGAGAAGGTTACACTGGCGAAGCAACCTCAGGAAGCCACAACAGGTCAGTCACCTCGGTTTATACATACAGAGTCACACTACCGTTTTAAACCATTGACTTTCGCTCGGCGTCTTCACTCCTGGAATCATTACGAGTCTTTTCGGTACCGGAAACTTCGCAGCACTTAGACAGTCAGATGAACTATGATAACACTGGAACTCTGGATCTGCCACACTAGATTTGTTGATAGAATCTGCCGGTAAAGTGTTTGTTGTAACTTGCCATGGGAGTGAACCTGTCTGACATTGAGCCCTGACCTTACAATGACCATCCTTCCCCTCCGGCGATAACTCTCTCTTATTATCCTCATACTCTTCTTTAAGGAGGTAGCTGGTAGGTGTTATTTATTTGTCTATTTATTTCTATATTAATGTTTTAGTTTTCTCCCTAGGTCTCCATCAAGCTTAAAGAAATATCCTCAAGATCCCCCTTCCAGATTAATTTGTACATTTATCCGTAGAAAACTTTCCCGACTGAAGACCGCGGTTCTTCCAAAATTACAGGCTCGTTATCGCTCGCCAGAAAAATCTCGACATCTAAATGGCATGAAAGATCTTTATATTGATAAAGAAATGGGACGAAAGGTCTTAAAATCGATAAACTAACGGGAAGAACGTCTTAAAATCTGAAAACTAATGGGGCTAAGCATGAGGGGGAATGGGGTCCAGAAATATGAAAGAAGGTGTTGAGTGTGGAGTACATAATATAGGAACATAGTCGTTAAGGGGGCCCACCTCGCTATAAAGAAGGTGTTGAGTGTGGAGTACATAATATAGAAGGTGTTGAGTGTGGAGTACATAATATAGAAGGTGTTGAGTGTGGAGTACATAATATAGGAACATAGTCGTTAAGGGGGCCCACCTTGCTATAAAGAAGGTGTTGAGTGTGGAGTACATAATATAGAAGGTGTTGAGTGTGGAGTACATAATATAGAAGGTGTTGAGTGTGGAGTACATAATATAGAAGGTGTTGAGTGTGGAGTACATAATATAGGAACATAGTCGTTAAGGGGGGCCCACCTCGCTATAAAGAAGGTGTTGAGTGTGGAGTACATAATATAGAAGGTGTTGAGTGTGGAGTACATAATATAGAAGGTGTTGAGTGTGGAGTACATAATATAGGAACATAGTCGTTAAGGGGGCCCACCTTGCTATAAAGAAGGTGTTGAGTGTGGAGTACATAATATAGAAGGTGTTGAGTGTGGAGTACATAATATAGAAGGTGTTGAGTGTGGAGTACATAATATAGGAACATAGTCGTTAAGGGGGCCCACCTCGCTATAAAGAAGGTGTTGAGTGTGGAGTACATAATATAGAAGGTGTTGAGTGTGGAGTACATAATATAGAAGGTGTTGAGTGTGGAGTACATAATATAGAAGGTGTTGAGTGTGGAGTACATAATATAGAAGGTGTTTGAGTGTGGAGTACATAATATAGAAGGTGTTGAGTGTGGAGTACATAATATAGGAACATAGTCGTTAAGGGGGCCCACCTCGCTATAAAGAAGGTGTTGAGTGTGGAGTACATAATATAGAAGGTGTTGAGTGTGGAGTACATAATATAGAAGGTGTTGAGTGTGGAGTACATAATATAGAAGGTGTTGAGTGTGGAGTACATAATATAGGAACATAGTCGTTAAGGGGGCCCACCTCGCTATAAAGAAGGTGTTGAGTGTGGAGTACATAATATAGAAGGTGTTAAGTGTGGAGTACATAATATAGAAGGTGTTGAGTGTGGAGTACATAATAAAGAAGGTGTTGAGTGTGGAGTACATAATATAGGAACATAGTCGTTAAGGGGGCCCACCTCGCTATAAAGAAGGTGTTGAGTGTGGAGTACATAATATAGAAGGTGTTGAGTGTGGAGTACATAATATAGAAGGTGTTGAGTGTGGAGTACATAATATAGAAGGTGTTGAGTGTGGAGTACATAATATAGGAACATAGTCGTTAAGGGGGCCCACCTCGCTATAAAGAAGGTGTTGAGTGGAGTACATAATATAGAAGGTGTTGAGTGTGGAGTACATAATATAGAAGGTGTTGAGTGTGGAGTACATAATATAGAAGGTGTTGAGTGTGGAGTACATAATATAGAAGGTGTTGAGTGTGGAGTACATAATATAGAAGGTGTTGAGTGTGGAGTACATAATATAGAAGGTGTTGAGTGTGGAGTACATAAATATAGAAGGTGTTGAGTGTGGAGTACATAATATAGATAATATAATAGAA
Organism: Paralithodes platypus; assembly: GCA_032716605.1. Taxonomy (NCBI): domain Eukaryota; kingdom Metazoa; phylum Arthropoda; class Malacostraca; order Decapoda; family Lithodidae; genus Paralithodes; species Paralithodes platypus. Next base: position 28,399,281 of record CM064550.1, read on the forward strand.
GGTGTTGAACATAGTCGTTAAGGGGGCCCACCTCGCTATAAAGAAGGTGTTGAGTGTGGAGTACATAATATAGAAGGTGTTGAGTGTGGAGTACATAATATAGAAGGTGTTGAGTGTGGAGTACATAATAAAGAAGGTGTTGAGTGTGGAGTACATAATATAGGAACATAGTCGTTAAGGGGGCCCACCTCGCTATAAAGAAGGTGTTGAGTGTGGAGTACATAATATAGAAGGTGTTGAGTGTGGAGTACATAATATAGAAGGTGTTGAGTGTGGAGTACATAATATAGAAGGTGTTGAGTGTGGAGTACATAATATAGAAGGTGTTGAGTGTGGAGTACATAATATAGAAGGTGTTGAGTGTGGAGTACATAATATAGGAACATAGTCGTTAAGGGGGCCCACCTCGCTATAAAGAAGGTGTTGAGTGTGGAGTACATAATATAGAAGGTGTTGAGTGTGGAGTACATAATATAGAAGGTGTTGAGTGTGGAGTACATAATATAGAAGGTGTTGAGTGTGGAGTACATAATATAGAAGGTGTTGAGTGTGGAGTACATAATATAGAAGGTGTTGAGTGTGGAGTACATAATATAGGAACATAGTCGTTAAGGGGGCCCACCTCGCTATAAAGAAGGTGTTGAGTGTGGAGTACATAATATAGAAGGTGTTGAGTGTGGAGTACATAATATAGGAACATAGTCGTTAAGGGGGCCCACCTCGCTATAAAGAAGGTGTTGAGTGTGGAGTACATAATATAGAAGGTGTTGAGTGTGGAGTACATAATATAGAAGGTGTTGAGTGTGGAGTACATAATATAGGAACATAGTCGTTAAGGGGGCCCACCTCGCTATAAAGAAGGTGTTGAGTGTGGAGTACATAATATAGAAGGTGTTGAGTGTGGAGTACATAATATAGAAGGTGTTGAGTGTGGAGTACATAATAAAGAAGGTGTTGAGTGTGGAGTACATAATATAGGAACATAGTCGTTAAGGGGGCCCACCTCACTATAAAGAAGGTGTTGAGTGTGGAGTACATAATATAGAAGGTGTTGAGTGTGGAGTACATAATATAGAAGGTGTTGAGTGTGGAGTACATAATATAGAAGGTGTTGAGTGTGGAGTACATAATATAGAAGGTGTTGAGTGTGGAGTACATAATATAGAAGGTGTTGAGTGTGGAGTACATAATATAGGAACATAGTCGTTAAGGGGGCCCACCTCGCTATAAGAAGGTGTTGAGTGTGGAGTACATAATATAGAAGGTGTTGAGTGTGGAGTACATAATATAGAAGGTGTTGAGTGTGGAGTACATAATATAGGAACATAGTCGTTAAGGGGGCCCACCTCGCTATAAAGAAGGTGTTGAGTGTGGAGTACATAATATAGAAGGTGTTGAGTGTGGAGTACATAATATAGAAGGTGTTGAGTGTGGAGTACATAATATAGAAGGTGTTGAGTGTGGAGTACATAATATAGGAACATAGTCGTTAAGGGAGCCCACCTCGCTATTTTTCTCTTTCTCTCCCTCTCTCTTTGGCTTGTATCGATTCGTCACCATTTAGCCTACTGTTTTAAGACGTTTACCCCCATCCAGGTGTTAATATTTTTCCTGGCGAGTGGTAGCGAGCCAGCATATATATACAGTATATATTTTTGTTTTGACAGCAAGATAAATTTGTAATGTTTTCGATAGAAAAATGTCTCCGGCGAAGCCGGATTTCTCCATACAATGCTGGCTCGCTATCGCTCGCCAGGAAGAAATCGACACCTGGATGGGGATAAACGTCTTAAAACAGTTGGCTGGATGGGGCCGAATGGATACAAGCCAGGGAAAGAGAGAAATGGAGATAAATATAATAAAAAGCCGGTGACCCCCCTTAATATCTATTACATCTAAATTAACTTCTATACCCTGTTCCAGATAGGTAGGCCAGAAATCGTCAACCCTAACCTCTATATTAATATTTTGTGTCATGCCCCAGCCAGGGTTCGAACCCAGGCCAGTAGTGCAGCACTCCAGCACCTAAACCACTAGACCATATATGAAAAACGGGCTAGAGTAAAATAGGCTGCAATTCTCCACACCTATTCCCTGACTGAACCTTCCCAAATGGTAGAAATATTAGCTCGATTACTATAGTCGTTTGTGAGTTATAGAGGTTAATGTTGAAGAATGTTGTCCTATATATTTGGAACAGGGTAGAGTGTCAATGTGAATACGCCATTGTACAAACTTAGTGTGATTCTAAAGTGCTCTTCCTAAGCTGCACCAAATCGTCTAAACAGCCAAATTATAATGTGAAACAGCGTCGTAGGTACAGAAGGGGTTAATGGGGTATACATATTACAGGTTGGTGTCTTGGGTACAAAACAGTATACTTATCAAACATGTTGGTTATCAAGTCACCAGGAGTACAAAACAGTATACTTATCAAACATGTTGGTTATCAAGTCACCAGGAGTACAAAACAGTATACTTATCAAACATGTTGGTTATCAAGTCACCAGGAGTACAAAACAGTATACTTATCAAACATGTTGGTTATCAAGTCACCAGGAGTACAAAACAGTATACTTATCAAACATGTTGGTTATCAAGTCACCAGGAGTACAAAACAGTATACTTATCAAACATGTTGGTTATCAAGTCACCAGGAGTACAAAACAGTATACTTATCAAACATGTTGGTTATCAAGTCACCAGGAGTACAAAACAGTATACTTATCAAACATGTTGGTTATCAAGTCACCCGGAGTTATTCTCGCTCACCTTGGGTATTGTCAACAGTAACTTGGGTAATATTCAAGGAGACGAACGCACATAAACCAGTACTTAAGCATCTTCATCATCAACAGTATTTTTAATTACTATAATCCAACAACGGTGTTTTTATTTACCATAGTCCAACAACAGTGTATAATTATCATAATCCAACAACATTGTTTTAATGACTATAATTCAACAATAGTCCTTTAATTATCATATTCTAATAATAGTGTTTTAGATGCTATAGTCTAACATCAGTGTTTAAATTGCCATAGTCTTACAATAGTGTTTTAATTGCAATTGTCCAACAATATTGTCTAAATTACCATAGTCCAACATTACGGGAGGTGTGGTGGAGTGGTCTTGCTATTGGACTGGTTACCTAAAGGTCCCAGGTTCGAATCCTGATGAGTCAATGGGAAGATATTATTGGGATGGATTTTGTGTTGTACTTAGTTTCAGTGCATTACTACAAAGCTCACCAACATGCCACAAAAAATACCTTCACTGTTTCCAATAAATTAGCATTGTATGAATATTCCCATATTCAAAAATAATATGCTATGGGGACAATGCCTAGTGAACAGTTCAATAGGTGGCGTTTGAAAGAGAGAGAGAGAGAGTCCGAGATTGTGAGATGGGACAGCGGAACAGTGGCGATGCAGCTAAGATGAGTCGGAGCTTGCACCGGGCCACAAGGAGACAACCAAGCGTCATAGGTCTACGAAGGTAAGTCCACGAACGAGCCGGTTGCAACACTCAAACTGTCTCCATGTCTCACTCACAGTCTGGGATAAGACCTCCTGGCTTCAATGTGTTGAGCGGTTGAATTTACAGGCTTCAAGGCTGTAGAAAGATGTAGAAGTTAGAATATTTTGCATGCTTGCATTTCAGTGATCGCTTTCACTTTCGCAGGGTTTACTTTTAATCCTTCCTTCATGACCATGTGTCCCATGAAGTTTATGGCACTTATTATCAGTTCTACCTTATCTTTGTTTATGGCACTTATTATCAGTTCTACCTTATCTTTGTTTATGGCACTTATTATCAGTTCTACCTTATCTTTGTTTATGGCACTTATTATCAGTTCTACCTTATCTTTGTTTATGGCACTTATTATCAGTTCTACCTTATCTTTGTTTATGGCACTTATTATCAGTTCTACCTTATCTTTGTTTATGGCACTTATTATCAGTTCTACCTTATCTTTGTTCAATTTTATATCCTGAGTAGCGAATTGTTCTAGCAAACCTTCCGAGTGTTTATCATGTTCTTCAGTGGTCCTGCCATGTATAACTATGTCGTCTGCAATACACAGGACTCCAGGTAAATCATTCACAGCTTCTAGAAGTTTCTTCTGGAATATTTCAGCTGAAACATTAATTCCAAATGGTGACTTGAACCATCTATACCTCCCAAAACAGGTTTGGAAAGTGGTCAGACTCCTCATCCAGCTTGATGTGCCAAAATCCTAATGAAAGATCAGCTTTGGAGAAAACAGTTGAGTGCCTGAGTTCATGCAATGTATCTTCAAGAATAGGCAATACAAAATGTTCCCTTTTTAGAGCTTTGTTCAGTTCAAGTGGATCGATGCATACTTGAAGTTTTCCATTTTTCTTTATGGTTACCACCACTTGACTCACCCAAGGTGTTGGTTCGTCCACCGGTACAATTACTCCTAGGGATTCTAGTTTTGTCAGCTCCTCACAAAGTTTATGTCGAATGGCGACCGAGATTCTTCTAGCTGGCATGATGACTGGTTTGATTGAAGGGTCTCTGTTAAGGTGTTGCACTCCTGGTAAAAAACCCAATTCACCATCGAAAACATGTTTAAATTTTTCCACTGAGACCCTTGATACTCTTTCAAAGTTGTCATTTTGCACAGTAACAAATCCCATTGCTTCACTTGCTTTGAGTCCAAGGATAGGAATGTATTCACCTTCATACACCAGAAATACAGTTGTTCGGCATGTCCCCATGGTATTCAGATCGGAGTCATTCCACATATTTAAGTTACGCTTATCAGGCACGATTTTATCAGCATACTGAACTGGCAACATATTCACAGTTGCGCCAGGGTCAGCTTGGAACACTATATGTTTACCACTGACGACCATTTTGCATTTTATCACTTTAACACTAGAGTCAAGTTTCACCATATTTATCCACTCTTCCTCTGATGATTCTTCTGCCACTAGATGGATCTGCTGTTTCTTTTGCTTGAACTGCTGCTTTTGAGTGTTTTGTGGACATCTTGATGAAAAAGGTTCAACTTATTACATTTCATACATGTTTTACCATAAGCAGGGTAAGATTCCTTTTTGAAGAAATTATCACAGTTACAGAATTTACACTTTTGCTTCATCTTGTCCCATTGCTGGTTTCGAGTCACTGCTAGTTACTTTGTGTACTCTCTCTGGCTTTAGTGCTCTAATTCGGGTATCTGCAGTAGTTCTGCACTCTCTGCTACTCTTCAAAAGTCTATACACTGCTGCAGAGTCAACTTCCGTATTTTGAGTAGTTCTTGTTGTGTAGCAGAGTCACGTATACCAATAGAGATTCTATTTCGAAGACATTGTCCACAGTAGTTACATGATTTTACTAGGACTCAAAGGTTTCGCATTCCTCTCGACAGCATACTTGTTAAATTTAGTCAGGATCTCCTCCACAGTCCTTTCTTCCATTGGAGTTACAAAATGGAATCCTTCATAGACTTTCATTGCATCATCAACGAGGGTGTTCTCATGCAGTGCCACCCCAATTGGAAATAGTAGTTAGATCAGAAGATAAGTGTTGTATGGCTTCATTATATTTGTTTTTTAGGGATTGCTGGCTGGGGCGTTCTGTAAAACTAATTGAGTAGTGTAAGGTAGGGTTGTCTGCGTATGATTGAATGGGACTGGAAGTACAGTTGAGAAGATCTTATATGAAAATTAGAAAGAGAATGGTAGATAGGACAGAGCCCTGAGGAACACCGGAGTTGATAGGATGAGGAAGTGAACGATGGTCGTCCACAACCGGAGATATGGAACGGCCGGAAAGGAAATTAGAGACAAAGGCACAGATGGAGGGATAGAAACTGAATCAGGGTAGTTTAGAAATTAAAGATTTGTGCCAGACTCTATCGAAGGCCTTCGATATGTCTAGTGCAATAGAAAAGGTCTCACCGAAGTCCCGAAAGGAGGATGATCAAGAATTAGAAAGATATGAAAGTAGATCACCAGTAGAGCGACCCTTAATGAAGCCATACTGGCGATCTGAGAGCAGATTATGAGAAGAGAAATGCTTAAGAAACTTGGAAGCAAGAATAGTTTCAAAAACTTTAGAGATACAAGAGATGAGAGCAATTGGACGATAGTTGGAGGGTTGAGAGAGGTCAATAATTCTTTGGGACAGGTTGAATGAGAGCAAACTTCCAGCAAGAAGGGAAGATGTGAGAGGAGACACAAAGACGAAAGAGTTTGCCTAGGCAGGGGGTCAGCACGGAAGCACAGTTTTTTAGTACAACAGGAGGAAAACCGTCTGGATCATAAGCCTTCTTAGTATTAAACCCAGAGAGGGTAGAAAGTACATGTTTAGAAGAGATTAGGATATTAGGCATAAGTAGGAGAGAGGAGGGTAGAGAGGGAGGAATAGCACCGGAACCAAGGTGGAGTTTTTAGCAAAAGTTTGAGCGAAGAGTTCAGCTTTGTCAGAGGAAGAAGTGATAGTTGTGCCATCAGAGTGGAAAAGGGGAGGGAAAGACGAGGAAGAAAAGTTGTTGGAGAGGTTTTTTGGCTAGATGCCAGAAAGCTTGGGAAGTTCAATGCATTTAATATTGATGAAAGAGTTCTTGGCAAGTCGAAGAACAGATTTGGCTTGATTCTGGGCAGAAACATAGGAAGAATGAGATTCTTGAGTTTTAAGGCGTCGGTACCGTTTGAATGCTTCCTCCTTGTTGCGGACAGCAGTAGAACAAGCGTGAGTAAACCAAGATTTCTTTGCATTAGACTGAGAGAAAGAAAATGGAACTTACGCTTCCATGCCCGAGAGGATTACCTCAGTAATGCGTTCAGCACTCTCTGAGGGTCCTCGGCCACGGAAGCAGAAATAATTCCATGGGAAATCAAAGAAGTACTGCCGAAGAGCCTCCCAGTCGGCAGCGTAAAAGTGCCACAAGCGCCGCCGGCTGGGAGGATCGGGTGGCCGTACTGGAGAGATAGGACAGGTAACGGAGATAAGTTTATGGTCGGAGGAGCCCAAAGGAGAGAAAAGATTGACAGTATAAGAAGAGGGGTTAGAAGTAAGAAATAAGTCAAGAATGTTGGGCAGATTTCCGAAGTGATCTGGGATACGGGTTGGTTGCTGGACCAGCTGCTCTAGGTCATTTAGGATAGAAAAGACATAGGCTTGTTCACCAGGTTGGTCGGTAGTATGAGAGGAGAGCCATTGACGGTGGTGAACGTTGAAATCTCCTAAGATGGAGATTTCCGAGAAGGGAGAGATGGATAGAATGTGTTCCACTTTAGAGTTTAGATAGTCAAAGAATTTGGGAAAGTTGGTAGAGTTAGGGGAAAGATAGACAGCACAGAAATATTTAGTGTGAGAATGACAGGATAGTTTGAGCCATAAAGTTGAGAATTCAGAGGAGTCGAAATCAGGAACACGAGAGCAACATCCGCCCTTGGCTTTGACACTATAGGATAGAGAAAGTAGGAGGATACAGAGAAGGGGCTGGTTTCGGTGAGGAAAAGAAGATCAGGGTTGTAGGAGGAGAGATAGTGTTCAACTGAGTTAAAATTAGAGGAAAGGCTGCGAATATTGCAAAAGTTGATAGTGAGAGTGACAGGCCGTGGTCCATAGCATTTAGAAGGGTCGTCAGGGGAAGGTCGTGTGGGTGAGGAGGCATTTATGGTCTCCCCCCCCCCCCCCCCCGGGGGACTCCGAGGCTGGGTAAATGTTCATCATTATATATCTTACTATATTTTTATTGTGGAAGAATGAAGTGTGGTGTGCATGTTAAGTGTAGTGAAGTAGATAGGAGGAGGAGGTGTTTTTAAGAGCAGGCTGGACTACTCTCAGTGTAAGTGAGGCACAAAGGGAATCAGTAAGAGAGGCCAAGCAAATGAAATAGGAGTTCCAGCGACTCCTTATCAAATGCCTACAGCCTCTCCTGGGTAAAGCCCTGTTCGATTGGTGCCTACAATCTACCCCCATTCCCCCTATTAGTCGCTTTTTACGACACGCAGTAGGATGCGTGGGGCATATTCTTGTTTTCCTCCACCATAAGATGAAGGCCCCCTTACCCCCTGGGGGAAGGGTTTATTTATTGGTCAATTTATATATTTATTTATTATTTTTGTTAGCTTCCTCTCTAGACCTCCATCAAGCTTAGAAACCATCCCAAAGATCCCCCTTCTAGATAAGCTTGCACATTTTTCGGTAGAAAAATGTCCCAGCCGAAGGCTGGTTCCTCCCAAGAAAAAAAAGAACACCTAAATGGCACGAAAGGTCTTAATATTGACAAAGAAATGGGGCGAAATGTCTGAAAAATCGCCAAACTGGGCCAAACGTCTTGAAATCTGAAAACTAACGAGGCTAAACATGAGGGAGAAGGGGGACCAGAATAAATACCAGCCTCCCCCCTTAAAAAGGTTAATAAGGACAGGCGTCATGGTATACTGAAAGGGTTAGATACTCTTTCATTAGTCCACTACATTCTACATTATAGAAAAAAGGCTAAATAATTATCTACATTATAGAAAAAAGGCTAAATAATTATCTACATTATAGAAAAAAGGCAAAATAATTATCTACATTATAGAAAAAAGGCTAAATAATTATCTACATTATAGAAAAAAGGATAAATAATTATCTAAATTATAGAAAAAAGGCTAAATAATGATCTACATTATAGAAAAAAGGCTAAATAATTATCTACTATAAAGAAAAAAGGCTAATTAATTATCTACATTATAGAAAAAAGGCTAATTAATTATCTACATTATAGAAAAAAGGCTAAATAATGATCTACATTATAGAAAAAAGGCTAAATAATGATCTACATTATAGAAAAAAGGCTAAATAATTATCTACATTATAGAAAAAAGGCTAATTAATTATCTACATTATAGAAAAAAAGGCTAATTAATTATCTACATTATAGAAAAAAGGCTAAATAATTATCTACATTATAGAAAAAAGGCTAAATAATTATCTACATTATAGAAAAAAGGCTAATTAATTATCTACATTATAGAAAAAAGGCTAAATAATTATCTACATTATAGAAAAAAGGCTAATTAATTATCTACATTATAGAAAAAAGGCTAAATAATTATCTACATTATAGAAAAAGGCTAATTAATTTTCTACAATATAATGAAAATGTTAATTAATTATCTACAATATAATGAAAAGGGTAATTAATTATTTACAATTAATCTAATGGAAAGGGTAATTAACTATCTACAACATAATGAAAAAGGTAATTAATCATCTACAATTTGATAAAAAGGGTAATTAACTATCTACACGTGTTAATGTATATTTATGGTAATGATCTTGTATACCTTCCCCCCCCCCCACCCCAGATGGCTGGAGTAAAATAGGAAAGAAGAGTAATTCGACAGAGGAAGACAAGCTGAGAAGTGAGAAGTACAGTAGAAGACTGAAAGTTCTCACCTTTTTCGTGCATTTTCTACAACCTTAATATTTGTAGACTGCATCTTACCACTTGTTGCCCATGTAGGCCTATCTGTACTTGTTGATAAAATATACCCAACCTATGTGGTTGAATAACGGTACCTTCACTTTGTTTTATATATATTCTGCATATGTTTACTAAATGACAATACACATTCATTCTATCTTTAGCTTATCCTATATTATCTTACTTCAATCGTAGGCTATAAAGCAGTGCCCTTGATATAACTATTAAAAAGTATTATGAAAACCAGCACACAACTCGCAAGATCATTTAGAAAACATTAATTGTAGGAATAATAATTAATTCATCATAAACGTTGTACGAACTTTTGAAGTAGGTATTTTAGTCCCTGTCATGTTATAATGGTTGTAGGGTGCCTCTGTATTGTAAAAGACCTGCAGCAGCTATAACCTGCTACAAATCAGCAGGCCAAAACTCTAGAACATTAACCTCTATAACTCACAAACAACTAGAGTAATTGCACTAACATTTTTACCATTTGGGAAGGTTCAGTCAGGGAATAGGCGTGGACATTTACAGCTAATTTTGCTCTAGCCCTTTTTGAGTTACAGAGGCTAGGGTTGAGGATTTCTGGGCTCCCTACTTGGAATAGGGTATAATATCAGAACTCAGAACCCACACGCAAGGCTCTGGTTACCAGGACAAAAAACTGGTACTACTTGTTACGTCTACCCTGGCCGGGTCCGGGGAGGAGGGTGAACTGGCCATGCAAGTGAGGCCACTGCCCGGGCTCACCCGCATTACATTTAAGTGGGGAAGCCTTTATTTATTGGTTGATTAATGTATATTATTACTAGTTTCATCCCTAGACCTCCATCAAGCTTAAAAACAAAACAAAAAAACGTTTGTACATATTTCGGTAGAAAAAATGTCCCGGCCGAAGTCGGTTTCTCCTAGATTATAGGGTCCCTATCGCTCGTCAGCAAAAAATCGACACCTAAATAGTAAGAAAGATCTTAATATTGAAAAAGAAATGGGGTGAAGTCCTAAAATCACCAAACTAAGGATCCGAACGTCTTATAATTTGAAAACTAAAGGGGCTAATCATGAGGGAGAAGGGGTGCCATAAAAAACAAGCCTCCCCCCTTAAGATATGTGGGTGCGATAAACCACTAATAACCGTATTTTCTAGCCTAACGTACAGCATAATGATGTTCAAAAAAGCAGCACCATGACGCATTTATATTATTTACCTCGGATTCTGGCTAAAATTAGATTATTTATGCAGTTAAAGGGGCATATGTGTTTTTTTCTAGACCCCCTTCTCCCTCACGTTCAGCCCCGTTAGTTATCAGATTTTAAGATGTTTGCTCCTTTAGTTTGACGATTTTATGACTTTTTGCTTCATTTCTTTGTCAATTTTAAGGCATTTCGTGACATTTAGGTGTCGATTTTCCCTGGCGAGTGACAGTGGGCCTGTAAGTTTGGAGACACCGGGGACATTATTCTACCGAATAATGTACACAAATTATCTCGAAGGGTGATCTAGAAGGGTGATCTAGAAGGGTGATCTAGAAGGGTGATCTAGAAGGGTGATCTAGAAGGGTGATCTTGGAGATGTTTTTTTAAAGTTTAATGGAGGTTTAGAGAGGAAACTAAAATAATAAGTAAAACAATAAATATATAAACAAACAACTAAATAAACCCTACCCTCTTAACACTACCTGGAGCCGCATCTTGGGGGTTTATAATAAGGTTGTATTAGTAACCACGGTCTTCATTATAATAAGGTTGTATTAGTAACCACGGTCTTCATTATAATAAGGTTGTATTAGTAACCACGGTCTTCATTATAATAAGGTTGTATTAGTAACCACGGTCTTCATTATAATAAGGTTGTATTAGTAACCACGATCTTCATTATAATAAGGTTGTATTAGTAACCACGGTCTTCATTATAATAAGGTTGTATTAGTAACCACGGTCTTCATTATAATAAGGTTGTATTAGTAACCACGGTCTTCATTATAATAAGGTTGTATTAGTAACCACGGTCTTCATTATAATAAGGTTGTATTAGTAACCACGGTCTTCATTATAATAAGGTTGTATTAGTAACCACGGTCTTCATTATAATAAGGTTGTATTAGTAACCACGATCTTCATTATAATAAGGTTGTATTAGTAACCACGGTCTTCATTATAATAAGGTTGTATTAGTAACCACGGTCTTCATTATAATAAGGTTGTATTAGTAACCACGGTCTTCATTATAATAAGGTTGTATTAGTAACCACGGTCTTCATTATAATAAGGTTGTATTAGTAACCACGGTCTTCATTATAATAAGGTTGTATTAGTAACCACGGTCTTCATTATAATAAGGTTGTATTAGTAACCACGGTCTTTATAATAAGGTTGTATTAGTAACCACGGTCTTCATTATAATAAGGTTGTATTAGTAACCACGGTCTTCATTATAATAAGGTTGTATTAGTAACCACGGTCTTCATTATAATAAGGTTGTATTAGTAACCACGGTCTTCATTATAATAAGGTTGTATTAGTAACCACGGTCTTCATTATAATAAGGTTGTATTAGTAACCACGGTCTTCATTATAATAAGGTTGTATTAGTAACCACGGTCTTCATTATAATAAGGTTGTATTAGTAACCACGGTCTTCATTATAATAAGGTGTATTAGTAACCACGGTCTTCATTATAATAAGGTTGTATTAGTAACCACGGTCTTCATTATAATAAGGTTGTATTAGTAACCACGGTCTTCATTATAATAAGGTTGTATTAGTAACCACGGTCTTCATTATAATAAGGTTGTATTAGTAACCACGGTCTTCATTATAATAAGGTTGTATTAGTAACCACGGTCTTCATTATAAGGTTGTATTAGTAACCACGGTCTTCATTATAATAAGGTTGTATTAGTAACCACGGTCTTCATTATAATAAGGTTGTATTAGTAACCACGGTCTTCATTATAATAAGGTTGTATTAGTAACCACGGTCTTCATTATAATAAGGTTGTATTAGTAACCACGGTCTTCATTATAATAAGGTTGTATTAGTAACCACGGTCTTCATTATAATAAGGTTGTATTAGTAACCACGGTCTTCATTATAAAGGTTGTATTAGTAACCACGGTCTTCATTATAATAAGGTTGTATTAGTAACCACGGTCTTCATTAATAAGGTTGTATTAGTAACCACGGTCTTCATTATAATAAGGTTGTATTAGTAACCACGGTCTTCATTATAATAAGGTTGTATTAGTAACCACGGTCTTCATTATAATAAGGTTGTATTAGTAACCACGGTCTTCATTATAATAAGGTTGTATTAGTAACCACGGTCTTCATTATAATAAGGTTGTATTAGTAACCACGGTCTTCATTATAATAAGGTTGTATTAGTAACCACGGTCTTCATTATAATAAGGTTGTATTAGTAACCACGGTCTTCATTATAATAAGGTTGTATTAGTAACCACGGTCTTCATTAGTCCGGCCTTTACGAGCAAGCTATTTTGGGTTCGTGCCAAAGACCCCCCCAGGCCCCCTTCAAACTAAAAGACGCCCCCTCAGACCCCCTTCAAACTAAAAACACTCCCCCAGACCCCCTTCAAACTAAAAACACTCCCCGAGACCCCCTTCAAACTAAAAGACTCCCCCTCAGACCCCCTTCAAACTAAAACACTCCCCCAGACCCCCTTCAAACTAAAACACTTCCCCAGACCCCCTTCAAACTAAAACACTCCCCCAGACCCCCTTCAAACTAAAACACTCCCCCAGACCCCCTTCAAACTAAAAGACGCCCCCCAGACCCCTTTCAAACTAAAACACTCCCCAAGATCCCCTTCAAACTAAAAGACGCCCCCCAGACCCCCTTCAAACTAAAAAACGCCCCCAGATCCCCTTCAAACTAAAACACTCCCCAGATCCCCTTCAAACTAAAACACTCCCCCAGACCCCCTTCAAACTAAAACACTCCCCCAGACCCCCTTCAAACTAAAACACTCCCCCAGACCCCCTTCAAACTAAAACACTCCCCCAGACCCCCTTCAAACTAAAAGATGCCCCCCAGACCCCTTTCAGACTAAAACACTCCCCCAGATCCGCTTCAAACTAAAAGACGCCCCCCAGACCCCCTTCAAACTAAAAAACGCCCCCCAGACCCCTTCAAACTAAAACCCTCCCCAGATCCCCTTCAAACTAAAAGACGCCCCCATCAAACTAAAAAAACGCCCCCCCTCCTCCCCTTCAAACTAAAACACGCCCCCTCTGACCCCCTTCAAACTAAAACACTCCCCCAGATCCCCTTCAAACTAAAAGACACCCCCATCAGACCCCCTTCAAACTAAAAAACGCCCCCCCAGACCCCCTTCAAACTAAAACACGCCCCCTCTGACCCCCTTCAAACTAAAACACTCCCCCAGATCCCTTTCAAACTAAGTCACGCCCCCAGATCCCCTTCAAACTAAAACACGCCCCCAAACCCCCTTCAAACTAAAACACGCCCCCAGACCTTTTTCAAACTAAATCACGCCCCCATCAGACCCCTTTCATACTAAAACACGCCCCCTGACCCCCTTCAAGCCAAAACACGCCCCCTGACCCCTTTCATACTAAAACACGCCCCCTGACCCCCTTTCATACTAAAACACGCCCCCTGACCCCCTTCAAACTAAAACACGCCCCCCAGACCCCTTTCAAAACTAAAACACGCCCCCTCAGACCCCCTTCAAACAAAAAGACACCCTCCATATGATGGATGACAAATGTCCCTGCCAGCCTATGGACGATTTCTCCTAATTTGCAGGATCGCTATCACTCGCCCCAGAATAATATCACCTGAATGGGGTTAGGCGTCTTATTATCATTACACTAATAAGGTGGAACGCCTTAAAATATCCAAATAAATGGAGTAGAAAGGAGTGAATCCAAAAAGACCCGCCTTACACCAGATTGGGTTAATCAAATATAACTAGACAAACAGGCAGGCAGACACAGGTACAGTCGGCCAAATAAGTTATGTCTCGGCACCAAGTATATTTGATCAATAATTGGTATCTGCAATATCAAAACTTGATATATTAATTTTAAGTGAGATATACAGGCATGCTCTTACACTTACCCACTGTAGTATAATCTAGACCGAATGTTGGTTAATTAAGTTAACGAAATTCATATCAATTTTATTTTTCCGTAGTATATATTGCCGGAAAATCGCTCCTGTGAATCTGTCTTAACCTTTTCACCACTATTAAGTAATGTTCATCATATTCTGGTTACCATTAGACGATTTTCTTTAGTGTATAATCTACCTCTACAAATCAAATGGGTGAATACGATCTCAATAAACCCTCTTATATAGCATAGGTTCATCTGAAGCCCCTTTCCCACCTACAAGAACCATGTGCCGACTTGCCAGGAACTGGAAATCGTGATGAATCCTGAGATTTTGACCCCGATTTCGGTGTCAAACGGAGGCGGTACGGTGTAGTTACGGAATTACCTACCGAGCAATAAATATGAGCTGTCAAACGGAGGCGGTACGGTGTAGTTACGGAATAACCTACCGAGCAATAAATATGAGCTTGGAACTACTGCAAACTATCTACGGAATCCCAGGGATGCCAAGACGAACCATGGCTTTTGCTTCCAAACTTAATAAAAATAGAGCCAGGTTACTTGACCAGTTGGCTACAGTTCTACCTTCACCAGCGGTGACCACAGCTACCTGTGCTCGTTTATAAGCTGTTATTCAATAATCATCACTTACATCACCTAAGCTGTTATGAAGGGTTACAAACTTGTGCAGGGCATACTCTTTTATTGCGGCGAGTTAAAAATAGGCCCAGGTCGGGCTTTTCCTGTTATTTCCGCTCAATATTCGTCATCCTAGCGCCATACACTCAAATGCAAACTTGCCCCTTGAAAAGATGGGGTATAGACTCCCCATAAAAATCTTCCGTCATTGACCTTGAATATTATTGATCGATACCTGCTACTCTCTCTCTCTTGCTCACACACAAAACCCACACACATTCACACAAACGACCACAGTCATAATAATTATGAAAGACTAGCAATATATAATTACAAGATTAAATAATAAAGAATATTAGCTGCGATATATATACTGTATATATACTGTATATATATATATATATATATATATATATATATATATATATATATATATATATTTTCTTTAATACATACGAGGTTGAAAGAAATGGCAATTTCTGCGTTGGAAATTTTATTATTCAAAGTTTCCAGGTCTCTGATGAGTTTTCGCTGGGTGGCAGGAAGTAGATGAAGGAGATGAGCAAAATTCATGGTGGTACAGGGTTACATTAAAGTACATGAAGATACAGGATATACGACGCGTTTCACTGGACAACCAGCATTATTAAGTAAGGAAGGAATGATATAAAAGGTAAACAGGAAGGGTATATATAGAGGGTGGAGGATCAGAAGAGGCGGAAAACAGGGGGCAAAAGTCTGCGATTGGTGGAAGGCTAAACTAGGAGAGAGAAAGGGGGTAACCGCTTCACGCATGCGCACTGGATGCGGGATGGTGGTCGATAGGTGGGGTCGAAGCTGATTGGCTGCGTGTCGAGGGGCGTGGCCTAAGTTGTGTGGCGCCTGCAGAAGACGAAGCTGAAGGAGGTAGCGCGGGGGGCTGCGTCAAGGGCACCGGGGGGCGAGGAGGGGTGTTAGGTCCTGTAGGGTAGTGCCTTTTGGCAGAAGGAAGGATCTGAAGGTCCAGAGTTTGGTTGTTGATGTTGGGATGTAAGGCTTGGATATATAAAGCTTCGAGTATAGGTAATCTCCTTGGGTCACTTTCTTTATCGAGTATGGTGGTGTGTTTCTCTAACTCGTTGCGTGTGAGGTGAGGGTGGTTAGGGGTGAGATAGTGGTCTTTGATGGCTCCAGCCTGAAGGTGAAGAGTTAACCGACGTGAAAGACGAGTCTGCGTCATACCAATATAGGAATGAGGTCCACAGTCCTCATAATTACAGGTATGTTGGTAAATGACGTGATCGTCGGTCATCGGGCTCTTTATCTTGGTGGAGGCTGGTTTGTTGCGGAGAACGAGGTTGGAGGTCTTGGGGGATTTGTAATAAATTATTAATTTGATTTTGTTTTCCGGGTTGGTTGGGTGGACATGCTTGGAGATTATTTCTTTTAAGACAGCCTCGTCATTTTTGTGTTCAGAGGACATGTAATTGCGGTAGAAGATCTTAATTTCATTGGGGGGGTCAATGTTGGGAGGGCTTTGGGTGTACCATTTTTCAAGATGGTGGTTGATGGTGCTGGAGATGTCGGAGTTGGAGTATCCGTTATTTACTAAAACTTGGGATAGTCTTTCTAGTTCCTGGTGGGTGTCGGCCCAGGTAGAGCAGTGCGTGACTCTCCTAACATAGGCGGAGATGGAGGATAGAAGATAACGGCGGGGGCATTCACTATCACCGTTGAGGCATTGTCCTGTGTTAGTAGGTTTAATGTAGACGGTGGTTTTGAACCCATGGTCGTTCAGAGCTACGAGGATGTCGAGGAAGGGGAGTTGTCCATTGTTAGATTTTTCAAAGGTGAAGTTAAGTCCGGAGGAGGTCATGAAGCGACGCTGGAGTTCCTGTAGTTCGTGGAGGTCTTTGATTTGCACGAAGATGTCATCCACGTATCTACAGTAGACGGCGGGTCGTTGGGCAGCTAGGAGCTCTTCCTCGATGGTACCCATGAAAAAGTTCGCAAAAAGAACTCCTAGGGGGCTGCCCATCGCCACACCGTCTATCTGCTTGTACATGTTGCCCCGGGGGCAAAGGAAGGGGGCCTCCTTGGTACATAGCTCCAGTAGTGTTTTCAGGGCCTTCTCCGGGATGTCCAGTGTAGGTGTATCAGGGCAATGATAAATTCGACGTAGAATCATGTCAATGGTCCTATCCACTGGCACGTTGGTGAACAGGCTTTCTACGTCGAGAGAGGCGATAGTGTGGTTGTTGTTACGGGGGGCGTCTCGTAAAATTTCCAAGAAATCGTGGGCTGAGTAAAGGTTGAATTGGCTGGGCACGTAGGGGGTGAGGAGGTTGTTCAGGGCCTTGGCGATCTGGTAGGTGGCAGTGGGGATCTGGGAGATGATGGGGCGGAGGGGGTTCCCAGGTTTGTGTGTTTTGATGGTTCCGTACGCATAACCAGGGGTGTATTCTCCGACGAGTTTTTTAAGGTGGATCCCTCCTTGTTTGGCGTTGATGGCGGTGATGGTGGTGTTGGCAATACGTTTGATTTCGTCGGTTGGGTTGCGGGTGATCTTTTTAAATTTAGTGTTGTCACTTAAGATGACGTCCATTTTTCTAAGATATTCCTCCTTGTCATGGATCACGAGGCAGGAAGCTTTATCGAAGCTTTTACGAGACGCCCCCCGTAACAACAACCACACTATCGCCTCTCTCGACGTAGAAAGCCTGTTCACCAACGTGCCAGTGGATAGGACCATTGACATGATTCTACGTCGAATTTATCATTGCCCTGATACACCTACACTGGACATCCCGGAGAAGGCCCTGAAAACACTACTGGAGCTATGTACCAAGAAGGCCCCCTTCCTTTGCCCCCGGGGCAACATGTACAAGCAGATAGACGGTGTGGCGATGGGCAGCCCCCTAGGAGTTCTTTTTGCGAACTTTTTCATGGGTACCATCGAGGAAGAGCTCCTAGCTGCCCAACGACCCGCCGTCTACTGTAGATACGTGGATGACATCTTCGTGCAAATCAAGGACCTCCACGAACTACAGGAACTCCAGCGTCGCTTCATGACCTCCTCCGGACTTAACTTCACCTTTGAAAAATCTAACAATGGACAACTCCCCTTCCTCGACATCCTCGTAGCTCTGAACGACCATGGGTTCAAAACCACCGTCTACATTAAACCTACTAACACAGGACAATGCCTCAACGGTGATAGTGAATGCCCCCGCCGTTATCTTCTATCCTCCATCTCCGCTTATGTTAGGAGAGCCCTCACGCACTGCTACCTGGGCCGACACCCACCAGGAACTAGAAAGACTATCCCAAGTTTTAGTAAATAACGGATACTCCAACTCCGACATCTCCAGCACCATCAACCACCATCTTGAAAAATGGTACACCCAAAGCCCTCCCAACATTGACCCCCCCAATGAAATTAAGATCTTCTACCGCAATTACATGTCCTCTGAACACAAAAATTACGAGGCCGTCTTAAAAGAAATAATCTCCAAGCATGTCCACCCAACCAACCCGGAAAACAAAATCAAATTAATAATTTATTACAAATCCCCCAAGACCTCCAACCTCGTTCTCCGCAACAAACCAGCCTCCACCAAGATAAAGAGCCCGATGACCGACGATCACGTCATTTACCAACATACCTGTAATTATGAGGACTGTGGACCTCATTCCTATATTGGTATGACGCAGACTCGTCTTTCACGTCGGTTAACTCTTCACCTTCAGGCTGGAGCCATCAAAGACCACTATCTCACCCCTAACCACCCTCACCTCACACACAACGAGTTAGAGAAACACACCACCATACTCGATAAAGAAAGTGACCCAAGGAGATTACCTATACTCGAAGCTTTATATATCCAAGCCTTACATCCCAATATCAACAACCAAACTCTGGACCTTCAGATCCTTCCTTCTGCCAAAAGGCACTATCCTACAGGACCTAACACCCCTCCTCGCCCCCCGGTGCCCTTGACGCAGCCCCCCGCGCTACCTCCTTCAGCTTCGTCTTCTGCAGGCGCCACACAACTTAGGCCACGCCCCTCGACACGCAGCCAATCAGCTTCGACCCCACCTATCGACCACCATCCCGCATCCAGTGCGCATGCGTGAAGCGGTTACCCCCTTTCTCTCTCCTAGTTTAGCCTTCCACCAATCGCAGACTTTTGCCCCCTGTTTTCCGCCTCCTCTGATCCTCCACCCTCTATATATACCCTTCCTGTTTACCTTTTATATCATTCCTTCCTTACTTGATAATGCTGGTTGTCCAGTGAAACGCGTCGTATATCCCGTATCTTCATGTACTTTAATGTAACCCTGTACCACCATGAATTTTGCTCATCTCCTTCATCTACTTCCTGCCACCCAGCGAAAACTCATCAGAGACCTGGAAACTTTGAATAATAAAATTTCCAACGCAGAAATTGCCATTTCTTTCAACCTCGTATGTATTAAAGAAAATGTATTACCTGGCTTTACCAACATATATATATATATATATATATATATATATATATATATATATATATATATATATATATATATATATATATATTGTTATGAGGGGAGCCCGGGGAAAGCAGATGCTCAAATAACCTAGCCCACAGCACTGGCAAAAAGGAAACGCCGTAGCAAAAAGACAAACAATGCTGTAGACCTGCTCCCAATACTGCCCACCGTACTGCACTACCCTGCAACAGACACGCTCTTAATATCTGACTCAAACACCAAGGCATGCAGGTTCTCTAGGAAAAGGGGTTATCTTCCTCTTTGCTCTATTAAAGCAGTAATACAAGGAGACACAAAAATATCTACTGTCTCCGAGTCTGGTTGATAGTGCGGGTAGTATTTCAAGAGAACTTCTAAGGTTATTCTAAACTGCACGAATATTGCCTAAACATAATACTGCTAGACTCCCAAAACAATCTATATCATGCCCAATAGCTTAGGAATTGAGAACAATATAGAGCAAAACCATGGGAAAGTCCAATGCAATAACCTCTGTGCCAAGCCTATTATCCCTATCCTATATCCTAATAATACACCGAGTGGCTCTCTTCAGCACAGCACGGCGGTGGTGTTGTAAGGGATAAATAACTTAAATAACTTATCTCTTACAACATCATCAGGGGTTAGCTCAATACACCCGAGTGCAATGGGGACAACCTCACCTATTAACAGGCACATAGTCCCCTAGTCCCAAACTGCACCAAATGTATTGCTGCTAAAAACTAAACAAGGCACAAGGATTGATATCCTAGCAGGTTGGAGATTAGCTGCCACCCCTAAAGGGTTAAATAAGGCCCGAGTTGGAGGATGCTGTGTGGTGAAAGGAAAAACAAAGTAGCCTATTATGGCAGTATACAGGCCTCCTCACCACCCAACAACCTCGGTCCTCAAGGGCTCAACAAATACTGGATAAACAGGTTAATCCCCAAACCACTAGAGATATCAACCAGGAATAATATGCACATATAATAATGAATAACAATGCAGCAAAATAAAGGAAACAAAATGGAAGAAGAAAGGGTGAAGCTTATAATCTAGATTGCCAGAGAAAAAGATGCAGTATTTCTATTTAACAAAACGCACTTAAATCTTATATTTAAACTATCTATAGTAGGACAAAATTTGAATGCTTAAGATGACTCCAGCCCCTCTCTGCTTCGATCTACTAAGGCACAAAAGATATCTATGCAGTATTTAAGGGAAACAATGAAGCAAGCCAACCAACACCAAACAGTAGAAGTTGTCAGTACGTGAGCCGAGACTGAAGTGAGCTCCTGCAGCCACAAAGAGTTCCCACGGCCACGCGAGGAAGGGAAGGGGAGCGCCTGGCACCACCAGAATATACAATTAACCTAACAAGTGCGCATGGGGGTAATTGGAAACGTCCCCCTGTGCTGACGTATTTGAGGTGTTTCCGTCACTAAAATATTAATTGTACCATTAATAGCATTAATACTTATCCATATGCGCCTATTATGGGTTGATTATAAAGGTATTAACCTGAAACAACAATAAAACGAGTGAAAACAGCGTTTGGATGGTCAAAATCGGAGATATAGCCCGCGAGTTGTATAATATATGGGTGAGGCAAGCTGCTTTCCCGCTAATTTCCCCCAAGGCCACTGAGACACAGTCGATCGATACTCTCTCTCTCTCTCTTGCATTCGCTTGCTATCAGTGATGACCACACCCTGTAACCGGATTTCTAATGTTAGCACGAAAATATACCTCAGAATAAGGGAATAACAGGGAAAATAGGTGATAACTGAAGGAGAGGAGGAAAGTGGGGAAGGAGGGGAGGTAGAGGACTGAGATTTTGCATGGCCCAGGGGCCAAATTTTATTTATTTATTAATTTTTCGATGTCAAAAGTTGATTTTTTTTTCTCTGACTCGTAAGAGTCTCCCCGCAGTCCGCCGGGGGAACTCTTAAGAGTCTCCCCGCAGTTCCCGGGTTAATTAGGCAGCCTGTGCTCTCATTAACAATACAGAAGTAATCAATAAAACATAAGACATCGTTGGGTGACTTATAATAAACTGAACATAATCCCAACAGGGTTAAACAAACTAAATAATTATTTAATCACTCGTGGCAACAAAACAATGTTGGCCGGTATGGTAGGTTAACATCGGCTACACCTCACCCCTCGTGGCAACAGAAGAAAGAAGGGAAGCAAAGAAAGAAAGGCAGGCCTCCCCGACTAGGCTAAATACAAGTTACACAAACACTTACAGCTGAATTATCTGGTGGAAGTGACAATATATATATATATATATATATATATACATTGTGAGAGTACATTGCCCATGAGTTTTGATTTTGTGATACAAACATTTCAACATTATGTGACATATATTATTTGAAAGGAATAGGGGCCTACTCCATTAAATTCATGTTGCTCCTGAAACACTTAAAATATTGCAGTACTATAAATAACTCATTTTAATTTATAACTCCTTCAGAGATTAATGTATTTAGACATAATAATCTGAGTCCTGTAAGAATCCTAAATTAATAAGATTTATTCTATAACTTTGAACTTGTGTTTGATATAGTCCCAGTAGTATATAGTCCCAGTAGTATATAGTCCCAGTAGTATATAGTCCCAGTAGTATATAGTCCCAGTAGTATATAGTCCCAGTAGTATATAGTCCCAGTAGTATATAGTCCCAGTAGTATATAGTCCCAGTAGTATATAGTCCCAGTAGTATATAGTCCCAGTAGTATATAGTCCCAGTAGTATATAGTCCCAGTAGTATATAGTCCCAGTAGTATATAGTCCCAGTAGTATATAGTCCCAGTAGTATATAGTCCCAGTAGTATATAGTCCCAGTAGTATATAGTCCCAGTAGTATATAGTCCCAGTAGTATATAGTCCCAGTAGTATATGAGCCGAGTAGTATATAGTCCCAGTAGTATATAGTCCCAGTAGTATATAGTCCCAGTAGTATATAGTCCCAGTAGTATATAGTCCCAGTAGTATATAGTCCCAGTAGTATATAGTCCCAGTAGTATATAGTCCCAGTAGTATATAGTCCCCAGTAGTATATAGTCCCTGTAGTATATTGTCCCAGTAGTATATAGTCCCAGTAGTATATAGTCCCAGTAGTATATAGTCCCAGTAGTATATAGTCCCAGTAGTATATAGTCCCAGTAGTATATAGTCCCAGTAGTATATAGTCCAGTAGTATATAGTCCCAGTAGTATATAGTCCCAGTAGTATATAGTCCCAGTAGTATATAGTCCCAGTAGTATATAGTCCCAGTAGTATATAGTCCCAGTAGTATATAGTCCCAGTAGTATATAGTCCCAGTAGTATATAGTCCCAGTAGTATATAGTCCCAGTAGTATATAGTCCCAGTAGTATATAGTCCCAGTAGTATATAGTCCCAGTAGTATATAGTCCAGTAGTATATAGTCCCCACTAGTATATAGTCCCAGTAGTATATAGTCCCAGTAGTATATAGTCCCAGTAGTATATACAGTAGTCCCAGTAGTATATAGTCCCAGTAGTATATAGTCCCAGTAGTATATAGTCCCAGTAGTATATAGTCCCAGTAGTATATAGTCCCAGTAGTATATAGTCCCAGTAGTATATAGTCCCAGTAGTATATAGTCCCAGTAGTATATAGTCCCAGTAGTATATAGTCCCAGTAGTATATAGTCCCAGTAGTATATAGTCCCAGTAGTATATAGTCCCAGTAGTATATAGTCCCAGTAGTATATAGTCCCAGTAGTATATAGTCCCAGTAGTATATAGTCCCAGTAGTATATAGTCCCAGTAGTATATAGTCCCAGTAGTATATAGTCCCAGTAGTATATAGTCCCAGTAGTATATAGTCCCAGTAGTATATAGTCCCAGTAGTATATAGTCCCAGTAGTATATAGTCCCAGTAGTATATAGTCCCAGTAGTATATAGTCCCAGTAGTATATAGTCCCAGTAGTATATAGTCCCAGTAGTATATAGTCCCAGTAGTATATAGTCCCAGTAGTATATAGTCCCAGTAGTATATAGTCCCAGTAGTATATAGTCCCAGTAGTATATAGTCCCAGTAGTATATAGTCCCAGTAGTATATAGTCCCAGTAGTATATAGTCCCAGTAGTATATAGTCCCAGTAGTATATAGTCCCAGTAGTATATAGTCCCAGTAGTATATAGTCTGTAGCAAATATTTAAGTAATAACGTTCATTATGAGGGTTTTAGCGTCCGACACCTATGCTGTTACCACTCTACAGCAGATAGTGAGTTGCAGGTCGGTTAATTGGTATTCTCTTGGGTTAACGTTACCTACTTGGCCGTGACAAGAGGTTGGGAGTCGGCCCCGACGTGAGATATTTTAGAGGTTGGGAGTCGACCCCGACGTAAGATTTTTTGGCGACCTTGGCCAGGATAGTAAACCTGGATTAATTATTGAGCACATGAACGTGGAGTAATCCTGACTGATGTTATAAATTATATATATGTTAAATCTTGTCTGCACTTGCTGTGAACATTTTCAGAATCTCGTACAGGCTTAACTTTTATTTTCTTGACAATAATCATGCCTCTAGTGAATGATGACGATATAGAAGAGTTCCTTAGTGGTAATCTGACTCGGGTTTCTATCGTCTCAATTTTCTAAATAATATGAGCTCAAATTAGTTGCTAGTCATTTTGGGAGTTCAACATTCTGCCAAGCTCAATAAGTCTGAATTAAAAGACTGTGTAATGGAAGCGCTACACGATAGACTTGACTGGGAAAGAGAAGTGCTGAATGTAGACGGTGACATGGACCGTGGGGCCATGAGCAGTAGTATGACCGAACAGGTGGAGGGACATAGTCTTGATGAATCTAATTACAGACTCCTACAAGGGACATCTGTTACTCATGATCTTGATAGCTCTACCATGCACTTTCAATTAGAGCTTGCCAAAATAAAACTTGAACAGTCTAAGACAGAAGTAGAGAAAGCTAAAATAGATTTGGAGATGAAGAAATTAGAGTTTTCTTATTCGCAGAGAGAGCAGGGTGGTGTTGGAGCTTTTGATGTTACTAAATACATTTGCATGGTACCCATTTTTGAGGACAATGATATAACTGGGTATTTCCAGACCTTTGACAAAATTGCAATAAACTCAGAATGGCCAAGGGAGAAGTGGGTAATACTGTTACAGAGTGTACTTAAGGGAAAAGCTCTGACAGCTTATACTGTACTCTCTGTTGATGAGAGTAAGGATTACGACTTTGTGAAAGAGATAATCCTAAAATCCTATGAACAAGTACCTGAGGCTTACAGAATTATATTTAGAAATCATTGGAAAAGTAATTCCACCACTCATGTTGAATTCCTGTACAAGAAAACAAAAGCACTAGATAGGTGGCTGCATTCTAGGGAAATTCAGGGAATTTATGATCAACTGTATGAATTAATGCTGTCAGAAGAGTTTAATCGCACCATTAGTAAGGATGTAGCTGCATATCTTGCAGAGAAAGGTATCGCTGATGTTAAGAGGGCAGCCACCCTTGCAGATGAGTACATGCTAATCCGAAAAGTAAGAACTAACCCCAATCACAACAGACACAAAGGCAACACACAAACAGAAACAATAAAGTCTCCCCACAATAGTGTTAACCATACTAAAAAAATTACACCCCAGACTAACACTCCTTCCTGGACACGCAACAAATTTGACTATAACAAGATGAATAACACAAAAAAGAAAGAGACTAGGAAATGTCACTACTGTGGGAAGATAGGACAGCTTATGAATGCTATGATAAAAAGAGAGACATGGCAAATAGTCAGGGTAGTTACATAATTTGTTTTTAAACCAGCGGCATTTGTTTCTACTAAGGGGCATGTAGTCAAAGAGAGGGAGAGAGAAGAGGAAGAGGCTTTTGCTGATTTTGTTTTCATGGGCAAAGTTGGGAAGGACAGCAACTCATAGCCTATTAGGATCTTGAGAGATACTGGTGCTGCACAGATACTCCTGAAGAAGTCTTCACTCAACGAAGTAGCAGATGAGGGGAAGTACATCCTGCTACAGGGCATTGGTGGTAGTCTTTCTGGCCCACTTGTGCAGGTGGAGCTACAAAGTGAATTAGTAAATGGCAGTGTCACTGTGGGACTCGTGGAGGAGTTACCTGTGTCTGGGGTGGACATGTTCCTTGGAAATGATTTGGCTGGGGGCAAGGTCAAGACTTCTCCCATTGTCATGGTTAGGCCCACGCAATGTAAGGGTATCGCGAGGCTAGTGACGGTCGAACCAGATTTATTTCCGGCCTGTGCAGTAACCAGGGCCATGGCGCATTCTCAAGCTGATCATGACTACAATTGGGATAACAATGAGGATAATGGGGATAATATTGATGAAGGGGAAGTTGACTCATTTGAGGAGCCTAGTGAATATGCATTGGAAAACTTATTCACTGTCATATCTGCAGAGGACGGTGAGGAGCCCCCGGATGCTGGTGATTTTAACCCCAATGTTTTGCCCCAACTAAAATTATCTCGGTCCCAAAAATTCCTGGATTGCGGAAACTAATGCAGAACGTAGGAGAGCAACCTGCTTCAGAATTCTTCATGTACAATGATGTCTTGATGCGCCGATTTATTCCCATTGATTGTGAGGTGGGTGATATTATGTGGAGGTCTGTGGAGCAGATCGTAGTGCCCTCATCTCATAGGAAGGAGATTCTGTCCCTGGCACATGACGGTGGAACGGCTGGACACATGGGCGTGAGGAAGACACTGGCTAGGATCCTGACCTGCTTCTACTGGCCAAATATCAAGAAGGATGTGAGTGAGTTTTGCAGGACCTGTGATACCTGCCAACGTTTTGGTAAGCCCAACCAACCCATACCCCTGGCATCACTAATTCCCATACCCCATTTTGAAGAACCATTCACCCGTGTATTGATCGATATTGTGGGCCCTTTGCCAAAGACCACTTCAGGCAACATTTACATCCTCACTCTTATGGACATGACCACACGTTATCCCGAAGCTATCCTTCTTAGGAAAATTAGTGCATCTAACGTAGAAAAATAACTATTAAACTTCTTCTCTAAGTTTGGCCTCCCTAAACAAATTCAATCTGATCGAGGGACAAATTTCACCTCTAAATACTTTCGGAAGTAAGGAAAGAATTGAGAATTGAGAAATTAACGTCATCAGCATTTCATCCCCAAAGTCAGGGAGCATTAGAAAGATTCCATCAAACGTTAAAGTATTCCTTGAAAAGTTTTGCATGGAAAACTCGCCAGATTGGGACAAGGGACTGCCCTATGTATTGTTTGCCATCAGGGAGTCACCAAATGAATCTTTGGGATTTAGCCCGTTTGAATTAATGTTTGGTCACAAAGTAAGAGGACCCATGAGGTTGATGAAAGAGAAGTGGATGAATGACGGTGAGAGTTTAGGCTTACTGAAGTATGTGTCCGAGGTGAAAGATAGACTTAGGAAGTCCTGGGAATTGGCTGGAAAATGTTTGGACAAGGCTCAATCCTCTATGAAGGTGTAGTACGACAAGACCAGAGCTCGTGTATTCCAACCAGGTGATGAGGTGCTGGTTTTAATACCTCTACAGGGTCAGCCTCTCGCAGCAAAATTCCAAGGGCCTTTCTCAGTGAAAAAGAGTCTGAATGAGGTAAACTATGTGATTTACACTCCAGAAAAAAGAAACAAAGAACGAATGTGTCATGTCAACCTTATGAAATTGTATCATAGAAGAAATAATGTAGCTGCCCCAGTTTTAAATGTAAATGTAAAGGAGGTGGATACAAAAACTGAGAGCGGAGACTTGGGTGAATCATGGTATTATGATTCAGAGATGTTGGATATTGTGAATGAGAAACTGGGACATTTGGATGGTTAAAAAAAGAGAAAAATTAATGCATCTTATTATTTCCTACAAATATGTATTTAGAAATGCCCCAGGGAGGAAGAATGTGTTAATACATGATGTGGATTTGGGAGAAACAAATCCCATTAAGTTACGTCCGTATCGTGTGCACCCTCAAAAGGCTACACAGATCCGTAAGGAATTAAACTATATGTTATCCCATGATTTGATTGTACCTTGTGTGAGTGAGTGGTCATCACCTGTAACTTTGGTACAAAAGCCAGATGGATCTCCCAGCTTCTGTATAGACTTTCGCAAAATCAACGATATAACCAGAGCAGATACTTATCCTATGCCTCGTGTTGATGAGTGCATAGATGAAATAGGGTGTGCAACATTTATATGCAAGCTAGATCTTCTTAAAGGTTTTTGGCAAGTACCTTTAAGTGAAAGGGCTCAAGAGTACTCGTGTTTTGTTACATTGGGAAAGTCATACAAATGCAAGGTAATGCCTTTTGGAATGAAAAATGCTTCAGCCACATTCCAGCGTTTGATGAATATTGTCACTCTGAATTGGCTGTGTTGTATACTGTATATAGATGATCTCTTTGTTTATGGACATTCATGGGAAGAACATTATTGCCGACTTGAGAAATTGTTGGAAAAATTGAGGGAGGTAAATTTGGTAGTCAAGTTAAGTAAGTGTGAATTCGTAAAAGCTAAAGTAGAGTACTTGGGATATATAATCTGTCAAGGTACACTTGTTCCCCCTCATGCCAAAGTTGATGCCATTTGTAGCATGTCTCCTCCAGTAGATCGAAAGGGGGTGGAACGACTCCTGGGTAAGGTAGGCTATTATCGGATGTTCATCTTAAATTTTGCTGATGTCGTGGTACCTCTTACTGATCTACTGAAGAAGAATGTAAAATTTATGTGGTCACTAGAATGTCAAAGTGCTTTCAGCCAACTACAAACTATTCTGTCAAACTCTCCCATATTGATGGCTCCAAATTTTGATAAGCCGTTTAAACTTGCTGTGGATGCCAGCAATATAGGTGCTGAAGCTGTTCTTCTGCAAGATGATGAGAACGGTATAGAACATGATGATCATGAAGTTTCTTACTATAGCAAGAAATTTAATTCTTCTCAGAAAAATTATTCAGTGATGGAAAAAGAGTTATTATCATTAATTCTTGGTTTGAAACATTTCAATGTACTGTATATCTCAACCCTTCAGGAGAACCTCTTAATATTTACACTGATCATCCCTTAAAATATCTCAATAAATTTAATAATCATAGTCAAAGATTGACTAGATGGAGCTTATTCCTACAAGAATACAATTTGAAAATCATTCATAGTAAAGGTAAATTGAATGTGTTGGCTGATTACTTGTCCAGGGTGTAGGAGGAAAGATAGGTTGACTGTATTTAAGATACAAAATGTTTTAGGTGTATAAATTTGTCTTCGTCAAATTTTCTTTAAGGGGGGGGGGGGGAGTGTCAGAATCACCGGACTATTACCATAGTATTATTATTTTAAAGCTAGTAACTTATTATATTGCACTGATATCATGTAGATGTTAAACTTCCAATCTGAGATGTGTTCCTTAGTCATACTGTATATATTTAAGTTGAGCTTATACGGAGTTCTGATGTATATCAGTATGTGCTAAGAAAGATTCATTATAGTGTCTAGAGATAGCTTATGTATAAATTTACCATATGACCAAGATATTGTAGAATTCTCGCTACCAAGAATTCACCAGAGACCTCTGGTGGACGCTTCCGAAGTAGCGCCAGAGCTACGACCGTAGACATAAACAAGATCAACACCTAGGCTATACAAAGTTTATCACAATTTTTACAATTCTGCGTGTTTTTACTATATACTAGATGACTACACTAAGTGCTTATATAATATGGTAGTTGTGGGAATGTCCATATGTAGCAAGAATTGACTAAAAAGCAAAATTATAAGGATGATTAAATTGATTACCTATCATAACAAAAAAGCGCGAAAATACCTTCTTCCATATAAATATAAATATACGTTATTTAATATTATGGGTGACTTTAAAATATAATTAGCATCAATATTGCAATGACTAATATGTCTTGGCTATAGAAAGTACGACATGTAGCTTATAATTAAGAATTATGGATGGAGAGGGAGGGTGGAGAACCGAGGGATATCGAATTTTTTTTTTTTTTTTTTTTTTTTAAAGAGACAATGAACGGAGGAAGGAAAAACACAGATAAAACAAAAAGGTCCATGTGCCTAAAGGCATCCTCCATTCATAAAATGTTTGTAACAACTGGATTTAAACATTTGTAGATTGTAAGTTTGTGGAAAGCAATTCGAGGGAAGTGAATTCCAAAGAGTAGTAGCTCTGGGGATAAATTAATTCTGATAAGCAGAAGTTCTGCATTGTGGAGGAGAAAGTGTAAATTCATGGGCGCTCGCAGCTGCCCTAGTTCTACGGGGAAAGATGTGGAGAGGCGGCACAATTGAAGCAAGTTCCTCGGAACAATTGCTGTGAAAATATCTGTAGAATAATGCAAGGGATGCAACGTTTCTTCGTATGGATAATGTAGGAAGGTCCTGTGTGATTGCAGGGTTATTGATTAATCTAATAGCTTTATTTTGAATTTTGTCCAACTGCCTCAATGCAACCACTCCACTTCCACCCCACAGAGGTGAACAGTAATCCATCTGAGAACGCACATGACTTTTATATATCACGGCCAACTGCTCGTCAGTGAAGAATTCTCGAACTCTGTACAGGAGTCCCAGTTTTTTAGAGGCATTCTTAGCAATGCTTCTAACATAATGTGTCCAGCTCAAGTTAGTAGTTAATGTTACACCGAGAATGTCAATACTAGGGGAAGTGGGAATATTTACATCATTAAAAAATATATGGGAGTCAGTGAGATTCTGTCGGTTAGAAAATTGAATGTACTTGGTTTTCTGTGCATTAAAGGAAACTAGATTCTTTTGTCCCCATCCATCAATTCTAGAAAGGTCCTGGTTCAGAGAAATTGCAGTGTTTATTTTTGAATTTATAAGATCGGGTTGGGTGAAAGAATTGGTAAATGTGAAGGAACTGTGGAGTGTTGAGTCATCTGCGTAGGAATGTATTGGATTATGAGTGGTAGATATGAGATCATTGATATGAATGAGGAATAGAATTGGGGCCAAAACTGATCCCTGGGGAACACCAGCATTTATTGAGTGAAATTGAGAATAAAGGCCATCTACCATTACAATTATTTTTCTGTTATGAAGATAAGAAGAAATTAGTGGAACTAATGATGCAAGGCCGTAGTGTGACATCTTCGACAATAAGGATTGATGCCAGACTCTATCAAATGCCTTTGATATATCCAGTGCTATTGTATGTGTTTCACCATGTTGGTCTGTAGCTTGGTTGATTTGATGCGTAAGAAGGCAAAGCATGTCTGCAGTTGATCGACATCGTCTAAAACCATATTGCCTATCACTGATTAATTTATTATTCTCAAGATGCTTAATTATGTGATTATTTAATATAATTTCAAAGACTTTACCAAGAGTGGAAGTTATAGCTATTGGTCTGTAGTTTGATGGATCTGAAGAGGCACCTTTTTTAGGAACTGGATGGATGTTTGCTTCTTTCCAGGGTACTGGGAAGCATGAGGTATGAGTACACAGACGGAAATTTTTTGCCAATACAGGAGCGAGCACCAAGGAGCAATTCTTAAGTACTATTGGAGGAATTTCATCTGGACCAGGAGCCTTATCTACCGAGAGATTCTGCAAAATAGTTTTGACATGTCTGGTGTGGATCTTAAGTGAGGGAATTTCAGGCGAATTAAAATTAAGTACAGGGACATCTTGATTTATTTCATCTAAGGTTGAGTTGGTGGAGAAAATATCCGCAAGAAGGTTAGCTTTACCTCGTGGGTCACTTACAAGATTGCCAGTCGGAGATTTTAATGGTGGAATGGATGAAGCAGTAGTGAAGTTGGATTTAAATGAGTTAAGAGTAGACCAAAATATTTTGTTATCATTTGGATTATTTAGAAGTTTATTTGCCTGCTTGTGGAGAAAGTTTGATTTAGTTAGGTTTAATACAGTTTTGGCATGATTTCTGATGTTTCTAAAGTAATTAAAGGCTTCATGTGTTTTTGATCTTGTGTATGCATTGTAGGCTATTGCTTTTTGTTCAGTTACTCTAGCACAATTATGGTCAAACCATTTAGGTGAATTAGATCTTTTACTGTACTTTTGATGAGGAATAAAAGTTTCCATTCCAATTTTTACAAAATCTTGTATGTGGCTCAAGGTGGAGTGTGCATCATTAGAAAAGAAAGAGGTCCAGGGAATATCAATAAAGAAACCTTGAAGACCCTCCCAGTCTGCCCTATCGTAATGCCATTTAGTCACCAAAACAGGTTCAGAGTGGGAAGGTGTGGTAGGTGATAGACAGGTGGCCTGTATCAGACAGTGATCAGAAGATCCAAGCGGGTACCTCACTGTAACATCATAATTTTCTGAATTGGTTGTTAAAAATAAGTCCAGTAGGTGGGAATTATGATTAGGATTATCTGGTACACGGGTGGGTTGGTTGACTAGTTGAGTGAGATTAAATGAGTCTGCAAATAGCTCACATTCAAGACCAGCATCATCAGTCCTGGCTGAATGAGTGAGCCATTCAACATTATGGACATTAAAATCACCCAACACAGTGATTTCAGAAGAAGCATTTAAGTTGAGGACACTGAGTTGTGAGGACAGAGAATCAAAAAGACTTTGCTCTGGAGGAGTATTTGGGGAACGGTAGATGCAACATATGTATTTATATTTACCAGCAGAAATTAATTTGTATATAGAATAATCAAAATAGGGACAATTGAAACTAGTAACCTCCTCCAGAGCAATTTCAGATTTTGCGAAGCAACATACACCTCCTTTAGGTCTGCAATTTTGGAGCAGTTGATAACCTGGAAAATTAAATCTAGACGTGTCAGATGTGGATGTTACTTGAGTCTCTGTCAAAAAAAGGAGAGTAGGGGATTCTGCTTGAACAAATTGGTGTACAGAATTGATGTTAGAGTGAAGTCCCCTTATATTGCTAAAGAAAAAGCTGCACCGACGAGCAGCTTTGGGACGTTGCAATGCTCTTGACACAGTCGCATGATGACGACCGGGAGGGCCCTGTGTCAATGACCCAACCCTGCCGGGGGTGGATATCCGAGGGACCACCAGGTTTGCTCTTAACAATTGTACTGCCATGTTTATTGGGTAAGGTGTATGGTGTTACATGTATGATATGTAGTGGGAAGAGTAGTGTTTATGGATAGAGGATAGCAATGTAGGGCAATGTCGTGAAGTTGGATGTGTATGTTATATAAAGAGGGTTTTCCTGATACCCCTGATGTGTGAGGCAGAAAGATATGTATCCAGCTACCAAGGCCTGGGAGAGAAAATGGAATTCAGGCTATTCCCTGAGTCTCCCGAAACCTTGGCGGTAGTACTTCCCTGGGCGGGGCTGCCTACCCCTACTACTTACATTTAAAGGGCCCAGGTCGCTTACAGTACAAAACAACGTGTCTCAGGCGGCAACTTCAAGAATTCTTGGTAGGGTCAATTATATGGTGGTTGTCTTACTAAGGAATGCCTTCAGCTGATTGCAGGGTTGCCAGTTTGTCGCTTTGAGTTTCATCGGGCAAGATTCAAATTTAAATGTGATTTTTTGTTTTGTATGAATTATTAGGATTTGATACTTCACTTATGACCATATATATGGATAAAATAGGTTACCATATTGTTAATCCTGAGTGAAATTTTATCCGAGATAATTTCTATCTATCTATCTATCTATTGCCTGACGCCGTGATCCCCGAAGGGGTGGCCACGAACGAACCGCCCCCATGCACCTCTGTCCCCAGTCAGTCGACGCCCCTCCCCCCAACCAGCACCGCCTTCGTTCATGTAGTTCCTCACTCCATCCTTCCACCTCATATTCGGTCTACCTCTCCCCCTCTGTCCCTCCACCTCGCTCTCGTACACCCTCTTAGTCATTCTCTCGCTTTCCATACGTTCCATATGGCCGAACCATCTCAAGTTGTTCCTTTTCACACTTTCCAGCACATCTACCTCCACACCACACCTCCTTCTTACTTCCTCATTAGTCTGTCTATCCCTCCATGTAACTCCGCACGCACTCCTTAAGTAATTCATTTCCACTGCTCTCACTCTTGGTCTGAGTCTCTCAACCAACGTCCATGCTTCGCTTCCGTAAGTCAGTGTCGGGATTACCACACTGTCATGCAAGGACTTCTTCACTTCCATACTGACCACCCTATTTCTTGTTACTGCTTTTAGCGATAATTTCTAAGTTGGGTAAATAATGGTAAGTTGTTAAGATTCTGGTTGCCTGAGTTGCCAGACACTGCATGGGTATATATAGCCTTGTTAACCCGGCAAGATCATTCCACCATTGTTGACGGACAACATGCCACGCAAATCGCCCCTCCGACTTCACAGACACCATGAACACCAAAAACATCGGGACTGTGAAGTGGTACAATCAAAAACGTGGTTTTGGCTACATAACTTGTGATGACAATGAACAAGACATTGTTGTCCATTTTTCGGGAATTAAACATCAACATAACACTAAAAGATTCCTGGAAAATGGCGAACAAGTCGAGTTCATTGTCAGAAGAGGAAGAAAAGGCCAAGAAGCACACGAAGTCAAGGGACCAACTGGCAGTAGGACACAGGGATCTACCATCAAAACACCCAAGAAAGAACACAGCAGAAATGTAGAACATGACATTAATGCAAAAATGTATGCATGTATTCAAGCTGCAGTGGCAATTTCTAGCTCAAATAAACATCAATTGAGTCGGATAATTCCATTGATGCTTAAGCACAATGACCTGACAACAATCAAGATCCCTCCTGAAGCTCTGAAACCTACCACTCAACATGGAAGAACGAAAAAAACACCAAGGAAGGAGAACAAGCCAACTTTTCAAGAAGAAGACGAGATAGAAGTGGACCTCCTGGACTATGAAGAAGAAGACGAAAATGAAGTAGATGAAGATAAATACGAAGAAGAGGAGGAAGAAGAACACACTCCAACTCCTGCTCCATCTCCGAAAAACACCAGATCACGAACGAAGAATACAGAGAAAAAACAAGAATACCCAAAGGACCTACCAAACACTGATCACCTGAACTTCAAGAGCCTCAAAAGCATCCTTACAAAAGAAGATGAAACACGAATAACTCCAGACGTCTATGAGTGCATCAGAAGAATGGAAACAGAAACAACAGGCTACTTCTTCACGGCTTTTCGCGATGTAGCAAGAACAAAGAAACCCAACGATCACTGGAGATGGGTGGAGATGAAGGAAAAATATGACATCAATAAATACTGCCAAGTTAATAACCTCCCCCCTATAGAATATAACACACAATGATAGCCAACACTATAATATTTCAACTTAAATGTTAAATAGACTCAAAATTAACTTTTAAATACAGAATAGACTCAAATAATAACTCTTAATTTCATTAAAATAATGTAATATAGTAATACCTTTGTTGTATTACAGGTTGTATTGCAAGGTGGTATGCCCACTAACTTTTAATCTACTACTTTCTTTCAAAATTTCCTACTTTACCTTCCTGACCAAACCTCTACTTTTCCTCCCCCTTCCCCGCTAGGGGAAAAAAAAAAGAAAAACAAAAACGGCGAGAAAGCTCATAAGAAGTTTTACTGGGCGAGGGCGGCAAAGCTCTTAAGAGGGAGGCCTAAAAAAAACATTTAAACGGCCCTAGTAGCACTAAACAATGTTTTTTTTTTTTTTTTTTTTCCCCCCTATACCTCATATCACTCCTCCACATCCCCTCCTTCCTCCCTTTCCCCTCCCCCTTCAATTATCACCTATTTTCCCTGTTATTCCCTAATTCGTTGGTATATTTTTGTGCTAACATTAGCAAACTGTGTGGAGGATGTGCTTACGTGCCTGCGGGTATGTTACATAACCGAGAGTGTGTATGAGTAGGCTCAGTGTGGCTTGAGGCCTCGTGGAGGGAGGGGTTGCCTCAATTTGCTTCATAATTCATGAATGGGCTGGTCCATGTATATTCGCGATTTTGACCAGAAAAATTATATTTTCACTTGTTTTATTGTTGTTACAGGTTACTATCTTCATAGTGAAGGTAAAATAGGCTCATATGAATAAGTAATAACGATATTATCGATATTATCGTATAATGACGATTATAGGCCTGAATGGAGCCTATATGCTCTCCCATGGGCATCGAGTTCAATACCCCCTGCTCGCCGTTTATAGGTTAAGGGAAATTTCAGGCAGTAGCTGTCGGTCTTAATACGGAGAGGATGTTGCTCTCTCTCTCTCTCTGCCCTGGTTTTACATACTAAGATGTTGGG
The DNA here is from genome assembly GCA_032716605.1 of Paralithodes platypus. Taxonomy (NCBI): domain Eukaryota; kingdom Metazoa; phylum Arthropoda; class Malacostraca; order Decapoda; family Lithodidae; genus Paralithodes; species Paralithodes platypus. The sequence goes on from CM064550.1 coordinate 28,435,278, forward strand.
ACACCTCTACTGATTGTTTTACCTTGGTGTGGTGATACATTTCTAATTCTGCATGTCGGAATGGATACACAGAGATAAGACAGGTATATAATTAACCCTTAACTGGCGGCGCGCACGTAATGAGAGAGAGAGCTGAGCGGTGGGACGAGCGTAGTAACCTTATGACCGCTCCCCACGACCACCATGGACATACTGAACTGTATTCTACTTTCCTCCCCCCTTTCTCACTCGCTACACAGGGAATTATGTAAGGAAATTAACTTTTTTCAGGGTTTTTGCACTCGTGTTGCACGATCGTTGCAAGAGAACCAGTGGTCGTACAAGGATGGTTCGGGTGTCATTGGAAAGCTCTGTTTATGCCCTTTCAGGGATAGATACTTGTTTTATGCTCTGGGTCTTATTTAGGTATGAAAATGAGCACGGAAACAACCCTATTTAGGGTTAAAAAAAACTGCTGTGCAGTACGGTCAAATAGACCGCCTAGCCCGCCAATAAGGTGTTAAGGGGTAAGTATGAAAATATATGATATCTTTAGTTTCTGCTATGTCATTCAATCAGCACTGAGTTTTAGTATGTTGATGAGAGATATATCAAATGTTTCATAGCATGTATACTCATAGTTTCTTATGACTTTTGTATGTTATGTTCATTAACCCTTAAAGAGCGGCTCGCAACGTAAGTCGAGTTGAAAAAACTGGCAAAAAACGGGTGAAAAAAGGGTTGAAATCGAGTGAAAATGGGTGGGATAGTAATGATCCATACGTCCGACATCTGTGGCCTCCCGGCCCACACTAACTCCAGTTCCCCCACCGCGCGTGAGGATGACAGTGTAACCAATAGTTCGCTAAAAGTGAGCAAGGTAGCAAAATCAGCTAAACTTCCATCTTCGAGGTAACACTGTCAGTGCTCCACGAGTGCTACGCAGCTGTATGTGGCGTCATTGTGTAGCGATTTCCACCTAGTTTTCGGCGCAATACAGTTCCTTTCATACTGATGGTTGATATAGCAGTCAGAACGGCCCGGAAAGGCCCAAAACGGCCACAGAGCACCCGCTAGAGGAGGGTTAAGCAAGTGTGGACAAATATTATTTTCATTATTGATATTATTATAATTGTGTAATGATTTAAGTTTACATATATTTAGCATGGTACACACGAAATTTACTGAAGACTTGTGGGCACAAAATTAATATAAACTATTTATTATACTTTGGTAAGATATAGAGGAAAGGAATCCCTATGGTGTGAGAGTACATTGCCCATCAGTTTGATTATGTGATACAAACATTTCGACATTATGTGTGACATTTATTATTTGAAAGGAATACTCCATTAAATTCATGTTGCTCCTGAAACACTTAAAATATTGCAGTACTATAAATCACTCATTTTAATTTATAACTCCTTCAGATACCTGATAATTGAGGAGGGGGAAAAGGGGGGGGGGGAACATGTGTAGGAGTGATAGCAAGTAATGGAGGGAAATTATCTCACCTAAACACAAATTGCTTTTTTGTTTTTAGTGCCACTGGGGTGTTTTAAATGTTTTTTTTTAGGTCTAGGATCTTAGGAGTCTTCCCGCAGCCGCCCAGTAGGACCTCTTAGGAGTCTTCCTGCAGCTGCCGGGTTAAGCTACCTTTATGCTAGAGGCAGCTAGGGTGTGGTTGTCGACTCTGCATTATTAGCTAGGTCATGTGTAGGTTTTCTGTTTATTATTGACATCCTGTGATATCTTTGTATGCTGTTTTATAAAACTGGCGTATTTGTGATGTCTATTGGGGAGAGATGTTTATGGTAAGATGTTGATACTTTGTAAGTATAAACAATTTATATAGTTATATCTCTGTGATGAGATTAACTTGGTGATTATGAATGTGTATTGATTTTTTTTTTTTTTTTTTTTTCTATATTCCAACTACTCCCTCTTCGGCATAGGCTAAGAGCCTTTACTCTACACCACTGAACACGGTGAGGCCCGTGAGGTCTTGTTCCAGTCTAGGGAGTGAGACATGCGAAGCACCCCGGCTCAAAGCAACTCCATCTCTGAAGCCGCTTCGCCTCTGTGCTTCACCGTCTCATCCCCCGCACTTGGACCCTCACTCTCAGAACGCCACCTATTGAGCAATTAACTCACTAGGCATTGCCCCCATGTAACATATTTTGAATATGGGAATATGCATACAATGCTATTTAATCAGGGAACAATGAGGATATTTTTTTGGCATTTCGATGTGCTCTGGTAATGCACTGAAACTAGGTACAGCACAAATTCCATCCCAATAATATTTCCCATTGACATATTGGGATTCGAACCCGGGTCATTGGATTACCAGTCCAGTGGCAAGACCACTCTGCCACACCTCCCCTATGTGATTATATGTGATTAACCCCTCCAGTCCCAGAGACGACTATGGTCGTCAGTAGATAAGTAACTCCCCTGTCCCAGCGACGGATATAGTCGTCAGTAATGTACTTTCCTTGTAACTGCCTGTACAAGGCTGTACCAGTTACCACAACCTTTTGAACACTGCTCCTGTTATGGCAACACTTCTCAGCTTATATGAGACCCACTAAACTTACTAAAGGGTGACAGAGCCAGTCTTGCCTCATCTTTGGAGGTGGATAGGTGGTCTCTCCTGCCATTTTTGCCACATTACTTGGGACTGCTGGGAACTTTTATTACTGTATCCTACGGTACTGTACGGGTTAACTAAAGGGGTTAATAGGTTATATTACTATTACATATTATGGGGTATAATACACATATATACAGCTATATCTTAATCATCTTAGAATGCTGATGGAACATAGGATGGTTAAATTGATAGTGAGTATTAAGATTGGGCATATTAAGTGATTGAGGCTTGGTTACCTGCATATATATATATATATATATATATATATATATATATATATATATATATATATATATATATATATATATATATATATATATATATATATATATATATATATATATACTGTATATATATACTGTATATATAAATATATATTTATTTATTTACTTTTTTAATACACAAGGGACTGGAGTTCTCGAAAAGGGGCTCCAATCCTGAGGCTATTCTTGGCTTACAGTGTGTTGGTTAATAATCCAGAAGGTTTGATAGCCTCTGAATTCCTATTTTAACTATTATTAGTACAAACAATTAAATTATGGCCGGGTCTTTTAAGTATCTATATATATATATATATATATATATATATATATATATATATATTGAGTATATATCACAAATAAACGTGAGCCATTAATGTTTCTAATCTCTCAGTGGGGTTCGAACTGCCGACCGTCAGGACGATAGCCGACGCTTTAATCAACTACACCACGGCACTCGTGATGTAATTGATTAAAGCGTCGGCTATCGTCCTGACGGTTGGCGGTTCGAACCCCACTGAGAGATTAGAAACATATATATATATATATATATATATATATATATATATATATATATATATATATATATATAATTATATATACAGTATATGCTGTATATACCGGTATATAGTACAACTAACACAACAAGGTTATTGAAAATTAAATTATATAAATCTGTAATAATGAAACATTTGCCCTGACCATTTATGTTGACCTTTCAGTAGGAATATATATTTTAATTTTGTGGTCATACTTTCAACAAATCAAGGCCTAGTATAATTTAGTTTATATTTATTGGTTACTTTTTCAGGAACTATAAGAATAACTGAAATTGACCTTTGACCTATATATTGATCTTGATGGTTTTAGTATGAATAATTGCTATTGTAATTTGCATGTTAAGGCCAACCATCTCAGTAATTTCGGTGAAATATGAATCAATAGTAAAATGTTAATGCATCGACCTTAAAATTTGACCTTGGGCTGTGAACTTTACATTTGAGTATTATATAGCTTAGTGTTATTTCTTTACCTCTTCATACACTTTCTGGATATCTATTACGCTTAGTGAGAATCCATAAGTCAGTTTACTAAAAATTGAGATTAATCTATTTTTACCATTTTCCTTGACCTCTGACCTTGAAATTTGATAAATATATTTAATATTTGTTTAACCCACTGGACCCCAGCGACTCACGTGACGCATCGGCAATGTATGTAACGCTAAACCCCAGCGCCGCACAGGGTGCATCACGGTTAATTACTCCGGTCCTATGGCACCTAGAGGGCTCAAATTTGTATGGGAACTGTGTAAGTATCCTACGCAACAATGCTGATGGTTGAAAATCCTCAAAGTCCAGCCGCGTGCGCGTGAGTGCGCAAAAACGTGTTTTTGCATGTTTTTGCCTACCCATTTCCCCATGTTAATTCCAACTTCCGGGTGCCCCGTAGGACCCCTTAATGACCTAAGGGAGCGTGTTTTTGTGGTTTTTCCTTCATTTCTAACCCATTCCAGGTGTTTTCTGGATTTTTTGTTTTTTGACAAACTGCTGGTCCTGGAGTGTACATTTATATTATATTGGCTGGTGCTCAGTGGGTTAAGAAAATATCTATGTAAACAACATCTAGGAGAGTGATATTGGTGAAATTTAAATTATTTCTAACATCTGTTTAATAGCAGAACTTTGACCATGACCTGTGACCTTGACCTTTATGAGAGGAAATATAAATGTTGCATGACAATTTCATTGACAATTCAAGTTTGTATGTCCTTTTTGATGAGAAATTGTTGATAAGCTTTGGATATATTATGAATATAATTGGAAGTGACCTTTGACCTTTATCCTGACCTTTGTGGAATGTGCCTGAAAAATTGCAATTATAATTTTTGTTTTACCAAGTCAACCATTTCAGCGAACTTGTTGAAATTTGAAATAAATCATAATTTTGTTTAACCCTGCCTGTCATATTAAATTAACTTACTTACGGGTTGGCGGAGCGCCCGGTATTTCCCCCACAACACTTGTGCTTACACTGAGGGATCGGTAGAAGTCGGAGGAATTTGAGGTTGCCACCAACCGACAGATTATGATCCAACTTACCTAACTTACTGAGCTCAATATGACGCAATTTCGCTTCATAAACTTATTATTGAGCTATTTCACTAAGTTCATATAACGCGATCGCGTCATATGATATTTTAGGGCAACACCGCCATATGATGCGATCGCGTCATATATGACAGAGGGGGTTAATAAGTAGACCTTTAAAAAAAAATCCTTAATCTATGACCTTGACCTTTTAGTAATATTATATGTTTTATATGTTGACCTTTGTATAGGTACTTTAGGTAATTCTGCAACGTTTGGAGAAAATTATCAATTAATTTAGAAATAATTCTAATTAATATGACTTTGATTTTTTTTCTTAACCATTCACTTTGAAATTTGAAATATATTTATATGTGGTATTTATTCAATAACATTTCTATACATACAACATCTAAGAGAGCTATATTGGTGAAATTCTAAGTATTGTATTTAAAACAAAAAAAATAATAACTGTGACCTGTGACCCTGCTCTTTGAGACCAGAATTATTGTTTTGTATTGCATGATCATATACTGTATATCTTTGACAAATCAAGCATGCTTGTATATTTGAATGAAAAATTATTGATTAACTGAGGAGAAATTATGATTATATTTGGAATGGACCTTTGACCTTTATCTTTACCTTTGTGGATTGTATCTGGTAATTTACAGTTATAATTTTTATACTAAGGTCAACCATTTCAACGAATTTGGTGAACCGTAACAAAGTTATATATTGACCTTAACATTTGACCTTGATCTATAACCTTGATTGATCTTCTAGTAATATTTATTTTTTGGAATTGCTGACCTTTGTATAGGTATTATAGATATTTCTGCAACGTTTTGGCGAAAATCTATCCATTACCGGTAGTTTAGAAGTAATACTATTAAATATTATTTTGACCTATATCCTTGACCTTTGACTTTGAAATTTCATATATAAGTGTGATATTTATTCAATAAATGTCTACATAAACAACGTCTAGGAGAGAGATATTGGTAACATTCTAAGTATTTTAAACACCAGTTTAAATAACTGAACTTTGACCTTGACCTGTAACCTTGACCTTTTAGAAAACAATTATATATCTATTGCATGATCATTTTATTGACAAATCAAGTATGTATGCACATTTGAATGAAATAGTATTCATTAGTTTAGGAGAAATTATGAGCATAATTGAAATTGACCTTAAACCTTTATTTTGACCTTCGTGGAATGTGTCTGATAATTTGCAGTTATCATTCTTATACCAGGGTCAATCACTCAGGCGAATTTGGTGAAATTTGAATACACTATAAAGAAGTTACTATATTGTGCTTAACATTTGACTTTGATCTATGACCTTGACCTTTTAGTAATTGAGATGACGGGCCCTAAACCAACGATACACCGAGTGGCCTGCATAACCACTCAGGCAACCTCAAAACCCCAGGGCAGACAACGAAGACATCTACCAGAGTCCCCCCTCCGAGTCCACAAGAATCTACCTGAGTTGACCATGCCCAGCCGTCCATTTCCCAGTTCTCTTTCACGCCCCCAGCCATCTAAGAAAACGGAACACTCTCTCAGCCAGTCACAAGCCGTATTCTGCAGCCAACCACAACTGCCCTGGGACAGCCAATTAGAACCCTCCTTTTACATAGCCTCCACCAACAGTGACGCTCCCTGTATTGTTCCGCCAGATCTAGAATATGACGAACACTCCCTTATGCAATCTACTCACCAGCGCCCCGAATATTTCAGGAACCAATGGACCTGATAACGCCTGACCACTCCAAGCCCCCGAGGATACAACTACAATCCTCTATGTGTATGGCTTAGGGTAACTAGAAGACCTACACGACAGTTGCTCCATTTTAAGCTCTAAGTGTTTTCTATTTTTCATAGCAGCCCTGGACCTTCCAGCTGCCCCCTTACGTATTGTAATATTGCTTTGGAACCAGGCCAACATAATAATATCCGAGTTCCCAGGCTAGAATGTATATGTACCTCACGACAACCATTTTTCCTCTTTCCTCAACACCCTTTCCCCCCCCCCCCCTCCCCCGAGTTCATTGACACCTGAAGCAAGAAAATATTTGCATAGGACCTCAGAAAAATCTGAGGAAAGTAAGCACCACCTCACCTATTGACTAAGCTTGATCACCAGGAACGGCCTAGTTGGGACAGTGTTGCTACGGTTCGCCCCCCCCTTGCCCTCCAGAGTGCCCCCCGGACGACACCTCCCCTTCCTTCAGGATTACTGGAGGACCACCTGTCTGTTGCCTGGCGCCCTGAATCGAGGACCCCTGCTCGAGCCACGGACGTAGGCCTGGACCTAGGACCCCTGCTCCATTACGTAAACAGGCCTGGACCTAGGACTCCTGTTCTAATTACGTAATCAGGCCTAAACCGAGAACCCCTGCTCGAGGAGGTAACCAGCTGTGCAAGAGTTGGCTACTACCATCTACGCCAGCCAGACCAGCACTCTCGGCCCCCCCCCCCCCCCCTGCCCTTCCAAATACCTAAGTGTTTCTGTGTCTTTCTCTGTTGATTATTGTTGTGAGGTATTGTTTAGGTAAATATGTGAACCGTGTGTGTCCTGATTTATTTGTGATCTGTGCCCAAGATCACGTACTTGCGTAATAAGTGTCATCCCTCTGAATCTGTGTTATTCTGTGTTAAACTTGCCTTAATTCCTTGACCCTTGTTCGAGACTTTATTTAATTCATAACTTACGCATACGTTACATATCCGTGTATTAATATATATATTCAGGCCCCCACGCTCGCAGATTTACTGACTACGTGTATGTTGATTTATTCTTTGTGAGTTGAAGTCTTAATATATTTCGTGATCACTCCATTTATATAATCACTTTTTACCTAGAACCTACGCCCAATTTTCCAACGAGTGCATAGTGTAATTCCTTAATTCTTTTGCTAATAAATCGCATATGAAATATATCTTATAGACGTGCTTTTATGTTCTTGTAAATCTTGATGTTGTGATATTTCGAATACCGTGTTTAGGAATTCTTTCCTCAGTGTTTCGTCTCACTTTCGTCCACCATACACTAATTGTGTATCTGTGTATTTCATTCACCTCGCAGCTGTTAACCCGTTCAGAACCGAGTCTGGTACTATTAATTTTGAGTATCAATGAGTAGGACTTCGTCGCCTACGTCCATGTACTAATTGTGCCTGTACATTTTATTTTACTCGCCCTGTTAACTCGTTCAGAAGCAAATCTGATATTGCGTTAAATGTCAATGAGCTAAACTTCGTCATTAGCGCCAATTTAATTATTAAGTCTGATCTACCGATCGATATTTGTTAATCAGTCAGTTTCCACTTTTTGAGATTAAAACTTCAGTGTTCATTTCAATCTGAGTCTATTGGAACTCAGCTAGTTATTTCGTTTATCTTCGTGTGTTGTCTTTATCACGAATATTAAAGATTATATCTTGACCTAATTAATACCCTCCAGTAAAACTATTTTTAAAACCATTTCCTTTGCATATCCAGTTCACATTATTACTTTGCTTCGCCTAGAAAATATTAGAAACACGAATTCCTAAGTTCGGTTCGTTATCGTAGCATATGTTCAAGTAATATAATCCTGTGATAAGATATACATTCAGTTAGGGCGATTTTGATACTTCTCAGTGATTATAAATAATAATCTCAGCCCTGTCCTGTAAAGTAAATTAACATCACTGTTCAGCTAAGTTCATAGTTGCATTAACAAAGAAAAGTATTTATTACTACCTCAGTTCACCTGGTGACCTTCCCAGTGACCTGACCTGAGGACAAGTTCACGCGGTCAGTTTTAAGGGTCAGCTGAGCCCTACGCGTGACTCACCTAGCCTCCTGTGCCAATATCTTTATAAGCTCAACTCTCCACATGACTCTAGGATCATTATCTAGAGCATTGAAGTCTCTTGTGAATACGGAAGATATTTTGACTCTCATTTACTATTGCATTGCAGGTTAAAAGTTATTCTTGTACATTATGCCTCTATGTATGTTTTCTACATGATCTGATTTAATGCTAGACTCTCACTATTGAGTTATGCTGGTATCAGTAACATTGTCCTGAAGTAAGGATAATATATATGTTTGTTAATATTGTTGGGTCTTCCCTCATGATCCTTATTATTCACCTACTCTCATGCTTAGTAAATAAAGCCTTAATATATGTTCTTCCTGGTGTTGTTATTGAGCACTATATTGAACCTTTGAATACAATTTTTACTGTATATAGAACCTACTCGGTACGTTCCTGTCAAGTATAATTTATTTAAGTCCATCAAACCAGAACTAGATTGTTTTACGGACTGTATCAAGGGAACTAACTTATCAGGACCCGGCACAACAGTAATACTTTAGCTTTTTGCACTTTTTTACCTTTGTATACAGTAGGTGTGTTAAATATATCCTAAACGTTTGGGGAATATCTATCGATTAGTTTAGAATTAGTAATACTAATAAATCTGATTTTGACCTTTGACCTTAACCTTAGAAATATTCAATTCAAAGTTGGTGAGTGTGTGTTTTTTTCATTAATGTAGCATCTAGCATTGTGAATATGGGGAAAATTGAATGAGTAGTTTAAAAAAAAATTTTTTTTACCTAAAATGTTTATGTTTATGATTAACCTTAACCTTTGAGTAAGATCAATTTCCTTATTTGACTGACATCCGCAGACAGTCCGTCTGAATTCATGTAGTCATTTCGTAAGTATCTATAAATAACCCTGGGAGGAGGTGCACAATATGCGGAGGATCGATACCATTCTGCTTTGCAGAATTGATAATAATAATAAACTGGTTCATGCACGACCTTTCATAGCAGAACCAAAATCATCTTGTTGTCATTGATTTTTTTTTTTTTTTTTTTAAAAGACCGTCTACGTATTGTGAAAAACCTGTTATCCTCCGACAAATTGTGGGGTTGAGTGAGTGAAGGGGGGGGACAGTGAATGAAGGAGGATGCATGTTTTTCATAATACGTGTTGCTAGCCCCAAACGCGCGAGCAACTGTGGCTTTCAACCATCCGACACATCCCCTTTTATTAATGTGCATCACACATGTTACATACAAATAAGGTTTATGTTTTGTTTTACCCTACTGTGGAAAGACTACGGATACACCACTCCTGCCGGGGCCTCACGCAGTGGCATGACCCAGTCCTGTCGAACTGAGCTCATGACGCTGGTGGCATTGCCCCGGAGGATAGCCATCCCTAGTCTTTGCTTGAGCCAGAGGGTTTCCCGGGGTTCTCCTGAAACTTCTCTGATTTTACGGCCTATTTCATTCACCATCTTAAGGGTGGTAGGGCCGAAGACTCCTGAAGTTTCGAATGCCAGGGGCTCGAACTGATGAATTCTGGCGATGGCTTGATATTTTTCTCGCTTTTTATTTTCTGCTATCCGGGCGGCTTCACCTGCTTCGTCGGCGTTTCTGGCGGCGTTGGTTGTGGAGAAAGTGTCAACACATGTGGCATCCCACACGAGGCACCGGCCATTCTTGTAAGAGAAAGTGGTCATCCCATCTGACCGTTTGCCGTCTTCTCTGTGAAGTCCATGTGGTTCGAGGATTGATGCACAGTTAGCACTCTGCAGGGCCCGTTTTATGACATCATTTAGTGCAGAGTGTCTTGGCAGGCGGCCTGCGTTGTAATTACATGACAAGGCATGGTGACCTTGAGCATCCATCCTCCCATCACACTTGCAAGTGTGTGGGTGACAAACTGCCGCACCCACTCTGAGCGCGATGAAAAATGTCATTGAATTGAATATAGATTCAATTAATTTGAAACCATTATACGAGCTGCGTATTGTATATAGGTAAACATATAATATATATATATATATATATATAAATATATATATATATATATATATATTATTATTATTATTATTATTATACTATTGACTATTGATCTAGCTGTGGCAATGACGCCCATCTTTGGGGAGTGGCTGTGTCAATCTCATCCTTTCTATTTCCCTGAGTGGTGAGCATTACTGTAGTTGATGAGCATATAATACTGATGAAACTGAAGAACATGTTAAAGATGTTATATGCTAAACTCCACACTATTGTGGACCAGTGCCATGCTCGCGACACTCTCATTATCCTTGGAAATTTCAATGAAATTACTGAGAGGGCAGGGTACGAGAACTGTGTAAGTCCTCATGGTTCTGGTAACAGGAATGTCAATTGTAGAACTTCAGAAAGTCCAGGAAGTTGAGCATTACGGGATCCTAGTTCCAGAGACCTAACGTACATTGCTGGACTTAAAATTCCAATGCTGGCAATGCTATAAAAGAGAATGACTGCTTTATTTTAGACACTCGGAGGATTCTTCAGAACTGCAGAGTGTACAAGAGTTCATTACTACCAGCCACAGGATTGTTGTTGCTACGCTAAGGCTCCGCCTCAAAACCAGAAAAATCTCAAAATGTTATCTGCAAGGTTTCCATCTTGAGAAGCTCAAGGATGAGGAGTATACAAGGGAGTATGCAGTGACTGTGTCAAGTCGGCTTGAAGTACTTGGTTCTCTGGAGAACCCTGTGGAACTGTGGGATAGTTTCAAATGTGAGGCACTTGTGGCAGCTGTTAAATGTGTTGGAATTAAACCTAAGTCAAGAAGGGTCGAGATACTGAACATTATGGAGGAGAGCCAAGCTGCCAGGCTGACTGGAGGCCGAGGTTGAGGGCTATTTATTTATAATGGCCTACGGCCTGCTTACCAAGCCCTGAAGAAGCTCCGCTCCAAGTCTACACCCCAGGTTAACTTATTTTGAATGGCAGATGGCACATTCGCATCGGATGATAATGAGTGGTGTAGAGCCCACTGGGCTGAGTACTTTGAGCAGTTACACATGGCTGCCCCCCCCCCTGGTGGACAATTTCAACCAGTAAATAAACAGCCATCAATTCCTGATCCTACAATCAACGAAGACCCACCCTCTCTTGCTGAGGCAAGGGAGGCTGTGGCTAACCTGAAGGGTGGGAAGGCTCCTGGCATCTGTGGTATTTCTGGAGAACTATTGAAAGCCAGGTGTGAGGCCATGATCCATGGATAATGGAACTGACAGGACTGCAACAACTACCGTGGTTTTACGCTGCAGCTCAGTGTGCCAAACAAGGTCTTTGTTCATATATTACTGAAACGAATTCGGAGTCACCTGCTAAAAGGTCAAAGACCTTAGCAATCAGCTGGTTTCACACTCGAGACATCAACGACTGACCGAATCATGGTGCTCCGGGTCCAAGTCGAACACCGGCTTGAAGTTCAAGAGGGTTGAGTTTCCAGAGGGTTTGCTTGCAGTATATGTCATTCTCAAAAAGGTATTTGGCTCAGTGTATCAGGAGACACTATGGAAACTTCTCACAGTCTGTGAGATACCAGCAGTGATTATTGATCTGGTACCCGGACTTTATACAGGGACAGAGAGTACTGTGAAGTGTGGTGGTCAGGCCTCCCCCATCTTCCCTGTGAACTCAAGGAGAGAAACAGGGTTGTGTGCTGGCACCCTCACTATTCAACAGTAGTATGGGCTGAATAGTGACGGACAGTCGGCCGTAGTCAATGTGGAGCATCAGTTACCAATATCAGGATCACTGACCTTGACTTTACTGATAGTGCAGTGATCTTGGCAGAGTCGCTAGAGATTCTGACACCAGCTCTTGAGGCACTGCATGAAGAGTCAAAGTCCCTGGGTCTAATAGTCTCTTGAACTAAGACTAAAGTTCAAGCTTTTGGTGCTTTGTTGGGCAATGGAGTGCAGTCTGTATAAGCATGTGGCGAAAATATAGAGGTTTTGGATATATTTATTTATCTTTAATATGAGATCCATAACAGTAGTGGGTCAGGCCACTATGTTGTTTGTTACTTGAGCCTAGCATATGGGGTTATGAATTATTTCAATAAGAGAATATGGTGTTGGATTTGGTGGGTGACAACCCTGAGTGGAAGAGACCTCGCGGAAGACCATGCGATTCATGGTAGAGGAAAGTCGGCCATTCATGTCGGGAGCTACTTTGGGTGGACTGAGTCGCAACCTGGGAGCTTGCACAGAGAGATCCCCGGCAATGGAGTTGGAGGGTGAGTGCAGCTACACACTATCATGGTGTAAGCCCCCAGTGAGTGAGTGTGCATCAGATGAATACATATAGATTAAGAAATACCCCTCATAGATAAAAGGTGTACAATAAGAAGCTCGTATAATGTTTTCAAATCAATTGAATCTATATTCAATTCAATTACGACAAGGTGATTTTGGTTCTGCTAAGATAGGTCGTGTGTGAACCAGTTTAGTATTTGAGGACGCATTTCTTCTTTTTATTCTGGTCATCAGTAGACGATATTATTCAGTTTAGGGATGAACTGTGGGAGTCACACGGTTAATTGAATAGACTGTTCTCCTTTGATACCTAGAGGGCTTTCAAAAACTGAATACAATCGTCTAGTGATAGCCTTAATAAAGTGGGAAAAATGCGTCCTAATACTGAAAGGGTTAACGAGTACTGATGCACGTGTTTAGTATTCCTTCATACGAACACCTCAATTGCCTAACTGGACCATCCTCTTTCCTTTCTGATTACATTCAAGGAAGGCCGGGTGTGGTGGGTCAGGTCAGGTGGGTCAGGATAGGTAAATAAGAAATAAAAGAGTTAGTGTCATACAAATAATAACAAGACCCCGACCTTAAGAAATATACATCAGGGAGTGCCGTTTTAAAGGCATTACTTCTGCCATCCAACTGAGATGAACTGAGGTATGTGGGTGAGGCAGATCCATGGGCAGACCAGGTGAAGTGCCCCTCTAAGTCTACACTCAAGATGGTGTGTGACAATTTAGGTCTACCTCATAGTCTGGCTTACATGGGTCGATTTTATACAGTTAAGAACATTTTGTTATTCAGATGGTATATTGAGATATCATTTACCCCTTAGAGTCGTAGAGGTAGATTAAAACGTAAAGAAAATTGGCTAATGGTAACCAGAGTAAGACAAACATTACGGCATTGTGCTGATGGGGTTAATACAAGGTGAACTGAATAAATTGAGTTATGATTCGGACACGTGAGGATTCCTTACATGTCTACACAAAACCTGAGCTAGAGGAGGTGGACTGGGGCAGGTTAGGTCCACCTCCCTGTCAACACACAAGGTAGTCTAAGTGAGGAGTGGTTGTTGTGGTGTATAGCAAACATTATAGCAGGGTTAAGGGGGGATGAACTATATATTTGCTGATATATTCATCTAAGAGAAGAGTAGATGAGGAACTTGGAAGGAATCTGAGTGTAAAATGGAGGGAGTGTAAGAAACTGTTCTGGAAAGAAGTCAAGATAGTTAGGGAAGGTAGCAAGGGAAACAGTAAGGGTGTGAAAGATAAGAATGGGAGAATGCTAGCCGAGAAGCAAGAGAGAGTCGAAAGATGGAGGGAGTACTTCCACGAGTTGCTAAATGTAAAGAATGAAGAGCCAGCAAACATAGTTGGATATGGTATGCGAGGGAGAAGAAGAGAAGTAGTGGAGGAGGAGGTGGGGATCAGGAGGTCAGAAGTGTGGGAAGCCATGAAAAGAGTGAAGTTGGGGAAAGCACCAGGAACCGATGGAGTGTGTGGGGAAATGTTGAGGTATGGTGGTGAGATAGTGATCGAATGGGTATGGAAAATGTGCAAACTAGCATGGGAGAAGGGGAGTGCACCCAATGACTGGATGACTAGCATAATAGTCCCCCTATATAAGGGCAAAGGGGAAAGAGGAGTGTGTGGTAACCACCGAGCATAGTAGGGAAGGTGTACAGTAGGGTAGTGATTGAGAGAGTGAGAGTGAGAACAGAGATATGGATAGGCGACGAGCAGGGAGGTTTTAGGAAGGGAAGAGGATGTGTAGTTCATATCATTACCCTGAATTGTGTTGTGGAGAAATATCTGGAGAAGAAACAAAAGGTGTATGTTGCCTTCATGGACTTGGAGAAGGCCTATGACAGAGTGGATAGAGAAGATATGTGGAAAGTACTTAGAATATACGGAGTAGATGGCAAGTTGCTGAAAGCAGTGAAGAGCATGTATGAGGGTGCAAAGGCGGCAGTACGTGTGGAGAATGAGCAGAGCTAGTTCTTTGACCTGAATGTTGGGTATAAACAGGGGTGTGTGATGTCCCCGTGGTTGTTTATTGTATATATGGATGGAGTCATGAAAGAAATACTAGGAAGAGCAGTGGATGTTGGTGTATCGCTGAAAAGGGAGGGAAATACTGCTGTTTGCGGATGATACAGTTCTGATGAGCGATAATGAATGGGAGTTGCAGGGTCTGGTAAATGAGTTTGGAACAGTGTGCGAAAAACGGAATTTGAAGGTAAATGCGGGGAAGAGCAAGGTTATGGTCTTCGAAAGGGGTGAAGTCACAGAGTGTGAGGTGAAGTTGAACGGTCGGGCTATGGAGATCGTCAGCTCTTTTAAGTATCTGGGCAGTGTGTTGAATAAAGATGGGAATATGGATGAAGAAGTGTGGGAGAGGGTATAACAGGGGAAGAGGGTTGTAGAAACGCTGAGAGCAGTAACAAGAAATAAGGTTTTCAGTATGGAAGTGAAGAAATCCTTGAATGACAGTGTGGTAATCCCGACATTAACTTACGGGAGCGAAGCATGGACGTTTGAGAAAAGACTCAGACCAAGAGTGAGAGGGGTGGAAATGAGTTTCTTGAGAAGTGCGTGCGGAGTTACATTGAGGGATAGACAGACGAATGAGGAATTAAGAAGGAGGTGTGGTTACTCAGTTACTTGTTCGTCAAGGGGAATCCACGCAATGCGAGCTAAGCTTATTATTATCGCGCCTCCTTAACTGGGAATGTATTGTGTGAAATGCATGTTAAGTGTTTTATGTACTGTTGTGTAGAGGTAGATGTGCTGGAAAGTGTGAAAAGGAACACCTTGAGATGGTTCGGCCATATGGAACATATGGGAAGCAAGAGAATGACTAAGAAGGTGTACGAGAGCGAGGTGGAAGGACAGAGAGGGAGAGTTAGACCGAAAGAGAGGTGGAAGGATGGAGTGAGGAAGTATATGGATGAAGGCGGTGCTGTTTGGGAGGAAGGGCGTCGACTGACTGGGGACAGAGGTGCATGGTGGCGGTTCGTTAGTGGCCACTTCTTCGGGGATCACGGCGTCAGGAAATAGATAGATAGATATAGATAGATATTTATCTTTTTATTATATTTTAGTTTCCTCCCCAAACCTCAATCAAGCTTAAAAAACATACCCTAGACCTCTCCTTGAGATATATTTGTAAATTTTTCGGTTGAAAAATGTCCTGGCCGAAGGTTGTTTCCTCCTACAATTACAGGCTCTGTTATGCCCTGTTTTTCTACAGGATTAACTTGGGTAATGTGAGTTCTAACTGACTGGGTATAGAAGGCTGCATGCACAAAACAAGGTATGAGGAATAGAGAACACAAAATAAACACACGGTAACAAGACACACGATCACTTTTATTGATGAACACATTTCTATAGTTTCCTTGATGATGATTAATATGAAGCATAAGAAGATATGAATACTCGTACAAGACAAATGATAGAATTGAACAACTAGCATTAAGTGGATCTGGATGGAGCCTAGTCTCCCACTTCCAACGTTCAGGTATTAATCTTCTGATCACTGGCTTTATTCACAAGTTGATATACTGGAGACCATAATTGTTACTTATAGATTCATATTCACTATTAGATTTATCACTGGTAGCTCTGATGCACAAGTAGTAGTTCACAGACTAGATTAGACACGCGTATTTTAGAGTACGGGAATTCTAGTAACTTCAGGGGGGTACTGATCTAAGTTTTATATTCTTGTATCAGAAATACATAGAACGCAAATCAGTGGGCGAACATTCAGATATCACTAGGGTTTCACTTCTATGTAATAATATCTGGATATATGGGTAATTACGAGAGTTAATATCGCCTGTTAATTAATAAACACTGATACGCTTAGCACTTCCTAATGGAATGGTTATATGTGAATTATACTGGGGCAAAGATATAGCCACTTCATAGAAATATTAATAAGTGAGTCTCTAAATAGCACTGTAACACTGTAGTGCTGATAGAGTGAATCTTGGGTCGTATTTGATTGGTCTGGTCCTGGTTATCTTGCGTCCGTGAGGTTGGGGGCTAGCGACTGGTTCCGCGGCCGTCCAGATGGTCCATATGTAGAAGTTCTCAAGACGGATCTCTTGGCGATCGTTGCTGGCTACACTCTTATATCCCCACTGGTTTATGTGAAGGTTATAAGGTGCACGTTGATTTCTTTTACGTGGACAGATTCTTCTATCTCAATCTGCCACAGAGTCTGCCGGCTCTGGAACTCAATTCTCAGGAACAAAACAAGGGCAGAGCTAGAGGTCAACTTAAGGGACCAGCCACTGGTTGGTGTCTATCTTTCAACTGATTTTACTGGGGGCTGGAGCTTGATTTATAGGTGTAGTTTTGGACCCTGTCGGCCATAGGGATCTCGAGTTTTGATGGACTTATTTGAGCTCTCAATTGATACGGGAACTAGGTCAGGGGGTGATTACTGTTGTGGCACATGGCTGTATGGAGCCTTCATACTGTAATATAACTGAACCTTAGTAAGAGGTACTATTTTGGCTATACTGAAAGTATTTAGGGGAGAAAGACCGGATCTACTTTGCGAGGAGGTTTGGGACAGCTGTGCTAGGAGCGTCTCTCTTAAATTGCTCAGTCTTCATTCTAGGGTATAGCTGAGGTGCTAATTTGGTTATCGGAGTATGCAAGGAAGGTTAATGGTTTATTGTGGGTTAATAGAGGTTAGTAAGGGTGTTAGTCATACATGGTTAGTTCATTGATAGGAAGAATTCCTGTGCTACCTGGCAATGACCCGGAAGTCAAAACAGGGGTCAGGTATACCTCCGCAGGGGTAGGGGTCTCCCTCCTCGGGTGGGTGAAAGGGGGAGGTGCGCGTCCCTTCTCTGTGATGGTCGTCGGGGCGGCTGTGGCTGGGGGCTTGCCATATCACAAGGGTTTGAAATAACCCTCTGTTTATGAGACAGATGTGGGTGTTCGTAATACCAAAACCGAAGGTGCCTTGATCAGCTGGTTTACTTGGTTAGGTTGTTAATTGCATGGGTGGTTGGATGTGGTGGAGACTGGGTTGCTAACTCTGCCACATTGATCTGGAAGTATGACAATAGAAGTTAGTCACTGGTGAGGCGGCTAGCCACGCACGGACGATCATTTGGTACAGGGTTGTGAATGGGTTGTGAGGGAATAGATGGCATGCAAAGGGTTAGTAAAGTTCTAATGGTGTTCCTTCCTACTGGGGGAAGGTAGGCTGGATAGGAGTATATATACAAAAGGTTTGAGAATGTTAGTAACGGAAAAGTTAAGGATATTCAGGGGGTATGGTGGAGAGGCTAGGTCGGAAGGGAGTTGAGGAGCGTGGGGGGTTAACGAGAGGGAGAGGGTTAAGGGGGGTTACGTGGAAGTTTGACCCTAAGGTCTCTGGGCGTAGGGGTGGCATTAGGCTACAGTTGGTATCGTAGCCTGGGGTTAATGACAGGGAAGGTACGTTAGCCAAACGCTACCGGGGGATGAGCAATAAGTGGTGGTATATGAGTTTGGAAATGATAGAATCATGTGGACTGTGGGCTGTGGGGAAGAGGAGGTTAACTGTAGGTGTGTGCTTGACTGTGGATAAAAGTAGAGAAAAACATGGTGTATTATTACTCGTCAATACGATGGTTATGGACACTGTTACTCTGACACTATTTCTTGCTGATTCTAGTTGTTCCTGGGAACTGCGTTTTCTATGACATATATATCAAAGAAAAGCGGCAGTTCGTAGGGGTAGCTTCGGTATTGTTTCGTGGTGGAAAGGCGTTGAGACAATGGTAAAAGAGGGTGGTGTATACAATCTCTGTTTGGGGTAAGAATTAGAGTTACTGCATGGTGGCTAACATCTGCAGTCATTTCTGTCTAGGTCTTACAGGAATAATGGTTATATATACACTGGTGTACCCATGGGTATCATAGTTTCTTATCAATTATGACATGGGGTTTTGACAGATTACTTCTCGGATGGAAGAACATACATAGATTTATGGGGGCGGTTGGTCTTCAGAAACTTTGTCTGGCAAGACAAGGTATTTTAGGGGGTTAACATATTACTTCTCGGATGGAAGAACATACATAGAATTATGGGGGCGGTTGGTCTTCAGAAACTTAGTCTGGCAAGACAGGGGGTTAACATATTACTTCTTGGATGGAAAAACATACATAGATTTAGGCCTGTCTGAACTGGTTGGCATTGGCTCAACCTAGGGACAGGGCATGGGTGTATTACATTAAGGTGCATTCATGTTCATCATCATGTAGGTAGAGGTGTAGGACACGAGGGGTAGTGTATACGCGAGGTTGGGGAAGGGTCAGTGGTTAGAAGTGATAGGCAGGTGTGGTTTGGAGCTGCTTAGCCCTGCGGGCTTCGGCCTGTCTTAACTGGTTGGCTTGGTCACTTGGTCATTTCGTTCTGTAGGCCTTTCCTTCGGGTGTTTCTGTTCCCATTTCCTGGTGATGCTCGCTCGTGGCTTCTGTGGTGGGCTTCTCGTTCTGGGGCATTTTAGGCTCGCTATCGCTCGCCAGAAAATTATCGGCACCTAAATGGCATGAAATGTCCTAATATTGACAAAGAAATGCGGTGAAAGGTCTTAAAATCGCCAAATTAATTGGTTGAACTTCTTAATTTCTGAAAAGTAATGGGACTAAAGACGGGGGAGAAGGGGGTCTAGAAAAAACTCCCATCTGCCCTTAAGGGACCTTATTCTCTGGACTCTGCATTATACATTCCTACCGGTTCTCGGAAAACTCAACCAGTGGACCATTTCAACCAGTAGCTCTCAACCAGTGCCAAATCAACCAGGACCAACTAATTAGGTGTTAAATTAAAGATCTAACCTATATCTTCCTAACCTAAACTAACAGTATTGGTTGACTTGGCACTGGTTAAGAGCTACTGGTTGAAATATCCGGTGACTGTATTTAGCCATCCATCCATCCGTTTATAGCACACCTCTTCCCTTCCGGGCGACCACTTGGCACTGGTTAAGAGCTACTGGTTGAAATATCCGGTGACTGTATTTAGCCATCCATCCGTTTATAACACACCTCTTCCCTTCCGGGCGACCACTTGGCACTGGTTAAGAGCTACTGGTTGAAATATCCGGTGACTGTATTTAGCCATCCATCCGTTTATAACACACCTCTTTCCTTCCGGGTGACCACTTGGCACTGGTTAAGAGCTACTGGTTGAAATATCTGGTGACTGTATTTAGCCATTCATCCGTTTATAACACACCTCTTCCCTTCCGGGCGACCACTTAGTACAAAGGAGTACAAAGGAAATCAAGCAACAACAGATCTAGTGACCCTTCTAGGTTGCTTGTCCTCCAAAACACTGAGGATCAAGTGTCCAAACAGTGGTTTAGAGTGGGTAAGGGAACATTGGAAAGGGAACTACTGCCCTGGAACTAATGTCCGTGGCAGGATTAGGAAGTTAGTAGAGGACAGATGAGTTAGTAACTGAGAGGGGGATAAAATAAAGTTATTCATTTACAAACGCAGTCAGTCGCGGGTTTGATGCGAGATATTTGTCTAGGCGGAGTTTAAATGAATCAACGGTGATGCAGTCTATAACGTTTTGGGGAAGCCCATTCCACAAGTTGAAACTCGATTGAAGAAGAAATTCTTAGATTCCTGCGAGTTAAAAGATTTACCAATTATTTTGCAACCGTTTCCCCGTGTGTAATTAGATTGGTCGATAGTGAAGTACTTACTACAGTTCATATTGTCGATGCCTTTGATGATTTTGTACACTTGAATTAAGTCACCTCTTGATCTGCGCTGGGTTAAAGGAAATAAATTTAATTCTCTAGAAGCTCTTCGTATGGTTTGTTCTTTAGGCTGGGTATCATTTTGGTAACTCTACGTTGAACTCGTTCTAGCTTGTTTATATCTTTTTGTTAATAAGGGCACCAGGATTGAACGCAGTATTCCAGAAGAGGGCGGACTAAGGAATTGTAAAAGGTTAGGATAACTTCTTTGGATTTATGCTCAAATGACCTGCCTATAAAGCCAATTATTTTGTTTGCCTTCTTAACAACTTCTGAACATTGTTGACTCGGTTTTAGGTTACTCGATATTGTTACTCCCAGATCGGTTTCTCTGTTTACATTCTTAAGCTGAGTGCCATTCATCGAATAGTTTGCTTTCTCATTTAGGTATCCGATATGTAGTACTTTACATTTATCCGCAATGAAACTCATTTGCCAAATTTGGGCCCAACATGACAATTTATCTAGATTGTGTTGCATATCGTCAACTTGTTCTTTTGAGAGTACGCTATTTGCAATTTTTGTATCGTCAGCAAATTTTGAGATTGTACAGGTGAGACCCTCATCTATGTCGTTGATGTAAATTAGAAAGAGAATTGGTCCTAGTACCGATCCCTGGGGTACCCCGCTACTTACATTGGTCCATTTAGATGCCTTACCGTTTATGACTACTCTTTGCTTTCTGTTGCTGAGCCAATTTTCTATCCATTTCAACACACCGTCTTGTATTCCATGCGCTTTTAGTTTTAGCAGTAAACGTTTGTGGGGAACTTTGTCAAAGGCCTTTTGAAAACCAAGGTATATAATATCTACAGCTTTACTCTCATCGTAGAGGTTGAGGATATCGTGGAAGAAGTCTAAGAGGTTTGTTAAACAGGAACGTTTTTTACGAAAGCCGTGTTGAGTATCTTTAAGTATGTTTTTTTCCTCGAAGTGATTTACGAGTCTGTCTCGTATGACCGTTTCTAGCATTTTACATACAACTGAGGTTAAGCTAATTGGACGATAGTTACTTGGTAGGGATTTGCTGCCTTTTTTTAATATCGGTGTTACGTTGGCTAGCTTCCACTGATCAGGCATAGTTCCAGACTGCAAGGATTTATTGAATAGTAATGTCAGTGGTTTGGAGAGCCACATCCTTAGCTTCCTTTAGAACTCTAGGCGAGATTGTATCAGGTCCAGGCGTTTTATTTACCTTGAGTTTATCTAAACAATTCAATACTTCTCTCTCTGTAACGGTGATATTGCTTAGAACATCTGAATTATCAATCTGAATCGGTGATGGTGTAGGGATATCACTGAGGTCTTCTGTTGTAAAAACTGATGCAAAGAAGGTATTGAGAGCATTACTCATTTGTACTTCGTCTTTGGTGTATTCTCCATTTTCATCGACTAACGGTCCAACAGTTGAAGTAACTACTTTTTTCTTTCTGATATAACTATAGAATTCTTTCGGGTTTGTTTTACTTTGATTCGCAATATGTAACTCTAAGGTCTTTTTACTTTGCTTAATTAACTTTTTGGCTTTGCGTCGTAGCTCTACAAATTTCACCCGTTCTTCGTCATTTTGTGAGGATTTTAATCTATCATTAGCAAATTTTTTAGCAAGCAGGCAGTTTGAAATATCTTTATTCCACCATGTGGGCTTATTATTATGGCCTGGACGCCGTATTTTCGATGGTATGCAGTCTTGCACTGCTTTTAGGTAAGTAGTTTCGAATAACTTCCAAGATGTATTTATGTCGTTATTGTTAATTAAAAAGCTCCAGTCAGTTTCTTTAAACATAGCTCCAAGTTTATGGAAGTTTGCTTTCTTGAAATTAGGGACTTTTTCGATGCTACTATTTGGTTCGTTACTAGTAAACTTTAAAGTGAAAGTTATCGTACGATGGTCGCTGTTACTGAATTCATCACCAACATTCAAATTCTCTATCAATTCTTCTTTTGTTGCAAGTACAATGTCAAGAACGTTATTATCACGGGTCGGCGTTCGAACAAATTGATAAAGCGAACTGTCTTGCAAGTTCGTATACAAGTCATGTCCGGAGTGTGAAGTAAGAGTATCGCCCCACTTGGTCACAGGTAAATCAAAGTCGCCAAAAATTACGGTATCTTGTGAGTTACTTACATCTGCAATTTGTTCGTAAATTTCTCGGTCAGTTTGTACTGATTGAGCTGGAGGTCTGTATATTAATGCAAGTATTATTTTTGTACCTTTATTATTCTTTATTAGCACAAAAGATGTGTCGACGTTCACAATTTGAGGTTTTGACAAGAGGGTAGGGTTAAGACTTTCTTTGATATAAAGTAAAACGCCACCTCCATTTCGATTTATTCGGCTTTTCTCAAGCATTACATAACCAGGAAGTGAATACTCTGCTAAAAAGTCTCTATCTTCTGTATTGAGCCAAGATTCTGTTATGCCAATCACATCATAATTTTCTGTAAACACTAGCTCCTCTAAATCTGAAATTTATTGCGTATGCTACGAGCGTTTGCATAGAAAACCTTTAAATTTGTTATTTTAGAACTCACGGAACGCTCTTTAATAATATTTTTGGTTCTTGTCGGATCTACATTTCTGTTCATGGCTGTCCTCGGTCCTCGCTGTCTTCGGTCCTTATCGCTGGTGGTCCTCGGTTGCCTCTGTTTTTTGCTTGGCGTTGGATGATTTATGTCACTGCTGCTTCTTCTCGGATGGCGTTTTTTGATCCATGGCTGCGGACTGCTTCGTGTAGGAGACGACCCATGCGTGCTGAACCCACAGGGTTTAGATGAGTGCCATCCTTGCGGAACAGAGTAGGCTGGTTGTAGAAGTTGTCCCAGAGGTTGATGAATTCAACTTCTTCCCTCAAACACAAATATTTTAGTCGGCTATTTGTGCTGAAGGCCTTGTCGTAGAATTTGTCAGGTGCGTCGATCTTGGGGAGAATGCCTGAGATGATGATATTCCTTGACTTGTTTTTGTAGTGCTGGATCATCTTGCGATATTTCTCCATCAACTCTTCGGATCTGGTGCGCATGACGTCATTTGAACAAGCAAAACAACTTGGCACTGGTTAAGAGCTACTGGTTGAAATATCCGGTGACTGTATTTAGCCATCCATCCGTTTATAACACACCTCTTCCCTTCCGGGCGACCACTTGGCACTGGTTAAGAGCTACTGGTTGAAATATCCGGTGACTGTATTTAGCCATCCATCCATCCGTTTATAGCACACCTCTTCCCTTCCGGGCGACCACTTCCAGGTAACTCTATCAGGCAAGGGTGCGGTACACGGGAGTAACATAATTAACACTTGCAAAATACGATCACGCATGCCTTATATCTTTTATGGCTATTATTTGATGTTATTAGTCAGATTAGGAAGGGTATATGGAAGTCAGATGGCTAATTGAGATAGTTTGTACTCTTTTGATGTCCACAGATCCTTCCTAAGCTGTATATAATCGCTTAATTATAGCCAGAATAAACTGTCAAAATTAGTCATAATCCTTTGCTCATAGTATAAAAGTTCATTGGGGCAATTATATTTATTACTAAGATTTTGAAAAAAATAAAAAAAATAAAAAAATAAGATAGGCTAATGTTTTCCAGATGTTAATTTATAAACACCTCATAATTCTGTAAGTTAAAACTACCCACCTGTAGGCTATATGCTCTCGTTTGGATAGTAAGGTCTGTGTGCTTAGTCTAACTTAGTAATTCCATTTTAGACATGGAGCAACATGAGCATATAACACAATTAACACTATTTACCTGTTTATAGCATCTCTCTCTCTCTATATATATAATAATAATATATATATATATATATATATATATATGTGTGTGTGTGTGTGTGTGTATGTGTACACAATTAAAGAATGAGTTTGACCCCCAATACGTTGGAACAGAGAGTGTTAACCCTCTCAGCTCGATAATGTAATATTATGGTTTCCATTAGACGATTTTCTTTAGCTTATGTTCTATCGAACATAGAACATTCAAACATTCTTTAGCCTCTAGGGCTAAAAGGGGCAATTAATACTATCTCGATAACCCATGTATATACCATAGGACCTTCTTAAGGGAGGTTGGTTGTTTTGTTCTGGCCTCGTTCTCCCTCATGTTTAGCCCCATTAGAAGGCAGATTTTAAGACTTTCGACCTTTTAGTTTGGCGATTTTTAAGACCTTTCACCCCATTTCTTTGTCAATATATAAACCTTTTATGCCATTTAGGTGTCGATCTTTCCCTGGCGAGCGATAGCGAGCCTATAATTTAGGAGGAACCGGCTTTCGGCTGGGAAATTTTTCTACTGCAAAATGTACAAATTAATCTTGAAGGGGGATCTTGGTGATGTGTTCTTAAGATTTATAGAAATCTAGGGAGGAAACTGAGACAATAATAAATCAATAATTATATCTATCAGTAACCAAACCCTGCCGGGCCCCTTAAACTGCTTAACCCCTTGAGGATCATGACGTGGTTTACCAGTATATCTTGTCTATCGTTACAACATTATAATATATAGCTTAGGAAAGACATGTGGGAGTTGAAAGGGTAAAGACTGGCCCAATCAACCCTCTGATTACTCTGATTAACCCCTTCTGTACCGGCGACGTCTTTTTCATTATATTCTGGCAACTGTTGGCTGTGAAATATCTCAACCAACCCTTTTAACTACCACGGATCCTTCCTAAGCTGCATAAAATCATTCCAATATAGGTAGAATAAAGTACAACAGACGTCACCGGTACAGAAGGGGTTAACATCTCTTAATAAAGTACAACAGACGTCACCGGTACAGAAGGGGTTAACATCTCTTAATAAAGTACAACAGACGTCACCGGTACAGAAGGGGTTAACATCTCTTAATAAAGTACAACAGACGTCACCGGTACAGAAGGGGTTAACATCTCTTAATAAAGTACAACAGACGTCACCGGTACAGAAGGGGTTAACATCTCTTAATAAAGTACAACAGACGTCACCGGTACAGAAGGGGTTAACATCTCTTAATAAAGTACAACAGACGTCACCGGTACAGAAGGGGTTAACATCTCTTAATAAAGTACAACAGACGTCACCGGTACAGAAGGGGTTAACATCTCTTAATAAAGTACAACAGACGTCACCGGTACAGAAGGGGTTAACATCTCTTAATAAAGTACAACAGACGTCACCGGTACAGAAGGGGTTAACATCTCTTAATAAAGTACAACAGACGTCATCGGTACAGAAGGGGTTAACATCTCTTAATAAAGTACAACAGACGTCACCGGTACAGAAGGGGTTAACATCTCTTAATAAAGTACAACAGACGTCACCGGTACAGAAGGGGTTAACATCTCTTAATAAAGTCAACAGACGTCACCGGTACAGAAGGGGTTAACATCTCTTAATAAAGTACAACAGACGTCACCGGTACAGAAGGGGTTAACATCTCTTAATAAAGTACAACAGACGTCACCGGTACAGAAGGGGTTAACATCTCTTAATAAAGTACAACAGACGTCACCGGTACAGAAGGGGTTAACATCTCTTAATAAAGTACAACAGACGTCACCGGTACAGAAGGGGTTAACATCTCTTAATAAAGTACAACAGACGTCACCGGTACAGAAGGGGTTAACATCTCTTAATAAAGTACAACAGACGTCACCGGTACAGAAGGGGTTAACATCTCTTAATAAAGTACAACAGACGTCACCGGTACAGAAGGGGTTAACATCTCTTAATAAAGTACAACAGACGTCACCGGTACAGAAGGGGTTAACATCTCTTAATAAAGTACAACAGACGTCATCGGTACAGAAGGGGTTAACATCTCTTAATAACAGCCAGAACAAAGTGTCAAAGTGCGTGATAATCCACAACGGGCTACTATCGTCTACTGTTAAGGGGGTCCACCTCGCTTTTTCTTTATCATTCTCTCCCTCTCTTTTGGCTCTTCGGCCCCATTCAGCCTACTGTTTTAAGACGTTTACCCTCACCCAGGTGTCAATATTTTCCGGGCGAGCGGTAGCGAGCCAGCTTATATATATTTTTGTTTTGACAGCAAGCTAAATATTTACATTTTTCGATAGAAAAAATTCTCCGGCGAAGCCGGATTTCTCCATACAATGCTGGCTCGCTTTCGCTCGCCAGGAAGAAATCGACACCTGGATGGAGATAAACGTCTTAAAACAGTTGGCTGAATGGGGCCGAATGGATACAAGCCAGGGAAAGAGAGAAAAGGAGAGAAAGATTAAAAAACCGGTGACCCCCCTTAACCAAATATAAGGTCCTCGAGGGGATAACCAGACTATCCAAGAGTTTCACAGTAATGGCTACAATTGTTTGCTATAACCAGACTATCCAAGAGTTTCACAGTAATGGCTACAATTGTTTGCTATAACCAGACTATCCAAGAGTTTCACAGTAATGGCTACAATTGTTTGCTATAACCAGACTATCCAAGAGTTTCACAGTAATGGCTACAATTGTTTGCTATAACCAGACTATCCAAGAGTTTCACAGTAATGGCTACAATTGTTTGCTATAACCAGACTATCCAAGAGTTTCACAGTAATGGCTACAATTGTTTGCTATAACCAGACTATCCAAGAGTTTCACAGTAATGGCTACAATTGTTTGCTATAACCAGACTATCCAAGAGTTTCACAGTAATGGCTACAATTGTTTGCTATAACCAGACTATCCAAGAGTTTCACAGTAATGGCTACAATTGTTTGCTATAACCAGACTATCCAAGAGTTTCACAGTAATGGCTACAATTGTTTGCTATAACCAGACTATCCAAGAGTTTCACAGTAATGGCTACAATTGTTTGCTATAACCAGACTATCCAAGAGTTTCACAGTAATGGCTACAATTGTTTGCTATAACCAGACTATCCAAGAGTTTCACAGTAATGGCTACAATTGTTTGCTATAACCAGACTATCCAAGAGTTTCACAGTAATGGCTACAATTGTTTGCTATAACCAGACTATCCAAGAGTTTCACAGTAATGGCTACAATTGTTTGCTATAACCAGACTATCCAAGAGTTTCACAGTAATGGCTACAATTGTTTGCTATAACCAGACTATCCAAGAGTTTCACAGTA
This sequence comes from Paralithodes platypus, assembly GCA_032716605.1. Lineage (NCBI taxonomy): Eukaryota > Metazoa > Arthropoda > Malacostraca > Decapoda > Lithodidae > Paralithodes > Paralithodes platypus. The sequence goes on from CM064550.1 coordinate 28,463,268, forward strand.
ATGGCTACAATTGTTTGCTATAACCAGACTATCCAAGAGTTTCACAGTAATGGCTACAATTGTTTGCTATAACCAGACTATCCAAGAGTTTCACAGTAATGGCTACAATTGTTTGCTATAACCAGACTATCCAAGAGTTTCACAGTAATGGCTACAATTGTTTGCTATAACCAGACTATCCAAGAGTTTCACAGTAATGGCTACAATTGTTTGCTATAACCAGACTATCCAAGAGTTTCACAGTAATGGCTACAATTGTTTGCTATAACCAGACTATCCAAGAGTTTCACAGTAATGGCTACAATTGTTTGCTATAACCAGACTATCCAAGAGTTTCACAGTAATGGCTACAATTGTTTGCTATAACCAGACTATCCAAGAGTTTCACAGTAATGGCTACAATTGTTTGCTATAACCAGACTATCCAAGAGTTTCACAGTAATGGCTACAATTGTTTGCTATAACCAGACTATCCAAGAGTTTCACAGTAATGGCTACAATTGTTTGCTATAACCAGACTATCCAAGAGTTTCACAGTAATGGCTACAATTGTTTGCTATAACCAGACTATCCAAGAGTTTCACAGTAATGGCTACAATTGTTTGCTATACAGTATATAGTCTTTATTTATTTCATTTGTATGTTATTTTGTATTGTATGTTTATATTTTTTTTTTTAGCGAATTTGCACTTGGTTTCATTAGGGGGGAGATTTCTATTAATTTGTTAATTTATATATTTACCATGTAATTTTCTTTAGTTTCCTACCAAGAGCTCAATCAAGGTTGAAAAATAACCCCATAAATTTGTACATTTTTCGGTAGAATAATGTCCCAGCCGAAGTCGGTTACTCCTCAATTACAGGCTCGCTATCGCTCGCCAGGAAAATTGACACCTAAATGGCACAAAAGGTCTTAGAATCGCCAAACTAATGGAACGAATGTCTTAGTGTCTTGGTGTAGTGACTAGCGTCTCGGACTTCCACCCAGAAGGCCCGGGTTCGCGCCCACGCTCGGCGCATTAAAGATTTTTCACAAACACTGAGTCGTTACCATCCCTCATGAGCAAAGGGATGGGATAGTAGTACAGGACCCCAATGGAAATACGCCTAATCGGCCTTATTGAGCTATCCTTAGCTAGCTTAGCATGCGCTAGCTTTAAGAACTATTATTATTATTATTATTATTATTAAGATTTCAAAGCTCCTGGGGCTAATCCTGCTCCACTCACAGCTGATGGTTCGGGGGTCCTTTGTTATCCGTACCTTGTGTCTGTTGGTCTTTGTTATACGTACCTTGTGTCTGTTGGTCTTTGTTATCCGTACCTTGTGTCTGTTGGTCTTTATTTACCTTAAGTACCGTTCTTAAAAGGGGAGTTTTTTTTCTGGACCCCCTTCTCCCTCATGTTTAGCTCCATTAGTTTGGCGATTTTAAGACCTTTTGTGGAAATTGTAGGCACCAATAGACCAGGGCAGTAGGCCTACTCAGAGGAGGCCACATAGGCATATGATATATTATATAAGGAGTTGCTGGATCTCCTGCTTCATTTGCATGGCTTCCCCCATGTTTTATATTTGTGCCTCACCTACACAGAGAGTAATCCAGCTAACTTTCATAAACACCTCCTCCTCCTATTCATTTCACAGTTAATACTCTAGCATTAGAGCAACAGACTAGAATGATAGAGTTTATTAGCCTTACAGATATCTTAATCTGATACTAGGTCAGACATTATAAATGTTAAGCTTGGGTTAGATAAAAATGATCCAAATGGAATTGTCTCCATATATTATGCATTCGGATATCCTACTAGAAGCCCTTTCTGAAGCCTCTCTTAGGACACCGGGTCTTTTATATCCTGCCAGATCAGAATATTTGAGCCTATACAGAGACAATATATACACGTCATCTCAAGGCCAACCAATGCACGTAAACAAAATTGTTTTTTTACTTATTGGTTCCATTACGCGGAAATCCGGGAGACATGTTTGATGTGTTTCGGATTAACGCCCTTCCTTTTCGTATTCCTAATTCTTCTCATTATTTGCAAATTAAACTATCTGCTAAATTCCTCGCTATATCGGAGGATAGGAATACTTATTCAATGTATGATGATTTTGAAATGTGTCACAGCCATGGTTCACTATTTGTTTGTCCTCCACTGGGTCCTCTATATGACTCGACTGTATTGAATTGTGAAGTATCAGTATTTTTAGAAAGGCCTGAATCTAACCAATCGTGTTCTACGGTAATACATACTAATTTTATTCCTGTATTTCATCAGACAAAGAAGGGATGGACATTTTCTACCCCTAGGCCTATTCAATTCACTTTTAATTGCTCAGGTGGAAAGCTTCATAAACACAGAGAGACAGTTCATGGCACAGGTACTATTGAATTTTCACTACACTTTAACAAGCACACCAAACATCTATCCAAAACATCTAAATTACCTATAATTATGTACCTTGAGTTTGGCTCTGTCACTCTTTCAACCTTTGAGGGAGACACTTGTTACAGGTATCTTTGTCTTTTGTCTCCTTCATACACATAAACAAAAAATAGGTATCGTTTTTTTCCTGATGAGCCTGTAATTTAGGAGGAATCGGCCTTCGGCCGAAAAATGTACAAATTTATCTCGAAGGGGGGTCCTGGGGGTGGCTATCTTTTAAAGTTTGATGGAGGTCTTGGGAGGAAACTAAAAATACTACATACATAAAGGAACATGTAAATATAAAATACTACATACATAAAGGAACATGTAAATACAAAATACTACATACATAAAGGAACATGTAAATACAAAATACTACATACATAAAGGAACATGTAAATACAAAATACTACATACATAAAGGAACATGTAAATACAAAATACTACATACATAAAGGAACATGTAAATACAAAATAAATTAACATTTCCCCTAAAGCCCGAAACGACTAAGTCCAAATTCGTCAGGTTAAACCAAACATGAGGCTATGGTTACTGGGATGTTTGGGGTTTATTTAACACTGTCTGCTCCGACGTCTTGGGGGTTATTAGGATATTTTGTTTAATGATTATTGAGGATTTTGACAAAAACGCCTTTTCAGATTTCTCTCAAACTAAAGAATGCCTACCCAGACCCCCTTCCAGCTAAATGTTCTTCCAAGTTACAGGCACGCTATCGCTCACCCAGAAACATCCGACACCTAAATGGTGTGAAGCGTCTTATTATCGCCAAACTAATGGAGTGAAACTTCTTAAGATCTGAAAAATGCTGGATCAAAACAGAGGATATCCATAAAGATCCCCTTCGGACCAAATAGGGTGAAGTAATATGTGAATTGTACACATCACTAATAAAGAGCGCTCTCTGAAGGTACAGTTGTAGACAAATGAAACAGGTACATATGCTGGGGAAAGATGGATACATTTTCCCAACACTAAGGCTTATTTTATAGTAGCCAACAATCGTTAATTAGTGGATGGCTTTACCCGTTTCTTACAACGTAGCTGTAACTGCTTAACTTCTTTCTTTAATCTATCCATGTATCTATTGCAGGACACCTTATACTCACATTTATGAAGGTGGCAATACACAAAACGCCCCCAAGCAGACCTGTCCCCTGTGAGAAGGACAACCTGTGCAGGTTAATCTAAGGACTTTCAGGATTAACCACTCAACTTAGGTTCTGTCCGACTCCGAGGCCCTCTATGTATCTATTTAGCACTATTGTTTAGTGGTGTGTGGCTAGTTCATTCAATAACCTGATTCACCCTTAGGTAAGCAGTATATATTTGTATAAGGTTTACTACCCTAGACAGGTTACTGACCAGAAGGTTGTTAGACCAAGCTCTGCAAACTGATCAAATCAACTTGTTCCAAACCACTGTCCCAGGCAACTCGTAAAACAGATGTTCTGATGATAGAAGGTTGCTAGACCAAGCTCTGCAAACTGATCAAATCAACTTGTTCCAAACCACTGTCCCAGGCAACTTGTAAAACAGATGTTCTGATGATAGAAGGTTGCTAGAGCAAGCTCTGAAAATTGACCTGAAAATCACCTTACTTGAGACCACTATCACAGACGGCCCTTAAAACAGCTGCTTCTGAAGATAGAAGGTTGCTAGAGTAAGCTCTGTACACCAAATTATCAGTCAATGATTATGACTGAATTAACTAATAAATGTACCCCATCCTAACCTAAAACACATGCAGTAAAGAAAATCAATGACTTCCTAATAGTTAATACTCAAAGCGACAATGACTCTGACAAACTCCTCACAAGCCCCACAGTTGAAACTCTCGAGCAAGAAGGCTTCACCCCAATCCTCCCCCCCAACATCAGATCAAAAAGGAGTATAATATGCTCAAAGGTGGACCCATTAATACTGAAATACTCACCTGAACAAATACAGGAAGAAATAGAAGGAAAGAACGTATTTGCCAAAATAAATCAGGTTTTCAAATTCGGAACTCACTTTGTGAAGGTTGAATTCTTAGATGTGTCCATGGCAAAAAAGGCCTTAGAAGGCCTGAGGCTATTCAACTTATCCATTCCTAAATGGAATATAGAGGCTGATGAATATATCCCAATCATCACATGCATGAGGTGCTATGCCATAGAAGAACATGTCACCTCACAATGCCCCAAAGATGAACACTACCTAATCTGCTCGGAATGTGGGACCCAGGGTCATAACTGGAAGAAATGCGAAAACTCTAGCAACACCAAAACATGCATCAATTGCACAGGCAACCATAGCACTCTTGCCATGAAATGTGACAAGAGGAAAGAAATAGTAAAGGAAAAAAGGAAAAAAACCAAAGAAGCAAAATCCCAAACATATGCCAATGTCTCAGCAACCAACACCAACCATCACTCCCCCGAGAACCCACCTCCCCCACCACAAAACTCAATCAACAGCTCGCTATACATTACCGCTCTCTTTGAAGCACACACAAACAATGCAGCAAATATTAGAGATTTTTCAACAACCTTTGAGCAATGTATCACCAACAACAACCTTTCCACATACAAACCTTGCCAGTACTCCAAAGAGGATTCAGCAAAAATACTGAAACTGTTTAATAACCTAAACCCCACCCACAACCAGATCCAAGGAAACCAAAATGAAGACACACATACAGAAGAAACCCAACTAGAACACAATCAAACTCCCCCAAACACAACTGAAACAACAGCAATCTCAGATGATGGGAACGACACAGACACAACAGACGAAACAGAAGAATCAGCAGCATCTTACCAAGCCCTAGAAGAAAAAGAAACTATACCCCTGGCCCCCCTCACACTCACGTTCGACAATGAGAGCCACTTGAAATACTATAACCCCTTCACCTATAGTAGTAGTAAAATTGAGGAACTCAGAGACAACATCCGCGACAATAAAATCAAAGCCAGCACTAATGAAACCCCTCTAGACCCTAAGATAGTAGAAAAGCTATTTACAAAATATGCAAGGAACGACCAAAAAAACTATATATTTCTGCAAATCAAAGACAAAACAAAGAAACAAAATAACCAAACAGCTCCCCACTCACACCACACTCTCAGAAACAGAAACACAATGAAACAAAATGACTCTTAAAATATTACAACATAATGTACTTAACTGGAGCGGTCGAAATTACTCACTAAGCAACACATACTCAAGCATAAACCCACATATAGTACTAATTAACAGCCATGGCATACCAGAAAATGAATCATTAAAAATAACAGGATACAGAACACACAAGAAAAACAACAACAAAAGACACGTAGACGGAACAGCCATAGCAATAAAAAACAACATCACACATAAACTATATGATGATTTCATATCAGACCTACTTGCAGTAGAGATACAAACGGATACAGGCCCAATAATAATAGCTACAGTATACTTACCCTCCAGCAGACCATATCTACCCACACCCGACTTTTATAGACTCTTCAGACACAATATTCCTGTGTACTTAATAGGGGACCTGAATGCAAAACACCAGACTATAAACACTACAACACAAAACATTGTTGGAAGACAATTAGGACGACTCATAGTAGACGGACTAATAAGACACATAGGCCCTTACTTCCCGACTTATTATAGTCACAACTCAGCCACAACACCCGACATAGCATTAACTAACAACAAAGCCTATCACAACATACATCTAACCCCCGGACCCATCACCACAAGTGACCATATCCCAATAATAGCCACAATATCCACACAACCCATACTTATACCATCCCCACCAAGACTAAAATTCCAAGCCGCCAACTGGGATCAATTCAAAACAGATATAGACACACAAATGTCAGAAATAAACAATCTAACTGAAGGTAACACACAAGACATAGAAACCACACTAGAAAAATGGTACGACATAATTTTAAACAACACAAGAAAACACATACCCACCACACAACACATAAAAATAGATAACTTAAAATTAAGCCAACAAGCAAAAGAAATTATAGTACAACACAACAGATTAAGACAGCATGCAACAACACATGGCTGGGACTATAATAAGTACAGACTATATAAACAACTACAACACAGACTCATAATAATACTAAATGAAGACAACATAGAAGCATGGACAAACAAATTAATAGAAACTTCAAACACATATAAAGACCCAGAAGTATTCTGGAGAAAAATCAAGCTCATGCAAGGACAGGACACAAACGAACCCACATACACATTCGACGCACAAGGCAACAAAATACACAGCATACAAGAGCAAGCCAACATACACAAACAACACTGGGAAAATATTCTTAACGATAATGACCCAGACCTACCCAGACACGATCACATAAGATACTTTTTGCTAGAAAACAGACACAGGTAAACACCTCACCAGAACATAGACATAAACAGACTAAACAATGACACTCCCCTAATAAGGAAAATAACAACAGAAGAAGTACACACAAAAATAAAGAAGCTAAAGAAAACAAGCCCAGGAAAAAGCGGAATAAATAAAACAATCATGACAAATCTCCCTGACTCTGCAGTAACTAAATTAACAAACATATTAAATGCCTCACTCTGTACAGGACACTTCCCAAATAAATTTAAAGAAGCCACCATCAGACTGATTCCTAAACCCAATAAAAACCCACACTACACCGAGAATCAAAGACCAATATCATTATTAGAAGTGCCAGGAAAGATATATGAAAGAATAATAAACGAAAGATTAAGACTATTCCTAAACACAAAAAACGTATACAACACAACACAATACGGGTTCAGGGAAGGGAGAGAAACAAGGGAGGCACTAGCTCTGACAACAGAAATAATAGCCAAAAACAAAGCCAACAAAGGACAATGCCACATAGTTCTGAGGGATATATCCAAGGCCTTTGATAAGGTATGGCACTCAGGACTAAAATACAAACTACTCAATATAGGCTTACCCCCTCTCACAGAAACACTGTTATGTAATTTCCTGGATAACAGAACAGCAAAAATAAAAATAAAGACAGTCTTGAGTAACAACATCACAATAAGCTGCGGTGTCCCACAAGGATCAGTCCTCTCCCCAAGCCTATTCACAATATACACACATGATATACCATCATCACAAACAGGCACAAACATCACATATGCAGACGACATCACACAAATCATTTGTTATGAAGGCCCCTCAAAGGGAATCATAGCCAGAAAAACAGGAAGAGAAGCAGAAGCAATCAATACATATGAAGAAGAATGGAAAATAAAAACCAACATAAACAAATTCACAATACTACAACTAGGAGCAAAAAACAAAACACCTATATATGTGAATAACAACAGAATCGAAGATGCACAGAAAGGAAAAATACTCGGGTTACACATAACTATTCAAGGCTATATTCAAAACATCACAGAAAGAAAAGGCCTAGCCATAGCAGCTCTGGGCAAACTATTCAGATTCAGAGACATGAACACACAAATAAAAACTCACCTTGTAAAAGCTTATGTAATCCCAATATTAGAATACCCCCCTATTCCCACACACACCATGAGCAAAAACCAAATCACACGCTTACAAAAAATACAAAACAAAGCCCTAAGATTTGCCACAAACCAAAGATACCCCTATACAATGACGACACAACAAATACACGAATACACAAACACATTACCATTAAATGTCAGACTTCATAGACAAGCAACACAAATATGGCATAAACTAGAACCGTCACAAGACCCAACTCTAGAGAAAATTAAGGAAAATTATGCACAACAACCAAATTTAAGATTCAACAACTGGTTTAAAAGCAGTCTAAATAAAATAAACACAGAAGAAGAACCACAGCCAATTTATTAAAAAAAACAAAAAAAAAAAAAAATATATATATATATAATAATAATAATAACAATCACACCTTAGTTCCTTAGCTAGCTACCAAACAGCAAACATAAATAAAATACACCACTTGCCCCAACACAAAAACATACGTTTCAAACACACAACATAGCAAGGTGGTCTGCCCACCAACTGTTACTCTCCTACTTTCCTTCAAACTTTCCTCCCTTTCTCTTCCCTCTCCCCCCCCCCTCTACTTTCCCCCCCTTAGACCCGCCTAGGGTAAAAAAAAAAAAAAAAAAAAAAAAAAAGTTACTGACCAAGGCTGACAAATCCCATCCACCCGGATATTGATATGATTGTCTCCTTTAGATTGGTTGCTGACCAAGGCTAACATGTCCCTCAATCCGACTTTTCTTTTATTTTATCTTGAACTATACATAAATCCACAAGAACCTTATTATATTAAGCTACACCTCCAAAACACATGTATCTACAACTATACCTGTTATATGCCTGGCCCATTGTAAAGTCAGTGAATATAGGTTAGGCTAAACTTAACAAGATGCGGAAATACATTTAGACTACCAGGCTAAGTGGGGTACCTTTATTAGTCTCGTGTTAACGTGTCTGCCTCGTAACCCAAAGGTACTGGGTTCGATCACCGCCCTGGGTGTAGATTTTCGGGAGGCTATTTTAGCATCCTACGAAATTTAGGTGTGTTGGTGAAATTGTCAGGATGGTTGAAAGTAAGATCGGAGCTCCATTACCCTCCTTACGGGCATGGTGCAAAGTAAGATCGGAGCTCCATAACCCTCCTTACGGGCATGGTGCAAAGTAAGATCGGAGCTCCATAACCCTCCTTACGGGCATGGTGCAAAGTAAGATCGGAGCTCCATAACCCTCCTTACGGGCATGGTGCAAAGTAAGATCGGAGCTCCATAACCCTCCTTACGGGCATGGTGCAAAGTAAGATCGGAGCTCCATAACCCTCCTTACGGGCATGGTGCAAAGTAAGATCGGAGCTCCATAACCCTCCTTACGGGCATGGTGCAAAGTAAGATCGGAGCTCCATAACCCTCCTTACGGGCATGGTGCAAAGTAAGATCGGAGCTCCATAACCCTCCTTACGGGCATGGTGCAAAGTAAGATCGGAGCTCCACAACCCTCCTTACGGGCATGGTGCAAAGTAAGATCGGAGCTCCACAACCCTCCTTACGGGCATGGTGCAAAGTAAGATCGGAGCTCCACAACCCTCCTTACGGGCATGGTGCAAAGTAAGATCGGAGCTCCACAACCCTCCTTACGGGCATGGTGCAAAGTAAGATCGGAGCTCCACAACCCTCCTTACGGGCATGGTGCAAAGTAAGATCGGAGCTCCATAACCCTCCTTACGGGCATGGTGCAAAGTAAGATCGGAGCTCCATAACCCTCCTTACGGGCATGGTGCAAAGTAAGATCGGAGCTCCATAACCCTCCTTATGGGCATGGTGCAAAGTAAGATCGGAGCTCCATAACCCTCCTTACGGGCATGGTGCAAAGTAAGATCGGAGCTCCATAACCCTCCTTACGGGCATGGTGCAAAGTAAGATCGGAGCTCCATAACCCTCCTTACGGGCATGGTGCAAAGTAAGATCGGGGCTCCATAACCCTCCTTACGGGCATGGTGCAAAGTAAGATCGGAGCTCCATAACCCTCCTTACGGGCATGGTGCAAAAACCAAAATCCTACACCATGGTTATCCACTCATCAAGAAACGGATATATCAAATCTATCTATTTCTTTATAAAGACATAATGAATAAAATGAGGGAGACCGCGACTTATATTGTGTACTGTACCAAGCCGCTCCCTAATACGTCCGGTCCAGTCACCACAGGAAATGGTCCAAAACACAAACAGGCAGATGGTAAAACTTGATAACAAAAGGGATATGAAAGGATGCACAACAATCAACTTAAACAACAATAACAACAACAACAACACAATAATATTAAGGGGGATGGTTCACTTTTTGGTCGATTTCTTCATTTATTCATTATTTTTCTAGTGTATTCATTCATAGACCTCCATCAAAGTTATAACAAAACATCCATTAGATCCCCCGTCTAGATTATTTTATACATTTTTCGGAAGAAAAATGTCCCGGTTTTCCAAAATAACAGGTTCACTATCGTTCGCCAGGAAAAAAATCGACACCTAAATAGCACGAAATTTTTTAATATTGACAAAGAAATGGGGCGAAAAGTCTTAAAATCGAAAAACTAATGAGCCGAACGTCATAATATCTGAAAACTAATGGGGCTAAACACGAGGAAGAAGGGGGACCAGAAAAACATTTGCCCTAAAACTTGATAGCAAAAGGGACAGGAAAAGATGCCGAACAATCACCCTAAACAATAACCATTCGAGCAGGGCAATACCTAGGGACATTTGATAAGGAGCTGTTGGAACTCCTATTTCATTTGTCTGGCTTCCCTTACTGATTTTGTTTTTTGCATCACCTAAACAGAGTGATCCAGCTAGCTCTCACAAACACCTCCTGCAATCTACTTCACTGCACTAAATAAGCACACCACACTTATTTCTGTCACAAAAAACAAAAACAAAATCATGAATAACAAAAATTAAGGGGGGAGGGGGGGGGGGGGAAAGAGGGGCATAAATACCCCCACACTCGCCCGCCCTTTCCCAAACGACTCCTCAAAATTAGCTGTACCAGGCCTGTTACTCTTACTATTAAGTTCTGCTATAGTCATGGCCTTTCCACTAATTTTCCCTCTGTTGAACACCATCTCTCCTCCTACAAACCTGATCTTCTTTTCCTCACTGAAACTCAGGTGTCTGAAGCAACTGTCAGCAGCCCCTTCTCTGTATCCTCCTACTTTCTCTATCCTATTTTCAAAGCCAAAGGCGGATGTTGTGTAGGCTATACGTACACAACAAACTCACTTGCTCTTGTGTTCCCGACTTCAACTCTCCTGAATTCTCAACTTTATGGCTCAAACTATCCTGTTATTCTCATGCTAAATATTTCTGTGCTGTCTATGTTTCCCTTAACTCTACTGACTTTACCAAATTATTTGACTATCTAAACTCTAAAGTGGAACACATTCTTTCCATTTCTCCTTTCTCAGAAATCTCCATCTTAGGAGATTTCAACGTTCACCACCGCCCATGGTTCTCCTCTCACACTACTGACACTCCTGGTGAACAAGCCTATGTCTTTTCTATCCTAAATGACCTAGAGCAGTTGGTTCAGCAACCCACCCGTATCCCGGAGCTCTTTGGAGATCGGCCCAACATTCTTGACTTATTTCTAACTTCTAACCCTTCTTGTTATAATGTCGATCTTTTCTCTCCTTAGGGCTCCTCCGACCATAAACTTATCTCTGTCACCTGTCCTATCTCTCCTCAATGGAAGAGGAGGACGTAGTCAATCCAATAATATGCATTATCTGTCAAGAAGATAACAAAGTACCTGTAACTATTGAAAAGACAGGACGTGCAAGAATGAAAAGAGCTGCACACATTCATAATGATGTTGTTTCAAAGCGTATCAAAAGTGTTATAGGGGATGAAGAGCAGACTGATTACAGTAGCATGTTTGTTTACCATAATACCAACAAATGCTATAAATCTTACACACATTCTGGCAAACTTAAAGCTATTGAGGAAAAGAGCACAAGAGTTGAAGAGCCTATGGTGTGCGACACAGAAAGCAAGTCTTCTGAAAGTGTTGGATTTAGGAAAACCCTTCGTAAAAGTATTGCACCTTGTGCACCTCCGAGCTGCGACAAGGATCCAAGGACATTGCCCTGTGTTATATGTGCAAAAGTCGAACACAAGAAATGCTGTGCCAAATACAGAATTTACAAGTATATTAATGCCAAGAAATTCATTGATACTGCAAAGCACAACAAAGACGATGTTTTTACACGAATTGCAGACCGACTGAGAGACGACGAAGGCAGCTCTGTCAAATCAGTCGTCTCTGCAGATATATATTGCCACAAGATCTGCCGTCAAAACTGCATGCGTAAATACGAACGTGACATCAAACCTGAAGCACTGGAAAGATTGGCTAGCACCAATACCAAGCATGTGCTGTTCACATGCACTATCCCATATATTTACAACATTTTGATGAGGGGAGAATGTTGCACTATGATTGATATTGTAGAGTTTGCATTGAGTCTGCTACAGGATGGTGAGGTGCTTACAAATACCTTTCAGAACCGTGATATGAAACTGCTGATCATCTCCCATTATAGCGAATCGGTCAAAATCTGTCCAAACAGTAGAGTGAATGAACCTGACATCTTCTTTTCATCTGACATCACAGCTGCTGACTTAGCCATCAAGTTGAAAAATCTGGACATAATGAGAGAGGCTGGCAGCAAGTCGAGAGACTCACTCATGGACGTCGATTTTGGTTTGCAAGACAGCTTCTGTGCCGGCGCCTTTTCTCACATTCTTAGCAACTCTGTTCAATGTCCCGAGACACAAGCTATTCCAAAGTCGCATTAAAGATCTAGAGGAGCTTATCCAGCTTCTCTTGGATGAAGACATTAACCAAGAAGAAGGACAGCTCCCACAGCAGCAACAGTTCACACAAGATGATCTGCCTTCAGACCAGCATCAGCCTTCACAGGAACAACAGGAGACATGAGTTAGAGATCACAAGAGAACACAGCTGCACTGCCTATTCCAAATGCTTGTGTACAACATTCACAGAGGAGTGAAGAAAACACAATTGCATTTGATGCTTGGCCATGCTATCTACGCAAGAGATCGCAGTATGAGCCTTCTCACAGTATTCAACAGAATTGGTTACCAGACCATTAGAAATGCCCGTAGCCTTCTTGCCAACTATGCTTTAAAATGCTCAGAAAATGGAGAGACACACATTCCGAGTACTTTTACCAGGGAGGACTACACGATGGCAGGCATAGACAACTCCATCTATGCAGACAAATCATCACACTCTGGTACAGAGGGTATATACTATGCAGCCTTAGTACTGTTCCAAGATGCCACAGTGAACAAGCCCCACCATAAACCTCCAGTATCAAGTACAGGATTTAGCCGCTCTGATTCATCCCTGGAAAATAAATTGCCATGTCAAGAGGTACCTCCCCATGCTAAGCCAGTGGTTCGACCTACCATGCCTCCAGACATGCTGTTGCATCCTGAAAACAACCAAGCGACGTTGCTCGATATGCAAACTGCCTGAAGTGTAGCTGTGAAGCGGGAATTTTTGATCAGTTTGACCCGCCTGGGCCTGTCAGCAGGAGATCCTCATATCTGGGCAGCTGTGCACACACTTGTCTCATCTGCTGTGGTGCCAATGATGCGTGTCGGCTTCCTCCCTCTCATACCAAGACCTATCACTGAGCGAGCAACTTTTAGACACTGTCTTACCAACTTTCAGAGCATACGCAGACAGCTGAATCAGGCATCAATGGCGGTATGGTGTGATGAAGGTGTGTTCAACCTAGCCGTAGATATTTACCTGCATGAGACGGAACAGTTCAACGATCTATTTCTCTGTTTGGATCCTTTCCATTGGACTCGTGTATTGCTCAGGTACCAGGGCAATTTGCTCCAAGGTTCCGGTCCAGAGGACGCACTGACTGAGTGTGGTGTTTTTGGACCTGGCGTGATAGAGTCAGTCTTGAACGGTAGCCATTATGTCCAAGCTCTCACAGGGATGTTGATTGTGGAGGACCTGATTCGTTCACTCCAGTGGCAGATGTTCTGGCATCACAAGGACAAAGCTGCATATCCAGAGCTGGTGCAGGTGGAGATGCTACAAATCAGCCATCATCCTCCCGGAAGAGAGCTTAATTAGAGCTCGTATTGTCCGATCATGGGTAAGGCTGAGACTTTTTTCACACACCACACACCAGGGCAGCGAGGTACCAACTCCTCGAATTATGTCCGGTACCTATTTACAGTACAGATAGGTGAACTGAGGCTATCATGTGAAAGGAGACAAGCCCAAATTGTCCCCACCCGGCCGAAGATTTGAACCCTGGACCTCTACATTGTGAGTCGAGCGCACTACCACTTACACAACCGTGTGTGAGTGTGTGTTTGTGTGTGGAGGGGATAGGTTAACCCATTCAGTACCGGTGATGTCCTTTTCATTATATTCTGGCATCTATTAAGATGGTTTCATTCAGCTTAGGAAGGACCTCTAACAATTAAAATTCTACAGACTATCTCGTTAAATCCTTTGAGCTACCTCAGATCCTTCCTAAGCTAAATCAAATCACCTAGTAGTTTCCAGAATATGATGAAAAGAACGTCACTGGTACTGAATGGGTCAAGGGGGGAGGCTTTATTCTTTGGTCCATTTATCTATCTACTTAATATTTTTTTAGAGTCCTCCCTAGACCTCCATCAAACTTTAAAAAAACATTCCCAAGATCCCTTTTCTAGATATGTTTGTATAGTGGTCTGTAGAAAAATGTTACGACCGAAGGCCGGTCCTTCCTCAATTACAGGCTCGCTATCGCTCACCAGGAAAAAATGGACACCTAAATGACAGTCTTAATATTGAAAAAATAAATGGGCCGAAAGGTCTTAAAGTCGCCAAAGTAATGGTCCGAATGTCTTGAAATTTGAAAACTTATGGGGCTTAACATGACGATGAAGGGGGACCACAAAAACCAAGTGCCTCCTCTTAATGAGATAGACCGGCCATCTTTGACTACGGAATCCATTTTGGTGCCTCAACTATCAAGCAGCAGTGTATTAGTTTATAATAATAATAATTCTTTATTCCAGACACATAAGATAAATACAGTATAAATACAGTACGACCTAATGGTCCATATCACATACACTTCTCGTCAGAGCACAGATAATATACACAAAGATATATTAATATAGAAACAATAAAATAAAATATACAGTAGGCCTATTTACAGAATGGCATAATAGAGCACATATCACATTTTGTCACAATAAAACACAGACAAGCTAATTAAGGCTATTGCTCAATGTTGGTTAACACCTATTGCACAGATCATTGCTCAGACTTCAATTAGACCTACAGTATATATTACAGTACATACTATGTGTGCAGCAGCTTCTGCCAGTTTATTGTTGGTAGTGTACAATGTGCAGCCCTAGCTAGTAGACCAAACTATGCAGCCTCTAACCATAGTCCACAATGTTGATTACGAGTATCAAGAGCAATTATTCTCTAAGAGAGGAAAACCTGTCCAGTGTCACCAAGATGGCGGAGGTTTACCGGCGATAAAGGGTCTGTAAGTGGTCTTGGGGTATATAAGAAGGGTGCCCCAGAGCTTGGCCTGTCTCAGTCCCGCCTAGTCCTCCACCAAGGTCACACGTCGTCTCCCTCACTCTTCAGTAGTCTGGGTGTAGATCAGTGCCCCCTTCTGGAGCTCCTGCAACAACCAAGACAACCTCTCTGGAAGGTCAGTTAGAGGGACGCGCGCCAGGCCCAATCTTCTAAGTCAAGGGGAGATGGGCCCGTTTTTCTGGGCCCCCCTTCTCCCTCATGTTTAGACCCATTAGTTTTCAGATTATAAGATGTTCGACCCATTAGTTTGGCGATTTTAAGACCTTCCACCCCATTTATTTGTCAATATTAAGACCTATCGTGCCCTTTACTTGTCGATAGTTTCCCTGGCGAGCGATAGCGAGCCTGTAACTGTGGAGGGACCGGCCTTAGACCGTGACATTTTTCTGCCGAAAAAATTACAAATTAATCTCAAAGGGGGATTTAATGGATGTTTTGTTTTAGTTTGATGGAGGTCAAGGGAGGAAACTGAAATATAAATTAATACATAAATACATAGGCCCAAAAACATACCCACTGGGACGTCCCCTTAACACTATCTGTTCCCACGTGTTGGGGGTTAGTAGGATATTTGGTTTAATTATTATCGAGGATTTTGCTTGGTTTTGCCATTTTCGAGCAATATATTTTAGTTTGTCACCTAGGTTACCAAAAACGCCTTGTCAGACTTCCTTCAATCTTAAAAAAATACCCACTCGGACAACCTTCAAGCTAAATTTGTACATTTATCGATAACAAAAATATCCCGGACGCAGGCCGATTTCTTCTAAGCTACAGGCTCAATATTGCTCGCTCAGAATGAAATCGCCACCTGAATGGGGTGAAGTGTCTTATGATCGGTAAACTAAAGGGGTGAAGCATCTTATAATCTCCTTGTTAATGGTGAGAAACAGCTGGGGAGTACCAAAAACCGTGGCTCAAACCAAATAGTGTTAAAGTTGTAGTTACGTTCCTCAAAATAGAAATAACTTTATGCGAAGCAATTATTGTTGACATTATTATTATGCTGTTGTACCATTGGTAATGATTTACAGCTTAATAATGAATCATAGTAACTTGAAGTGAATTTTGTTCCCTAAAAACAATGTAATAACACTGATATGTCAGAATATGGTATTGGCTTAGTATTTGTTTAATTCGTTAACAGATACCTAATAATGAGTGAATAAATAGTAAAAAGATGGATAGTGTACTTTGAGTAATTGTTAGCGATAGTAAGTAGTTTACTAGTTTACCTTATAAACAGATTGTCTAAAAAGTAGATGGTATTCAAGGAGGCCTTTGAATTAACCCAATTTGGTGCAAGGGGTGTCTATTTGGATCATCCCTGTTTTACTCCATTAGTTTGGAAATTTAAAGACGTTTCCTTCATTAATTTGGCGATTATAAGACGCTTCAACCCAATAAGGTGTCGATTTTTCCTGGGCGAGCGATAGCAAGCCTACAAGTTGGGAGGAACCGGCCTTCGGCTACAATCTATTTCTACCGAAATATGAACATATTTAGCTTGAAGGGGGTCTGGGGAACGTGTTTTTGGTTTGAAGGGAGTCTGGAGAGACGTTTTTCTAACTCTAGGGGGTAAACGAAAAATGGCAAAAAACAATTAAAGCCCTCAATAATAATTATAAACAATTAAAGCCCTCAATAATAATTATAAACAATTAAAGCCCTCAATAATAATTATAAACAATTAAAGCCCTCAATAATAATTATAAACAATTAAAGCCCTCAATAATAATTATAAACAATTAAAGCCCTCAATAATAATTATAAACAATTAAAGCCCTCAATAATAATTATAAACAATTAAAGCCCTCAATAATAATTATAAACAATTAAAGCCCTCAATAATAATTATAAACAATTAAAGCCATCAATAATAATTATAGCCGCTATCATAACAACCCCCAAGACGTTGCAGCAGCTAGTGTTAACATTGGTGGTTAAAATAAGCGGGTACAGTGAAGGAGAACGACTGTCGATGGTTTATAAGGAAGCTTAAGGTTATTACGGCCTCACTCATAAACGGCCACAACACTAAAGTGGCCACAGTCTGTATCGGTGTAGTGGGGCATCCTCCCCCCGGCCCCCCCCCCCCCCCTCCTTCTTTTGCGTTTGTGTGTGTGTTTGTGAGCGTGTGTATGTGTGAGTGTATGTGTATATGTGTGTGTGTGTGTGTGAGTGTATGTGAATGTGTGGGTATGTGTGTTTGTAGTTGGTTATGTCAGCCGTCAATTATAACATACAACACAAATACTAATACATGGGTTAGAGAAGTCACAAGCAGCCTCGTGAGGGTCACTTGAACAATTGCTGCTGCTTGCTCTCCTTTCTAACTCCTTGTAAGTGTCATCAATATTATATTAATTCTTTCATTAAAATGACGTCTTTCCCTGTTATGCTTGCTAACAATAGACGCTTATATACAGCTTAGGAAGGACCTTTACCAATCAAATGACGTCTTTCCCTGTTATGCTTGCTAACAATAGACGCTTATATACAGCTTAGGAAGGACCTTTACCAATCAAATGACGTCTTTCCCTGTTATGCTTGCTAACAATAGACGCTTATATACAGCTTAGGAAGGACCTTTACCAATCAAATGACGTCTTTCCCTGTTATGCTTGCTAACAATAGACGCTTATATACAGCTTAGGAAGGACCTTTACCAATCAAATGACGTCTTTCCCTGTTATGCTTGCTAACAATAGATGCTTATATACAGCTTAGGAAGGACCTTTACCAATCAAATGACGTCTTTCCCTGTTATGCTTGCTAACAATAGACGCTTATATACAGCTTAGGAAGGACCTTTACCAATCAAATGACGTCTTTCCCTGTTATGCTTGCTAACAATAGACGCTTATATACAGCTTAGGAAGGACTTTTACCAATCAAATGACGTCTTTCCCTGTTATGCTTGCTAACAATAGACGCTTATATACAGCTTAGGAAGGACCTTTACCAATCAAATGACGTCTTTCCCTGTTATGCTTGCTAACAATAGACGCTTATATACAGCTTAGGAAGGACCTTTACCAATCAAAGGGGTCAACTTGCTGTCAATTAAGGGGAGATGGGTCGTTTTTCTGGCCCCCCTTCTTCCGCGTGTTTAGCCCTTTTAATTTTCAGATTTTATGACGTTCGCCCCATTGGTTTGTCGATTATAAAACCTTTCGTCCCATTTCTATATCAATATCAAGACCTTTCGTGCCATTATAGTGTCGATGTTTTCATGGCTAGCGAGAGCAAGCCTGTAATTTTAAGAGAAACCGGCCTTCGGCCGGGAAATTGTTCTATCGAAAATTGTACAAATTTATCTTGAAGGGGGATCTAGGGAGTGTTTTTTTAAGCTTGATGAAGGTCTAGGGAGGAAACTAAAAATATACTCCAAACAATAGCCACTGTCCCCTTAACCCTTTGACTCCCACAGATCCTTCCTACACTGAAGGTAATTGTATAATACAAGCCGGAATAAATGTACGAATTCGTCATAGCATGCTGAAAGGGTTAAAGGAAGATGGACTGTTTTTTCTGGCCCCCATCTCCCTCGTGTTTAATCCCATTGGTTTATAGATTTTTAGACGTTCGACTCATTAGTTTGGCGATATTAGGACTTTACACCCCATTGTTAGCAAGCATAACAGGGAAAGACGCCATTTTAATGAAAGGATTAATATAATTTTGATGTATTCATCTCATTAGTTGGCCAATTAAAACGGGCCATCTCCCCTTAAGCAATACAAAAATCAATCCTTCATCTTCTCTCAATATTCTCGGTGTCTCTTTATCTTTTGCTCTCTCTTGAAAGGACCATATTACCAGTATTGCTAAGGCAGCCTCCCAGAAGCTGGGTGTGCTCAACCGCCTCAAAGGGTTTTTACCCCTGCACAGCTTCTTGCTCTGTACAGGGGCACAGTGCGTCCTTGTATTGAGTATTGTTCACATGTGTGGGGAGGATCCTCTCACACTGCACTCCTAGACAAAGTTGAAAGGAGAGCCTTTCGTATCATTAACTCCTGCCCATTCACCAACGCTCTGCAACCTCGCTCTCTTCGCCGCAATGTTGCATCTCTCTCGCTATTCTATCGCTACTGCAATAATCAGTGTTCCTCAGAGCTCTCCCAGTGTATACCACCTCCTCTACGTTGGGTACGTAGTACCCGTCTTACAATACAATCCCACTCCTACTCTGTGCAACTTTCCAACTCAGGAGTGAAACAATACTCCCAATCCTTCTTCTATTGAACACCTGAGCTCTGGAACTCTCTCCCAGAATCAATCTATCCCTCTTCCTATGACTTAAATTGCTTCAAACTCCGTGTGTCCAGGCATTTTGGCTCGAATGTCCCTTGATATTGGCCCTGTCACTCTTTCAACTCGGGGGGAAGCACTCGCTACAGGCAATTCTGCCTTTGTCTCCCTCACTCACATAGAAAAAAAATCTATAAAATCTAAACAAGATAATTTATATGACCATCTTCCATATGTGTAACTAGACAAGTGTTCCTGATCGCTATATTTATAATTGATATGACCATCTTCCATATGTGTAACTAGAAAAGTGTTCCTGATCGCTATATTTATAATTTATATGACCATCTTCCATATGTGTAACTAGACAAGTGTTCCTAATCGCTATATTTATAATTGCATAACAATTATATTTCTAGGCCACGCAAATGAGTTCGGAATATAATACAAAATTTACCCATGCATTTTGTTGTCAATAATAAGACCTTTCGTGCCATTTAGATGTCGATTTTTTTCCTGACAAGCAATAGCGAGCCTGTAAGTTATGAGTTAGCAGCCTTCGGGCGGGACATTAAAATCTACCGAAAAATGTAGAAATGTACACATCCTGGGGATGTGTTTTAAACTTGATGGAGGTCTAGGGATATATATATATATAACCCCTTCCCCCTTAAGGCTATCTCAAGCAAACCTCCAAGTCTGACAAATTCCTCTTAAATCGAATATAATTGCTTGGAGGTAGGTAGACTAAAATACAAGTTGGTGTCGTCTGATTGAAAAGCTTTAACCCTTTCAATGGCTAAATTAACAAACCCTTCAACGCATCACCTTATCCTTAGTTTACTTTATTTATTTATATATATATTTATTTATTTATATATTTATTTATTATTTTTTGTTTGTGTATATTAATTTTCCACCTCGGGACTGTAGGCTATGCCCCCTTCTGTACGATGACGTCTGTTTAGTCTTTGATTCTGGATAAAATTGCACGATTTTATGCAGCTTAAGAAGGACCTATATTAATCAGAGAGTTTATTGAGATCATATTTACCCGTAGAGGCAATTTATATGCTACAGAAAATGATATAATGGTAACAGGAATATGATGTAAAATACGTCATCGTGCTGAAGGAGTTAAGGGAGGATGGGCGTATTTATTTGATCATTTATGTATCTTTTAATTAGTTTATTAGTTTCCTCCCTAGACCTCCAAACTTTAAAAACACATCCATTAGATCAGCCTTCTATATTAATTTGTGCATTTTTCGGTTGAAAAATTTCCCGCCCGAAGGCCGGTTCTTCCAAAATTACAGGCTCACTATCGTTTGCCAGGGGAAAAAAATCGACACCTAAATAGCACGAAAAGTCTAAATATAGACAACGAAATGGGACGAAAGGTCTTAAAATCAACAAACTAATTAGCCGAACGTCGTGAAATCTGAAAACTAATGGGGCTAAACACGAGGAAGAAGGGGTTCGATAAAAACGGGCCATATGCCCTTAAAGGTTCCTGGTATATACTGTATTGTAAGGTACCGGTAGTTATAACTTAAAGGTTCCTGGTATATACTGTATTGTAAGGTACCGGTAGTTATAACTTAAAGGTTCCTGGTATATACTGTATTGTAAGGTACCGGTAGTTATAACTTAAAGGTTCCTGGTATATACTGTATTGTAAGGTACCGGTAGTTATAACTTAAAGGTTCCTGGTATATACTGTATTGTAAGGTACCGGTAGTTATAACTTAAAGGTTCCTGGTATATACTGTATTGTAAGGTACCGGTAGTTATAACTTAAAGGTTCCTGGTATATACTGTATTGTAAGGTACCGGTAGTTATAACTTAAAGGTTCCTGGTATATACTGTATTGTAAGGTACCGGTAGTTATAACTTAAAGGTTCCTGGTATATACTGTATTGTAAGGTACCGGTAGTTATAACTTAAAGGTTCCTGGTATATACTGTATTGTAAGGTACCGGTAGTTATAACTTAAAGGTTCCTGGTATATACTGTATTGTAAGGTACCGGTAGTTATAACTTAAAGGTTCCTGGTATATACTGTATTGTAAGGTACCGGTAGTTATAACTTAAAGGTTCCTGGTATATACTGTATTGTAAGGTACCGGTAGTTATAACTTAAAGGTTCCTGGTATATACTGTATTGTAAGGTACCGGTAGTTATAACTTAAAGGTTCCTGGTATATACTGTATTGTAAGGTACCGGTAGTTATAACTTAAAGGTTCCTGGTATATACTGTATTGTAAGGTACCGGTAGTTATAACTTAAAGGTTCCTGGTATATACTGTATTGTAAGGTACCGGTAGTTATAACTTAAAGGTTCCTGGTATATACTGTATTGTAAGGTACCGGTAGTTATAACTTAAAGGTTCCTGGTATATACTGTATTGTAAGGTACCGGTAGTTATAACTTTGGTTATAACTCCTACAGAACCCCGGACATGATGGACAATATACGGCATCGGGCTCAAGGAGTTATAAGGGGAGATGGCCCGGTAGTCTGGTACCCTTTCTTCCTCATGTTTAGCCCCATTAGTTTTCAGATTTCATGACGTTTGGCCCATTAGCTTGTGATTTTAAGATCTTTCACTACATGCCTTTGTAAATATTAAGACCTTTCGTGCTATTTAGGTGTCGATTTTTTTCCTGGCAAACGATAGTGAGCCTGTTACTTTGGAAGAACCGGCCTTTGGCCGGGAAATTTTTCTAATGAAAAATTACAAATTTATCTAGAAGGGTGATCTAATGGATGTTTTTTTCAGTTTAATGGAGGTCTAGGGAGGAAAAACAAGAATATATGAAATGATCGACCTACTGTAAAAGTGAAGCCTTCCCCCTTACAGGTTCCTGGTATAGCAAGGAAGGTTCTGAGGCAGTTCACGCATACGGAACCACGGACATTATTTGTATAACATTCTGGCAACTATGAGACGATTTTAATCAAGTTTGAAAGGGTGTCTACCCATTAAAAGGTTGCAGACTATCTCAATTAATCCTCTCAGCTACCATATATTATGCCTTTCATTAGTTTCATGAAATAGTCTATATGTAGTTGAAATCAAATAAAAAGACGCCACCGGTACGGAAAGGGTTAAACCTCCTACTAGTATGCACAAATATCCAAACAAAGCCCCAGCCTAAAGCCGGTATCACACGAGAGCTTTTATAGTCAACATTCGATGATCAACATTTTCTGGCAACATTTCTGGGATATTTTGCACTGGTACCGGAAACTAGACTGACGATAGATGACTTTAGGCAACATATATATTTGTTATATTTACCTCCTAAGCTGCCAGACCAGTGTTGAGGATAACTGTTTAATGAAAAGGCGCTTGTGTGATACCGACTTAAGGGTCTATCTCAAGGAAATGGTTGGCTCGGATGTTTCGGCTTAAATCTCAAGCCAAGCTGTAAAATGGTTAGCAGGAGTTGTGTGTGAAGGCTTCCAGCCACATAAACAGGAAATTGTATATATACTTAAGGGGGTTACCTGCTCTTTTCCTCTCTTTCTCTGGATTGTAACCATTCGGTCCCATTCAGTCGACTGTTTTAAGACGTTTATCCCCATCCAGGTGTCGATTTCTACCTGGCGAGCGATAGCAAGCCAACATTGTATGGAGAAATCCGGCTTCGACGGAGACATTTTTCTATCGAAAAATTTACAAATTTTGCCTGCTGTCAAACACATTTTTTAAAATATGCTGGTTCGCTTCCGCTCGCCAGGATAAAATCGACGCCTGGATGGGGATAAAGGTTTTAAAACAGTAGGCTGAATGGATACAACCCAGAGAGAGAGTTAAACAAATAACGAGTTGGGCCCCCTTATCCCTTTACGGACGGGGACATTTGTAACTTTTACTACCTGCCAGGCGGGCAGATTTACCCTAAACGAGCATCATTCCATGCTCTTTTTCATGCATAAACAAGAGCCAGAGCGTAATACAATTATGTATCCGTGAAAGGGCGATAATAGAGCTTTACAATGACACCTGAATCATCCTTGTACGACAACGGGTTCGCTTGCAATGATGTTGCAACGCGAGTACAAAAACCCTAAAATACGGGAATTTTCCCGAGATTCTACCCTGTCTAGCGAGGCGAGGGATGTGTAGGTATGTGTTATACACGCCAGTAACCTTGCTAGGCTCGGGCCAAGCGGTCAGAGCCCGCCTGCGGTCCTCCCACCCCGTGGACTCTCTCTCAGAGCCGATAATGTGCTCAAAATCCCTTGCGACTTAAATCGGGACCCGCTGTTTAGGCCTTGGTTCTCTAACCCGACTTAAGTCGAGAGCCGCTGCTTGAGGGTTAATGATCAGTAATATCCATTTTACGTTTTTGTTATAACATGTTAGTAGACATGTAGGCTATGCGAATTATTTGGTCAAGACTATTAAGTACTTAGTCTATCTATCTATCTATTATTTGACGCCGTGATCCCCAAAGGGGATCGAACGAAACGCCCCCATGCACCTCTGTCCCCAGTCAGTCGACACCCCTCCTCCCAACCAGCACTGCCTTCATCCATATACATCTTCACTCCATCCTTCCACCTCTCTTTTGGTTTACCTCTCCCTCTCTGTCCTTCCACCTCGCTCTCGTACACCCTCTTAGTCATTCTCTCGCTTCCGATACGTTCCATGTGGCCGAACCATCTGAAGGTGTTCCTTTTCACACTTTCCAGCACATCTACCTCCACACCACACCTCCTTCTTACTTCCTCATTTGTCTGTCTATCCCTCCATGTAACTCCGCACACACTTCTCAAGTAACTCATTTCCACCCCTCTCACTCTTGGTCTGATTTTCTCCACCAACGTCCACGCTTCGCTTCCGTAAGTCAGTGTTGGGATTACCACACTGGCATGCAAGGACTTCTTCACTTCCATACTGACCACCCTATTTCTTGTTACTGCTTTCAGCGTTCCTACAACCCTCTTCCCCTGTTTTACTCTCTCCCGCACTTCTTTATCCATACTCCCATCTTTACTCAGCACACTGCTCAGATACTTAAATGAGCTGACAATCTCCATAGCCTGACTGTTCAACTTTACCTCACACTTTGTGGCTTCACCCCTTTCGAAAACCATAACCTTGCTCTTCCCCGCATTTACCATCGGATTTCGGTTTTCGCACACTGTTCCAAACATATTTACCAGACCCTGCAACTCCCATTCATTATCGCTCATCAGAACTGTATCATCAGCAAACAGCAGTACAGGCAACTTCCACTCATTTCCCTCCCTTATCAGCGATATACCAACATCCACTGTTCTTCCTTGTATTTCTTTCATAAATCCATCCATATATACAGTAAACAACCACAGGGACATCACACACCCCTGTTTCAACCCAACATTCAGATCAAAGAACTTTCTCTGCTAATTCTCGACACATACTGCCGCCTTTGCGCCATCATACATGCTCTTCACTGCTTTCAGCAACTTGCCATCTACTCCGTATATTCTCTGTATATTTCGTTAGTTTGGTTATTTGGTATTTAGCTGTTCGGTTTATGGTTGCTTAGGAGTGTAGCCGCTTTGGTTAGAAGCCACTTGGACTGTGCTAGTCAAACATAAAACACTGCACTGCAATATTGGTGTGAAGGCTATGGTAAATAAAGTGTGTGTAATAATCTACACTATTACTGGTACAATGGTCGTGGTAAACCCATCTAATACAAGGATAGAATGGTACCACTATCAATATACTCAATGATCTTATATATCTTTGTCGTACCCTGTGTTATACCCTTGTTATATTGGAGTACGCCGGACGCAAATTTCCCAATACTATACATAATTTGTAGCAATATAACAGGTAAGAAATAACACACATATATCTCTATCTATCTATATATATATATATATATACATTAGTTAGGAGCTTATTGCGTGGAAAGCACAGTCGAATAAGGAAAAGCAGGACCAGGGTTATGACGAACATCTTTATTGTTGCAATGTTTCGGCACAGTCAAATACCATCATCAGGCTAGAATAAACAAAATAATATACCTTTATATTACATAGTTATAGTTACTAAAATTATACATGCCTTTCATAGAAAATTACAGACATCGAAGTGAAATTTGTGAGTAAACTAATAAATTCAAAGTTCAAATTTAACGTTAAATCATATAAGTTAATAGACGCATTAGATTATCGCGAAATTTAAAGACAATGATTATGACCTAAATGAGAATCTTACGCAAATACACTATACAAAATTATAAATATATCCTAAATATATAAAATAGTACAAACCTCAAATAGCAGTTAGAAACAAAGGAGTGGCATCGAGGACTCGTTTTCGCCGATGGTCGGGCGCTCAACTGCCTGGATAATGCTCACTATTATCAACAGGTCAGTGTCAGTCCTACCACTAGTTAAAATTGAAAAATGGTCTCTATTTGTAGGGTGATCTAATGCATGTGAGTGGTCCCGAATAGCTGAGTGAAGTGGCTAAGATAAAAATCGGTCTGTTGGAACAGACTTGCCAAGATGTTCATAAATTCTAGTTTTCAAATGTCTCTTCGTTATTCCTATATATGTAGCCTTACAGCTAGCACACGTATATTGGTAAACAATAGAAGAGGACAATTCAACTGGAATTCTATCCTCTTCTATTGTTTACCAATATACGTGTGCTAGCTGTAAGGCTATATATATATATAGTCCGTCAAATCCGAAATCCTTTGTATCGAGGTCCGTTAAACCCCGAGGGTCGAGTATATATATATATATATATATATATATATATATATATATATATATATATATAGATAGATAGATAGATAGATAGATAGATAGATAGATAGATCCTTTCTCGTGATATGAGAAGGGATAGGTATGTCCAAGGTCTATGTACAGTACATAGACCTTGGGTATGTCAGTGAGGGAGGAGGGACCCGTGGAGGGGATGACACTGGTTGAGGGTAACGGAGAATATGTCCTGCAGCAAGTGGTGTGTGTGTGTGCGTGTGATCGAGCAAGAAGGAGTGATTGTGTGTTAAAGAGTGAGTGAGAGTGCATGTATGTGAGTGTGTGAACGTGTGTGCGTGGATGTTCTAATACAGTTAACATGTGCTATAGTAATGTGTAAACTAGAAACTCTTGTCACTCCAAGTAAACGAGGAGTGAGGACATTACCTGATACACTTTCTCCAGATAGTATCAGCTTCACTTTGATTCCAAAGGTACAGGTAGGCCTACAGAAGATATATAGACATACACCTGTCTCTCACGGACCTATGTGTCTTCACATCACAAAGTATACTTAAAAGTCATAATAAATATAAACTCATGAACAATCTATATTGAACCCAAACCAGATAACACCGTGTAGTATATCGATTGTAATATAAACTCATGAACAATCTATATTGAACCCAAACCAGATAACACCGTGTAGTATATCGATTGTAATATACACTCATGAACAATCTATATTGAACCCAAACCAGATAACACCGTGTAGTATATCGATTGTAATATAAACTCATGAACAATCTATATTGAACCCAAACCAGATAACACCGTGTAGTATATCGATTGTAATATAAACTCATGAACAATCTATATTGAACCCAAACCAGATAACACCGTGTAGTATATCGATTGTAATATACACTCATGAACAATCTATATTGAACCCAAACCAGATAACACCGTGTAGTATATCGATTGTAATATTAACTCATGAACAATCTATATTGAACCCTCAGGAACAATCTATATTGAACCCAAACCAGATAACACCGTGTAGTATATCGATTGTAATATACACTCATGAACAATCTATATTGAACCCAAACCAGATAACACCGTGTAGTATATCGATTGTAATATTAACTCATGAACAATCTATATTGAACCCAAACCAGATAACACTGTGTAGTATATCGATTGTAATATACACTCATGAACAATCTATATTGAACCCAAACCAGATAACACTGTGTGGTCTATCAGAGTGAGAACTGAGCGATCTCTGCCATACCCATAGCTTACTCTGACTGTTCCTTTTACTTATATATTTTCTAGATCTCAAGTGACGGCGTCTCTTGCGTGGATTGACCTCCTAATCTACCAAGATTGGAAGCCAAAGCGTCACATCTTTCCTTTGCCCCTCAACTTTCTCTTCATAATTGCTGAGGGGCACAGGGCCCTGGGTAGGGCTTTGGTTTCCGGGGCGTTTCCGCACCCTCCTCAGCTCCCTGCCGTGGAGTGGCTTCGGTCACCCAGGCTTTATTGTGGTCGGCGGGGAGGGTTCTGTGGGGGCGCTCGGTTGTGGCCTTGGCCTTGCTCGGGGCCTTGGGGCTGTTCGGCCAGGCAGCTTGGGGAAAAACAACAACAACAACAACAACACCGTGTAGTATATCGATTGTAATATAAACTCATGAACAATCTATATTGAACCCAAACCAGATAACACCGTGTAGTATATCGATTGTAATATTGAAACTAGATCTTAGGTAAATAATAGACAGCCAATCGTAACCCAAAACAACTTTTATTCACAATCCGTTCCCGTACAAATGAACACTTTCTTTTTATGACTAAAATAATTGTAATTCCAGCCTCACACAGTCTTATAATTAGCCAACTCCTCCACTCTAATGAAATAGTCTGAACAAGTATGAATAACTCCTATAGATAGCACAGTACTCTATTTTGGATATTAATTACTCCCATTAAAGACTGCCTAAATCAACGTTATTCAAACATATAGGTAGAGATTGCAGTCCAATCCTACTAACCTTTCGGCAAGATCAATTAGACAAGCATTAATGTATACCTTTCTTTTCTGTATGGGCACCACTAATAATACCTAACACAATTACTCATTAAAGTAGTCTAACTCATTCCCACAAGAAATATATATATATATATATATATATATATATACTGAATATATTATATATATATATATATATATATATATATATACCGGTATATATATATATATATATATATATATATATATTGTATATATATATAATATATATACTGTATATATATATATATATATATATATATATATATATATATATATATATATATATATATATATATATATATATATATATATATATATATATACAGTATATATATATATATATATATATATATATATATATATATATATATATTGTAATACGCATATTTAGTATTATGCATATATCGCAATGTGCCAAACATCTCTCCTAATTTCAGTGTAATGCCTTTCTATAAAGTTATATTAGACAATATTACTTTACGAAAAAGCAAGGAAGCCTACTTCATACGAACACTCAAACCACTACTTAATAAAGACCTTTAAATATATCCGGCTGGATGGGACTCGTTAGCCTTGGTCGGCAACCCATCAAGGGGAGATAACTTACATAAACCGGGTGGATGGGACTCGTCAGCCTTGTTCGGCAGCCCATCTAAGGGAGACAACCTTACATAAATCAGCAGTTTTTTTTTCGAATTAGCCCTCTATGGGTTCATTTTCTATTTATTTATTTACCACAAGAATTTTACCTCTAATTATTCATGATATATATATATACAGTATATATATCAAATCTGTGACTCAGATTCTGAAGAGTATTGAGGCGGTACAAGATAGTTTTTTAGTTCAATTCATAGACTCTCCGACTAGAGGTAATAATATCCTCGATTTAGTTATCAGTAATAATTAAGATATGAAAAATAATGTAGAGATAGGGGACCAACTAGAAAATAGCGATCATAAATCTATATATTTTAATATAGCCTACTGTACAATGGACAGGAATTGCTAAAGATAATACGACACTTATCCCAGATTTCAGGAAAACCGATTATAGAAGGCTAAGAAGAGCCTTAATATGGGTGGACTCTATGATTAAACAATTAAGTGGATCTAGGTGTAACAATGAACGCACTCCCTCATCTCTGGGGGAGGCACTCGCTACAGGCAGTTCTGCCTTTTGCCTCCCTCAATCACATAGAACAAAAATAAATATTGCGTCACTCCACAATGCTCGAAATAAATATTTCCCAAAAAGAAGATTTAGATCGACACAGAACCAACCAAAGTGGATGAATAATATACTAATAGAAAGAAAGGAATATATATAAAAATTTAAAAAGGCTAAAATCACCTACCTATTTACTATCAGACTCCGCCAAGACAGGTAAAAAAGGAAATTAGGAAAGCAAAAAGAAATTATGAAATCAAGATAGCCAACGACTAAAAAAATAACCCTAAAGTTTTTTTGTTTTCTTATTTTTTTTTGTTTTTGTCTACCGGTATGTGAGTGAGGGAGACAAAAGGCAGAACTGTCTGTGTCAAGTGCCTCCCCCAGAGTTGAAAGAGTGACAGGCCAAAATCAAGGGACGTTCGAGCAAAATGCCTGGACACACGGAGTTTGAAGCAACTTAAGTCATAGGAAGAGGGAAAGATTGATTCTGGGAGAGAGTTCCAGAGCTCAGCAGTTGAATAGAAGAAAGACAGAGAATAACATTTCACTCTTGGGTTGGAGAGTTGCACAGAGTAGGGGTGAGATTGTGTTGCAAGACGGGTACTACGTACCCTACGTAGAGGAGGTGGTATACACTGGGAAAGCTCTGAGGAACATTGATTATTATAATAGCGAGGGAGGTGCAACATTGCGGCAAAGAGAGAGAGAGATTGCAGAGAGTTGGTGAGTGGACAGGAGTTAATGATACGAAAGGCTTTCCTTTCTACTTTGTCTAGGAGTGCGGTGTGAGAGGATCCTTCCCACACATGTGAACAATACTCAATACAAGGACACACTGTGCCCCGGTACAAAACAAGAAGCTGTGCATGGGTAAAGAACCCCTTGAGGCGGTTGAGCACACCCAGCTTCTGGGAGGCTGCCTTAGCAAGACTGGTAATATGGTCCTTCCAAGTAAGAACACAAGAAAAAGAGACAGAGAATATTGAGAGAAGATGAAGGATTGATTTTTGTATTGTTGAAGCGTAAGGGATAGTCCTCTGGGAGTTCTGAACGGATAGTAAGATGAAGAGATTGGGTTTTGGAAGCATTAAAGGTAACAAGGTTTTCTCTGCCCCAATTGGAAATAGTAGTTAGATCAGAAGATAAGAGTTCTATGGCTTCAATATGTTTACTTGTGAGGGACTCCTGGCTGGGGCGTTCAGGAAAACTAATTGAGTAGTGCAAGGTAGAGTCGTCTGCGTATGAATGAATGGGACTGGAGGTACAGTTGAGAATATCATTTATAAATATTAGAAAGAGAATGGGAGATAGGACAGAGCCTCAGGAACACCGGATTTGATAGGATGAGGAAGTGAGCGATGACCGTCCACAACTGCAGCTATGGAATGGCCGGAAAGGAAATTAGAGACAAAGGCACGCACAGATGAAGGGATAGAAACCGAAGGAGGGTAGTTTATAAATTAAAGATTTGTGCCAGACTCTATCGAAGGCCTTCGATATGTCTAGTGCAATAGAAAAGGTCTCACCGAAGTCCCGAAAGGACCAACTATATAAATCTAAAGTTAGAGATGTAATAGGTCCCCTTAAAACTTCGATAGGAGAAATGACAGAAAATTATTTAGAAATGTGCGGTACATTATATAGACAATTTCTTTCCTTTTTTACTAATAACAATTTGGCACAGTTTCCAGAAGTCCGTAAGGTATATAACGATAGTATAGAAAATATGTTAAGTATGGTTACTATAAGTAGAAATGATGTGCTTAAGGAAATTGACAGACTGAAACCTCAGAAATCGCCTGGTCCTGATGAGGTATATGCTAGAGTATTGACAGAATGCAGAGATGAGTTAAGTTACCCATTAACATTTCTATTTAAGTTAATTAAATTAAATTAACAAGTCATTAGAAACAATCTTAGTTCCAGAAGCTTGGAAGCTTTCAAATGTAGTTCAGATCTTCAAAAAAGGTGATAAATCAATAGCATCCAAGTACCATCCCATTAGTCTCACACCAATCATAGGAAAGCTACTAGAGTCAATTATTGCTAGGCAAATTAGAAACCACTTAGAAACATTTAACTTGATCAATTCTTCTCACCATGGATTCACTCAGGGACGGTCTTGCCTTCCTAATTTGCTTAGCTTTTTCTCAGAGGTGTATGAAGTAGTGGATAATGACAAGTCATATGATATTATATATTTAGATTTCAGTAAAGCTTTCGACAGAGTTCCGCATGAGACAGGTTGAGGCGCATGGAATAGGTGGATCGTTGTAGGGATGGATTAGGTCATGGCTAATTCATAGGAAGCAGAGAGTCAGCATAAATGGTCCTAAGTCAGAATGGGGATCAGTCAAAAGTGGTGTCCCCCAGGGATCTGTATTGGGTCCTCTGTTGTTTGTTATATACATAAATGACCTCGATTTAGGTAAACTAGTAGGATAAGTAAATTCGCAGACGATACCAAAATGGGGAGAACAATAGATTCAGATAGCGATATAGAGTGTCTCCAAAGGGATCTAGATACCTTACACGAATGGTCAGTAAATTGGCAGATGAATTTTAATATTGACAAATGCAAGGTATTAAAGATAGGGAAGATGAATACAATCATAAGATATAAACTTGCTAATATGGAATTAGAAAACTAAGACTGTGAGAATGATCTGCGCGTGTTTGTTAGCAATGATTTGAAACCTAGAAAAAACGTTCGTAACAAGGCAAACAGGATTCTCGGGTTCATCTCTATGAGTGCGAGTAACAGAACTTCTGATGTTATTTTCAAACTTTACTTGTCATTAGTGTGACCCCATATGGATTATGCTGTTAAATGTTGGTGTCCTTATTACAGAATGGACATAGATTCCTTGGAGAGAGTACAACGTAGAATTACAAAAAACATCCATAATATTATAAATCTTCCATATGAAGAAAGGTTAAAGAAAGGCTTACATTAGTTAGAGAGACGCAGAGTTAGAGGGGATATGATAGAGGTGGTCAAGTGGGTTAGTGGGATTAATAAAGGGGACATGAAAAATGTACTCAAGCTCAGTGATAGCGAAAGAACTCGAACAAATTGTTTCAAATTAGATAAATTTAATTTCAGAAAAGATATAGGCAAATATTTGTTTGGTAACAGAGTTGTAGATAGGTGGAATAGGCTACCAAATGCTATAGTGGGATCAAGAATGATAGAGAGCTTTAAGACAAAATTAGATAGGCATATATATGGATGAGATGGGTTGGGTGTGAGGGGGATCTGCCGGGTTTGGGCCAATCGGCATTCTACAGACCCCCGTTTTCTGATCTCTGACCGTTTTGGTGAGGTTGGTCCTCATGGTATTAGTGAGCTGGGCCTATAATTAGGCCTTGTAATTGGGGTTGGGTGTGAGAGGTAATCTGCCTTGTGTGGGCCAATCCGCTTTCTGCAGACTCCCATTTTCTTATGTTCTTATGTTCTTATATATTCAATCTAGCATCATTTTCTTGCATCTAGTGACATGAAGTCTAGTGATATTTTAGGAATATTAGCGATAGTAATCGACATTAGAGAGATCATGGTATTATTCTAGCGATTGTTGCCAATATTTTACTATCTAGCTACATTGTAGCAACTTTTGATAACGGATCTAGCAGTATTTTGTTTTTTGTTTTGGTAACTTTGGGACCGAACTGGTTATTTTTATTTTTTATTTAGGAGATTAATTATCAACTGTCCGAGGGTGTGGGTGGGTACAATTGTCAAGGGTGGAGATAAATCTGGTACCATACATAAAATATAAGCTAAGTAGCAAGGATTGTCAAGGGTGGAGATAAATCTGGTACCATACATAAAATATAAGCTAAGTAGCAAGGATTGGAGCTGGAATGAGTGTAGCATTAGTAAATATGTAGAACAAATGCAGGCTACCAATTGTGAACTGGTTATAATTTCGGTTCTTTTTTCAAGAGTGTCCGTTGATGACGTCATATCTTATGTAAATTTACTTGCTATTTTAGGGTAAAAATTATAACAAAAAACACATGTGTATTATTTGTCAAATTAACATGCTTTGCATGGTAGACCGAATATGAGGTGGAAGGATGGAGTGAGGAAGTACATGAACGAGGGCGGTGCTGGTTGGGGGGAGGGGCGTCGAATGACTGGGGACAGAGGTGCATGGGGGCGGTTCGTTCGTGGCCACCCCTTCGGGGATCACGGCGTCAGGCAATAGATAGATAGATAGATAGATAAAACATGCTTTGAAGAGTGACAAAAACAGGAAGTTATTTTTTAGCGAGTTATGCTCTTTAAAGCCTAGTGCACAACAAAAACAACCAAACTAAGCCATTCCACTGTCACCACTACTGTCTGTCTTCTGTTCCACCCCCTGTACCTTACCTCTGTCCAAATCCTGGGACAGAGCCAACTACTCTTCATCAGTTTCTTCTTCTTGACAAGGGAGGGAGATTGGAGGGTAGAGGGTAGAGGGAGGGTAGGGGGGTGGAGAGGTAGAGAGCATCTTGGACAACATTCCAGGGTGAACCTCGGTCAAGTTCACCAGCGGTCAGGTTTACTTTACACGTTACTTTGCGCTCAATCTCCAACTCAGCTTTACGAGTATTTTTGCACTTAGTTTGCACATAATTTTGCACTGTATGTCACACTCAGCATTGCACTTAATTTTGCACTTAATCTCGTACTCAGCATTACTATTCATTTTGCACTTAATCTCGTACTCAGCATTACTATTCATTTTGCACTTAATCTCGTACTCAGCATTACTATTCATTTTGCACTTAATCTCGTACTCAGCATTACTATTCATTTTGCACTTAATCTCGTACTCAGCATTACTATTCATTTTGCACTTAATCTCGTACTCAGCATTACTATTCATTTTGCACTTAATCTCGTACTCAGCATTACTATTCATTTTGCACTTAATCTCGTATTCAGCATTACTATTCATTTTGCACTTAATCTCGTACTCAGCATTACTATTCATTTTGCACTTAATCTCGTACTCAGCATTACTATTCATTTTGCACTCAATCTTGCACTCAGCATTGTACTTAATTTTGCACTCAATCTCGCATTTAGCCTTGCACACAAATTACATTCAGTACACTTAACCCTATATGTTACAGGGAATCTGTGTAACCAGTGATTATACGAAATCCCTAGTGAATTCCTGAAATAAGATAATGAAAATACTTGTAATTTTAAGTACTTTCTATTTCAAGCTGCATTTTATTATATGTTGCAAATCTTAGAATATGTTCAACATGAGCATACATAATTATATACATACATACATCAATTATATACATACATACATCAATTATATACATACATACCGGTACATCAATTCAAAGACCGAGCGCTCCACATGTAACGCAGTTCCAGTCTCATGTCCTAATGGTGGTGCTCCAGGCAGCCCTGTTCAGAGCTGCCTGACTTGTCAGGTTTCTTATTTCAAGATCAGACCATACGACCGTCTGATCCCACATTGTTCTTGGTCTACCCCTGCAGTTCTCTCCACGTTCACAGACTTTCATCTTTTCACCCAACTTAGTTCATCCATCCTCTCCACATGCCCAAACCATCCAAGCCTGCTTGTACACATCTCATCACTGATACTCCTGATAGCTAACCGTATCCTCAGTCCTTAAGTAGATATCCTATCTTCAGTTTGGCCCCACACATCTAAATCATCATTCTCTTCTTGTTACGCTCCATTCTGTTGATATCATCCACTTTGACAGGCCACGTTTTTTAAGCATAAGTCAGTGCGCTTCTAATACCATACATGAAGTACATGAAGCGTACACCTTTCCCTTCAATGGGAGAGGGATTCTTCTCATTGTTATTAATGGCAGCAGTTCTCTAAACTTTCCCTAGCCACATCTAATTCTGGCAGTAGTGGCGGCCTCGGGCTCACCACCAGCGGGGATGGTATCTCCCAAGTAGCAAAACTTGTCCACCACCTCCAGTGACTCACTCATTGCCAAAGTTCACACTCTCGACCGAGTCATGCAACACAAGCTCTCCTATGCATACTATACTGGGCCCAAATTTGGCAAATGAGTTTCAATGCGGATAAATGTAAAGTACTACATATCGGATACCTAAATGAGAAAGCAAACTATTCGATGAATGGCACTCAGCTTAAGAATGTAAACAGAGAAACCGATCTGGGAGTAACAATATCGAGTAACCTAAAACCGAGTCAACAATGTTCAGAAGTTGTTAAGAAGGCAAACAAAATAATTGGCTTTATAGGCAGGTCATTTGAGCATAAATCCAAAGACGTTATCCTAACCCTTTACAATTCCTTAGTCCGCCCTCTTCTGGAATACAGCGTTCAATGCTGGTGCCCTTATTACCAAAAAGACATAAACAAGCTAGAACGAGTTCAACATAGAATTACCAAAATTATACCTAGCCTAAAGAACAAACCATACGAAGAGCGTCTTAGAGAATTAAATCTATTTCCTTTAACCCAGCGCAGATTAAGAGGTGACTTAATTCAAGTGTTCAAAATCATCAAAGGCATCGACAATATGAACTGTAGTAAGTACTTCACTATCAACCAATCTAATTACACGCGGGGAAACGGTTGCAAAATTATTGGTAAATCTTTTAACTCACACGAATCTAAGAATTTCTTCTTCAATCGAGTTGTCAACTTGTGGAATGGGCTTCCCCGAGACGTTATAGACTGCAGCACCGTTGATTCATTTAAACTACGCCTAGACAAATATCTCGCATCAAACCCGCGACTGACTGCGTTTGTAAATGAATAACTTTATTTTTATCCTCCCCTCAGTTACTAACCCCTCTGTCCCCTACTAACTTCCTAGTCCTGCCACGGACATTAGTTCCAGGGCAGTAGTTCCCTTTCCAATGTTCCCTTACCCACTCTAAACCACTGTTTGGACACTTGATCCTCAGTGTTTTGGAGGACAAGCAGCCTAGAAGGGTCACTAGATATGTTGTTGCTTGATTTCCTTTGTACTCCTTTGTACTATACATACAAAATTCTCAACTTCGTTCAATGTAAACAATCTAGGTAAATTAAGTATCAATATCAACTTCATTAATCATGCTAAATAGTTTGAAAATATGTTTGTCTTTCTATATTCTATATTATTTTGCTAAAAAAAACATGCATACTAAACCCTTCCTAGAATTAGGCTAATAAAAACGCCTTCCCAAACTTCCTTCAAACTAAAAAGAATACCTACCCAGACCCCCTTTAAGCTAAATTTGTACAATATTTTTATAGAAAAATTTCCAGGCCAAAGACCAATTTCTTCTAAATAACAGGCTCGCTGTTGCTTGCCCAGACAATAAACTAGACACCTGAATAGGGTGAAGCGTCATATTATCGCTAAACAAAAGAGATGAAGCGTCATAAAATGTTCAAACTGCTGGAGAGAAACAGTGGAGGTCCAAAAAGATCCCCCTGGGACCAAATAGGGTTAATGATTACATCATTACAGAGATTCCTATAACAGTTAACAGACAATACTATACCCTGTTCCAAGTAAGTAGGACAACACTCTTGAATATTAACCTATATAACTCACAAACCACTAGAGTAATCCAGCTAATATTTCTACTATTTGGGAAGGGTCAGACAGGGAGTAGGTGTGGAAATTGACTCTAGACCCTTCCCGAGTTACATAGGTTAGGGTTGACGATCGGTGGCCTAGCTGTTTGGAAGAGGGTATAATTATATAACACAGAAGTAAACCAAGATCCTCGCTGACCAGTTACCAAGGTGGAGGGCTGGCTCACCTTCTCTTACAGTACACGACCAGTTACCAAGGTGGAGGGCTGGCTCACCTTCTCTTACAGTACACGACCAGTTACCAAGGTGGAGGGCTGGCTCACCTTCTCTTACAGTACACGACCAGTTACCAAGGTGGAGGGCTGGCTCACCTTCTCTTACAGTACACGACCAGTTACCAAGGTGGAGGGCTGGCTCACCTTCTCTTACAGTACACGACCCGCTCATTAACGCCAGAATGCCAGATCTCCTTCTCCCTCATGTTTAGCCCCAGTAGTTTTCAGATTGTAATTAAGATATTTGCCCCATTAGTTTGAAGATTTTAAGATGTTTTACCCCATTTAGTTTGTCAATAGTAAGACCTTTCGTGCTATGTAGATGTAATTTTTTTTTTTCCTAGGGAACGATAGTGAGCCTGTAATATTGGAAGAACCGGCCTTTGGCCGGGACACTCTTCTACCCAAAACATTACAAATTAATCTAGAAGGAGAATCTAATGGATTTCTTTTTAAGTTTGATATAGGTATAGGGAGAAAAGTACAAACATAATAAATAAATGGAAAAAAACAAATCGACCAAAAAGTGGACTCTTTCACTGCCGGTTACCTTCTTTTCATTAAGTTCTGACAACAATTAGATTATTTAATTAAGCTTAGGAAGGACCTTTAACCATTAACCCCTTCAACACGATGCCGTAATTGTCATCATATTCTGGTTACCATTAGACGATTTTCTTTGGCTTATAATCTACCTCTAGGACTCAGAGGGGTATAAACGATCTCCATAAACCCTCTGAATAACATAGGTCCCTTTTAAGCAGCATAAAATTGTCTATTTTTAACCAGAATTTAAGGTAAAAATGCGTCCTGGAGACTCCAGTTTTTTGTTTGGCTCTGGTCAAAATTTCAAGTTTTTGTTCTCTCTGTAAACTGCTTCTTTCAACATATGAGAATAGCATAGGAAGGAACAAAAACACATATTGCATCCATAACCCCCAGGGGCGGGGGTTCGCCCAGGACCCCCCCAAAACTGAATAAAATTCAGTCAATCACAAAAAAAAAAAAATTGTGTCTGTAGTCTAAAGGGCTTCTGTAAGCAATAGAAATTATCATATGAGGGCATAAACACCCTTATTACATCCCTAAGGTACCCCTTTTGGGGTGCCCAATATCAAGGATTTCGGTCAAATTCGAATGAATATGTACTCTAAAACGTGGGTGAAAAATAAATTTTAAATTAGTTAGCCATCAAAGGTCATTTTCTATAGGTAGCACTCCCCATAGAAAACATTTATGTAGGAGGGGTAACAAAACTAGACCACCAGAATGGATTTACACTTCTCTGAAAGTTACAAATTAAATTGCTAGTAATTACTTTTTGGCCCTAACGAGTCTATTAACTGGATTTGGTATTGCCCAAATGCATTCCTCATCTAACCACAGCAAATTGGCATATAAAAGAACATTCTCTCGTCGTTTTTTTGGCAATTTCCCGCAAATTTAGGAGATATGACCCTTTGAAAGTCACATTTCAGCTCTACCCCAAACTAATGGTATAAAATATTTTTTTTCACCACCTTTTATTATTTATAGGGGAGAAAGCTGACGCTACTTTGTAGGGGATGCTGGTAGGATACGCCATGCCAAAATTGGGGGAAATTTGGAAAAACTTCAGTGAGTTAATACTTTTTTGTGAAATTCTGCGCTCACGCGCGCACGCACGTACATAGAGAGCTGATTTTCTCATCGAGTCAACGTTACACCATGACGGTACATGTGGCAAAAGGCCAGCAATGAGTCTCTTATAGAAGCTGAGATAAAAATCATCCTGGAGTCTCCCCTTAAGGGATTAAAAGGCTACAAAATATCTCGATTAATCCTTTTAGCTACCTAGATCCTTCCTAAGCTACACAAATTCGTCTACATATAGCTAGAATCAAAGTAAAAAGACGTGGCCGGTATAGAAGGGGTTAATGCTGTCTGGAGGAGAGGAACTGCATGTCCCTGTTAACCCCTTCTGTACCGGCGACGTCTTTTTAATTATATTCTAGCTACATTTAGACGATTTTGTACAGTTTAGGAAGGATCTGTGGTAGTAGAAGGGGTTAGTTGAGATATTAGGAAGGATCTGTGGTAGTAAAAGGGGTTAGTTGAGATATTAGGAAGGATCTGTGGTAGTAGAAGGGGTTAGTTGAGATATTAGGAAGGATCTGTGGTAGTAGAAGGGGTTAGTTGAGATATTAGGAAGGATATGTGGTAGTAGAAGGGGTTAGTTGAGATAATAGGAAGGATCTGTGGTAGTAGAAGGGGTTAGTTGAGATATTAGGAAGGATCTGTGGTAGTAGAAGGGGTTAGTTGAGATATTAGGAAGGATCTGTGGTAGTAGAAGGGGTTAGGTGAGATATTAGGAAGGATCTGTGGTAGAAGGTAGTAGAAGGGGTTAGTTGAGATATTAGGAAGGATCTGTGGTAGTAGAAGGGGTTAGTTGAGATATTAGGAAGGATCTGTGGTAGTAGAAGGGGTTAGTTGAGATATTAGGAAGGATCTGTGGTAGTAGAAGGGGTTAGTTGAGATATTAGGAAGGATCTGTGGTAGTAGAAGGGGTTAGTTGAGATATTAGGAAGGATCTGTGGTAGTAGAAGGGGTTAGTTGAGATATTAGGAAGGATCTGTGGTAGTAGAAGGGGTTAGTTGAGATATTAGGAAGGATCTGTGGTAGTAGAAGGGGTTAGTTGAGATATTAGGAAGGATCTGTGGTAGTAGAAGGGGTTAGTTGAGATATTAGGAAGGATCTGTGGTAGTAGAAGGGGTTAGTTGAGATATTTCGAAACCTGTTAATTACTGGAGGCCATTTTAAAACTGAATAACATCGTCTAATAGTAGCCAGAATAAAGATAAAAGGACGTCACCGGTACTGAAGGGGGTACTTATTAGCTAACATTCACATTACGGAGGTTCGTTTAATAAAGATAAAAGGACGTCACCGGTACTGAAGGGGGTACTTATTAGCTGACATTCACATTACGGAGGTTCGTTTAATAAAGATAAAAGGACGTCACCGGTACTGAAGGGGGTACCTATTAGCTAACATTCACATTACGGAGGTTCGTTTAATAAAGATAAAAAGGACGTCACCGGTACTGAAGGGGGTACTTATTAGCTAACATTCACATTACGGAGGTTCGTTTAATAAAGATAAAAAGGACGTCACCGGTACTGAAGGGGGTACTTATTAGCTGACATTCACATTACGGAGGTTCGTTTAATCTCTTCACCACCAATACGTGATTTTCATCATAATCTGGTTACCATTTGACGATTTGTATTTAATTTGCAATCTACCTATGGGACTCAAATGGGTAAATACGATCTCAATAAGCCCTCTTAGTTACATATGTACTTCTTAAACTGCATAAAATCATCTAAATTGGTAGCCCTTGAACTTTGAAGCTGTATAACTTGACGTAAGAAGCGCTCGTGTGACACTACCTTAAGGGGGGTCACCGGCTTTTTTTATCTTTCTCTCGTTTTCTCTCTTTCTCTGGCTTGTATTCTTTCGGCCCCATTCAGCCAAGTGTTTTAAGACTTTCATCCCCATGCAGGTGTCGATTTCATCCTGGCGAGCGATAGCGAGCCAGCATTGTATGGAGAAATCCGGCTTTGCCGGAGATTTTTTTTTTTATCGAAAAATGTACAAATTTAGCTTGCTGTCAAAACAAAAATTTATAGATGCTGGCTCGCTAACGCTCGCCAGGAAATGTTGACACCTGGATGGGGGTAAACGTCTTAAAACAGTACCGGTAGCCTGAATGGGGCCGAATAGATACAAGCCAAAGAGAGAGGGAGAGAAGAAAAAATAAGCGAGGTTGGCCCCCTTAAGAGCAGTGTACCTTGGGGACCTACAGTGGGTGTCACACTGGCACTTTGGTGGAGTCACAATATCCCAGTAGACAAAATATCTATAATCGAATCTATTCTCTGACTGTTATTATGCCTACCTTGGCAGGAGGTACAATACCAGGGGTTCTCCACAACACAAGCACAAGTACACACAAGTGACACAATCAATATAAACAAATGGAATACAGATAACAAAAGTCCGTTCAAGGGGTTTTATTCACTTCACTATCACTACTACAGATCTCACAGTTCAGTATCAAAATTGGGCATCGTATTGTTAAGAGTTCTCAAAACCTTTTAATTACGTGTTAATTACATATACTGTATACCTATGCACCAATGCAATCCATGTTGCAATTACTCAGCAGTGATGCTGCTTATTCTGACTATCTCTTAACTCCTATAACAATACCTGTCACGTATCACTAATTCACGTCACGCTCTACAATACACGATCACAGTGATGCTGCTATCCAATAAAGTCCTTATCACGATCAAAGCATATCAATACAATACACTTCACGTTTGATTAATGTAATACATACACATACATTTTACACTCTTGGACAATAAACCTAAATCCAATCTACGGAAACCTGGAAACATACAAAATGAAACCAACATACACAGAAAGGGTTATTCAATATAAACATACAAAATGAAACCAACATACACAGAAAGGGTTTTTCAATATAAACATACAAAATGAAACCAACATACACAGAAAGGGTTATTCAATATAAACATACAAAATGAAACCAACATACACAGAAAGGGTTATTCAATATAAACATACAAAATTAAACCAACATACACAGAAAGGGTTATTCAATATACACCAACATACACAGAAAGGGTTATTCAATATAAACATACAAAATGAAACCAACATACACAGAAAGGGTTATTCAATATAAACATACAAAATGAAACCAACATACACAGAAAGGGTTATTCAATATAAACCAACATACACAGAAAGGGTTATTCAATATAAACATACAAAATGAAACCAACATACACAGAAAGGGTTTTTCAATATAAACATACAAAATGAAACCAACATACACAGAAAGGGTTATTCAATATAAACCAACATACACAGAAAGGGTTATTCAATATAAACATACAAAATGAAACCAACATACACAGAAAGGGTTATTCAATATAAACCAACATACACAGAGAGGGTTATTCAATATAAACATACAAAATGAAACCAACATACACAGAAAGGGTTATTCAATATAAACCAACATACACAGAAAGGGTTATTCAATATAAACATACAAAATGAAACCAACATACACAGAAAGGGTTATTCAATATAAACATACACAATGAAACCAACATACACAGAAAGGGTTATTCAATATAAACCAACATACACAGAAAGGGTTATTCAATATAAACAAAATGAAACCAACATACACAGAAAGGGTTATTCAATATAAACCAACATACACAGAAAGGGTTATTCAATATAAACTAACATACACAGAAAGGGTTATTCAATATAAACCAACATACACAGAAAGGGTTATTCAATATAAACCAACATACACAGAAAGGGTTATTCAATATAAACCAACATACACAGAAAGAGTTATTCAATATAAACCAACATACACAGAAAGGGTTATTCAATATAAGCCAACATACACAGAAAGGGTTATTCAATATAAATATACATACACATAAAGGGTTATTCAATATAAACCAACATACACAGAAAGGGTTATTCAATATAAACCAACATACACAGAAAGGGTTATTCAATATAAACCAACATACACAGAAAGGGTTATTCAATATAAACCAACATACACAGAAAGGGTTATTCAATATAAACCAACATACACAGAAAGGGTTATTCAATATAAACCAACATACACAGAAAGGGTTATTCAATAAACCAACATACACAGAAAGGGGTTATTCAATATAAACCAATACATACACAGAAAGGGTTATTCAATATAAACCAACATACACAGAAAGGGTTATTCAATATAAACCAACATACACAGAAAGGGTTATTCAATATAAACCAACATACACAGAAAGGGTTATTTATTCAATATAAAACAACATACACAGAAAGGGTTATTCAATATAAACCAACA
This sequence comes from Paralithodes platypus, assembly GCA_032716605.1. NCBI lineage: Eukaryota > Metazoa > Arthropoda > Malacostraca > Decapoda > Lithodidae > Paralithodes > Paralithodes platypus. The sequence goes on from CM064550.1 coordinate 28,506,935, forward strand.
TACACAGAAAGGGTTATTCAATATAAACCAACATACACAGAAAGGGTTATTCAATATAAACCAACATACACAGAAAGGGTTATTCAATATAAACCAACATACACAGAAAGGGTTATTCAATATAAACCAACATACACAGAAAGGGTTATTCAATATAAACCAACATACACAGAAAGGGTTATTCAATATAAACCAACATACACAGAAAGGGTTATTCAATATAAATATACATACACAGAAAGGGTTATTCAATATAAACCAACATACACAGAAAGGGTTATTCAATATAAACCAACATACACAGAAAGGGTTTTTCAATATAAACCAACATACACAGAAAGGGTTATTCAATATAAACCAACATACACAGAAAGGGTTATTCAATATAAACCAACATACACAGAAAGGGTTTTTTAATATAAACCAACATACACAGAAAGGGTTATTCAATATAAATATACATACACAGAAAGGGTTATTCAATATAAACCAACATACACAGAAAGGGTTTTTCAATATAAACCAACATACACAGAAAGGGTTATTCAATATAAATATACATAACAAAAAAAAACATGCATGGTAAAATTGGGTGACTATAGTCCTACCACTCTATGGAGGCAGTTTGGGTGTGGTCAGATCACGAATATGGGGTGACTATAGTCCTACCACTCTATGGAGGCAGTTTGGGTGTGGTCAGATCACGAATATGGGGTGACTATAGTCCTACCACTCTATGGAGGCAGTTTGGGTGTGGTCAGATCACGAATATAAATATTGTGGAAAATCCCAAATGTATAATTCTATACAACAAATTTCATATTCTTAGCCATTTACTACTTTAAATGAATTGTAAATATTCAGTATAGATCTTATTCTTCAAAAAAGCTATGTTTTTTATGAATTATATATATATTTGTTTTTGTGGATATAAATAATGACTTTGTTTAGCATTTGGCACAGGTTTTTTGCAACGTTGTCTGTAGGTCACGCGGGTAGTTCAGGTCAGGTCATACATATACGCACACATGCACAAGCACACGCACACACACACACGCCAGGCTTTTGTCCGACTCGGCGAATTCACACATTTACAGCTATATAAAATATATATCTCTATATAGGGATATAATACCATGAATACAAATTGTTTGTAGACCACGCGGGTCCTTCAGATCAGGGTCATACGTACGCCTATACAGTACGCACACATGCACACCCACATTCACACACACACACACCTTTGGTCGTGTCCCCGTTGGACCCTGACGATGCTGGTTTCTTTCCTGCGTGCCGGGGGGCGCTTGATGTTCATAAGACCGGGGATTTTTCTTCCCATGTGTCTGTGCGTCGGATTCTCTATTTCATTTATCGAGGCCCCAACACTGACAATAATATATTTCGTTATTACTGTACATTGTCTCTTAAAGCTCCTAGTCGTGTACAGTCAAATTAAATATAAGAATACACAGTAAAATAAATCAGAATAAGATGATACATGTGGCCAATATATTTGCTTGTGTGACGCCAGCTTAAGATGATGAGCAACATAATCTGGCATTATAATATATGACAAAGCAGGACTGGTGTTAATCCAGGTTATTAGAAATCCAAACCTAATCTCTTTAATACCATAAATCTGAAGTTGCACTGTATGAATTATCAATGATCATTAAACTAAGGACGTACAGTCACAACATATAGTCCTTGGCTAGAGAGGGTGGTCAAAACTGTAATAACACATGGACCATACAAACAATCCTAGCTCTGAATGAGTCTTGTGATAAACGCAATTTGATCAACATAAACCTTCAGCCAAGAAACTTGCAATTACTTATATTATCACAGTTTTAGGTCACTTTGTGGTGTGACTGTAGTAGGAAACTAAAATGGAGAATGATCTGAAAGAGCGTACTATATAAACTAGAAAGGTGAGTGAACTAGTGTTGTTGTGGACGACCAGTAAAGGTGAATGACCTGTGTGGGTACCTGCTGCTGCTGCTGCTGCACCCTAACCCCCCCCCCCCCTTCCCGGGTACACTAGCCTACACATTGCCCTTCATATCTTACCCTCCAACCCTCCACCACACTACACCACCAAACTAAAGTAAAATAAATTAAGCATAGTTCAGTCAACTACACCATAGGCCTAACTATCATAAACATTTACTTATATATATATATATATATATATATTATAATATATATATATATATATATATATATATATTATATATATATATAGATATATTATATATATATATATATATATATATACAATATATATAATATATTGTAATATATTTATATATATTGTAATATAAATATATATAATATATTTATATATATATATATATGAAGTGACTTCCCGAAACTGCTTCCCACAACTGGTAGGTCGGATATAAGGGCCAGGAACTATGTGTTTCCAAGACCTGTTTCCAAGACCTCATCGTCTTCTCAACGATGCGGTGAAGGATTTTCGGAGAAGAAATCGACTCAGCACAGGACAACCAGGAAGGAGGACCGAAGACAGCGAGGGCGGCAACCTGCGAAGGAATTAAATGCTAATCTGTCAAGAACCGCGAATTTGGATAAAGCTCCACCAACACGACCCAAATTCAAAACCGCCAGGGATAACGACCGAGGACCGATGTCAGCCATGAATGTAAATGTAGATCCGATCAGAACCAAAAATTTGATTAAAGAACGTTCTGTGAGTTCTACAACCGCAACTTTAAAGGTTTTCTATGCAAACGCTCGTAGCATACGCAATAAATTTTCAGATTTAGAGGAACTAGTGTTTACTGAAAATTATGATGTGATTGGTATAACAGAATCTTGGCTCAATACAGTAGATAGAGACTTTTTAGCAGAGTATTCACTTCCCGGTTATGTAATGTTTGAGAAAAGCCGAATAAATAAAAATGGAGGTGGCGTTTTATTTTATATCAAAGAAAGTCTTAACCCGACCCTCTTGTCAAAACCTCAAATTGTGAACGTCGACACATCTTTTGTGCTAATAAAGAATAATAAAGGTACAAAACTAATACTTGCATTAATATACAGACCTCCAGCTCAATCAGTGCAAACTGACCGAGAAATTTATGAACAAATTGCAGATGTAAGTAACTCACAAGATACCGTATTTTTTGGCGACTTTAATTTACCTGTGACCAAGTGGGGCGATACTCTTACTTCACACTCCGGACATGACTTGTATACGAACTTGCAAGAGAGTTCGCTTTATCAATTTGTTCGAACACCGACCCGTGGTAATAACGTTCTTGACATTGTACTTGCAACAAAAGAAGAATTAATAGAGAATTTGAATGTTGGTGATGAATTCAGTAACAGCGACCATCGTACGATAACTTTCACTTTAAACTTACTAGTAACGAACCAAATAGTAGCATCGAAAAAGTCCCTAATTTCAAGAAAGCAAACTTTCATAAACTTAAAGCTATGTTTAAAGAAACTGACTGGAGCTTTTTAATTAACAATAACGACATAAATACATCTTGGAAGTTATTCGAAACCACTTACCTAAAAGCAGTGCAAGACTGCATACCATCGAAAATACGGCGTCCAGGCCATAATAATAAGCCCAAATGGTGGAATAAAGATATTTCAAACTGCCTGCTTGCTAAAAAATTTGCTAATGATAGATTAAAATCCTCACTAAATGACGAAGAACGGGTGAGGTGAAATTTGTAGAGCTACGACGCAAAGCCAAAAAGTTAATTAAGCAAAGTAAAAAGACCCTAGAGTTACATATTGCGAATCAAAGTAAAACAAACCCGAAAGAATTCTATAGTTATATCAGAAAGAAAAAAGTAGTTACTTCAACTGTTGGACCGTTAGTCGATGGATGAAAATGGAGAATACACCAAAGATGAAGTACAAATGAGTAATGCCCTCAATACCTTCTTTGCATCAGTTTTTACAACAGAAGACCTCAGTGATATCCCTACACCATCGCCGATTCAGATTGATATTTCAGATGTTCTAAGCAATATCACCGTTACAGAGAGAGAAGTATTGAATTGTTTAGATAAACTCAAGGTAAATAAAACGCCTGGACCTGATACAATCTCGCCTAGAGTTCTAAAGGAAGCTAAGGATGAGCTCTCCAAACCACTGACATTACTATTCAATAAATCCTTGCAGTCTGGAACTATGCCTGATCAGTGGAAGATAGCCAACGTAACACCGATATTCAAAAAAGGCAGCAAATCCCTACCCAGTAACTATCGTCCAATTAGCTTAACCTCAGTTGTATGTAAAATGCTAGAAACGGTCATACGAGACAGACTAAATCACTTAGAGGAAAATAACATACTTAAAGATACTCAACACGGCTTTCGTAAAAAACGTTCCTGTTTAAACAAACCTCTTAGACTTCTTCCACGATATCCTCAACCTCTACGATGAGAGTAAAGCTGTAGATATTATATACCTTGATTTTCAAAAGGCCTTTGACAAAGTTCCCCACAAACGTTTACTGCTAAAACTAAAAGCGCATGGAATACAAGACGGTGTGTTTGAAATGGATAGAAAATTGGCTCAGCGACAGAAAGCAAAGAGTAGTCATAAACGGTAAGGCATCTAAATGGACCAATGTAAGTAGCGGGGTACCCCAGGGATCGGTACTAGGACCAATTCTCTTTCTAATTTACATCAACGACATAGATGAGGGTCTCACCTGTACAATCTCAAAATTTGCTGACGATACAAAAATTGCAAATAGCGTACTCTCAAAAGATCAAGTTGACGATATGCAACACAATCTAGATAAATTGTCACATTGGGCCCAAATTTGGCAAATGAGTTTCAATGCGGATAAATGTAAAGTACTACATATCGGATACCTAAATGAGGAAAGCAAACTATTCGATGAATGGCACTCAGCTTAAGAATGTAAACAGAGAAACTGATCTGGGAGTAACAATATCGAGTAACCTAAAACCGAGTCAACAATGTTCAGAAGTTGTTAAGAAGGCAAACAAAATAATTGGCTTTATAGGCAGATCATTTGAGCATAAATCCAAAGACGTAATCCTAACCTTTACAATTCCTTAGTCCGCCCTCTTCTGGAATACTGCGTTCAATGCTGGTGCCCTTATTACCAAAAAGACATAAACAAGCTAGAACGAGTTCAACGTAGAGTTACCAAAATGATACCTAGCCTAAAGAACAAACCATACGAAGAGCGTCTTAGAGAATTAAATCTATTTCCTTTAACCCAGCGCAGATTAAGAGGTGACTTAATTCAAGTGTTCAAAATCATCAAAGGCATCGACAATATGAACTGTAGTAAGTACTTCACTATCGACCAATCTAATTACACGCGGGAAACGGTTGCAAAATTATTGGTAAATCTTTTAACTCACACGAATCTAAGAATTTCTTCTTCAATCGAGTTGTCAACTTGTGGAATGGGCTTCCCCGAGACGTTATAGACTGCAGCACCGTTGATTCATTTAAATTCCGCCTAGACAAATATCTCGCATCAAACCCGCGACTGACTGCGTTTGTAAATGAATAACTTTATTTTATCCTCCCCTCAGTTACTAACCCATATGTCCCCTACTAACTTCCTAGTCCTGCCACGTTAGTGGCAGGGCAGTAGTTCCCTTTCCAATGTTCCCTTACCCACTCTAAACCACTGTTTGGACACTTGATCCTCAGTGTTTTAGAGGACAAGCAGCCTAGAAGGGTCACTAGACCTGTTGTTGCTTGATTTCCTTTGTACTCCTTTGTACTCCTTTGTACCTACTAGGTAATACGGATGTAGGTAAAAAAGGCACAGGGAAAAGAAAAAAAGCACCGGAATTTTTTTCATATTCTTTGGGGTAGGAATAAATGGCATAATATGAAACATTATCACGATGTTGATAAGGCAAGTTTCTTATCCAGGATTTATTCCAAAACGATTTATAGTTCACAAGTTGAATATTTTAAATTATTTGTTTATTTACTGTACTTATATATTGTGTTTTTATTACACTTTATTTCTATCTAAGCTAATCTAACCTAACCTAACCTATGGTGATTACACTACCAGATATATACTGCATATAATTACAATATTGCATATTGCATCTAAATACATTTTACTGATCTATCCTACTCCTTAAGGTGTGTGTTGGGGGGGGGGGGGGGGGGGTGCTTTCTGGTCCCCCTTCTCCCTCATGTTTAACCCTATTAGTATTCAGATCTTAAGATGTTCGCCCCATTAGTTTGGCCTTTCACCTAATTTTTTTGTCAATATTAACACCTTTTGTGCCATTTAGGTGCCAATTTTTTTCTGGCGAGCGATAACGAGCCTGTAATTTAGGTGGAACCTACAGACAAATGTACAAATGTATTTCGATGGGGGGATCTTGGGGATGTTTTTTTATGTTTGATGATGGTCTAGGAAGGAAACTAAACTAAATAATAAGTAAGTGAAATAATCGACTAAAAAATAACCCTTCCCCTCTTAATGCAACATTTAATTTATGTGCCATTTATTCCTAGTCCGTAATTTGTGACTTTTTTTCCAATGCCTTTTTTTCCAATGCCTTTTTTTCCAATGCCTTTTTTTCCAATGGCTTTTTTTTCCTGTGCCTTTTTCCGGTGCCTCTTTTTTCCGAGTACCAGGTAATACAGTGGGTATTATGAGGTAAGATGCAGTGCAACCATAATATGCAATAACATTAATCATATTCATTGGATTTTAAATAACCAATCACATACCAGTGTAAGGTTGTACCACAAAGATATTAACCAGTTCAGCACGATGACGTAATTTGTATCATATTCTGGTAACCATTAGACGATTTGATTTAGCTTATAATCTACCTCTAGGACTCAAAGGGGTAAATACAATCTCAATAAATCCTCTAGATAACATAGGTCCTTCTTGAACGGTATAAAATCGTCTAATTTTAGCCAGGTAAAAATGCGCCATCGTGCTGAAGGGGTTAATTGAGCAAGTCAAACATGTAGACTATGTCCACGCCACCGGTACAGTTACACGCAAGACTGCTTGCAAAGAATAACAAACAGGTTTATAAAAGGCAAGCGAATAATGGCACAACCACTATATATTGTCGTGTTTTGACGCTGTTTATCACCAATATTTGAATACAAAAGCTGTTGACTCAGAGACAATGTTGTAAATGGACAACAAAACATTACAACACACACACTGACTCACACACTCACACACACACGCACCACCCTAAATCACATCACACCTCACCACAGCACATCCAACACCGAATAAAAACACTTGCGTAAAAATACGAGTGTAGGCTACAGGTAAACAATACGAGTGTAGGATACAGGTAAACAATACGAGTGTAGGCTACAGGTAAACAATACGAGTGTAGGCTACAGGTAAACAATACGAGTGTAGGCTACAGGTAAACAATACGAGTGTAGGCTACAGGTAAACAATACGAGTGTAGGCTACAGGTAAACAATACGAGTGTAGGCTACAGGTAAACAATATCTCCCCATGTTTTTTGTTGTACATGTCCTCACCCGAATGCATCTATAAAGGTTCAAGCTTTCACCTAATTGAACCAGGAAAACAGGAAAACATACACAGTATATGGTAAAACGCAATGGGACTCTTGACAGCTGTGGATCGTGTGTTTGAGTCATGTGATATATGGCTTGTTGATCTTATTCAAAAGTTTATATTTGCTTAACAAGACCCTCCAAGATCAACAGGTAGAACCAGCAAGGATTATAAATTACATTGATGGGCCCTGGCGAGCGATAGCTAGCATGTAATTTAGGAGGAACCGGCCTTTGGGCGGGATATTTTTCTACCGAAAATGTACAAATGTATCTAGAAGGGGGATCTTGGGGATGTTCTTTTAAGCTTTATGGAGGTCTAAGGTGGAAACTACAAACATAGTAAATATATTAATACATACATGGACAAATAAACCCTTCCCCTTTAACACTGTCTGAGCCGACGTCTTGGGGGTTATTATGATGGTTGGTTTAATTATCGTTGAGGACTTTGCTTGCTTTGGCATTTGTGAGCGATGTATTTTAGTTTGTCCCCTAGCCTAACAAAAGCGCTTTCCCAAACTTCCTACAAACTAAAATAATTCCCAACCAGATCCATTCAAGATAAACGTGTACATTGTCCGATAGAAAGATGTCCCGCCCGAAGGCTGATGTCCCGCCCGAAGGATGATTTAATTTAAGATACAGGCTCACAATCGTTCGCCTAGAAGAAAATCGACACCTAAGTGGGGCGAAACATCTTACCATCGGAAAACTGAAGGTGTGAAACGTCTTCAAGTCTCCAAACCAATGGAGCGAAACAGGAGAGGTCCAAAAAGACCCCCCCACCCCCCCACCCCACCCCAAGGCGGACATACACGACTGCTTCTTTAAGGGAGATGGTTGGTATTTATGGCCTCCCTTCTCCCTCATGTTTAATTAGCCCCATTAGTTTTCATACTTTAAGCTTGGTGGAGGTATAGGGAGGAATCTACAAACAAAGATAATAAGTATCTAAATATATCGACCAACAAATAAACCCTTCCCCCCTTTAACGCCAATATATTATGGTAACATATTGGAGGTTGTTTATATTACACTGGTATCGGTAACTGGGCCCAAGCAGAGCATCAGAGGTTATACCGTTACGGTAGAACGCAGTTCCAGATGAAAGTTACGGATATAAATAAATAAATAAATATATGTATATATAATTATATACTGTATATATAGCTAAACAAACACAAACACAGAGATAAGGGCGCTAGCCAAAATATATGTATATATATATACTGTATATATAGCTAAACAAACAAAAACACAGAGATAAGGGCGCTAGCCAAAATGACATCCATAAACGCAGATGGTCGAAATAAACATATAACAGTGAAACAGAGCCAACAAATACAGTATAAACATATAACAGTGAAACAGAGCCAACAAATACAGTATAAACATATAACAGTGAAACAGAGCCAACAAATACAGTATAAACATATAACAGTGAAACAGACAGTAAACAAATACAGTATAAACATATAACAGTAAACAGTATAAACAAATACAGTATAAAACATATAACAGTGAAACAGAGCCAACAAATACAGTATAAAACATATAACAGTGAAACAGAGCCAACAAATACAGTATAAACATATAACAGTGAAACAGAGCCAAACAAATACAGTATAAACATATAACAGTGAAACAGAGCCAACAAATACAGTATAAACATATAACAGTGAAACAGAGCCAACAAATACAGTATACACATATAACAGTGAAACAGAGCCAACAAATACAGTATAAACATATAACAGTGAAACAGAGCCAACAAATACAGTATACAGTATACAGTATATACAGTATACAATATACAGTATACAGATATACAGATATACAGTATACAGTATACAGATATACAGTATACAGATATACAGATATACAGATATACAATATACATACAGTATAGTGAAAACAGAGCCATACAGTACTACAGTAGAGCCAACACATATAACAGTGACAGAGCCAATACGTATAAACATATGTGAAACAGTAAACAATACAGTAAACAGAGCCATACAGTATAAACATATAACAGTGAAACAGAGCCAAATACAGTATACATATAACAGTGAAACAGAGCCAACAAATACAGTATAAACATATAACAGTGAAACAGAGCCAACAAATACAGTATAAACATATAACAGTGAAACAGAGCCAACAAATACAGTATAAACATATAACAGTATACAGTATACAATATACAGTATACAGTATACAGTATACAGTATACAATATACAGTATACAGTATACAATATACAGTATACAGTATACAATATAACAGTATACAGTAACAATATACAGTATACAGTATACAGTATACAGTATACAATATACTGTATACAGTATACAGTATACAGTATACAGTATACAGTATACAGTATACAATATACAGTATACAGTATACAGTATACAGTATACAATATACAGTATACAGTATACAATATACAGTATACAGTATACAATATACAGTATACAGTATACAGTATACAATATACAGTATACAGTATACAATATACAGTATACAGTATACAGCATACAATATACAGTATACAGTATACAATATACAGTATACAGTATACAATATACAGTATACAGTATACAGTATACAATATACAGTATACAGTATACAGTATACAATATACAGTATACAGTATACAATATACAGTATACAGTATACAGTATACAGTATACAGTATACAATATACAGTATACAGTATACAGTATACAGTATACAGTATACAATATACAGTATACAGTATACAATATACAGTATACAATATACAGTATACAGTATACAATATACAGTATACAGTATACAGTATACAATATACAGTATACAGTATACAGTATACAATATACAGTATACAGTATACAGTATACAGTATACAATATACAGTATACAGTATACAGTATACAATATACAGTATACAATATACAGTATACAGTATACAATATACAGTATACAGTATACAGTATACAGTATACAGTATACAATATACAGTATACAGTATACAATATACAGTATACAGTATACAATATACAGTATACAGTATACAATATACAGTATACAGTATACAGTATACAGTATACAATATACAGTATACAGTATACAATATACATTATACAGTATACATTATACAGTATACAATATACAGTATACAGTATACAGTATACAGTATACAATATACAGTATACAGTATACAGTATACAATATACAGTATACAGTATACAGTATACAATATACAGTATACAGTATACAATATACAGTATACAATATACAGTATACAGTATACAGTATACAGTATACAGTATACAATATACAGTATACAGTATACAATATACAGTATACAGTATACAATATACAGTATACAGTATACAATATACAGTATACAATATACAGTATACAATATACAGTATACAGTATACAATATACAGTATACAGTATACAGTATACAGTATACAGTATACAGTATACAGTATACATACAGTATACAGTATACAGTATACAGTATACATACAGTATACAGTATACATACAGTATACAGTATACATACAGTATACAGTATACAGTATACATACAGTATACAGTATACATACAGTATACAGTATACAGTATACAGTATACATACAGTATACAGTATACAGTATACAGTATACAATATACAGTATACAGTATACAGTATACAATATACAGTATACAGTATACAGTATACAGTATACAGTATACAGTATACTTGCATTGAACCGTAGACTAAATATACTAAAAATGTCAATGAGGCAAAATGTCTTAAAATAGCCAAACTAATGGGACAAAGCATCTTAAAATAGCCAAACTAATGGGACAAAGCATCTTAAAATAGCCAAACTAATGGGACAAAGCATCTTAAAATAGCCAAACTAATGGGACAAAGCATCTTAAAATAGCCAAACTAATGGGACAAAGCATCTTAAAATAGCCAAACTAATGGGACAAAGCATCTTAAAATAGCCAAACTAATGGGACAAAGCATCTTAAAATAGCCAAACTAATGGGACAAAGCATCTTAAAATAGCCAAACTAATGGGACTAAGCATCTTAAAATAGCCAAACTAATGGGACAAAGCATCTTAAAATAGCCAAACTAATGGGACAAAGCATCTTAAAATAGCCAAACTAATGGGACAAAGCATCTTAAAATAGCCAAACTATAGGTGCAAAACAGGGTTAGCAATACAAAGAGACCACCCCGTCTTAGATTGGGTTAAATCGCATCTCAGACTTTTTCCATATAATCCAAGACGGCAGTGGTACAGTACAGTTGTCAATAATAGGCCTGATTCACCCCCCCCCCCCCTCTCTCTCTCTCTCTCTCTCTCTCTCTCTCTCTCTCTCTCTCTCTCTCTCTCTCTCTCTCTCTCTCTCTCTCTCTCTCTCTCTCTCTCCTACTTTCTTACTGGTGATCTTCCATACCTAACTAACTCTTGGTCATAACTCCTTTCGGGACTTCCGTGAAACGTTTTCTATTGCGCTAGACATTATAAAAAGCCTTCGATAGGGTCTGGCACAAATCTCTAATTTCCAAACTACCCTCCTTTGGTTTCTATCCCTCAATCTGTGCCTTTGTCTTTAATTTCCTTTCTTACTGTTCCATAGCTGCAGTTGTGGACGGCCATCGCTCACTTCCGCAACCTATCAACTCCAGCGTTCCTCAGGGTTCTGTCCTGTTTCTAGTCATCTTCCTAATATTCAGTAATGATCTCTTCAACTGTACCTTTAGTCCCATCCACTCATATATTGAGGACTCTACCTTTCACTATTCAACTAAATTTTCACAACCCAGTATGCAATCGCTCCAAAAGTCACGTGATGAAGCCATAGAACGCCTATCTTCTGATCTATCAATTATTTCTGATTGGGGCAGAGAAAATCTTGTCACTTTCAATGCCTCCAAGACCCTCTATCAACCCGTCGCATTCTTCTACAGGACTATCAATTACCCTTCAACAATACACAGATCAAACCTTCATCTTCTCTCAATATTCTTGGTGTATCTTTTTCACGCAACCTTTCTTGGAAAGATCATACTTACCACTCTTGCTAAAACAGCTTCCCAGAAGTTAGGTATGCTCAACCATCTCCGTGGGTTCTTCACCCCCGCACAGTTCCTTGCTCTGTATAGGGGCATAGTGTGCCCATGTATCAAGTAATGTTCGCATGTATGGGGAGCTTCCACCCATACTGCTGCACTTCTCAGAAGTGTAGAGTCAAAAGCACTTCGCCTCATCAACTCACTTCCTCTTACTAGTGCCCTACAATCTCTTTCTACACGCTGCAATGTTTAATTTCTTTCACTCTTCTATCGCTACTACTGCAATCAGTGTTCTTCAGAGCTCTCTCAGTGCATACCCCCTCCATTGCGGCGAGTGCGAGGCACCCACCTTTCAAAACAGTCCCACTCATATTCTGTCCAGCTCTCCAACACAAGCAATTGCAAATTTCCTCATTCTTTCTTCTACTAAACAAGTGAACTCTGAAACTCTCTCTCTCAATCAATCTATCCTTCATCCTATGACTTAATTAAACTGCTTTAAACTTTGTGTATCCAGGCACTTTGACCCCAACGTCCCTTCAATTTGGCTCTTTGTCACTCCTTTGGCTTTGGGGGAGACAACCGTCACAGGCAGCCTGCCTTATATATCCTTTATAAACATGTATGTATGTATGTACAGTATATACTCAGGCAATTACCCCATAGTTGGGGGTGGCCGACTCGATACAGAGCCAGCACAGGGACAACAGAACACAACAAAAAAACAAAATAATACATTCACAAACATCTAGGTTGCCCAGGAGAAGATCCAGAGACCCAGGCCCATTTGGGGTCTCCAGGAAAGGCATCCAGGTCCCAGACCTACCAGACAGGTTCCGGTCTCAGCAAGCTGACATGCAGCGAAGCCAACCACCACAATGCCCACCGACCTTATTTCCAGGCATGACCCTTCACAACATAGACCAGCTCCCCGGGCCAGGCACGTGACGGACTATTATCTAGTCCAACTGGCGCCCGACTCCCTCTCCCTATGACCGCGTTATCACTCATCTATTCACTAGCATTCTCCATTCATTCCTATTCATTGCAACTTCTCTTGCCTGTTCTTCAGCCATCTCTCTACCTTCTTACGCTTGTATTACACAATCTCTCCATCTCAACCGAGGTCTTCCTCTCCGTCTATTTCCCCTTGTTTCTGATTCATACATTCTCTTTGTAAGTCTTTCATCTCCCATTCGTTCAACATGTCCATAATATAAAAAAAACACTCACTTGGCAAATTTACCAACTGGATTCATTCGACGCTTGGTTATGCCTATATCAATCACAAATCAAATTGTTTACGTACCAACATTTACGTTGACAAAAATTGCTGTGAACTGAAACAGGCATGGGCTACATATTTGACATCTTGGACCATATTGTCGACAGACCAAATTTATTCATATACGTCACATGATTTGAAGAGAGGAGCTATACCGTCGTTTACAGTATCTTCGAATATGGTCGGGCATCTTCTTTGCTATGAGTTGGTGACGATATAGGGGGGTATTATCTTGATGTGTAGGTGTAGCCAGGATCTTTGTAGCACGAACGATCAGATCTCCTCAGAAATAACCCTGACGTTTGGAGTGGACTCGTGCTGGGGTCCCTTTGGTCCGCAGTGCATCACTCTATCCACTGTGCTATCGCTGCCCCCATCATCATCTGCATATAATGTCCGTCCGTCTGTTTGTCTGTCTTTTATTACTTAATTCATATAACAATATATACATGTGTTTTATTTGTGTAGGCCTATGTATTTATTATAAATATTCTTATACAGTTTGTACATGTCCTCCAGAATGTCGCGGGCTTGGTGGGTGTGTGTGGTGGTCCTGGGCGTGGCCGTGGGAGTAAGTGTGGCCACCATGGCTGACAGGAAGGCTCGTATAGTATGCTACTTCTCCAACTGGGCCATCTACCGTCCAGGCTTGGGGAAGTACACCATCAACGACATCCCCGCCGAGAAGTGCACCCATCTCGTATACTCCTTCATCGGGGTGTCCAATGTTACATGGGAGGTGCTGGTGCTTGACCCAGAGGTAAGGCAACAACTTATTCTCCTTTAGTACACATTCATTTTCCTAGTTATCTACAATATAGAACTTAGTAAAAACACTTAAATCAACTATTCTCTCATCAATGTTTCGAGTGTTGTGTGGGAGGTGTTTATGTTTGGTCAATTAATTATCAAAGAAGTTAAGCTTTTTCTCAAGTATACCTTATTTTCCTAGTTATTTATAAAACACAGTAATTACACCAAAAGCTACTCCTACAATCAGGGTTTCCAATGTTAGGTGGACAGTGTTGATGCTTTATCTGGAGGAAAGGCAACAGTTAACTTTCAAACTCATAATGTTTAGCCTTAAATACATATTGCAGTTCTTAAGTATACCTTATTTTCCTTCTCATTTCTAAAACCCTGACAAGTCCACAACGTCTAATCCTTTATCGTTTATTTTTGTTAAATGTAATATGGGAGATGTGGTGCTTGATCTAGAGGCAAGGCAAAATCTCACTTGTTTTAATATCTAATTTTCCTAGTTATTTGACATTGCAATGCACCGTACTCATTAGTTCCAAAATCCAAGAAATTTTATACTTAATTAAACAGTGTGTCTTTAGAAAAGATTATCATGGAACAAGCTTTGTATCTGGTATTGTACAGGTGGCTTTTGGATCTCTAAATCATAAATATCCAATTTTCACTTAGTTTTTAAGACTTGAGACTAGAACCGTACGTCTTCATCAAGCTTACAAATAACACTACCTACTCCCCCTTTCAAGATAATTTTGTACATTTTTCGGTAGAAAAATGTCCCGGCCAAAGGCCGGTTCATTCTAAATTTACAGGCTCGCTATCGCTCGCCAGAAAAAAATCGACCCTAAATGGCACGAGTTCATAATATTGACAAAGAAATGTGGCGAAAGGTCTCAAAATCGCGAAACTAATGGAACGAACGCCTTAAAATCTCAAAACAATATGCTAAAGGTGAGGGAGAAGGGGGTCCAGCAAAACCGACTACCTCCCCCTTAAAGTGAATGTATGCATGTTCTCCTCTAACAGGTGGACATCCAACAAAACGGGTTCCGAAACTTCACGAACTTGAAGACCAAGCACCCCGGACTGAAGACCATGTTGGCCATCGGTGGCTGGGGGGAGGGTGGCAAGAAGTACTCTCAGATGGCTGGGGTGCCCGCTAGGAGGACCTCACTCATCAACAGCGTTATACGTAAGTAGTCCACACTTCTTTTTCTGTTTTTCTCTAGATCATTGGAAATTAGGGATGTCGGGTATTTTAACCCTTTCACGTTTTTATGATGCAGAGGTTGCCAGATTAGCAATAATAAATAGAGTTCTCTCACTCTTATAATTACCTCTCCAAAATTAGTTTTCTGCCCACAGCTAACTCAAAGACAACTGCAGAGGTTGAAGTAACCGAACTAAAGGTTTCTAAATACCACTGATGGTAACAAAGGTTTTAAAGTACTGTATCCCTAATAGGCTCAAAATTGCGTCAAAAACGTGAGAGGGTTAAGTTCAGAATGTTGTTTTCTTTTTGGGGGAATCCTATAGGAAGGAATTAAAGCATCCTTTGGGGTGTAGTTGGTAGCACATTCGGCTCACATCCTACAGAACCCATGTTTGATTTCGTGCTGGTGGAAATGATTGGGCAGTCTCTTCACACCCCATGCCTTTGTTCACCTAGTAGAAAATAGAAACCTGGAGTTAGCAGATATTTGTAACGTCCCATCTGGGCTAATAATCTTGAGTAAAGTGCTCATGAATTTCTCAAAAAAGAACTGTCCCGCTAGACATAACAGCGCTGCCAAAGGCAAATGTAGCGCAACATTAAGTGATATTCGCTCAGTATTAGCGAATATATATGGTAGCGCTGCGGATGAATTCCGCGTGCTACGAAGCTCGTTCTGGTGTAATTTTTAATTCTAGTTTTTGGCTTAATACATTTCATTTCATTCAGACACTTGCTCAATAATTCAGGAGTGCCTGAATGAGCTCTGATATAGCGGAAATTTACCGGCAGCGTAAGTGTTAAGACCCCAGGCGGCATGAGGGGAGGGCAGCAAGAAGTACTCACAGATGTCTGGGGTGCCCGCTAGGAGCACAGCACTCATCAACACCACCATTCCTGACAAACCCTGCATCCTTTTCTTTAAAGGGGACCACCTCGATTTTTGTCTCTCTCTCCCTCTATCTCTGGGTTGTATCCATTCAGCCTACTGTTTAAAGGCGTTTATCCTCATCCAGGTGTCTATTTTTTCCTGGCGAGCGGTAGCGAGCCAGCATATATATTAATAAGGTTTTTGACAGCAAGATAAATTTGTAAATTTTTCGATAGAAATATGTCTCTGACAAAGCCGGATGTCTCCATACAATGGTGGCTCGCTATTGTTCGCCAGGACGAAATCGACACCTGGATGGGGATAAACGTCTAACAGTAGGCTGAATGGGACCGAATGGACACAAACCAGAGAAAGAGAGAAAAGGAGAAAAAAAAAGTAGTAGTATAATCAAGAGTATTAACCTCTAAAGTAGTAGTATAATCAAGAGTATTAACCTCTAAAGTAGTAGTATAATCAAGAGTATTAACCTCTAAAGTAGTAGTATAATCAAGAGTATTAACCTCTAAAGTAGTAGTATAATCCAGAGTATTAACCTCTAAAGTAGTAGTATAATCAAGAGTATTAACCTCTAAAGTAGTAGTATAATCAAGAGTATTAACCTCTAAAGTAGTAGTATAATCAAGAGTATTAACCTCTAAAGTAGTAGTATAATCCAGAGTATTAACCTCTAAAGTAGTATAATCAAGAGTATTAACCTCTAAAGTAGTAGTATAATCAAGAGTATTAACCTCTAAAGTAGTAGTATAATCCAGAGTATTAACCTCTAAAGTAGTAGTGTAATCAAGAGTATTAACCTCTAAATGGCAAAGCTATGGTAGTTCAAAGGGTAACGCCAGGCGGCGAAGGTATTTGATTCAATTCTGATGAAAATCATCATATTTACCATATACATCATTATTTATTATCCATATGCGCTTAATTTACTTTTAATATGAACATATTAACAATTAAGAGCAATAAAAGATGTGGGAATAGCATTTGGAGGGTGAAAAAGACATGATATTTCCTCCCGGTCGTATCATGAGACGAGAGCCCAAGCGGCGTACACCATCCCTTTCCAACCTCCAGTGCGACACTGAGGCCTTGCAATAGAAGTCTCTGTGTTGCAAGGAGCTCTAGTTGCCTCGCCCGTGTTACAGAGACTGCGTGAGATAAATTCACACGGAAAATTACCCGATAAAAGGGGGAATAAGAGGAAAAATACTTGATAATTGAAGAGGGGGGAAAAAGAGGGGAAGGGGGGGGGACACATATGGAGGAGTGGTAGAAAGTAATGAACGGGAATTATCTCATTTAATCACAAACTGCTTTGTTTTGAGTGCCACTGGAGTGTTTAAAAAGTTTTTTTTATGCTCTGGATCTATTGTGGATGGTCGCATTGCACCACAAAAACCTCTATAGAGGACGGTCGCCATTTATAGGTTAATGGGGAGGCACACATTTAAAACAATATCGAACCCAAACGAGACAATCGTATCCCTGACACTTCAGAATATTGGCTTTAAATGATTAAAGATTGAAGTGGATGTAACCTTTTTTATTGACGTGATGTGAGCGCCATGGTGAGTGGGGCTACAGTTCTGATATGACTGTATGTACGTACCACCGGTATAGATCAAAGTAATAGACTAGATCGTTGTATCCCCTATACCCAGAGCATATACTGTATATGAGGCACTTGAAGAACAAGGGTGCATAAACCAATGCCCTCCTATTCTAAAACCACACTTAAGTTCTGCACTAAACATTCATGAACGAAATAAACAGGAACTAAATATAATGCTCTATTTGAAACCAAATAATATTTAGCCCTTTATCACAAATTTGGACTCGGTTGTATTATCTTTGTTCGACATAGGGTTAGGGAAGCACTTGAATGCAGTTCTAAAATACGGGGATGAGTGCTAATTTGTGATAAAGGGCTAACTATCATTCAGTTTTAGAAAGATCACTATATTTTGTTCCTATTTATTTCATTGATGAAGGTTTAGGGCAGCACTTAAGTGTGGTTTTAGAATGCGAGGTCATTGGCTTATGCACCCTTGTTCTTCTAAGCCATTATGTGGAGGGCGATACCGCACTTCACCTTCCACCATCTTACTGTGGCCATTATAAAATACGATTTAAAAATATCATAAATCTGAATCTCGGCAAATGATCTTAAAAATTCAACATTAAGCAAAGTGACGTAACAAAATGCAATCAAGCGAAGGGTTCTGAAACAAGAGCGTCATACGTCAGCGTCTTGCCTTGTTTTCGGTGAATCAGAGCAGTGTAGTGTTGGATTCTTCCAGAGATTTGTATTTATATGCTCATCTATATATTTATTTATTGTTTTCTTTAGTTTCCTCCCAAGACCTCCATCAAGCTTAAACAATACCCCGAATTCCCCTCCATCAAGATAAATTTGTTAATTTTTCGGTAGAAAAATATCCTAGCCGAAGGCTGTTTCCTCGTAAATTACAGACTCGCTATCGCTCGCCAGGAAAACATCGACGCCTAAATGGCACAAAAGGTCTTTAGATTGCCAAACTATTGGAGCAAACGTCTTAAAATATCAATACTAATGGGGTTAAACATAAGGGAGAATGGGATTCAGAAAAAAACAAGCTTCCCTTAAGTCCTGGAGCCAGAGCCAAACATTGGAGGCTTGAGTACCACCCAAGGGGACAACATTACCAGACTATAGATTCCAATATAACAACACTAAATGACGCAGGCCTTAACCACCACCAATATCATATACAAAATTATAAGAGTTTTTTTTTTTTTTTTAAGCGAGCCTGTAACTTAGAAGAAATCGGCCTTCGGGTGAGACATTTTTCTAGTGAACAATTTACAGATTTAGCTTGAAGAGGATCTGGGTGGGCATTTTTTAGCTTGAAGGAAGTCTGGGAAGGCGTTTTTGTTTGCCTGGGGGACAAACTAAAAATTACATTGCTCTAAAATGGCAGAAGCTACCACAATCCTCAATAATAATTAAAACAAAATTGGTAATGACCAACAAGGCGTCGGACTAAATAGTTTAATATGGTGCCACTATTCAACGTGACCCACAGACTATTTCGGGGATTTGAAGTTGAGAGGGTAGCTTTCTTTGAGGGAATAAATAATAATGCATTGTGGGTCGTCAGGGGATCATAATATACTTAATTGGTTTTAGCTTCTTCGGTGGGTTTCAAGTGTAGATTTGTTTACTCTGTCCTTTTAAGGAGGGATGGCGTATATATTTAAGGAGGGATGGCGTATATATTTAAGGAGGGATGGCGTATATATTTAAGAAGGGATGGCGTATATATTTAAGGAGGGATGGCGTATATATTTGCTTATTTATTTATCATTTGTTATATTATTTTTCAGTTTCCTCATTAGACCTCCATCAAACACCCCCCAAGACCCCCTTTCAATGCAAATTTGTAAAAAAAATTATAGAAAAATGTCTCGGCCAAAGGCCGTTTAGTATTATATTACAGGCTCGCTATTGCTCGCCAGAAGTTGACACCTTAATTGCACGAAAGGTCTTAATATTGACAAACAAATTGGGTGAAAGGTTTTAAAATCACCAAACTAGTGGGGCAAATGTCTTAAAATCTGAAAACTAATGGGGCTAACCATGAGGGAAAAAACAACCATCTCCCCTCAACCGCTTCAGGATACGATGACTCATTTCTTAAATTTATTCTGGTTATTATCAGACGTGTTATGCCCAGTGTTAAAGTAGCAGCAGTGGAAGTAACCCCTACAACAATGATAACAACAGCAACTGCCACAAATAATAGCACTGGGAGCAAGAGCATGAAAGGACATATCAACCACCCACGAGCCTTACCTAGGTAGCAATCCGACCAGGAGGGTTCTGGTCAGACCCCCTATTCACACCTACCCGGTAGGTGCTCTCCCATCAGGACCATCAGAGAGAAAGGGAAACCATCAATGCCCTTACTACCCTAGGAGGAGAAGATCCCAACCTACCAGGAAGAGTCGTGACTATAGCAGAAAAAGTGAAAGAAGACCCTTCTGCCACACTAGAAAAGAGGCTAACTCTCCAGGTCACTTGACTGGATCCCATCCTAAGTTCAATACCAGGTCTCCTCCTAAGTTTGTTACTAGGGTACGGAGATAATAATGGTGTTAAAGAAATTACAAATTACTTAACAGAATCTAACCACATAATAGAACGGAAAGACAGTGTGAAAGACCTTGGGGTATTAATGTCTGAAAAAATGGGTTTCAAAGTACATAATCAGGTCAAAGTTGCGGCTGCGAAACGTCTAACGGGTTGGATTCTGCGTACATTTAAAACATGCGGTGAATTACCTATGATAACGCTCTTCAAATCTCTAGTGCTACCGCGGCTTGAATACTGTAGCGTATTAACATCCCCATACAAAGCAGGTGAAATATATTACTTAGAGAGTGTACAAAGAAATTTCACTTCGCATATAAGTTCGATAAAACAGCTACACTATTGGGAGCGTTTAAGAGCACTGAATCTGTACTCACTGGAACGTAGAAGAGAACATTACCTAATAATATACACGTGGAAAATCGCAGAGGGTTTAGTACCAAACCTACATACTCCGATAGTCATGAAATTCAGTGATAGGAGAGGCTGGGAATGCGAAATCCCCCGGATGAATAACAGGGGTGCTATGGGCTCTCTGCGAGAGGACTGGTTATCACACAGAGGCCACGTCTCTTCAACAAACTCCCACGGCGAGTAAGAGACATAAGGGACGTGTCGTTAGACAACTTCAAGAGAGCCCTCGATGTCGAACTGCAAAAAGTGCCAGACGAGCCCATCCTCGCAAGGGAGCAAGCTGTCGCTTCAAACAGTCTACTGCACCAAATCACCACCCATAACTAGGGGCGTCGCGCTCCTTGATGCCGCTAGAAGAGTGGAGAACATCAAAAGGTATCAAAAGGTAAGGGTAATTCTATGCTCGATGCTAGAATAGTGACTTGTGCAACTAACCAGGGTAGCCTTTCCTTCCTGCGAATCACCTCTACAGTGCCTGCTGATTGGAGTGGTTCAGTACCTTCTTGGGATTGTGATCCGTTACCTTTCCCCTTCGAGTCACAGGACAGAGAAGAAAGAAGACACCTGGCCCCTGCACACAGAGAGAAGCCCGTCCGGCAAAACCACCCCACCTCGCCAAGATACCAGAAGTTTTGTTTCCCCGCCCTCGACACTAGGAAAATATATCGTGTTTGAATAAGTATATAGTTGTCTCTTTATCGCAGAGTCCTATTTTGTTAAATGTATAAAACCAAACCCTTCAGGTAACCAACACATCCCTTATATTTGCCTAATTATATTATACAGGGTGTCCCGTGAGTTTTATCAAATACTTCCAGAAATTAAAGATAAAGTAATTCTGGGTAATAAATATTCAATACACAGGCTTTCGAAGGCATGTTTTTGCAGTTATTGTCAATTAAAGAGGATATTTTTGTTTGTCGTCATTTTGAAAGCAGTTTTCCCTCTAATGAAATGGTATAGAGACGAAAATAAGTAGTGTATATGTAATGTAATAAGTAAGTAATGTATAAGTAATGTATCGCATCAATTATTCATAGAAACACCAACAAATACACTGTAGCTTTCTTAATTTTCCCATGACGATGAGTTGAATATTACAAATAAAACACAAAATCATATATTCACGGCATTGCCACGGGCAGATGAAGAAATCTACAGAGGAGCTTATTATGTCTCTTTAAAATATTTATACCATACTCCATCATACACTACTCAAGTTTATATCCATTTCATTCATTTAGAGGACACACAAGGATAAACATGGCAAAACACGCAAAAATGTCATGTAAAAAGGAGGGGATTTGTATGTGTTGTGTCAGTTTAAGCCCATTTTCCATGTAAAAAGAAATTAATAGGGATAACGCTAAATGCTGTATGATGGTGCATGGTATCAATACTTCATGAAAATACCAACAAATCCTCTGTAGCGCTTTTTTCTTTCCTGATTAGCTTACAATTAAGTTTGATTTATTTCTTGGAATATTCAACTCAATGCCAAGGTAATAGCAATGCTTCATAGTACACTTCTTAGTTATTTTTCCTATCCTCATCTTATTGAAGAAAAAACGGCGCTTAAAAAAAAAAAAAAAAAAAAAAAAAAAAAAACGGCTTTAAGGTCCAATAACTGCAAAACAATGCCCCCAAAAGCCTATGTGTATATAACAGTTTTTACTTAGAATTAGTTGATCTTTCATCACTGGAGGTATCTGAAAAAACTCACGGGACCCCCTGTATACTATACAGTACGTACCGCTATCGGACTTTTTCTGTGTCGACGTCGTTGAGAGTATAAGTTAACTTCATCATTCCAACACCCATGAAACATAAATTTGTACTCATGCATGGTCATTATTCCTGAGAAGGAAAGCTCTGTCTAGGACGACCGTGCTAGAACATAGAATATAGCCAGAGAGTAGAGACGAGAGAGAAAACGTTAAAGAACGAGAAACTAAAATAAAGTGTATAGATATCCTAGTAGTGCGAGTCTAAAAATAGTAGTAAATATATTTAATACGCAAATTACCATTTCTCTTTGTAGTAATCTTTCATAGTTATTATTTATTAAATAACCATAAGCGTATATATAATCTAATAGCACATGTGTTGAATTTTTTCCATAATTTAGGCTTGCCACGTGTTAGAGTAAACTTGATCAGGGGTCGCCCCAGACCACGTGTAGGCTCCAGATATATCTCACTACTCAGTAATGTTATTCTGTTGCTTGTGTATTATTGTGTATTTATGTTGTATGTAATTTTCTTGTATTATTCCCCCCTGTGAATAATATACTGTTTTGTACTATTCGTATAACTTGATTTCTTTGTGTTTATTCGTAGTTGTATACAACTTATTTGTACTCCTTCCTGTTGAGTGAGACCAAATTTGTCCTAGCATAATAAGACGATTTTGTGCCGTTCAAGAAGGTTCTCTTGGAATCAAAGGGGTAAACTGTATCCCAATATTAACCTCCTGACTTCCAAAATGTCTTCCTAAACTAAATAAAATAGTCTAATGCTAACTGGAGTGAACGGAAGCAACGTGTCCTTAAATACTGAAGGGGTTAAGAGATGTCAGGTTCAGTGTCGCCTTCCTTGACGGTCATAATTATGAGGTGTTGGCTTAACCCTTTATGTAACGGCGACGTATTTTTAATTTGTATTCTAGCTATATTTAGACGATTCTGTGCAGTTTAAGAAGGATCTGTGGTAGTATAAAGGCCCGTTGTAAACTGAATAAAATCATCTAATAGTAGCCAAATAAATATTAAAAGAACGGCACTAGTACCGAGAGCGTTAAAAAGGGTATGCAGAGGGTATATGATCATAGGGTATATTGACAGAGATGTACTTCTCAAACTGGTATGTGATGGGGTTAACTTTATTACCACCAATATACCACTACAAGGTGAGATATTTATGGACACTTTAGATACCCTTTTCATGCCCATATTATTGCATGGGGCTTAGTTGCTCACTCATGACTCAAAGCAGACCCATCTCTGAAGCTGCCTCACTCCAGTGATTCACTGTCTCACCTCCTAGACTCGGACCCTCACCCTCAGAACGCCACCTATTGAGCAATTACCTCACTAGGCATTACCCCCTATAGCATATTCTGAATATGGGAATATTCATACAGTGCTATTTAATCCGGGAACAATGATGGTATTTATTTGGCGTTTCGGTGGGCTTTGTGGTAATGCACTGATACTAGGTACAGCACAAATTCCATCCCAATAATATCTTCCCATTGATATATTTGGATTGGAACCCTAGTCCATTGGATTACGAGTCCAGTGACAAGACCAGTCCACCACACCTGTGTGTGTGTGAGAGAGAGAGAGAGAGTGTGTGTGTGTGAGAGAGAGAGAGTGTGTATGTGTGTGATATAGAGAGAGTGTGTGTGTGTGTTAGGGTGATTGAGTGTGGGTATGAGAGAGTGAGTGACAAAGTGAGTTTGTGTGTGTTACATAGATATACAGACTGCACAGACCTTGCAAGCAGTCTGGACTTAATTCTTACATATAATTTGTTATTAAGTGGAAGGTAAGGACAGCACAGAAGAAGGCTCTCCCCCCACCCACACTCCCTACGACTTTCGGTCGGCATGAAATTTAGGTGGGAAAAAAGGCCCTCAGCAGAATGAGAAAATAACTACTGGAAAATTCATAGTAAAGAACGAAGTTGAGAAATAGTATATACTACTGATGCTTAACCTGATTATAACCTATGGACTAATTTTGTATTTATTTTTTATTTAAATTACTCCAACCTCCTCAAAATGAATGCTGTCTCCTTTTGAATGCGACAATTGTTTGAAATTGTACCAGTTTCCCCGACAATTTGTTCCACTCGTTGACCACACTATAGTTGAAGAAATTCTTTGTGACATCGAGATTCGCCCTCCTGATTTATAATTTAATTCCGTTTCCGCGAGTTGATGAACTATTATTGATTTTGAACAGTGACTCTGCATCAATTTTTTCAAAGCCCTTTGATATCTCGAAACACTTGAGTAATTGACTTCTCAATCTTCTTTTCTTATGTTAAATCAAATCCATTTGTTTTAATCTTTCGTAATATCTTGTACCTCTTTATCATCCTTGTACCACCGTTGCCAGATTCCCCCAATCGTGTTTGAACTGTTATTTGTTTATTAATTTCTAAATAACAGAGAAACGCCACACCACGCCTTCACCACCACCAAGTGATTTTCCCGCACTGCCCACCACACCTCCAAACCAAAAGAATACAACCACCACCCCATGAAGATGTGCAAGAGTAGCTGCATTAGATGTGGCACGTCCTCCAACACCTGCAAAGAATTTACTCATCACCATCGACAATCCCAAGGCACAACAGAAAAGAAAAGATAGAAAGGAAAGGCAACACAAGAAAAGACACCATAAACACCATACTTCCAAGCGGCATTCTACATCGAGGCTGCATCACCGCCGTGACCGTGAAGCCAGGAAGGACTACCCCAAGAATCCTCTCCCCCCCCCCCCCCCCACCCCACCTGTGCCCTTATTAACCTGAGACGGACCGGCCGGAACAAACCAACAAAAGGTATGACCACCGCGGACAATTCCAAGATCAGTACAGTTGGAAAGCTCTTGGTTATATCTCACTGGAAGATATCTAATAGCTGGAAGATTTTGGCCCCTTTTAATGTTGGAGTAAAACCCTGATTGCACTGGTAAGAAAGCCTTACTCCAATCTTATTTAACATTGTGGCTCATCAAAGGAATTTGATATTAGACCTTACTGGAGGCTACCTAATATCCGTTCCTCTGCCTCGATCCGATCCGGCGTTGTTATTAATAAAGAATGCTGATTAGTCAAGCGCTCTATTAGTAACAAACCACCCCTGTCTATTAATAGTTCACACACTGGCTGGATATTAATTAGACAAGAGCTCTGTGAGATACCGTCCTGCATAACGGCACTCAACAAGAGAGTCCCTTCAATACGGAAGTCCAGTCCAGGCATTAGCTCTGGGACACAATATCAGTAAAAGCCAAAATTTCCTCATCAAAACCCAGTTCTGAAAGAATCTTATAACGGTCAGAACAATGAAGAAACGTTGCGTCACAAACAACTCTCTTTCGTTAGTTCGATAACGTGTTGCAGATGCACTGGCATATTGCACACGATATTTAACCCTCGTCTAGCGGGTTTTTTTGGGATTATTTGGGCATATTCAGGCCCTCCTGAATGATAAATCAAGTATCTGCATGAAAATAAATGTATTCAGCAAAATACTAGGCGCTAAAAGCTTCAAAATGAGACCAGAACGAGCTACGTAGCACTCGTGGTTCTCATACAGTGGTACCAGTAACATGGGAGTTTAGCGTATAGCGGTATATTTTTCCCAGCTACGCTCACTACTGGCTACACTGCCGGCCTCTCGAGAACACAGGGAGGGTGAGTCAGTGGGCGGCGGTAGGCCCTGGGAGTCGGACGTGTGGCCCGCTGCACTCCCGGCCATTTGCACTCGATTTTAACCCTTTAAAAGCCATAATAATGCTCCTAACTTGCTGCAAATTGGTGCCCGGCAATAGCTGGGCGCCGCTCTTTAAGGGTTAAGACCCAACACCAAGAGTACTGCAAGTTCTGCATTAAAACTCTTATAACGGTCAGAGCAGTTAGTGAGTCCTCTCCTATGTTAGCTCGATTATACTATACAAATGCACTGGTATATTGTATGTATTATTTAAGACCCAACACCCAAGAGTTTGAGTCTCCAACTACTGTCAACCAGCCATGTCAGGACAACCATCACGGCCCAACTCCTCACCAGAAGACTACAGTGTTCATATATAATTTATAGTGAAATCCTTCATAAGTAATTGTACTATACCTTATTGGTAAAAGGAAATACTTCATTAAATCTTTATATCCCCTTTATATGCTATTGAAAACGCATAAGAAGTACTAGTGATAATCTATTATAAATAGAAGTACTTAGTGTTGACGCCAGAAATATATAATATTATTATGTTCTCTCCACCAACCAAATTTACTCCTAAATTCGATTAATGAAATTAACAAACACATGTGGCAGTCCGGGGATTCGAACCCAGGATGCTCGCACCGAAAATCAACACACTTATGCATTGCGCCACGAAGACAGTTAAAGAATGATGCACAAGCCTACGATTATTTATGTAGTTTCGAATCCTGCATACCAATCTTAGCATGAGTACATTCATTCCAACTGCATTATCGGAGGCTATGAATAGGTGAATAATTAAAGAAATAAAAGTACTAGTGATGTGCCTTATATAAAAGGAAGTACTTGAGTAAATACATAATATCTTATCTATGCAATTTGTAACACCATCTAAGACAAGTGATGCCCATCTAATTTAGGGAAGTACTTATATTAAAGTTCTATATATTCATACAAAGTGAAAGATAGTAAATATAGTAAGTAACCAGTGAAAAATAAAATACTATATAATATACGGTACCGTGTCACACATAAAATACTATATAATATACGGTACCGTGTCACACATAAAATACTATATAATATACGGTACCGTGTCACACATAAAATACTATATAATATACGGTACCGTGTCACACATAAAATACTATATAATATACGGTACCGTGTCACACATAAAATACTATATAATATACGGTACCGTGTCACACATAAAATACTATATAATATACGGTACCGTGTCACACATAAAATACTATATAATATACGGTACCGTGTCACACATAAAATACTATATAATATACGGTACCGTGTCACACATAAAATACTATATAATATACGGTACCGTGTCACACATAAAATACTATATAATATACGGTACCGTGTCACACATAAAATACTATATAATATACGGTACCGTGTCACACATAAAATACTATATAATATACGGTACCGTGTCACACATAAAATACTATATAATATACGGTACCGTGTCACACATAAAATACTATATAATATACGGTACCGTGTCACACATAAAATACTATATAATATACGGTACCGTGTCACACATAAAATACTATATAATATACGGTACCGTGTCACACATAAAATACTATATAATATACGGTACCGTGTCACACATAAAATAAGAACATAAGAACATAAGAAAATGGGAGTCTGCAGAAAGCCGATTGGCCTAAGCAAGGCAGATCCCTGTCCCACACAACCCCAATTCAATTACAAAGCCCAATTATAGGCTTCACACTCTAATACCCTGAGGATCATCTTACCAAAACGGTTAGAGATTAACCCAGGATTATGGGGGTCTGCAGAGCGCTGATTGGCCCAACCCGGCTGATCCCCCTTCACACCCAACCCTTCTCGTCCATATGCTTATCCAATTTTATCTTAAAGCTCCCTACAGTTTTAGATCCCACTATAGCACTTGGTAGTCCATTCCACCCATCTACAACTCTGTTACCAAACCAATATTTGCCTATATCTTTTCTGAAACGAAATTTATCTAATTTGAAACCATTGTTACGAGTTCTTTCGCTATCACTGAGCTTTAGTACATTTGTCATGTCCCCTTTGTTAATCCCACTAACCCACTTGAACACCTCTATCATATCCCCTCTAACTCTGCGTCTCTCTAACGAATGTAAACCTAATTTCTTCAACCTTTCTTCATACGAAAGATTTCTAATATTATGGATCATTTTTGTCATTCTACGCTGTACTCTCTCCAATGAATCTATGTCCATTCTGTAATAAGGACACCAAAATTGGACAGCATAATCCATATGGGGTCTCACTAATGACAAGTAAAGTTTTAAGATAACATCAGCAGTTCTGTTACTCACACTCCTAGAGATGAACCCGAGAATCCTGTTTGCCTTATTACGAACGCTTATACACTGTTTTCTAGGCTTCAAATCATTGCTAACAAACACACCTAGATCTTTCTCGCAATCTGAATTTTCTAATTCTAAATTAGCTAGTTTATATTTAACATTTGTTTGCATCTTCCCTATCTTTAATACCTTGCATTTGTCAATGTTAAACTTCATCTGCCAATTTACTGACCATTCATGTAAGGTATCTAGATCCCTTTGGAGGCACTCTATATCGCTATCTGAATCAATTGATCTCCCTATTTTAGTATCGTCTGCGAATTTACTTATCCTACTAGTTATACCTAAATCTAGGTCATTTATGTATATAAGAAACAACAGTGGACCTAATACCGATCCCTGGGGGACACCACTTTTGACTGCTCCCCACTCTGACTTGGTACTATTTATGCTGACTCTCTGTTTCCTACCAATTAGCCATGACCTAATCCATCCCAACAACGCCCCACCTATTCCATGTGCCTCAACCTTTCTCATCAATCTCTCATGAGGGACTCTGTCGAAAGCTTTACTGAAATCTAAATATATAATATCGTATGCCTTGTCATTATCTACTGCTTCATATACCTCTGAGAAAAAACTAAGCAAATTAGTAAGGCAAGAACGTCCCTGTGTGAATCCATGCTGAGAAGAATTGATTAAGTTAAATGTTTCTAAGTGGTTTCTCATTTTCCTAGCAATAATTGACTCTAGTAGCTTTCCTATGATTGAAGTGAGACTAATGGGACGGTAATTGGATGCTATTGATTTATCACCTTTTTTGAAAATCGGAACTACATTTGCAAGCTTCCAAGCTTCTGGAACTATACCCGTTTCTAATGAATTGTTAAAAAGAAATGTTAATGGGTAACTTAACTCATCTCTGCATTCTTTTAATACTCTGGCATATACCTCATCGGGACCAGGCGATTTCTGAGGTTTCAGTCTGTCAATTTCCTTAAGCACATCATTTCTACTTATAGTAACCGTACTTAACCTATTTTCTATACTATCTCTATATACCTTACGGACTTCTGGAATCTGTGCCAAATTTTCATTAGTGAAAACAGATAGAAACTGACTATTTAATGTACTGCACATTTCTAAATCATTTTCTGTCATTTCTCCTATCGAAGTTTTAAGGGGGCCTATTTTATCTCTAACTTTAGATTTATATAGCTGGTAAAAAGCCTTAGGGTTATTTTTTGAGTCATTGGCTATCCTGATTTCATAATTTCTTTTGTCTGTCCTTATACATTTTTTAACCTCTCTTGATAGATTCTGATAGTAAGCAAGTAGGTGAATTTCGCCTTTCTTTATTTTTCGATATATTCCTCTCTTTTTTCCTAGAAGGTCTAATAGTCTATTATTCATCCATTTTGGTTGGTTCTGTGTTGATCTAAATTTTCTTTTGGGGATATATTTATTTTGCGCATTGTGGAGTGAAGAAATAAAATTATTATATGTAGCTGTCAAATTATCCTGAGTTAAGACAGGTATCTGAGAGAGAGTATGTTCATTAGCACACTTTACTCTTTACTCTTTACCTCGATTACGGTACCGTGTCACACATAAAATACTATATAATATACGGTACCGTGTCACACATAAAATACTATATAATATACGGTACCGTGTCACACATAAAATACTATATAATATACGGTACCGTGTCACACATTTTAAAAGAAATATATGCGCCTTACCTCGATTGAAGGGAAGACTATTCTAAAGTGAAACTAATCAGTACAAGTGTAATACCTCGATTGAAGGGAAGACTATTCTAAAGTGAAACTAATCAGTACAAGTGTAATACCTCGATTGAAGGGAAGACTATTCTAAAGTGAAACTAATCAGTACAAGTGTAATACCTCGATTGAAGGGAAGACTATTCTAAAGTGAAACTAATCAGTACAAGTGTAATACCTCGATTGAAGGGAAGACTATTCTAAAGTGAAACTAATCAGTACAAGTGTAATACCTCGATTGAAGGGAAGACTATTCTAAAGTGAAACTAATCAGTACAAGTGTAATACCTCGATTGAAGGGAAGACTATTCTAAAGTGAAACTAATCAGTACAAGTGTAATACCTCGATTGAAGGGAAGACTATTCTAAAGTGAAACTAATCAGTACAAGTGTAATACCTCGATTGAAGGGAAGACTATTCTAAAGTGAAACTAATCAGTACAAGTGTAATACCTCGATTGAAGGGAAGACTATTCTAAAGTGAAACTAATCAGTACAAGTGTAATACCTCGATTGAAGGGAAGACTATTCTAAAGTGAAACTAATCAGTACAAGTGTAATACCTTGATTGAAGGGAGTACTTGTATATATTACCTTTATTAAGTACAAGTGTAATACCTCAATTGAAGGGAGTACTAAATTATATTACCCGACCCAAGTCTTAAGAGTTAAATAATATTGTGGAGACTCGTTTGTGCATCTCACCTATGTATATACCATTATCTAATATTTGAATGCAATATCTATGTGTGTTAATATTATATGAATAATGTACATTTGTTATAATTATCCTCTATTATCTTCTGTGCATGTGTTGAAACGAATTCGGCTCCTCCAGTCAAGTAGAACCTACATAATAAATCCAATCAACCCCAGTAAAAACCTGGCATAACAATTCCGTTTGTTATTATTTCTGCCATTGTTTTTTTTTTTAAGAGAGAATTGCTGTTCAGCATAATATTATCATGTTAGATCTTGATAGAAAATATCTATTGAGTTAGTCTCAGGATATGACTCAAACCACTTACTCATTCCCTCCACAAATTCTTCAGTATGCTGTGGTAGGAGTTGGAGCCTCTTCCTCCCTCCAGCAACCCGCCTCTTTTCACCATCTAGCTTACTTAATAGTGCAAAGTGATCAGACATAAGTCCTGCTTGTGAACAGAACAGGTACGATATGGCTCGTTATACAGACAAACATAGTCTAGCCTGCCACCTAGGACATGAGTTGACTCCGGCTGTCCTCATTACCTCATTACAGGAGTTTATATAATTAAACCATCGTTGACCATTAACATTAGTATTATTACTACATCCATACGAGGACAGAGCTCTATGGTGAGCATTTAGGTCGCCCAGCAATAGAGTCTGTTCCTCGTATAGAAGGTCAGGAAATGCTTGTATATCGAGAGAGTTGCAACCTACATAATACAGTATGTTGATTATATTAGTTGGTAATCATCAAGGTATACCTTTAAATAGATATTTGCAGTCTCCCTACTAAAAGAACAATACAACCTCTCTACAGGTATAGTCTTTTTGACATACTTAATCAACCCCCTGGCAGATGTTTCAGTGCAGTTGTGTACATGGGCAATATCATTTCCAAATCTAGGGTTAAATGATTCATTAGCCCTGGTTTCTTGGAGACATATTACATCCACGTCATGCAACATTGCAAAACGCTGAAGTTCTACAAAGCATTGATTAATGCCATTGATATTCCAACATAAAACCTTTAGGCCTGTATCACAATTTTCTGTGTTATTCAACATAATTAATCCTTGGGGGTTCTTCGGCATTAACTAGCTCTAACATACTCTCAATTACACAAGCTGTCTCTTTCATTGTTGAGGCAGCAAAGAGGAGGCGCTTGGCATCCTCCTTTCTAACTTTTTCTAGTGCTTCCTTTACTAATCTAACCGTGACCTTTTTTGGCAAGGCATGGGAAGCATTTTATAAACCTATCTTCTTTTACTAATATATTTTCAGTTTGTTCCCTCTCAACAATGTGATATTCCCCCTGCTTACTGTTATTCTCCGTCTGGTGACTGTTTTGTTGGTTACACATGCGATCGAGTACCATTTTCATTATCTCACTTAGTTGTGCTCTCATCATCTCACCTAATTGTGTTTGGAACTCCAGTTGCTGGTCCATGAGCGGTTTCAGTTGGTGTTGTTGTTGATCCGCCACAGACCTGAGGTGGGCCAGGGTAAGTTGTATGGCGTGTGTCATCTCATTGTTGTTAGTGGTGGCCGAGATGTTGACACATTTATGAAACAAAACAAAAAAGGAAGAGAGAGCGAGAGAGAGAGAGATATTATAACAACAATGACCTCCCACCTCCACCTCCCTGCCACCTACAGAATACATGACGCAGTACAACTTCGATGGGTTTGACCTGGACTGGGAATACCCTGCGGCCGCTGACAGAGGGGGCACCTTTAAGGACAAGGACACGTTCAGGTCAGTACCTTGAGAGGAATTGTTTTTAGACTAAATTGTATATGGTCTTTTAGGTCTTACTATTCTATTTTATTATTTTCACGTATATCGATTGTTTGTTTGTTGCTCTCTCTCTCTCTCTCTCTCTCTCTCTCTCTCTCTCTCTCTCTCTCTCTCTCTCTCTCTCTCTCTCTCTCTCTCTCTCTCTCTCTCTCTCTCTCTCTCTCTCTCTCTCTCTCTCTCTCTCTCTCTCTCTCTCTCTCTCTCTTGAGGTCTTGTTCCAGTCTTGGGAGTGAGACATGTGAAACATTTAGAGCTTGGTTGCCCACTCACGGCTCGAATCAGCCCAATCTCTGGAGCTGCTTTGCCTTTGCGCTTCACTTTCTCACCCCCAAAACCAGACCCTCACTCTCAGAACGCTACCTATTGAGCAATTAACTCACTAGGCAATGCCCCCCCTATACCATATTTTGAATATGGGAATATTCATACAGTGCTATTTAATCAAGGAACAATGATGGTATTGTTTGGCGTTTTGGTGGGCTTTGTGGTAATACACTGATACTAGGTACAGCATCAATTCCATCCCAATAATATCTTCCCATTGATACATCGGGATTCGAACCCTAGTCCATTGGATTACCAGTCCAGTGGCAAGACCACTCCACCACAGCTACCCTTGAAAGTATATATATATATATATATATATATACTGTATATATATATATATATATGATTAATAATTAAAGTTAGAATTCTTGTGGTAAATAAATAAATAGAAAATTAACTCATGAAGAACAAATTTGAAACACTGCTGATATATGTAAGATTGTCTCCCTCTAGTCTCCCCTAGATGGGCTGTCGAACAAAGCTGACGAGTTCCATCCACCCAGTTTATGTAAGGTTGTCTCCCCTAGATGGGTTGCCGACCAAGTCTAATGAGTCCCCTCCACCTGGGTGGATGGGACTCGCCAGCCTTGTTCGGTAACCCGCATCTAGGGGAGACAACCCCTTACATAAATCAGCAGTGTTTCAAATTTGCTCTTTAGGGGGTAATTTTCTGTATATATATATAGATATATATACAGTATATATACAATTTTATATATATACTGTATAATATTGATATATATATATATATATATATATATATATATATATATATATATATATATATATATTATATTTTTGCTTTTTTTTGTTTTTTCTATATTCCAACTACTCCCTCTCGGGCATAGGCTGAGAGCCTTTACACTACACCGCTGAACACGGTGAGGCCCGTGAGGTCTTGTTCCAGTCTAGGGATCTAGGGAGTGAGACATGCGAAGCACCCCGGCTCGAAGCAACTGCATTTCTGAAGCCGCTTCGCCTCTGTGCTTCACAGTCTCATCCCCCACACTGGGACCCTCACTCTCAGAACGCCACCTATTGAGCAATTAACTCACTAGGCAAATATTTTGAATATGGGAATATTCATACAATGCTATTTAATCAGGGAACAATGAGGGTATTTTTTTTGGCATTTCGGTGTGCTGTGGTAATGCACTGAAACTAGGTACAGCACAAATACCATCCCAACAATATCTTCCCATCGACATATTGGGATTCGAACCCGGGTCCATTGGATTACCAGTCCAGTGGCAAGACCACTCTGCCACACCTCCCCTCAATATATATATATATATATATTGTACTTATTTTTAAATACACTGTTCTACTAGGGTTGGAATAATTCGACAGTTGTTTATAAGTCTGCGTGTTTATTTAACATACTCCCATGGTAACCGTAATCCCCATAGCAAATTGATTCTCTGTTTCGGAGTCAAAATGAGTTAAAACTATTATTGAATACCTACGACGGCCCACTATAGTTTGCACTTCGGAATTGTTACATTCCCATTACAACCTATTTGGACAATCGCTATTCAGAGTCTTGACTCACTTCGACTTCGAGCCAAAGGCACATCACTATCTTCACATTGCTTGACAAAACTATATTACTATCCCTCAATATGTACTTTAATCACCTGAACAATATTAGGACCGAGGATTTTACCTATAAGTTCTCACCTCACCGTGACAATATAAGTAACACTTATTCCATTCATAAGATCAAATCACCTTAATCATATTAGACACGAATAATAAATCCTTAGACTTTTACATCACCATGACCGTACTACTAAACAATTATTCGGTCCGATTTCTTAAATCCCCTTTGCAATATTATACACAAATACTAAATCGACAGGTATTTACATCACCTTTACAATATTAGAACACAATTACTAAATCAAAAGGTATATTCGTCACCTTTACAATATGAAAACACAATTACTAAATCAACAGGTATCTTCATCACCTTTACAATATCAAAACATAATTACTAAATCAACAGGTATATTTGTCACCTTTACAATATTAGAACGCTATGTCCTTCAGGTCAATTTACAAGATCACAAATTATTACTCAATCAATGA
>CM064550.1:28542899-28737490 GCA_032716605.1 Paralithodes platypus
GTGAAACATTTAGAGCTTGGTTGCCCACTCACGGCTCGAATCAGCCCAATCTCTGGAGCTGCTTTGCCTTTGCGCTTCACTTTCTCACCCCCAAAACCAGACCCTCACTCTCAGAACGCTACCTATTGAGCAATTAACTCACTAGGCAATGCCCCCCCTATACCATATTTTGAATATGGGAATATTCATACAGTGCTATTTAATCAAGGAACAATGATGGTATTGTTTGGCGTTTTGGTGGGCTTTGTGGTAATACACTGATACTAGGTACAGCATCAATTCCATCCCAATAATATCTTCCCATTGATACATCGGGATTCGAACCCTAGTCCATTGGATTACCAGTCCAGTGACAAGACCACTCCACCACAGCTACCCTTGAAAGTATATATATATATATATATATATACTGTATATATATATATATGATTAATAATTAAAGTTAGAATTCTTGTGGTAAATAAATAAATAGAAAATTAACTCATGAAGAACAAATTTGAAACACTGCTGATATATGTAAGATTGTCTCCCTCTAGTCTCCCCTAGATGGGCTGTCGAACAAAGCTGACGAGTTCCATCCACCCAGTTTATGTAAGGTTGTCTCCCCTAGATGGGTTGCCGACCAAGTCTAATGAGTCCCCTCCACCTGGGTGGATGGGACTCTTCAGCCTTGTTCGGTAGCCCATCTAGGGGAGACTCACTTACACAAATCAGCAGTGTTTCAATTTTGCTCTTAGGGGGTAATTTTCTGTATATATAATATAGATATATATACAGTATATATACAATTTTATATATATACTGTATAATATTGATATATATATATATATATATATATTTATTATATATAATATATATATATATATTATATTTTTGCTTTTTTTTGTTTTTTCTATATTCCAACTACTCCCTCTCGGGCATAGGCTGAGAGCCTTTACACTACACCGCTGAACACGGTGAGGCCCGTGAGGTCTTGTTCCAGTCTAGGGATCTAGGGAGTGAGACATGCGAAGCACCCCGGCTCGAAGCAACTGCATTTCTGAAGCCGCTTCGCCTCTGTGCTTCACAGTCTCATCCCCCACACTGGGACCCTCACTCTCAGAACGCCACCTATTGAGCAATTAACTCACTAGGCATTACCCCCCTGTAACATATTTTGAATATGGGAATATTCATACAATGCTATTTAATCAGGGAACAATGAGGGTATTTTTTTTGGCATTTCGGTGTGCTGTGGTAATGCACTGAAACTAGGTACAGCACAAATACCATCCCAACAATATCTTCCCATCGACATATTGGGATTCGAACCCGGGTCCATTGGATTACCAGTCCAGTGGCAAGACCACTCTGCCACACCTCCCCTCAATATATATATATATATATATTGTACTTATTTTTAAATACACTGTTCTACTAGGGTTGGAATAATTCGACAGTTGTTTATAAGTCTGCGTGTTTATTTAACATACTCCCATGGTAACCGTAATCCCCATAGCAATTGATTCTCTGTTCGAGTCAAAATGAGTTAAAACTATTATTGAATACCTACGACGGCCCACTATAGTTTGCACTTCGGAATTGTTACATTCCCATTACAACCTATTTGGACAATCGCTATTCAGAGTCTTGACTCACTTCGACTTCGAGCCAAAGGCACATCACTATCTTCACATTGCTTGACAAAACTATATTATTATTATCCCTCAATATGTCCTTTAATCACCTGAACAATATTAGGACCGAGGATTTTACCTATAAGTTCTCACCTCACCGTGACAATATAAGTAACACTTATTCCATTCATAAGATCAAATCACCTTAATCATATTAGACACAAATAATAAATCCTTAGACTTTTACATCACCATGACCGTACTACTAAACAATTATTCGGTCCGCGATCTTAAATCCCCTTTGCAATATTATACACAAATACTAAATCAACAGGTATTTACATCACCTTTACAATATCAAAACACAATTACTAAGTCAACAGGTATTTACGTCACCTTTACAATATGAAAACACAATTACTAAGTCAACAGGTATCTTTGTCATCTTTACAATATGAAAACACAATTACTAAATCAACAGATATTTTCGTCACCTTTACAATATTAGAACGCTATGTCCTTCAGGTCAATTTACAAGATTACAAATGATTATTCACTCAATGACCTCCTTTAAACTAGTTGTCTATATATTTACGCGCAATCAAAAGCACGCTGTCGACGAGGTGAATATCTAATTAATACTGATTGTTTCCGTATAACAAAAAGATTATTTCATGGGTATGGGCTGAAGCCCTTCTCGAACTATTCCTTTAGCTAGGTCTAACCTACTCTTCAAATACTAAACCCTGCAAAGCTGCTCAGGTAAATCCCTCAAAATTTCTCAGGTAAATCCCATTATCTCAGTTACCTGCACATAATCAGTTATTTCCCCGCTTAAAACATTATCCCGAAGAACTCCCACTTAATGTTTGATTATCTATCTTACTTAATCTCCTATAAGATCCTGTACTATTACTAGCTATTTGGCTGGGTACCTTTACTAACAATAACAACTATATCTCACAACACTTCATCTCTTTATTTCATCATTTGTCTAGTCAATTTATCTTTGGTTGTTCTATAAGAACACATATATTTTATAGCTGGAACACACTGGTTAGTCTTAGCATTTACTTTTTTGGTAAGTCTGTTCGGGCCTTTAACCCCTTATTGGCGGCGCTCGACTTAAGTCGTGCACCAATTTGCAGCAAGTTAGGAGCATTATTAAGGCTTTTAAAGGGTTAAAATCGAGTGCAAATGGCCGGGAGCACAGCGGGACAGACAGCCGACTCCCAGGGCTTACCGCCGCCCATTAACTCATGTTCCCTGTGTTTTCGAGAGGCCGGCAGTGTAGCCAGTAGTGAGCATAGCTGGGAAAAATATACCGATATATGCTAAACTCCCATGTTCGTGGCATCACTGCAAGAGAACCACGAGTGCTACGTAGCTCGTTCTGGTCTCATTTTGACGTTTTTAGTGCCTAGTTTTTTGCTAAATAATGTTTTGCTTGATTTATCATGCAGGAGGGCCTGAATATGCCCAAATGAGCCCAAAACACCCCGCTAGACAAGGGTTAAGGGTCCTTTAACCCTTAATTGGCGGCGCGCAACTTATGTCGTGTGAAATAAATATGAACTAAGTGGCGGTTCACAACTTATGTCGTGTGCCATTTTCACCACGTAATGTTGCTGAGAGAGAGAGATGAGTGGTGGGAGGAGCGTAGCAAGCGTATGACTGCTCCAGACCACCGCGGCGTACCTACTGACATGAATCCCACCCTCCTCTACCCTCTCGCACTTGGTACACCGGGAATTATGTAGGGAAAGTACCTAATTACATGGTTTTTGAACTCGTGTTGCACGATCGTTGCAAGAGAACCAGTGGTCGTACAAGGATGGTTGGGGTGTCATTGGAAAGCTCTGCTTATGCCCTTTCAGGGATAGATACTTGTGTTACGCTCTGGGTCTTATTTAGGCATGAAAATGATCACGTAAACAACCCTATTTAGGGTAAAAACACCCCGCTGGGCGCTACGGTCAAATAGACCACCTAGCCCGCTAAATAAGGGTTAATAAACTATTTTGTAGTCTCTCCTGGATTGCTTCACCACTTCATAGCAGGCCAGTATACCATCTCCATCTCCTCCGTCCCATCTACCACCCGGTGACCATCTCAAATCGCATGACTTATTGTGTGAAGAAAAGCGATGTGTCGGCAGGCATCAGGATACTGAAGGTGTATCTGAGCCATTGGTGGGTGATGTACTATGTCCTGGTTCGTCTGGCGTTCAGTAGTGCAAGGTTGCTGGAGGACAGGAACAGGCTTAGTCGATTCCCCATACGTGCCAAAGTGAGACTCAGGGTCGTATTTGCTAAGAGCGTCCAGGTGTGATCCCTTTAGGCACCTGTGGCCGAGTGTCTCCTGAGGCCCCGCCCACCTCCCTTTATACCCCTCCCTCATGGCCCGGAGCCCTGTTATTGGCTGAGCCACGCGCCCGGGAGGAGCTTACCTAGCCCGCTCGCTTTGAATTTCCCATTTCTTCTCCTGCTTCATTCCATCTTCGTAATATTCTCCTGGAAGCTTGTTGGAGATGTCCTGTAGTGGCTGACAGGAGGGAGAAGGTTGCACCATGGTAATAGGACATCTGTTACCAGGATAGAATATACGTGTGTGAACTGGGAGCGAAGTTAGTGGCGAGCGTTTAAAGGGAGATACAACTGGCAATAGTCGTTGCGTCACAGGAAGCCGCTGATTGGTGGAGAGTGAGGGTGTGGCAGTAGTCTTCTTGTGACAAGTTTTAAGGGTTAAACCTTGCTTCTTCACCTGGGCTAATCCCGTCCCCTGATTGGTGGATGTAATTACTCCTTTAATATATATATATATATATATATATATATATATATATATATATATATATATATATATATATATATATATATATATATATATATATATATATATATACTCTATATATATATATATATATATATATATATACAGTACATATATATATATATATATATATATATATATATATATATATATATATATATATATATATATATATATAAAGGGTGTTCGGAAATTCCACGACAAAATAAGAGAGTAGGTAGATAAAAATATTGTAAACAATATTTACAAATGAAACAAAAAACCTAAATTGCATTGAAAACAAGTTACAAGACTTGCTAGGTTAGTATTACAAGGACTAGCTAGATATAAAGAGACATGGATTTAATATGTTAATAATGTTTTATTAACCACCAGTTATTTTTAGTAAGTTAGAAATTATATGGCGAGCATATTTACTTTGGTAAAATAATAAACATTTCCAATTATTGGTATATAGCGTTTTTGGACTTATGTACACCTCATTTCGCTACTATGAAAAGATAGAATACTCAGTTTTTTTTAAGTGCTTCATAAATCATTTTCCTAATCAAGTGTTCAGTCCAACCTGAGGAATGGTGGGGAACAGTGTTCGGACGTGTGGACAAGTCTCTGTCCCCGGTCAGGCCTACATTTATTATTATAATTAAATGCTCTCTAACTCATTATTGGTACAAGATATGGAAAACAAATATTTAGTACAATTTGTTTTTTTGTTTTTTCAGTGATAATGCTGTATTTTGTTTGTTGGTGGAATTTCCGAACAGGGTGTATATATATATCTATATATCGTTTTGAGGGGGCGGTGTGATGGAGTGGTCTTGCCACTGGACTGGTAATCCAATGAACCCGGGTTCGAATCGCGATATGTAAATGGGAAGATATTATTAGAATGGAATTTGTGCTCTACCTAGTTTCAGTGCATTACCACAAAGCCCACCGAAACGCCAAAAAAACACCCTCATTGTTCCCTCATTATATAGCACTGTATGAATATTCCCAAATTCAAAATATGCTACAGGGGGGCAATGCCTAGTGAGTTAATTGCTCAATAGGTGGCATTCTGAGAGTGAAGGTCCGAGTCTAGAGGATGAGACAGTGAGGCGCGGATGCGAAGAAGCTTCAGAGATGGGGCTGCTTTGGATCGTGAATGTGTGCTTCACATGTCTCACTCTCTAGACTGGAACGAGACCTCACAGGCTTCACCGCGTTGAGCCGTAGCATATACTGTACAGGCTCTCAGCCTATGCCTGAAAGGGAATAATTGGAATATGGAAAAAATATATATATAAAATATATCTATATATATACTGTACATCTATATATACTGTATATATATATACTGTATTATAGGTTTGATTCCCGAAGGGAAGTCATGAAAACCTAATATTTAGTATGGCCCGGTAATTATTAAAGATAATGCCTATTAATATAATAGCTCCATTCAACATCCCGCATCAGCCATTTTGAATTAACCGCCATGGGAGGATCTGGAGTTACTCATCATAAGTGCACGCTTAATTCCCTTATGGAATCGGCATCTTGATTGGGTACCCTAGAGAAAAAACTCCGTAAAAAATAAAAGAAAAATAACTTAATAATGTTATCATATGACTTGCCATATGTGGATTTCTCGTGTTTCGCTTCCCCGACTTCAGGCCCTCTAGTGGCCATCTTCGTCCTTCACTGATATACCAAGATAAAGCTATAGAAATCAACAAATGGGAAGTGGGATGGCTGGGAGGGACGATTTATCGTTAATGATTACGGGGCCCTACTAAATATTAGGTTTTCATGACTTCCCTTCGAGAATCAAACCTATAATTTAATAGTGGCCCCTTCATCATTAACGATATTGCCTGAGAACCAAGACTGGAGGAGGGACATTCGTGATAATATCCTCA
Source organism: Paralithodes platypus (assembly GCA_032716605.1). Classification (NCBI taxonomy): domain Eukaryota; kingdom Metazoa; phylum Arthropoda; class Malacostraca; order Decapoda; family Lithodidae; genus Paralithodes; species Paralithodes platypus. Next base: position 28,549,249 of record CM064550.1, read on the forward strand.
CCTCTGGGGACAAAAGAATCCATAATTTCTTTTTTTAAGTTGTATTGTATGCAAACAATATGTAAAAAATAGAAAAGATTGTAAGCAGTGCGTGACTTCAAAGAAAGTCTGCTTACCCATGACCAGATCTTTACCTTAAGATCTATGCATGGTATTTTGTGGGGACACGCATGTGTCCCCGCCAATAGAGCTATAACTCTGTAGAATTTAGTCCTAACCTTAACATAATTTGTACAGTATTTGTCTGTACATCCTGATAATCTTACATAGTTGCAACTATGTTAGATGTCTTCTGAGAAGTAACAAAAACATAAAATTTAAAACTTGCTGAACTGTATCCCCAGTTCGAACATAGCTAGTGAATCATCACAGTTCTCCGGGCGACGGAGACTACGTGAGGTATGGGCTACACCGCCCACCTCCTGATCGTATCTCCCAATGAGATCGTAACCCAAAACAAACAAAAATTAATGGCGAGCCGTAAACTCAGCTCGTTTCATTAATGTCACCGATCGTGACTTCCTATAATTATCCGGCGGAGAGGTTCTAGGGGTCTATGGGCTTACTCGCACATCCCCCCCCCCCCTATTTCCTTACCCCTAATTAGCTACGCCCCTGGCCTAGCTAGACCCGTTGCCGTGATGCCACACAGGGCAGTTGTGGCTTATTCAGAGCTGTAACCAGGCATTGTGTCCAGAGACCCCGGTCGGGAAAAAAACATAAAAAATCCCCAACTTAGAGCAAGTTATGCCCTCAATGAAAAAGTTTGCAAAACTTGAGGGGTAAAAAACTCTAACTGGCTTAAGGAAAAAGACGGCCCATTAGTGGCCGGCAGAAGTAAAAGAACTCCGTCTCAAAACGAGGACAGATCCTCTGCTTGGATTGTCCAATCATACTTGGGACCAAAAGAAAAAAAAATTCGTTGTTGCAAACACTTCTCGGTCTGTTCTTGTCTGTACTGACCTACGTATTACCAGTCCGGCAGGGTTGAAGGTCATGGTCCTCTAGTACCCTCACCCCCCCCCCCTTTTAAAACGCAGCATACTCAGAAGGTACCATACCGTCAGACCCCGTGCGAAACGAGGCCCATAGAGAGATTGGGCGAGCAAGAAAGAGAGAGGGAAGATAACCCATGAAAGGACTAGGCTGACTAGACCGGGCTAATCAATCATATTAACTTGCCTGGAACTCAGGCACTGGATCTATTACGCCGGTGGCTAGTTCGATGTCCGCAAACGCCGGGAGCCTGCCGAAAAATGTTGTAGTCAAACGCACGGTCTATTAGTAACCGAGCCGGTAGAGGAGAAACGTGCCAAGGGCAACGGTAATGTTTCTATTGTACCAGGGATATTCCCGGGCCTATGCCTCCGGCGCGATCCCCATTGTGCTTGGGTGGAGGGGAGGAGGGTGAGTACTGGCCGTAAACACGTTACCCCATTTAGGAACAAAATATTATAGGGGGGGGGGGGAGAGACCCCCTCCAGTTGCCGCGTAGGGCTTATGACATCACGCCTGAATGAATTATCCAAGGGGATCTGAGCGATCCTGAAGATTTCAGGTCGATCTGGTTCCACTATTCTCGATGAATACCACATTCTAGCCTTACTACATACATACATACATGCATAAAATGTTAAAGACTGAGTGTTCCACACATAAGTGCAGTTTCAGTCTCTTGTCCTAATGGCGGCATTCCAGGCAACCCTGTTAAGGGCTGCTTCACTTGTCAAGTTCTTGGATTTGAGATCGGCACGTATAATCTGATCCCAGGTCTTCCTCGGTCCACCCCTTGGTGCAGACCTGGGATCGGACTATACGTGCCGATCTCGAATCCAAACTGGTAAAGGGAATGCGATCCTAACCGGTGTCTGCTCTTGGAACTTGTTAATATCGGGCTCAGGTAGTGACTGTGGAGCCAGAACCCATCTGACATACGAAAATCGGGTCCTGCCCAAGGCACGATTAGCCCCCCAACTTATTGTAAAGTACCTCATTGCGGGTGTTGGGGACCCACTGGGTTGAAACAACTGGAGGTATGTTTATTTTGCCATTTTCCGGCGCACGCCGGGGCGAAAAAACAAACTAATGAGAGAAGATATGCTGGATATCAAGAATTGTTGATTACGCAAAAAACGTCAACATTAGGGTCAACTGACAGAAGGCTGCCCATCCTGTCTTAAGGAGGGGCGCCGGGATCCAGTGACACCCGGTGGAGGCTCCACGGCCGTGCCTACTGTCTGGAAGATGGCGCCTGGACCTAGTGAAACCCGGCAGGCTGCCACCGTGGACTTTACAAATAACGAACCATCTCTCCTTATAGAAGAGGCGAGCCAGTCACGAGGGGTAGGTCACCGTAAGTATGGACTACCACCGTGGAGCCCTTGATGACTTACCTAACAGAGCCATTTTAATCCAATGATTGGGAAGGCCCCTGCCGGCGCTTGGTCTACATTAAGTACTCTACGATATGCATTACTGAGCCCTCCCAGTAGAATTACCGGAGTTGCTCAGACGGTGCTTGGTAGACCAGGCCGACTAAAGGCGTCTTGAAAAGTGTAGAGACCCTTATCTCAAGACTTTTTGAAAAAGTGAATCTCCGTGGAGTAGACAAGACTGCGACCTAGGGGCTGAAAAAACCCCAAAACTTGTTACCGAATTTCTCTCGGAAACTAAACCAGCCGAGGCAGACGAAAAGACACGACAAACTGTGGAGACGGGTCTACCTTAGAGCCGATGTGTAGGTGGGAAAGCCTTGATCTACGTGTACTGCTATTCTTAGCAGTAACTGCTCGTTTTATTCGAAGAGTCTACTTCCGGGAAGTCCATTTGTCCGGTAACCACTGGCTGTGATACTCGATCAAGACGCGACCTTAAAGGCTAGACTCGTAGTAGGGCCCTCATTAGGCACCCACTGCGAGGGGCTCCCCCCTTGTCTTTTTGGGTGATGTTAATCCAAAAAACAACGAATCCTTAACGGAACGAAGTGTTAGGGATTCTATAAACTCCTAAAGACCAACCTTGCACGTCCAGAGGTATGTCCGCCAACCGGTAGAAACGTAAGCACGGCATGAGCCTACCTCACGCCTTTACCTCTCGTAACCTGGTAGGTTGAGTCCACTCGAAGTGGACTTCACTACTTTACGGTAACCTGTGCTCATGTCCGGAAACCCGCCGGGGAACCATGGTGTGACACCGGATGCGTACGGCGGAGCTTATTCCTAAAACTCCTGTTGCCAGAGGCCTGGGGCGAAATTATGGTTAGGGTGGTGAGATTGAATCTCGAACCAACCGAAGCCCAATATCGTACTTGACGGGATTCCGATGCTAAAATCAAAGATTTCTGAGCGAGGGGGACTTAGGAAAAATTTGTTGTGCCTATTCCCATACCATCGAAATTGTAAGAAAAAACCCGACTCGATAGAAACAGTGGATCAACCGACCTGGGACTTGTTATTGTGTCGGGGAGGTAGACAGTGTCAGAGCTGCCAGAAAAACAAACCAAAGAATCTTCTAGGTGTTGACTCCGCCGGGGAAATCAACCCCCTAAAAAACTCCCGCAAACATGCACACCACTGCGGGACATTTGGATAGCACCTAAACCTCTGCAAGAGGAGGAAACCGGCGGCCCCTCTGAGAAAGCCGCCGGAGAAACTAACCAAAAGGTTTCCCGAGGTGTTGACATAACCGGGAAATCAAAACACCCCAGAAAACCCCCACACACACAAAGGGACGTCTCCCAAAGCATAACATAAGCTATAACAACACAGGGTAAATTTATAAACAATAAATATAATCTCTAGCCTACACTGGAGACCCCTAACGAGGCTGGCCACGAGGCTCGATGAAACAAAATATGGTAGACACCAAACGCCCCGAAGAAACCAGCAGCAACAGCAGCCACCACACGCTCCGAAGAACACACAACGGCAGCATGAGGCAGAGGGGCCCGGAGCAGGGCCCAAGCACAGAAACGGACTCCAGAAGGCACCCTTAAACCAGAGCATCTGCTAAAAACAAAAATGCAACCACCGCATAGTGCTAGCCTGAAGCATAATCTTGCGGTAAAGTAGCCTCCTAACTAAGCTATAAGAGAGCTAAGGCGCAAATATAAAAACAAAACAAACCACATGGCGCGTCGAACCTGGTAGGCCTACACGTCGGCGCCTGTTACAATAGTACCCTAAATTGAATTATACACACTCCCTGCGGGCGTACCAATGGGACAGCCTGTGCTAGCTAATCTAAAACCCTGTCTGAAACACTTCAGATGTATACAAATGAGTAAAGACTCACGAGAAGCGAGATAACGTCGAATGAAGCTGGAGCACAAGGACCCCCATCCGCACGGGACGCCCGCGGGAGGGAGAAGGACGAAGATGGCCACTAGAGGGCCTGAAGTCGGGGAAGCGAAACACGAGAAATCCACATATGGCAAGTCATATGATAACATTATTAAGTTATTTTTCTTTTATTTTTTATGGAGTTTTTTCTGTAGGGTACCCAATCAAGATGACGATTCCATAAGGGAATTAAGCGTGCACTTATGATGAGTAACTCCAGATCCTCCTGCGGCGGTTAATTCAAAATGGCTGACGCGGGATGTTGAATGGAGCTATTATACTAATAGGCAATATCGTTAATGATGAACGGGCCACTATTAAATATATATATATAGAATTGAAAAATCTCAAGAACAAGAAAGTAACCACAACCACAGAACCACCACAACAACACACAAAAGACAAACATCTGTATGTAGATACTACAAGGTATGTGCAAATTCGGCCTAGTTGGTTCAGATTGCCCCTTCAGTCATCCACATCACTGTAAAAATAATTTCTATGGGTTGGAAATGGGGAGAAGGGATGAAGAAAGGGTAGCAACTGCAAATACTTCCATCCGTCAATCTGCAGTGGGTCTTGGCGTAACAGGGAATGCTACAATACCCACTGTAGCTATCCTTATCTGAAGGGTACAAAAAGAGGAAAAAATCAACCCCATCCCCAGAACCAGACATCACCCAGCAAACCCACAGCTATGCCTCCCCCAACCCAGCCAAACCAACAAGCAGAAATCAGGAAGCCCTTCATACTCTACGGCCGTGAAACGTAACCTCACAAGATTCTCAGCCATACTTCTTCCCCCAAGAATATCTACTGGGGTTTCAAGAAATGAAGGTACAAATGAAAGACCTTCAAAACTCCAGCATGTACCTCATGGAAATAGTGAAACCTCAGTTGGAAGCCCAGAAACAAATGAACCCGTGGGAGAGACCCACGACACCATACCCAACCTTTCAATAATCTATGCTAACATACAAGTCCTTTACCCTAATTCAAACCAATGTAAAATAGCTTATATAGAAACACTAACAATGGAAAACCCATCAACAGTAGCATTAACAGAAATCCACTTAACTCCTATGATTATGGACTCCAAATTTAAGATACAAGGATACACAAGCTACAGAACAGATAGGGTAGGCCGATCACATGGAGGAACCATAATAATTATATATTCCAGAATTTATCCCATGTGAACTCCTACTGACACACTTATATGGTGTCTGTGAACTTATTATAATCTTGACTAAAATACAAAACAGGAAAATTGTAATAGCAAACCTTTACATTCCACCAGATAGCTCCCCAGAAGAAATTAAGGACATCCTAGACAAGATTACCAGCTGCTCCCAAATAACAGACCACTCCAAAGAATGTATAATTACAGGAGACTTCAAGCTCCAATACTGTACTTGGAATAAGCATGATACTATGGAGGCAGGAACAAATAATACAAAAGGAAAGCTTCTTAACGAAATGATGGGAACACTTCTCCTGACACAAGAAGTATGTACCCTAACAAGACAGAATAATATATTGGACCTGATACTAACTAACAACTCCAAGATATTTAACGTCATCAGAGTATTACCAACCATCCACTCCGACCACAACATCATAAAAACACACACCGACATATCCCTGCTAGAACCAGTTAGTTACAACTTACAAGCAACGAACCATGCCCTTCTCTGACATCAACCTACATAAAACTGACTGGAAAAAAGTAAATTGTGCAATCAAAATAGATTGGAAAGAAGAACTTAAAAACCTAAATACCAAAGAATGTTGGAAGAAAATAGAGCACCACCTGAGCAATGCATTGTACGCTAACTCTCCAAAGAAAATAATACAGGTTCCCAGAAGGAAGAAAATATCAAAAGAATGCAGGTATAGAAAAACATTGATGTGAAGAAGAGCCAATGTGGACAAATTTCTTACCAAAAAACAATATTTCCCCTATAATAACAACAGAGCCGAAATGGAAATACGGGAGCTCGATATAAAAATAAAAGAATCACACGAAAGAGAAAACAAAGATAGTGAGAGAAAAGCTGTAGAAACAATAAAAAGTAAAAGCAAATTCTTCTTCAGCTACGCCAAAAAGAAAGCCAGCCTGAGAAGCAACATTGGACCACTAATTGCGGCAGATGGACAGCACACCACCTCATCACCCCATGGCATGGCCAATATACTCCAAACTCAATATGTGAAAGCCTGGAGCAACCCATCAACCAATGGAAAACTACCAGTAAGCAAAGATATCCCCATTCAAGGACAAATATATTCCCTTACTGACATCCAGATAGAAAAGAAAGACATAGAGGCAGCAATATCAGAAATGAAATCATCAGCTTCACCTGGACCAGATGGTATTGGGACCAGAATCATAAAAAGAATGCAAATCATCCTTATCATCCCCATTACAAATACTTTGGAGGTACTCGCTTGATACAGGTGAGATCCCATATATTTTCAAGTTGGCAAACATCACACCAATCTTTAACCCTCTAGACACCAAGCGATTTAATAAAAAGTACACTCCAGGACCAACCACTTGTCAATTTGTTTATTTTCCTGAAAACACATGGGATGTGTTAGTAATGAAGGAAAAACAACATAAAACTGCTCACCTAGGTCATTTGGGGGTCCTGGGGGGTGGGGGAAAGTCACAATTAACATGGGGTGATGGGTAGGCAATATACTGAAAAATCACTCTTGCGTGCGCCCACATGCACGCGGCTGGACTTAAGGGGTTGCCAACCATCGGTATTATTCTGTGGGATCCTAAAGTAGTTCCCATGCAAATCTGAACCCTCTAGGTGCCATAAGACAAGGGTAATTAAGGCGGACGCAACCGTTGCGTCGCTGGTACTGTAGGTTACATACATAGGCGACGCATAACGGACGTCCCTGGGGTCGAAGGGGTTAAAGGAGGATCCAAAAAAGAACCAAAGAATTATAGAGCCATTGCTCTCACATCGAACATCATAAAAGTTTTTGAAAGGGTATTGAAAAGCATATTGTAAAATTCCTTGAAGAAAACAAACTGATAAATGATTTGCAACATGGCTTCAGAAGTAAAAGATCATGTTTAACAGAACTGATCGACTTCCACAACTCCATCCTGAATTCCATGGGAGACAATCATGATGTGGATGCAATATACTTAGATTTTGCAGAAGCATTTATCGACCATGAGATCCTCCTCCGCAAACTTACAGTTCTTGGAATAAAGGGCAAACTAGGAGGATGGATTCGAACTTTCTTCACAAATCAGAAACAAATAACATATGTGGAAGGAGCCTCCTCTAGAAAGGAAGGGGTAATTAGTAGTATCCCACAAGGCACTGTCCTCGGCTCTGTACTATTCATCATAATGATAAATTATATTAACAATATCATTAACAGCTCATTACTATCTTTTGCTGATGACACTCGGGTATTCAAGTCTATAAATAAAGTGGAAGACAGTTCACAACTACAGAAAGACCTAGAGAAAATTTATGAATGGGCAGAAAAGAATAACATGAGCTTTAATGAAAATAAGTTTGAACTAATAACATTTAGCAAAAATAACATCAATACGTCGTATAAAGACCCAAAGGGAAAAAATATAACAACAATCACAAGTCAGAGATCTGGGTATAATAATATCAGAAGATGCCACCTTAAATAACCACATAGAAAAAACAGTATCAAAATGCAGACAACTGATGGGGTACATACTAAGAACCTTCCAAACAAGAGACCCAAAAACCCTGCTCACCCTGTGGAGAGCCTAAATTACCCCCAAATAGATTGCTGCTCACAACTTTGAGCCCCTCATGAACAATATCACATAACGCAACTAGAGGGCCTCCAAAGAACTTTCACCTCCTGCATACGAAGACCTCAATATCAACAAGGGGAAACAGAAACTAGATTACTGGCAGAGACTGGAAGACTATAAATTATATTCCATAGAAAGGAAAATAGTAAGATATCTAATAATATATACATGGAAAGTTCTTGAGAACCAAATCATTCCACCCAAGACAGAACCAAAAAAATCTGCCAACACATATGAGGACACAAGAACAGGGAGAAAATGTATCCAGTATCACCTTCCATCAGAATGCTCAACAAGAGTCAAGACCCTCCAACACAATAGTATCTCAAGAAAAGGAGCACGGCTGTTCAACCATCCACCAAAACACCTAAGAAACCTCAAGGTGAAAACGGAAGTGTTCAAGAGAGAATTGGACAAATTTCTCTTGACCCTCCCGGATAGACCAGGCATCCCAGGCTATGCTGCATCTCGCCTAGCAACATCAAACTCCATTACATCACAAATGGAATACAAGCAGCGAAGTGAAGGGTGGTGGCGACGCTGTGGCCTTGCCTCAGAGAACACCGAGGGAACAACACCTTCTTGAGGCAGAAGCACTTCAAGGTAAATTCAAGGTAAATTCAAGGATCCGACAAATTGATCAGAGCGAATATATTTATTTAACCCCTCCAATTCCAGAGACGACTATGGTCGTCAGTAGATAAGTAACTCCCCAGTCCCAGCGACGGATATAGTCGTCCGTAACTGCCTGTACAAGGCTGTACCAGTTACCACGACCAATTGAGCACTGCTCCCGTGATGGCAACACTTCTCAGCTTATATGAGACCCACTGAAGGGTGGGAGGGCCAGTGTTGCCTCATCTTTGGAGGTGCAAAGGTGGTCTCTCCTGTCATTTTGGCCACATTGCTGGGGACTTGTATTACTGTATCCTACGGTACAGTACGGGTTAATAGACCTCACACAATGACTGCATTACTTCCCTTAGACCAGGTGTTCTTAAAGTAGTGCCTCAATACCCCCAGGGGGTATCGAAACCGGTTCTTGGGGGTATCCAAAAAGGCATCCTGGAAAATATTAAATTAATAATTTTGTGCACTGAATGGTGACTATGACTAACTGGCAAATACGAGTAGGGAGTGACTAACTGGCAACTACAAGTGGGAGTGAGTGAGTGGGAGGAAACAGTCAGCACTGATGGTGCCCCAGCCATGATTGGGCACAAATCCGGATTCACCACTCTCGTGAAGGAAAAGGCACCTCATGTGAGCTCATCACATTGTGTTTTGCACCGGCATGCTTTGGCATCCAAAACCCTCCCCGTTTCCCTGAAGGAGGTCCTAGAATCGACAGTGAAGACCGTGAATTTTATTCGTGCAAGGCACCTGAATCATCGGATCTTCAAAGCGCTCTGCGAGGAGGTCCGTGCAAATCACTGAAAATAATAATAAAAGAGTCCATAGAATTCAGCTGTTTGTTCATAGCCATCCTGTTTTCTCTTTTTTACAGGAAATTAAAAGTTAAAAGTCGGGAGTAGTAGGCTAATATTGGAGAAGGGGTATCAGGTTGACTTGGAGTTGAACTTTGGGGTATCGGGGCTGAAAAACTTTAAGAACCACTGCCTTAGACTGTGGGAAGAAGGGAGAGAGGAAATTGAAGTATAGATCGAACAGCTAGAATGCCAGTTCACGCTACTAGATGTCACAGAGGATGCCAAGAAAGTGGCTTATGGGAAAGCCCACCTAGGGAAACCTTTAAAAGATGTGAGAGAACGACTGGAAAGGCTAGAAACCTGGACAGACGTAAAGAACACACTGATAGATAGATAGCAAGAAACCTCGATCAGAAAGGCTAGAGACAAACTCAAGACCCTGAAACTAGATGGACACACTGTGAGAGCCCGAAGAAGGGAAATCACTAAGAACATTAGATTAGCGTACCCTCACCTGGACCAAGAGAGCCAGGAGACAGAAGTAAGGGAAATTATGATACAGGCTTGCCCAGTAGAGGTAAAGAGACATTGTATCATCACCACCAAAGAACTCATGGAAGTGATTAAAAGGGTGATGGAAGCCAGAAAACTGAATTAGAAGAAAAAGAGAGGATGCTTCTTATGTCAGCAAACCGAACATATTGCCAGAAATTGCCCTTACCGTTCAATGAATCAAACCATGGCCCAAAGACCACTGCCTACCAATATCTGACCCCTACCGTTAATGGCACCTTAAAATCAAAATGGGGAAACAATGAGACCGCTAGAGTACTAGAGTACTAGAGTTTGGAGTAAGGGGTCGGGCGCAAGTTGGACTAGATAATAGTCCATCAGGCGCCTGGCCCGGGGAGACGATTAATATGAAGGGTGTGCCTGGAAGTGTGGTGGGAGGGCTTGTGGCTTTGGCTCCGCTGCATGTCTGCCTGCCGAGATCGGAACCTCTCCGGGTGGTCAGGGGCCGGGGGAGTGCTGGAGCGACCTTGGTAACCCTGGTCTCTGGGTCTTCTCCTGGGTGACCTGGATGTGTGTGAGTTTGTGTTTTTTATCTGTGTTTATTTTTTGTTTTATGTTGTTTTTGTGTTTTCCCTGTTCTTGCTCTGTCTTGAGTCGGCTACCCCCAAAATGGGGATTGGGCCTGAGCATATAGATAGATAGATAGATAGAGTACGGTAAAGTAAATAAGACGGAATCAAAGCCAAAAAATCATTATGCCCGAGGAAAAAGAAAATTTTGCAGTAAACCTCTCATAGATGGGCGATATGGAGAGGTGAACATTTTGGAGAAACAAACGCCCTGTGAAACAATGGTGATTAACCCGTACAGGCCCAGCGACACGTCTGACGCGTCGGCGATGTATGTAACGCACAGCCCCAGAGACGCGCCTGACGCGTCACCCTAATTGCGCCGACCGTAACCTCAGGTGTAGCCACTCAAGAGGGCTCAGATTTGTATGGGAACTGTGTACGTATCCCACGCAACCGTGCCGATGGTTGAAAACTCTCAAAATCCACGTGCGTGCGCGCGAGCGCGCAATAACCTGTTTTTTGGGGATAATTGCCTTCAATTTTTTACTCTTGTAAAATCCGTTTTCGGGGGCTCTGTAGGACCATTTTTTAAGATTTTTGAGCGGTTTTTCGTGGTTTTTCCTTCATTCCTAACCCATTCGCTATTGTTTCTGGAATAAAACCATTTTTTGAAAACCGGCCGGGTTCTGGTGCGCAAACATTACAAAACTAGCCGGGGCTACACGGGTTAATGGAAATGTTGTGACAGGTTAGTAGACACGGGGAGTTGCATACTAAATGTTTTTCTTCAGAAATAACCAAAAGGAAATGGGATCTTTAAATCATATTGACATTCAACTGGCAGGAGTGGGGGGGGGGGAAAGGGGGGGAACCTTTAACAATATTAGGAAAAACAGACACCCTGATGTTATAATGGAAAGGAATCAGATTTACCACGGATTTCTGCATACTATCAGGGAAATCGAGAAGTGGCATAGACGGATACTTGGGAATAGATCGGATGAATCTGTTTGGTGTAAATATTCAATGTGTAACCAAAGAAATTATCACCACATTACAACCCCAGATAGTAGCCAACACAGAGAAAGTAAGTTTCACTCCCTCCCAAAACATGGAAGAAGTTAGAGATTCCGCGACTCAACGGGATAACTGAGGGAATCTTTGATCCAGAACACCAAAATGAAGTCCGAATATCACCCACTCTGATTACTCCGGATCAAAGAAGATTTTTGGTTTCTAAGTTTTGGAGAAACCACCATTAACTTCCATAAAGGAAGAGTCCTAGGACAAATCATACCCGCTCAACCCATGACCATCGAAATAAACGAACAAGTTCATTATCAGAAATCTCTAAATAACTAACTTCGAGCCAAGCTAATACCATGTACGAACTACTGTGGGAGTAGGCTATCGTGACATGTTTGCTCAAGATGAGGGAGACCATGGTTTAGCTTGAACACATCATCAACAAGAGATACATACACAGGGACCTCCCATTGGACAACCTTACCAACGACAAAACCCATTAATGAGACAAAAAGAAAAAGAACAAGTGGAGGATATTCTAAAACAGAGAATAGTTGTAGAATCACATAGTCCGTGGTCATCACCGGTAGTCCTAGTAAAAAAAAAAGATGGGTCTCCCAGATTCTGTGTTGTAAATGAATAACTATATTGGATTACCCCCTCAGATTCATCTATGATTATTGCGTATATATATTACTAAGACGTTGCTCTTTTTTTACCAGATACATGAAAGATCACATATAACTGTGTTATGTTACTAACCCCTCTGTTCCCGACTAACATCCTAATCCTGCCACGGACATTAGCTCCAGGGCAGTAGTTCCCATTACAATTTTCCCTTACCCACTCTAAACCACTGTTTGGACACTTGATCCTCAGTGTTTTGGAGGACAAGCAGCCTAGAGGGGTCACTAGAACTGTTGTTGCTTGATTTCCTTTGTACTCCTTTGTACTATAGGAAACTTAATTATGTCACTATTAATGACGCCCAACCATTGCCTCGCATAGATAGATGACTCGCTAGAGTCATTACATGGGTCTACTTGGTTCCCTACCCTGGATTTACAAAGTGGATACTGGCAGGTACCGGTTGGCATATCTGGATGATGTTATCATATTTTGGAATATGTGGGCAGAACACATTGACCGATTACGAGAAGTTTTTAGAAAGAATCAGACGAGCCAGACTGAAACTTTAACCGTCCAAATGTCAAGTGGGAGCCCATGAGATAGCATACTTGGGTCATAAGGTGTCCAAGAGAGGAATCCAACCTGACTCACACAAGGTGAAAGCTATTTTGGAAATCCTGCCCCCTACTACAGTTAGAGAAGTCAGAGCATTTGGGGGAATGGCCTCTTACTACTGGAGGTTCATATCAAACTTCTCCAACATTGCCAAACCAATGAATGACCGACTAGAAAAGGGAAGAACATTTGACTGGGACCAGAGCTGTCAGGCTGCTTTTGAAAACCTGAAAGAAAAATTGGTCTCCGAACCAATAGTTTACCACCCCGACTTTACCAAACCTTTCAAATTATATACTGATGCATCCGATGATGAACTAGGCGTAGTCCTAGCCCAACAAGTAGAAGGAAAAGAGGGCATTGTGACCTGTGCCATCTGAACACTACACAAGGGAATGAAAAACTACAGTGATACAAAAAATATAATGTTTGGCATTGGTGTGGACCGTATAACATTTTAGACCATATTTAGCCTGGGAACATTCTGAAGTTATTACGGATCATCATAGTTTGCAGTGGCTGAGGAAAATTAAAACTGAAGACGGCCTATTTGTAAGATGGAAAGGGATTTTGGTGGAGTTTTCATTTGACGTCAGACACCGGCCAGGCAAACTACACACCAATGCTGATGGATTGTCAAGGTTACACATAGCCAACTTACAAATACCCACGACACCTGAGGAGAAGAACATCCCAGGTCTCACCAAAGCAAAAAGAGCTCAAATTCGTTATGATAAAGGGACATGGAGAGATTCTAGAGATTGAGTTGTCTTAGAATACAACGAAGCCAAACACATGATTGGAATAATGCATGGGAAAGAGGGAAGGGGTGTTCCCCTAGATCAATCCAGAGTCCTCCAGCAGCTTAATGAGATATATTAGACTCCCTGAGCTGATCAGATTGTCAGGGAAGTGTTTTAAAGCTGCTTAGGTTGTCAACAATCGCCTGCGCTATTCCAGATAAGAGAGCTGAAACGGTAGCAAACTGTATTTTGGAAAGAGTTATTTTTGTATATGGCATTCTTGACTGCATTCTGAGTGATCGAGGTAGAGAATTCGACAATGAAGTCTGGTATTACCTCGGAGATACTTTAGGTTACAGGTTAAGATATACCTCACCATATTGGCCACAAGGGAATGCTGTATGTGAAAGGAATCACCAATTATTAGAAAACTGTGTAAGGGCCAACCTGAGTTCACAAAAGGGACAAATCAGCCGAGAATGGCCAGAATTATTATCAGATATAATTTGGGGAGTAAAGACTAGGGTATGTAGAACCACCGGTTACTCTCCTTATGAAATTATTTTCGAAACTACTCCTAAGCTTCCCCAACAATGCCTGTTACCCTAAAGTATAAAAGGTAAGTCCTATTTACGACCTGACAACCACTGCCAAGAAAAAGGGAAGAGACAGGATGAAATTCCAACTCATATTCACCTCAAGCAACCCGAAACTCCGACCCTCAAAAACCCATATTCTAAAGGGGAATACGTCTTGATTAAAAGGCATTATCCAACTCGGACTTGAAGAAAAATATGAAGGCCAATTCCAAATTGTCGAAAACAATGGACCATACCAAGTCTGGTACTGAAACGGTGGGGGGGTTATATCAGATACTCACATTCGACATACTAAGCAATATGAAGGACCCCTTCCTACAAGACCAGATGACTGAAGCAATGACGAGATGAGTGAAGAGGAAAAGGAAACACAGACTGATGAGAGTGACGGGGAAACTTATCCAGAAGACAGGAAATATGAGCCATCCCAGATGGAAGAGAGTTATCGATGGCCTTCCAATCTTTATAATTTCTGTAATAGCGGGAAGTTTAACTCCGGATCTGAACTAGAATTAGACTCCTCAATAGACGATGAAGTAAAGAGTGACGACGAGTGGACCAGGACTAGGGGGGAGGAAGAACCCAGTGGTTCTTGCAGTCTCTATTGATCTGGCGATCAAGGAAAGATTAGTTCAGAACAAGGAGCAGATTCAATTTTCCCCGATGATGAGACAGAAACCGATGGGAAGGAAAAAGTCTCACCGAAGTCCCGAAAGGAGGATGACCAAGAGTTAGTAAGATATGAAAGAAGATCACCAGTAGAGCGACCCTTAAGGAAGCCATACTGGCGATCAGAGAGCAGATTATGAGAAGAGAAATGCTTAAGAAATTTGGAAGCAAGAATAGTTTCAAAAACTTTAGAGATACAAGAGATGAGAGCAATTAGACGATAGTTGGAGGGTTGAGAGCGGTCACCCTTCTTTGGGACAGGTTGAATGAGAGCAAACTTCCAGCAAGAAGGGAAGACGTTAGAGGAGAGACAGAGACGAAAGAGTTTGCCTAGGCAGGGGGTTAGCACGGAAGCACAGTTTTTTAGTACAACAGGAGGAACACCTTCCGGACCATACGCCTTCTTAGTATTAAGCCTAGAGAGGGTAGAAAGTACATCTTTAGAAGAGATTAAGATATCAGGTATAAGTATGAGAGAGGGGGGTGGAGAAGGAGGAATAGCACTGGAATCATCCAAGGTGGAGTTTCTAGCAAAAGTTTGAGCGAAGAGTTCAGCTTTGTCAGAGGAAGAAATGATGGTTGTGCCATCGGAGTGGAAAAGGGGAGGGAAAGACGGGGAAGAAAAATTGTTGGAGAGGTTTTTGGCTAGATGCCAGAAAGCTTGGGAAGAGCTAGAGTTGGATAGTTCAGTGCATTTATTATAATTGATGAAAGAGTGCTTGGCAAGTCGAAGAACAGATTTGGCTGGATTCCGTACAGAAACATAGAAAGAATGAGATTCTTGAATTTTAAGGCATCGGTACCGTTTGAATGCTTCCTCCTTGTTGCGGACAGCAGTAGAACAAGCGTGAGTAAACTAAGATTTTTTTGCATTAGACTGAGAGAAAGAAAATGGAATGTACGTTTCCATGCCCGAGAGGATTACCTCGGTAATGCGTTCAGCACTCTCCGAGGGTCCTTGGTCACGAAAGCAGAAGTCATTCCATGGGAAATCAAAGAAGTCCTGCCGAAGAGCCTCCCAGGCGGCAGCGCCAAAGTACCACAAGCGCCGCCAGCTGGGAGGATCAGATGGCCGTACTGGAGAAATAGGACAGGTAACGGAGATAAGTTTATGGTCGGAGGAGCCCAAAGGAGAGAAAAGATTGACAGCATAAGAAGAAGGGTTAGAAGTCAGAAATAAGTCAAGAATGTTGGGCCGATCTCCGAAGCAATCCGGGATACGGGTGGATTGCTGGATTAGCTGCTCTAGGTCATTTAGGATAGAAAAGACAAAGGCTTGTTCACCAGGTTGGTCAGTAGTAAGAGAGGAGAGCCATTGGCGGTGGTGAACGTTAAAATCTCCCAAGATGGAGATTTCCGAGAAGGGAGAGATGGATAATAATAATAATAATAATAATATTTATTCAGTCAGCAATTTACAGAGGATAGAATGTGTTCCACTTTAGAGTTTAGATAGTCAAAGAATTTGGGAAAAGTCGGTAGAGTTAGGGGAAAGGTAGACAGCACAGAAATATTTAAAATGAGAATGACAGGATAGTTTGAGCCATAAAGTTGAGAATTCAGAGGAGTCGAAATCGGGAACACAAGAGCAAGTGAGTTTTGTTGTGCACGTATGCACAACATCCGCTTTTGGCTTTGAAACTAGGATAGAGAAAGTAGTTGGATACAGAGAATGGGCTGCTGGCAGTTATCTCAGATACCTGGGTTTCAGTGAGGAAAAGAAGATCAGGTTTGGAGGAGGAGAGATGGTGTTCAACAGAGTGAAAGTTAGAGGAAAGGCCACGAATTTTGCAAAATTTGATAGTAAGAGTGACAGTCCGTGGTCCAGAGCATTTAGAGGGGCTGTCAGGGGAAGGTCGGGCGGCTGTGGGGACATTTATGGTCCCCCCCCTGGGGACTCCGAGGCCAGGTGTAAGTTTTTCATCATAGCAAAAATAAACAATTTATGGAAGGAGGAAAGAGTGGTATGCATGTTTAGTGTAATGAAGCAGATAGGAGGAGGAGGTGTTTGCAAGAGCTGGCTGGACTACTCTCAGTGTAAGTTGGGCACAAAGAAAATCAGTAAGAGAAGCCAAGCAAATGAAACAGGAGTTTCAGTGACTCTTTATCAAATGCCTACAGCCTCTCCTGGGTATAGCCCTGTTCGATTGGTGCCTACAATCTACCCCCATTTCCTCTAATAGTCGCCTTGTACGACACGCAGTAGGATGCAGGGGAAGACTTCTGATGTGTGTGACAAAAGGGAGCGTGGCTATATGGGGGCGCCCGGGTATGGTGGCGTTGTTGAGGTGTCTTGCCCGGGGTACCCTGGTATGCTCCTGGAAGTGCAGGTGGCTGGGTATTGGAGGTGGCTTGCCCAATCCTTGGTATAACAGAAAACATTGTACCCTCATTGTGTTTCTGTTGTTGCATGTCATCCATTTGGTATAGATAAAGCTAAGGTCAGTCCTCACCCAGTCGAGAGTACCCTAAGTTGAAGATTACTGCACCATTCCCAGAGCTGGGAAAGGTGATCAGAATATACCTCGCTTCTTGAAAGCGTGGCATAGTAATTAGTATAAGCATTTTTTAAATATATACTACACTTATTACACAAACAATTATATATAGTTGATATTGAACCATTTTAAATGATCATCATATTCTGTTTGCAAACTGAAAAAAAGAAGAGAGTTTTATATTTGCAAAAGATTTTGTAATCACTATGAAATATAGCACATAGCTACGAAAACGGATTATATTAATTTATATTTATAATGTTTAATCTAACCTTACAGAGACTTCGTAAATGAGCTTCGGGCGGCCTTCGACAATGTTGGCAAAGGTTGGGAGATCTCCATGGCAGTACCAGTGGCCAAGTTCAGACTACAGGAGGGGTACCACGTCCAGGAACTGTGCCAGTAAGTTCAAAGAGGGAGGTTTTCTCACTTTGATACAGCTCAAGACATCATCAAACCGATACAATATACTTTCTTTGGAGGGCATGATTTTGGGGCCGACAAATTGATTAATTTAGTTTGACATATTTTGTTTAAGCTAAATTTTCAATAACAATTAAACAAAAACACCATAATAAACACCCAAATGTGAAATGGGCTAGTGTTGTGGGTGACTGGGTGTTGTAAAGTTTATACTTTACAACACCCAGTCACCCACATCCACAAGAACCCTACCAGTCACTACACTGTACACCACAAGTTACAACCCATCCACAAGAACCCTACCAGTCACTACACTGTACACCACAAGTTACAACCCATCCACAAGCACCCTACCAGTCACTACATTGTACACCACAAGTTACAACCTATCCACAAGAACCCTACCAGTCACTACACTGTACACCACAAGTTACAACCCATCCACAAGAACCCTACCAGTCACTACACTGTACACCACAAGTTACAACCCATCCACAAGAACCCTACCAGTCACTACACTGTACACCACAAGTTACAACCCATCCACAAGAACCCTACCAGTCACTACACTGTACACCACAAGTTACAACCCATCCACAAGAACCCTACCAGTCACTACACTGTACACCACAAGTTACAATCCATCCACAAGAACCCTACCAGTCACTACACTGTACACCATAAGTTACAACCCATCCACAAGAACCCTACCAGTCACTACACTGTACACCACAAGTTACAACCCATCCACAAGAACCCTACCAGTCACTACACTGTACACCACAAGTTACAATCCATCCACAAGAACCCTACCAGTCACTACACTGTACACCACAAGTTACAACCCATCCACAAGAACCCTACCAGTCACTACACTGTACACCACAAGTTACAACCCATCCACAAGAACCCTACCAGTCACTACACTGTACACCACAAGTTACAATCCATCCACAAGAACCCTACCAGTCACTACACTGTACACCACAAGTTACAACCCATCCACAAGAACCCTACCAGTCACTACACTGTACACCACAAGTTACAACCCATCCACAAGAACCCTACCAGTCACTACACTGTACACCACAAGTTACAACCCATCCACAAGAACCCTACCAGTCACTACACTGTACACCACAAGTTACAACCCATCCACAAGAACCCTACCAGTCACTACACTGTACACCACAAGTTACAACCCATCCACAAGAACCCTACCAGTCACTACACTGTACACCACAAGTTACAACCCATCCACAAGAACCCTACCAGTCACTACACTGTACACCACAAGTTACAACCCATCCACAAGAACCCTACCAGTCACTACACTGTACACCACAAGTTACAACCCATCCACAAGAACCCTACCAGTCACTACACTGTACACCACAAGTTACAATCCATCCACAAGAACCCTACCAGTCACTACACTGTACACCACAAGTTACAACCCATCCACAAGAACCCTACCAGTCACTACACTGTTCACTACACTGTACACCACAAGTTACAACCCATCCACAAGAACCCTACCAGTCACTACACTGTACACCACAAGTTACAACCCATCCACAAGAACCCTACCAGTCACTACACTGTACACCACAAGTTACAATCCATCCACAAGAACCCTACCAGTCACTACACTGTACACCACAAGTTACAACCCATCCACAAGAACCCTACCATTCACTACATTAAATATACACTAATATCGTTGTGGGTTAGAAATTGTTGTTGTTGTTGATGTGTAGAAGGGAAGGTAGCAACTGAGCGTCACTAATGAACCCTAGCGAGGACTGTTTTGCAGGACTGCCTTTAAAGTCGTGGAATTCTCCCTGACATTTTAAGGAAATTAATTGTGCATTGTATCACACTCTGCCTTTTCTCTGGGGTCACGTCTATTGCTCCTAGTAAAAGGGGGATGTTTAGGTTTCTAATATTCATCCTGTTTAGGGCGTCTTTAAGGATTGTTCTCATCGAGTGGAATCTTGAGCAATGCAGGAGAAAATGAGTGATGGTGTCTTCGGTGTTTCTGCACCAAGGACAGTATGGATCCGGGGCCAATTTCAGTCTGTGGAGATGTTTATTCAACCCGGAATGACAAATTCTGAGGCGTGTAATTACGACGTCGATGTTCCTAGTTTGTGATCGTGTCCATGTATGGGGTGATGAGTCGGTTCTGAATGTTTAGCATTCATGTTCGTAATGTAGTCGACGTCATATTATTGGTGTCAAAGCACTTGAATTTCTGGCTGTACTAAAATATGGCTATTAAGTTTACCTAATAGCTTAATATAACTAAGGTAGATATTGCCTAGTTCATGGTTATAATTTTACAAGATATTATATTGCTAATACCCAAGCCCTTGACCAAGGTAGCCTTTTTTGTTCTGTGTTCTGTTATGGCGTGTTGCTTTGTGTTGTGAAATGCTATGATAGGTCATGTTACATTAGGTTATATTATAAATTGTGTGACCTTTGTACCTGCCCCCTCAGCCAACTGGACGCCATCCACGTGATGACCTATGACCTGAGAGGTAACTGGGCAGGCTTTGCGGACGTCCACTCTCCACTCTACAAGCGACCCTTCGACCAGTGGGCCTACGAGACGCTCAATGTGGTAAATACAAAGCAAATACAGTCAAAACCACATAGTTACCAAAAACCTTGATGTTAATTTGTGGGAAATTTAAAGACAACTGAATATCTCGACACTTTTGCGACATGAAGTAAATAGTACTAGTCACGGATAGTTAGAAACACATGAGGATTGTCAAGGATAAATTATACGACTCACCAGTAAAGTTTTGAAGGATATAATTATAAGCAGAGCTTTTTAAGATTACCCGTAACAATTTTACAGTTACTTCCTTTATCATTATAACAGTAAATGTTTAGAGCCTGTTGTGCCTTTTTATACTTAAATTTTTTATCATATCTATTATTGAACTACATATTTTGGAAATCTGTTCCACATCTTGGGCGTTCTCACACTGTAGAAGAATTTTCTTGTGTTACGGTTTTCTGAAGGAATCACCAGTCTTTGAGAGTGGCCTCGGGTGGTCTTGATCTCTCCTCTTGAACATTTCTTGGTAATTGAAACCTAAGGTTTTGTTGAGCAGTGAATATGCCAAGATCATGTCTCTCCGATCCCTCCGTTCCTCAAAGGTTGTTAAATTCTGTTGCCGAACCCTTTCTTCATTAATGCTGGTAATCATCTTCGTGGCCCTCCGCTCTATGCCTTCCATTTGAGAGATATCCTTTACGTAATGAGGTCTTCAGAAATGAATGGCGTATTCCAACCTAGGTCTCACTATGGCTTTATAAATTGGAAGTATACCATCTTTATCTTTACAGCTAAAGTTTCTCTTGATTATACCAAGTAGCTGGTTAGCCTTTGAGGTAACTTCAGCAACATGCGAATACAATTTTGATGAAGAGCTCACCGTAATACCTAGATCCTTTGCTTGCTCTTTTGTCGAGAGTGTTACATCCTTCAACTTATAACTGGTTTCTATGTATTTTTTTCCCAGTTGTAACATACAGCATTTATTGATATTCAGTTTAACTCGAGAACGGCGAGGAGACTCTTAAGAGGTTTTGGTGGTGAAAGGCGACAAACCTCTTAAGATCCAAGGCCTAAATTTTTTTAAAAAGACCCCAGTAGCACTCAAAACAAATTAATATGTGATTAAGTGAGATAATTCCCCTCTATACCTCCTATCACACCTCCACTGTGTCAAAACCCCCTCCTTCCCCCCTTTCCCCTCCCCCTTCAATTATCACCTATTTTTCCTCTTATTCCCTTGTTTATCGGTTTATTTATCGCACCAATATCTCCAACCCGGTTCCAAAGTGTTGTACTGCACATATCGAGTGCGTGGGGAGAGAAAGAAAGCAAGACTGAGGCTCAGTCTGCCTTCAGGCTTGAGAGAGAGAGGGTATACGTCTTGTTCGCCTCTCACTTCATGACTAGAGGGTCAGCAATAATTCGTCTTTTTCACCCCCCAAATACTATTCCCACTTGTTTTATTGCTGTTACATGTTAATAATTTCATATTAAACATAAAATATGCGCATATGAATAAGTAATAACGATATTTATCGTAAAATGACGATTTTAGGCGGGAATGAACCAAAATATCCTCGCTTGGCGGGAGGGTTTGAACTACCAATAGCGCATCGCTCTCGGGTTAAGCTTCCACATGCCCAGTCTGCAGTGAAACTCACTCATATCGTCCTGCAAAGCTTGGGTCTCTGCTGGGGAGTTACATGTACCAGCTAACTTGGTGTCATCAGCAAAGATCATACTCAAGAGAACTTAGTCCCTCAGAGGATGAACAACAAGCGAACCAAGACAGAACCCTGTGGAACACCTCTGTACACGTCCCTCCATGATGAAACATGGCCCCTGACCACTACTCTCCAACTTCTGCCCTTTAGATAGTTTCCAATCCAAGTGCTCAATTTACCTCCAAAGCCATACTTCCTTAATTTATGACTAAGTACTTTGATAGGAACAGAGTCAAATGCCTTGGCCAGATTCTAGAGCATCAGCACAATTCCCTTCATCAGTCTCTTTTGTCACTTTTTTATAGAATTCAAGACAATGTTGTGGTAAACCATGTTGGTGCTTGCTCACTAGCCCGTGTGTGTCCACATATTCAACTATCCTGCGCTTGATCAACTTTTCTAACACCTTCAGTGGCGCGCTAGTGAAAGAGACAGGCCTGTAATTTAGTGGATCAATCTTCCTACCCTTTTTTTATAATTATATGGGTACAACATTTGCTTGTTTCCAATGCCTAAGAAACATTCCAGTGTTGAGAGACCCATTGAATATCTTGGTCAGTGGAATTGCTAGAATATCCACACATCGCCTTAAAACTTTGGGTGATATTTCATCTGGTCCTGCTACTTTGTCCTCGTTAAATTGGCTTAGTACTGCTTCTACTTCCTGTACGCTAATTTATGGCATAGTTATTTGGGGAATATTTGGCTCTTCTATGTCTGGGTAGATATCATCATAATTTTCAAATGTAAAGACTTTTTGGAAGGCTTCATTTAACGCTTCCGCTGTCTCTTGGTCATCCTTGGTCAGTGTTTTGCCTTCCTTCCTGATTTTGATTATCCCTGACTTAAAGGTAGTATTACTACACACATAGGAGTTGAATTCTTTTGGGTTAGATTTTGCTTCTTGAGCTACCTTTCTTTCAAAGTCTCATTTGGTTGTTATCACAACCTTTGTAGTGTGATTTCTCAACACTTTCTCAACTGCTTCTTATTGGTAGCTTGGGCGACTTCCTTATTAAACCATGTGCGTTTGGATAAGTTAGAATGGGACATAAATCTTGGTACTGTTAACTTCACTACTCTGTGTATAGTAGTGCAGAATGAATCATACCATTGATCTGAATTAACTGTTTCAACTGTGGATTGCCAATCTACTTCCTCCAATAGGTTCCTAATTTTATGAAAGTCGGCCTTATGATAGCTTAACCAAAACCTGGTAGGTAATTCACTTGTGAGATTTCATCTTTGCTTTTATTAAATATCAAATCAATACATGATGGCTCATATGTACCTCTTTGTCTCGTACATTCAACCACATGCTGATATGGAAACAAATCTTGACAGCATTTATAAAACTTGAATTGGTTGCTCTCCGGTTCTCCGTTTATGACTCCAGTTTGCCACTTGATCCCAGGGAAGTTAAAGTCCTCCATGATTATGTTTTGATTACTTCCTACATTTTCCATAGCTAAACTCATAACTTTTAAGAGGTCTTCATTAATATTAGCACTAGTGTTAGAGGATCTATAAATTAGTCCAATTAATTATTTAGTTTTATTACTGGGTCTTGCCCAGCACCAACACTGGTCTTCAAGGTTCATATTAGTCAATTATTCACACACTGAAGAATTTAGAGAACTCTTGATTAGGAGAGATACACCTTCATCATGACTACTTCTGTCGTCCATATAAATTTCATACCCAGTGGGGAATACAGTGTTGTCCACTGTACCATCATTTTTTGTTTCACAAAAAATATTTTTTTCTGGGTTATTCATAGTCATAAAACATGTAATTTAATTTACTTTGTTGACAATCCATGTCACTCTTTCAACTATGGGGGAGGCACTTGTCACATGCAGCTCTGCCTTTTGTCTCCCTCATCCACATAGAAACAAAAAATAGTGTACAGTACTCTCAGGATACTTTCCTCTTCCTCCACTTCCCAAATTGTTGATCTTAAATTTGACTTTGATCTAAAGGGATTTCTTCCTGCGACACAGTCCCATTTGACTGCTGTCCAGTAGGTTGATTTGTCGAAGCTGTAGCATCGTCTGTTTTTCCTGGTTGGTTGTCCAGGTGTTAGTTCTTTTCAGATGGATTATTTTGCTGTTGGTCCAGTTCTATCGAAATAAATTGTTGAACCTGTCCTGATGGATCGACTTCTGTACAATTGTTTTCTGTTTGATTGGAAGATTGCTGGATGTGTCCTGATAGATGGCTTGTTGGTCCCTGTCCTGTTCGTCTGCCTATTAAGTTTTGTCCTGGTAGATCTTCTGGATGATAGGAGCGGAGTTGTTGGTTTTCTTTTTTATCTTTTTTTTTTTTTTTTTTTGGCTTTGTCCACGTTCCTGTGTTGCTTGTGTGTTCTGCCGCTGCTCGATTATTTTACCCTTGAGAATGATCCAGGTTTTCCTATCATTTTACCTGCAACTCATATTTCTTCAATTCCTGAGCTTGGATATGAGTTCTTGTTCTTTTGTTCTCTCGGCAGGGGTTATATAATTTTTAATGAATATATTCTGCACATCTATATTGAGACTGTTCCTGAGTGTTTTGACCTCACGGAGAACTCTCCAAGCTTCGCCTTCGTCCTGAAAAAACACTCTTAATGGTCTAGGTTTACTATACTTATTAAAGCTTCCCAAACGTGAGGCTTCTTTAGGAACTACATGAGTTTCATTTAAGTTACTAATCAGTATAACCACTAAGTTTTGAAGTTTATTTAGGTCTTCTCTCCTCCTTTATTCACTTGTTATGCCATGTGATTCTCCAATACCAAACATGACTAGGTTAGACTTAATTTTTACCTTTTCTATTTCTTCCTTAATAACGTCTTTAACCTTATCATCACTAATTTCCTCAGATTTGTCTGTGCACTGCAACTAACCTTCTCTTTAAAGGAAGTCATTTAGCTCTCTTGTTCATTTACCCTAGTTGACAAACTTGTCAATGAGGATGAAACATACCTGCATGCATGACAATACCACGGGTTGTCCTCAGGTTCGTCCTTATCATTTGACTCCTGTTCTTCTATCCTGTTTACTTCCTGCATTAGTTCATACCTCTTTTGGCTATGGTTTTGACATTTAATATGGAACCATTTCGAGTATGAAAAACAACATAACGCACTATCATTCCCATTGACAGGCTTGCCACACTTTCCTGCTGGTTCCCTCAAACACAATACCCTCTCATCAGAATTTGAGACATTACCTCCTCTCTTCGCGTCGTTGGATGGTTGGCGTTCTTCTCTTGCGTAGTTTTGTTGACAGCTGTTTGTTCAACAGCCGTGTGGGCTGAACGGGTGGTTCTCTTTTGGATATAGCACTATCACCTATTTTGTCTTATCTTATGTATGCTTAACCCAAGAACTGTGACATTCCTTCCGGAAGGCACGGTAGTTAAACATGTGTAATAAAAAACGTTCAAATTCCATGCCAGTGGCGGGAAATGTCTAAAAATAGAGTGACACATAGAAAGTAGTGGCATCTCGCAATACCACATCCTTCACTCCTGGCCCCCTTTATTCCCCACCCACCCTCCATCCATCAACTTGACCTATTATTTTGCACAAGTTCTAGCAGTTCATGGGTTAAAAGGCACAACAGAATAACTTTACTAAATCAAATATTGAAATCAAATATTGAAATAATCTATCAATACTAAAGATTGCTTAGCTACATATCCGTCCCAACATCAGAGGTGAAGGCTGAGGAGGCGGAGTACCGTCTAGACAGGTCCTTTTGCCACGAATGTACTCGCTAGACTTAAAATTACAAACTTTACAAGCAAGATTGTCGGCTAACTATTGGTTTTGACTACGAGAGGTTCTGACTTCTCATCTACCTATTAGTAGGGTATAAATCCAGGTAATTCACATGAAGAGGCCCAGCCTCACCACTTCCTCACCAAGGCTATTTTAACCTGAGAAGCACGCCATTGATTTGTTTTAAAAGCCTGTGTATGCGAAAAAATACCTTCGATTCTGACATAATTCATTATATTTACCCTAAAGAGCATTATTTATGCTCCATGTGTGTATGTTTTACTTATATGATGAACATATGAACAGCGAAGACCAGAAAATAGGGGTAAACAGCAAATATCTAGTGAAAAACGTATATGTGTGGCGAAAGATGGTGGAGGGAGGTGAGAGAGAGAGTGCAACATAGGTGTACTTCCTGGGCCTATTCGAGGCAAACTGAGTCTTCCAGCTCTCATTCACGCATGTGCAGGTGACGAGGAAGTGTGGGAGACCATGACTCATCCTATTTCGAGCAGGGAAAGAGAGAAATGGCGAAAATAGAAGGGAAAATAGCCAATAATTGAGGAGGGGGAAGTGGGGTGAGAAAGAGGGGGAAGGAGATGGAGGGGGGGGGGACACATGGAGGGGAGAGGAAGGAGGTACTAGAGAGTGATTATACTACCTAATCACATATTGCTTCAATTTGAGTGCCTGTGGGACGTTTTTGGGTATATTTTCATGACCTCGCTTCCTTGAGGCCTATCGCGTTCCCTATTCAGACACTTCCGTTAGGCCTAACTTGTTTGCTATGTTAAAAGGACTTACAACCTGTACAACTAGTGATACACTAGAACTTAATATGCACCATATCGCTTAGCACGAACCCCACTGATAGTAAATATTTTTCTGATTAATGTATTAACTAATTTCTTCTATATCCCTACTGGAAACTCAGTGTAAAATGTATTATATGACCGAAGGAGCAGATTAAATCCTTGTGTAGCAGTAGCTGCAAAGCTTCTAAATTATTTTAACAATGGTAAGACTGTGGTAACACCCTGGGCTCTCATCAAACATTAAATATACAAGGAGAATTTCCCTATGTTGAGAGGGAGTCTCCCGGGGATGTGATAGCCCCCGAAGCTAGTGTCTGTCTGTCGTCAAAACCTTCACCATTCCTCCTGCTTACCTCTGACACCTTTCCACACACCCTATAGGTGGGTGTTCGAAAATTCCCTCACTCCTTCCGGTCATACGATCAGAGCATGGAGAGAGAGTCAAAAATGCACGTTGGGCTTAAAGGGCGTGAGTAGGGTTTCTGACTTATGAATTTTAGGAGGAAGTTACAAAGAGTTACAATGAATACCCCCAAGGATGTACAGTCACCTACATAATTATCATTCATGGCAAGTAAGCTACCTTAAAATTATATGAGAGATGTAATAAATGTAAGTACTGAATCTAAGATGTAATATGGGTTCGAAGCCCACTACTAGGTGGGATTAGTATTAACTGCAGTTGTATATTTATCTTTATTATTACTACTACCTTTACAGTTCAAAATTGGCTGTCAAAATTATTCCCGCTAGCATTCATTATTTCTATCTTGAGCCTTTAAGTGGGTGGTAGTCGCTTTTTCTGGACCCCCTTCTCCCTCATGTTTAGCATATTAGTTTTGAGATTTTAAGACATTCGGACCATTAATTTGGCGATTTTAACATCTATCACCCCATTTCCTTGACAATTTAAAGACCTTTTGTGCCATTTAGGTGTCGATTTTTTCCTGACAAGCGATAGCGAGCCTGTAATTTTAAGAGCAACTGGCCTTCGGCCGGAACATTTACCTAAAAATTTACAGATTTATCTTGAAGAGGGTTCTAGGGGGTGTTTTTTTAAGCATGATGGAGGTCTAGCGAGGAAACTAAAAAAAAAAAAAAAAATGAATAAATTAATTATTAGACCAAAAAAATAGCCACAATCCCCTTAAACTCATCGGTCAAAGGGCCATATAATTCATAAACAAGTTGTTATGGGGTTACTGTATATTATGAACTATGTCAAACAAGCACTATGGAAATGAATTTTGAACTTGGTACTACTCTGATTCTAAATTAGTGATATTTGCTTTTTACATGTTTCGTTCATCAATTCTTCGGAATTCACTATATGGTGAGGTAACTGAGGTTTATAAGCCCATCAATCATATGATGTTTTTTTGTTTTATGTTTTATCATAATTACTAACAGATGATTGTATTAAGGTTAGGAATGATCTATAAGAACCAAAGGGCTAAGGATGTATTAATTAACCATATAGCCTACACTTGACAGATCCTTTTCAAAATAAATAAAAACCATCTTGTATCACAGGAAGGAAACCATATTGAAATCATATGAAAACCAGGGTAAAGAATGTGTTCGTAAGCGTTGTCCTGTTCCCCTTTCCAGAACGACGGGTTACAGTTATGGGTGAACCTGGGCTGCCCCAAGGATAAGCTGATCGTCGGTGTGCCTTTCTATGGCCGCACCTTCACCCTCGGGAGTGCCAGCGTCAACGATCTCAGGGCGCCAGTCAAAAAGTGGGAGGGTGGTGGTGCCCCAGGTCCCTTAACCGGTGCCAAAGGATTCCTGGCATATTATGAGGTGAGTGAGAATATAGATATATTGTGTGTTACATTGATATATATATAAATAGTGTGGAGCCGGACCAAAACAAACCTCCCGCTCCCCTACCACCCACAACCACATCACCAACCAAGACGCCCCAGCTAAGAAACGAGATCCACCTGCACCTGGATTCAAGACTGCACTTGGAGATAGCCGATTACATGAGGAGGGTGGACTTACGGGAGGTGAATGTGAACCACGTCCACTTCCAAAACCCGGATGCCACCCCAGCACCCATCATGTTTATCCAGCTACAGACACCCCATTAGCCCCAAGTGCCACCTGACTAATCAGAAAACCAGATCCAGGAAGGGCAAAAAATGGGTGCAAATTGGCCAGCTAAGGCAAGGCTCGGAAAACTCGACCACCGGGAGCATCACCGACCTTCGACCATCTCCCGGGTCACAGAATGTAGATCCGTAATCCCCCTCGGCCTGCGAATGGTCCAGTGAGGCAGGCCAGACAGGCTTCACGACTCAGGCCGGGGCATTAAAACTCGGGGAAATGTTCCCAGAACACACAAGTCTGCAAGCCCACCACGTGAATAGGACTTACTCCTCCCCCTCCCGCCTGTACCTTCAGCTGCACCCTCTCTCCCCTACAGTAGAAGGCATTAACTCGGGAAAGGCACCGAGACTTTTAAGAGGTTTTACTGGGCAAAGGTGCCGATACTCTTAACCCTCTCCGACATATGACGCGATTTTGAGCCTATTGGGGATACTTTAAAGTCTTTGTTACCATCAGGGGTATTTAGAAACCTTTAGTTTAGTTACTTCAACCTCTGCAGTTGTCTTTGAGTTAGCTGTGGGCAGAAAAATAATTTTGGAGAGGTAATTATAAGAGTGAGAGAACTCTATTTCTTATTGCTAATCTGGCAACCTCTGCGTCATAAATGCGTGAAAGGGTTAACAGGTTAGGCCTTTCAAAAAAAAAACACTGGCACTCAAAACAAAGCAATATGTGATTAAGTGAGATAATTCCCCTCCATACCTTCTATCACTCCTCCACATGTGTCCAAACCCTTCCTCCCCCCCCCCTCTCAATTATCACAAATTTTTCCTCTTATTCCCCCTTTTATCGGGTAATTTTCGGCGCAAATTTTCCGCCCGATGTCTCAGGGTCACTGGGAAGGCAGTTAGAGATCCTAGCAACAGAGAGATTTCCCTTGCAAGACGTCAGTGTCCATCGGGAAGTGAGAGAGAGGCGGTAACCAAGAGGGGGTAAGGAACCAACTATACAAGGGAAGCCGCACCACAACGTCTCTACCTGATGGCAACCAGCACTCTCGGGTATGACCTAGAAATCAGCCTCTGCCCAGGCCACAACCCCCCCCCCCCCTCCTTGGTTCCCTGTAGATATCCCACTTTGCCAGCAGCAGCCCGGACGCTGGCACAGCCAGCCGAGCTCTTCCCCACATACACCCAAATTAGTTATCAGAAGTCCACCCATAGAGGGCTGGGCCACTGGACTCCCAGCTTGGATGAGTGGACTCGCCCGGGCCACCCAGAGAGAAGAAAGGGAGCCGCCAGTTAGCAGCATACCTGGCCGCGCGTGTTCCTGGAGGCTACCTGGTCCATTGGCTCACTATTCCCCTGGTTGACCTCTGCCAATCAGCCAGCCACTACTACTACACACTAGTATTATTATCCAGAGCTACAAGGAACTGCCAAGGAGGGGGGGGGGGGGTTATAAAGGAGGCAACTTGAACCCTGGTAACGACTCCTCAAAATATACTGGACCGCTAACTATCAACTTTTGTAACATTCGTGGCCTTTCTTTTAACTTTCACTCTTGTCAAACTCCTCCTCTCCTCTAACAAACCTGATCTTCTTTATCTCACAGAGACTCAGGTGTCTAAAGCAAATTCCAGCAACCCTTTCTCTGTTTCCTTCTACTTTCTCTATCCTAGCCAAAGGCAGATGTTGTGTATACAGTATGTGCACAACAAACTCACTTCCTCTCATGTTCCCGGCTTCGACTCCTCTGAATTCTAAACTCTGGCTCAAACTTTCCTGTCACTCTTATCACTCAAAGAGCGGGTGGTGGAGTATATTTGACTGTGCCGCCCAGCGGGGGGTTTTACCGTAAACGAGCTTGTTTCCGTGCTCGTTTTCATGCATAAACAAGAGCCAGAGCGTAATACAAGTATGTATCCCTGAAAGGGCGTTAAATGAGCTTTCCAATGACACCAGAACCATCCTTCTATGATCACTGGTTGTCTTGCAACGATCGTGCAACCGAAGGGCAAAATCGGTAAAATACGGTCATTTCCTTACATTATTACGTGTGAAACGAGTGAGGGAGGGTGGAGTAGGGAGGAGTACATCTCAGTAGCTCCACGGCCACCGTGGCGAGCGGTCATGAGGTAACCTACGCTCCTCCCACCGCTCCGCTCTCTCTCAGAGCACATTACGTGCTCAAAATTGCATACAACTATAGCCGGACCCCGCCACATAGTTCTTGGTTCTCTTGCCCGGCTATAGCAGGGCGCCGCAAAAGAAGGGTTAAACTAGATATTTATGTGCTGTCCATCAGTCCCCTAACTCTACTGACTTTCCTAAATTCTTTGACTATCTTTGATCAAAAGTAAAACACGTTCTATCCATCTCTTCCTTTTCTGAAATCTCCATCTTGGGCAATTTCATTGTTCACCACAGCCAATGGCTCTCCTTTCATTTCACTGGCAAGCCTGGTGAACAAGCTTACATATTTTCTATCCTAAATTACCTAGAGCAGTTAGTCCAGCACGCTACTTGTATCCCTGACCGCCTTAGAAATCGGCCCAACATCCTTGACATATTTCTAACCTCTTATCCTTCCACTTACACTGTAAGCCTTTTCTCTCTGTTGGGCTCCTCCGATAAATCCTTATGTCTGTTACCTGTCCTATCTCTCCAGTACGGCCATCTGATCCTCCCAGCCGGCGGTGCATGTGGCATTTTAGAGCTGCCGACTGGAAGGTTCTTTGGCAATACTTCTTTGATTTCCCATGGAATTATTTTTCCTTCCGTGGCCGGGGATCTTCTCGAAGTGTGCTGAACGCATTACCATGGTAATAATCTCAGGCATGGAGGCATACGTTCCATTTTCTTTCTCTCAGACTAATGCAAAAAAATCTTGGTTTACTGACACTTGTTGTACTGCTATCCACAATAAGGAGAAAGCATTCAAACGGTACCATTGCCTTCAAATTCACGAATTTCGTACTTTCTATGTTTCTGCCCTGAATCAAGCCAAATCTGTTCTTTAACTCGCCAAAAACTCTTTCATCAATACAAAAATGTTCTGAACTTTCCTACTCCAGCACTTCCCAAGCTTTCTGGCTTCTAGTCAAAAATCTCTTCAACAACTTTACTTCCTCATCTTTTTTTCCTCTTTTCCACTCCAACAGCACCACCGTCCCTTCTTCCTCTCACAAAGCTGAACTCATCACTCAAACTGTTGCTAAAAACTTCACCTTGGATGATTCTGGTGGAATTCCTCCCTCTCCACTCCTCTCTCTCTTACTTATGACTAATATCCTCATTTCTTCTAAGGATATACTTATTGCCCTCTCTGGGCTCTGGGCTTAATACTAATAAGGTGCACGGGAACAGCGAGAAGACTCTTAAGCGGTTTTGGTGGTGAAAGGCGACGAAGCTCTTAAGATCCAAGGCCTAAAAAAATCCTTTTAAAAGGCCCCAGTAGCACTTAAAATAAAGGAAAAGGAATATGTGATTAAGTGAGATACTTCCCCTCTATACCTCCCATCACTCCTCCACATGTGTCAAAACCCCCTCCTTCCCCCCCTTCAATTATCACCTATTTTTCCTCTCATTCCCTTGTTTATCGGTTAATTTTCCGCTGCAATATCTCATACCCAGTTTCAAGGTCATCTGGGACGCATATAGGGAGCGGGGGAAGAGAGAGACAGCACTAGCGAGACATCAGTCACGCTTCAGGCCTCGAGAGAGCAGGGTGTAGGGCTCACGCGGCTCTCACCTCATGACTTGACGGTCGACAATAATTCGCGATTTTCACCCTCAATTACTATTCCCACTTGTTTTATTGCTGTTACATGTTAATATCTTCATAGTAAACGTAAAATAGGCGCATATGAATAAGTAATAACGATATTTATCGTAAAATGACGATTTTAGGCGAATGAAGCCTAATATCATCGCCTAGCGGTAGGGTGGTCACTACATATAGCTCGCGCTTTAAAGGTTAAGGAGGGCATCCAATTTTTACTTATAGTGTGTCGGTGGATTTCGTTCGATTTCAATGAGATTTGGCATACATATAGGGGGCGCTATAAGATATTTAGATTGGTCCTTCACAATTGAAAATCGGTCAGTTAGTTTTCGAGTTATGTACAAATTAGTGGCTAATTAGGGCCAAATTAGTACCACTACTGAAAAATCTATCTTGTTCTACAAAATCCCATGTATCATAACTTTTTAGTATTTCATCAACTCATAGGTGGAATTTCTGTTATTTAGCCAAGTACTGTTTTTATTATTGTATCTATTTATGAAATTAAATAATTAGGTGATTTTTTTTTCTATTTTTTTTCGATCTGGACAACATGCTGTTCCCGAAAGGGGAGTTTCAAGCTCTTTCGATTGGAATATGAATGATTCTCATATGACCAATAGTTTCAAATCATATTGATCTTGAAGGTCAATAACTTACATTTCCATAAACAGCTCCCAAAGTTGGGTGAATAGGAGCGTGAAGTGACGCATGACCGCTCTTATCATTACCTCATACTCTACTATGGTTGGTGTTTACACAGAGCTCTCTCTGTCTCAGTGGGGTTACTAGATGGTGCAATATAAAAAGAGTATGAGATAGGGGAGAAAAGCAAGGGAGAAGAAAGCACCAGTAAAAGAATCACTCCTGTCACCATGCCGCCAAAACACGAGGACACAAGAGCCTCCCCAACCCGGCAGGCTCGGGTCGCCACCATCACCTCGCCACATCCCCCGACACCAGGAAGGGACCTAATAAGAATATCAACCTCCAGCACCACCAGTGAACGCAAAGAACAACAACCACAGCACCCAGGGGAGAAAACCTCCCCTAAACACAAGCCCACCACGTGCCCATGTTGCCCGGAAACTCACCACCTCCGTGGCGCGGATTCTGAGAGTGGCTACCGCCGTCGACATACCACCTCCTCTGCACACAACCGCCCCTATAGACCCGAGATGCTCAGCCAGAAACAACGACGGAATTGGTAAGACATCCCCAGCCAAATCCAGGAGTGGAACAGTTGGAAAAATATCCAAAGGCACTGGCTGAGGTTATCTGGAAGACTTGGGATTATAATTATACCGAGAAATTGCCCCGAGGAAGTAAAATACTGGTGAAACTACTCGACGCATTTTCTCGAAGGTACCTTGGATATTTATTTTGTATTATTGTTAGACCACACTGGTGGCCGACTAACATATTTACTTATAGCCTTGGTACGGGACTTTACTATAATTATAGGTTTACCACACAGAGTGCGACCTATAGTTCTAGTAAACGCAAAAACATAGTAAGTACTTTTGCTTGTACCTTTGTTAGACCACACTGGTGGCCGCCTAACATTTTTACTTTGCTTTAGTACGGGACTTGCTTTAATTATAGGTTTGCCACACGGATTGCGACCTATAGTTCTAGTAAACCCAAATCCATAATAAATACGATATGAGAGTGTAAGACACTGGTGGAACGATTCGTCTTCCTAATAATCCCAAGATTCCCTTACAGAAGTTCCTGCAGAGACTTCCATAGAAGTCTAGGTCTGGATTGTAAGAGAGAGCGTAAGACACTGGTGAAACAGCTCCTTACCTTAATCCCATGATACGAGAGCGTAAGACACTGGTGGAACGCCTCGTTTTCATGTAAGACCCTCACCTCTACACAGTCTTCAGAGATCTTCAAGGAAGACTTCAATCATCTGCTGAAGTCTAGGTCCCTTCCCTTCACTACTGTCACCGTCACACGACAGGACCACCCCCACGGACCAGGACGTCGTAAGGAATACCAGGCAGCAACGTCTTCACAGATCTTCCGAACCTGCCTGTGTCTTCCCCTTGAGACACCTTGAGGATCCTCGATCGTGCTGCAAATTGAAACCTATACTTGTCTTATATACTATTGCAACATTTATAATATCACTTTGTGTTAATAATAATAATCTATGTTTATACTCTTGTGTTATATTATCCTCTATTACCTTTGTGATTGTGTTCTTGTGTGTTCTCATCTTATCCAGTCAAATAAGAACCTATCTATAAAGTCAATACAACCCCAGTAAAAACCTGGTATAACAGAGTATATAATGTAAATTTCACAAAATATTTTATTTTGATGTGTCTATTTTTAGATATATCGAGTGGCGACGCATTACCCACAAACATTTGAGAAAACCTCAATTTGTATATATTTATAAGCAGATTTCAGCTGAAATACTTCGGGGCCGTGAAGAGATATTTTGAATGGTGATTTTTTCAATATATAACGGATTGTTAATGGGTAACCATTTTTACCTTAAATATTTTTGGGACGCCCCTCTTATATACTGGTGATCTTCTTACTTATCTTACTAACTCTTAGTCATCCTCCTTTCGAGACTTTGGAAGCAATTTTTGGGATTAGCGCTAGACATATCTAAAACTCTTACTATAACAGCTTCCCAGAAGTTATGTACGCTAAACCGTGTCCGTGAGTTCTTAACCCCCGCACAGCTTCTAGCTTTGTACAAGGGTACTGTGCGTCCATGTATCGAGTATTATTTGCATGTGTGGGGAGGTTCAACCAATCCTGCACTTCTGGAAAGGGTAGAGTCAAAAGCATTTTGTCTCATCAATTCACCTCCTCTTACTATGTATGTATGTATGTATATACTCTGGCACATACCCCATTGCTAGGGGTGGCCGACTTGAGACAGATCACAAATGGAAACATTTAATGTTCCAATTCTTAGGGTCCGGGACCACTTTTGAGTTCCCTCGCCCATTTCTCTGTCTCGTTGAGTAGGAGAATTTTACTAATTCCCTACAATCTCTCTCTGCACACCACAATTTTGCATCTCTCTCAGTCTTCTACCGCTATTACAATAGTCAATGTTCTTCAGCGCTTTCTCAGTGTATACTTCCTCCCTTCGGACCCTTATGGAGAGCGATGGGCACCCGCCTCTCAACACATTACCAACCCTATTCTGTCCAACTCTCTAAACCAAGAGTGAACTGACTTTCCCAGTCTTTCCTGTAATCAACAAGTAAACTTTAGAACTCTCTCCCTCTATCTGTCTTTCCCTCATCCTATGACTTAAACTGCTTCAAGTTCCGTGTGTCCAGACATTTTGACTCTAACATACCTTGATTTTAAATCTATGTCACTCTTTCAGCTTTGGGGGTGGGGGTGGGGGGCACTTGTTACAGGCAGCTTTGTCTTTTGTCTCCTTCATACACATAAAACATAAATTTACAAAGTCCGTGATTTTATGTATAGGTGAAAAAATAGTACAAATAAGTTAAGATTGTAGTTTCTTATTAACTAGGAAATTTAAAGGATCAATTAACGGTTTTATAGTAAAATATCCTAGTAAGTCAATCAGACAAATTTGTATTCCATATATAAACTCACGGAGGGTGTACGAAGTAATTTGGGCAACTGTACCTGCTAGGTCCTTTTATTAGCTAATTGATATAACAGGGCTTAACACACACGCGCATACAGTATATATATATATATATATATATATATATATATATATATATATATATATATATATATATATATATATATATATATACTGTATATATATAATATACTTGTATTGAGTATTTTTCACATGTGTGGGGAGGTTCCTCTCACACCGCTCTCCTAGACAAAGTTGAAAGGAAGGCCTTTCGTATCATTAACTCCCGTCCACTCACCAACTCTCTGCAATCTCTCTCTCTCCGCCGCAATGTTGCATCTCTCTCGCTATTCTATCGCTACTATAATAATCAGTGTTCCTCAGAGCTATCCCAGTGCATACCACCTCCTTTACGTAGGGCACATGGTACCCGTCTTGCAACTCAATCCCACCCCTACTCTGTGCAACTCTCCAACCCAAGAGTGAAACGTTACTCTCAAACTTTCTTCTACTCAACATCTGAGCTCTGGAACTCTCTCCCAGAATCAGTCTTTCCCTCTTCCTATGACTTACATTGCTTCAAACTCCGTGTGTCCAGGCATTTTGGCTCGAACGTCCCTTGATTTTGGCCCTGTCACTCTTTCAACTATGGGGGAGGCACTCGCTATAGGCAGTTATGCCTTTTGCCTCCTTCAATCACATAGAAAAAAAAAAAAAAAAAAATACTGGTCTGCCAATCAGATGCTGTGTATACAATGGGGGTCATTACAGTCGACGTATTTTCTGGTCACTAATGGGGTGCGGCAGGGGGGCGTACTGTCACCTTACCTTTTTAATGTATATACTAATGACTTGAGTAAAAACCTTAATAAGCATGTCATTACACCCACACACACACAAACACACTCACACACTGCATTTTGCAAACCGTGTATATGTGTGTGTGTGATTGTATGTGTGTGTGTGTGTGTGAGTGTATGTGTGTGTGTGTGTGAGTGTATGTGTGTGTGTGTGTGTGTGTGTGTGAGTGTATGTGTGTGTGTGTGTGTGAGTGTATGTGTGTGTGTGTGAGTGTATGTGTGTGTGTGTGTGTGTGTGTGAGTGTATGTGTGTGTGTGTGTGTGTGTGTGTGTGTGAGTGTATGTGTGTGTGTGTGTGAGTGTATTTGTGTGTGTGTGTGTGAGTGTATGTGTGTGTGTGAGTGTATGTGTGTGTGTGTGTGAGTGTATATGTGTGTGTGTGTGAGTGTATGTGTGTGTGTGTGTGTGTGTGTATGTGTGTGTGTGTGTGTGTGCGTGTGTGAGTGTATGTGTGTGTGTGTGTGAGCACATGTACGTGTGTGTGTGTGTGTGTGTGACTGTGCGTGTGTGTGTGTGCGTGTATGTGTGTATGTGTGTGTGTGTGTGAGTGTATGTGTCCATGTGTGTGTGTGAGTGTATATGTGTGTGTGTGTGAGTGTATATGTGTGTGTGTGTGAGTGTATGTGTGTATGTGTGTGTGTGTGTGAGTGTATGTGTGTGTGTGTGAGTGTATTTGTGTGTGTGTGTGTGAGTGTATGTGTGTGCGTGTGGGTGGGGGAGGGGGTAATGTCATACCTTTTCGCCTACTTCCTTTTAAGCGAAGGTGGGAGGGACATACACACACACACACACACACACACGGTCACAGTGGCTGAGCTCACTTAGTCACTGTGTATTGGGAGCTCTTACTGTGGTGTCGGGGTTCAACCCCACGTGCCGGCAGGGGAAGTTCTCTAAAAACCTTTTCATGGCTGTGAAGGCTAGGTCTGAACAGACCGTCTCGGGGGACCCAAAAAATCTCCTGCCCACGCTTTACTCCCTCGGTGGTATGTAGGCTCCCTCGTTAACAGCCAGGATCTGTCTGTTGATCCCTTAGGATAAGATCTAGGTTAAGTCTGTATATTATAAGCCTCATTGGCTGCCGGCTTGTAATGAACCGATTAGTATTATCATTATTATTATCATTATTATTATTATTACACACACACAAGGCATTTTACAAACTGTGTGGGTGTATGAGTGTGAGTGTGAGAGAGAGAGAGTGAGAATGTGTGTGAGTGTGTATTTAAATTTTAGCTTGTCAATGTTAGGCTGATAATTAGTCCTAATTTCATAAGACCTTTCCATCTATTTCCTCTTAAGGGGGATGGTTCACTTTTTGGGCGATTTTTGCGTGTATTCATTATTTTTCTAGTTTCCTCCCTAGCCCTCCATCAAATTTAAAAAAAACATCCGTTAGATCCCCCTTCTAGATTAATTTGTACCGAAAAATTTCCCGGCCGAAGGCCGGTTCTTTGAACATTACAGGCTCACTATCGTTGTCCAGGGAAAAAATCAACACCTAAATAGCACGAAGGGTCTAAATATTGACGAAGAAATGGGGCGAAAAGTCTTAAAATGGACTAACTAATGGGGCAAACATCTTAAAATCTGAAAACAAATGGGGCTAAACATGAGGGCGAAAGTGGTCCAGAAAAACGACTCATGTCCCCTTAAGCGAAAGTAGGAGGGACACACACACACACAATGCATTTTACAAACTATGTGTGTGTGTGTGTGTGTGTGTCTTACCTACCTTTATAATGACAAAGACGTTTTGATCACAAACACACACACACAAACCGTGTGTATGTGTGTGTGTTATACCAGATTTTTCACTGGCGAAAATAGAAGGAGAAATAGCCAATAATTGAGGAGGGATAGAAGTGAGTGGAGGAAGAGGGGGAAGGAGAGGGAGGGGAGAGGTGGGACACATGTAGGGGAGAGGAAGGAGGTACTAGAGAGTGAATATACCACCTAATGTAGGTGGGACACATGTAGGGGAGAGGAAGGAGGTACTAGAGAGTGAATATACCACCTAATGTAGGTGGGACACATGTAGGGGAGAGGAAGGAGGTACTAGAGAGTGAATATACCACCTAATGTAGGTGGGACACATGTAGGGGAGAGGAAGGAGGTACTAGAGAGTGAATATACCACCTAATGTAGGTGGGACACATGTAGGGGAGAGGAAGGAGAGGTACTAGAGAGTGAATATACCACCTAATGTAGGTGGGACACATGTAGGGGAGAGGAAGGAGGTACTAGAGAGTGAATATACCACCTAATGTAGGTGGGACACATGTAGGGGAGAGGAAGGAGGTACTAGAGAGTGAATATACCACCTAATGTAGGTGGGACACATGTAGGGGAGAGGAAGGAGGTACTAGAGAGTGAATATACCACCTAATCACATATTTGAGTGCCTGTTGGACGTTTTAGGGGTATATTTTCACGGGCTCGCTTCTGTGAGGCCTATCGCGTTCCCTATAAAGACACTTCTGTGAGGCCTATCACGTTTGCTGGGTTAATATTATTGTTATTAGTATTATTTGTTTATTATTATTTTATATTATTATTATTATTATTTTTTAATTATATACATATTTTGTTTCAGATCTGCCCCCTGGTGGGAGACCCCAACTCTGGATGGACCAAGAAATTTGATGATATTGGAAAGTGTCCGTATGCGTACAAGGGTAAGTGTCTATATTTGGGTTTTGTTTTCAATTTCAACTCTCCCTACAGATATTCTGTACAAAATGTATACCCTGTAGATTCGATGGTTGGGTACGGCAAGGTGTGAAGGTCTATTCTAGATGACAAGTTTTACAACCTGGGTTGTCTGGCAGACAGCTGTTGATCGGTACTGGTTTTGATTCCC
The DNA here is from genome assembly GCA_032716605.1 of Paralithodes platypus. Classification (NCBI taxonomy): domain Eukaryota; kingdom Metazoa; phylum Arthropoda; class Malacostraca; order Decapoda; family Lithodidae; genus Paralithodes; species Paralithodes platypus. The sequence continues at coordinate 28,589,199 of CM064550.1, forward strand.
AAACACGCATTGCCACTGTCTCATCATCTCACGCCATCACACCACCTTTTGAGCAGATACTGCCACCCACTGCATATTTTGAAAATGGGAATATTCGTACAATGATGATGCATTACAAATAAAACGTTTTACGGCATTGTCAAGTAAAGTACTGAATTATAATTGCGGAACCTAAATACTGCACTAATTCTATCCCAATATTATTTTCCCTTGAAACATCAAAATTTTAACTGAGGGCCTTAGGGTTACCAGCTTATTAATAATTATCATCTTGGTGCTTGTTGAACTATAAATTTATGTTTTTCTATAGTAATACCCCACCCCATTATTTACTAACCTCTCACTGTAGAATGAGGATTGCCAATATTTTCACGATGCAGTATACAAGACGGACTAATATTAATAACAATAACAAAAAATAATATTGATAATAATAATAATAATAATAATTATTATTATTATTATCATTATCATTATTAGGGGTTCAAGCCCTGCGGGGAACCCCTATTGTAATCATTAAATATTTTATTCTTCCAAATTAATTTTCCACGCCGTTTTTTACGTATTAACTCCAGAACTGCTTTTTGGTTAGGGATCAAACTTTCACACAAGGTGCGTTTTTGTATTGGCCAACTTTTGATATGTTAGACATCCGAAATGGAAATAGACATCCCACTGATAGGAAATGATTGGCCTTTGGCATATAGACTTCACTACTAATGCTTCGCAAATGTTATAGAAAAGGTTTTGCTTTGCACGTGGGGGGTTTTCGGCAATCTTTTGAAAAACATCGAAAACACTTAAAATCCACATCTTGAAAACTATGCGGATGATCAAAGCCATGTTTGCGTAGTTGGGTGAGGCTCGCAATTCCGAACGTTTTGGTACCAAAAGAATAGAAATTGGTGGAATAGTTTGGCCTCAGCATTGAAAACTGTCTATTCATAAATTACTTTAACACTTAAAGAGCGGGGCCCGACTTAAGTCCGTATCTAAAAATCAGCAAGTTAGGAGCATTATTAAGGTTTTTAAAGGGTTAAAATCGAGTGCAAATGGCCGGGAGAGCAGCAGGCCACACGGCCGACATCCAGGGCTTACTGCCGCCCACTGACTCATGCTCCCTCTGTTCTCGAGAGGCCGGCAGTGTAGCCAGTAGTGAGAGTAGCTGGAAAAAATATGCCGCTATACGCTAAACTCCCATGTTGGTGGTACCACTGCATCAAAATGACGAGTGCTACGTAGATCGTTCTGGTCTCATTTTGAAGCTTGTAGCGCCTAGTTTTTTGCTGAATACATTTCTTTTCATGCAGATACTTGATTGATCATTCAGGAGGGCCTGAATATGCCCAAATTAGCCCCCCCCCCCGCTAGATGAGGGTTAAAACCGTATTAGGTACCCACACAACGTTTTCAGTCTTCAGTCTTTAGGCTTTCCCGCATCCCCCAGTTTTGCTTAATAATGGTTATATTAATCATTCAGATCCATACATTTTTAAAATTTAACTCTCTCAAAATAGTTAGTCCCTACGAATTCCAGCAATTAATTAACCAACCTACCTATACATACCTACCCTACCAAATAATAATGATAATTCAAATTTATTTTTGGTGAATAGCAGAGTATTGGCTAAGGTTTTTAACAATTCCTCCCTTCGCCAAATGCTTAGTTTAATAACTAAGTTCTAGACCTATAAAGTTTTGACAATTGCCTGTGTGACTCATATTTTAACCCTCCTCCCTCAACCCTAACTTAACTGTTACCACAAAATACGGCTAGATCCGTTCTCAAAAGTCGCTAGCATGTTGCTACATAGTCAAACTATGCTAGAATAATGCCACAATCTCTAAAGAGTTTTGGTTTGTTTGTTTTGCAAGTTTTATAATGTAATATGACTAGAATGTCTGAAATGTTCAAATTATCCCTAGTAAATGTCGCTAGATATAAAAAAAAATGGCTGCTAGATTGAAGTCAATACCTCCAAATCTAGCAATAATGTAGCGACGTTAAAACTTGCGGCAGCACTGCAAAGCCTCCTCCTCCTCAGATTGTGATATGTGGCACTTACCCATCCCCTCCCTCACCTCGCCGAAAAATTATGGTCTGAAATTCGTATTTACATATATTATCCTGTGTATAAATATAACCCTTAGACATGTCTCTATTAAGTAATAATATCTAACAGGATTCATGATATAAATACAAGGCTAGATATTCATCGGAAGTACTTATTTGCCTTCGGAAAGCTGAAATAAATGTTTTACACAAATGGTAGGTATTAATATCTGTGCTAAAGAGAGGGAGAGAGCATTCCTTTTCGTTATAATAATAATAATAATATTATGCTTACATCATGTCACTATATATATCCTTCCCTCCTCTCTCTCTCCATTCCCCTCCCCTCCCCTCTCTATCTCCATGCTCTCACTCTCTCTCTGGGCATAATACGCATATTTGCGTTCTTTATAACTCGCTCTAACGGGCAAAATATTGAGTGGAGGGAACTAAAATGGTGTGTAATAAGAAGCGATGGCCGATGTCTCCCCATAGACGTCAAACTTCACCCACCTCCACCCCCTCCCAAGACAGTGGGAGGGAAGGGACCCCTATATACGAGGATACGTAGCTTCATATGCGCGTATTGATCACTTTCATGCTATTATGTATGCATGCAGAAGTAGCAGGAGACCTATGTCAAAAGTGAACACCAATAACTTAATCCATACACAGTAAAAAAGACGGAAATAATATCGTAGATACGAAGTGATGGAATACGAGAAAGAGGGAGAGTGTGTATGTTACGTAAACAGGAAAGTTTACTGGCGCGGTAATTTCGGCCTTATGAAGTCTCTCTCTCTCTCTCTCTCACAAATGAGAACATTAGAACATGACAACTTAATATCTGCAGAGAGCCGATTGGCCCACAAACGGCAGATCCCTTCCACACCCAACCCATCTCGTCCTATCTATTTTTTTTGTTGAAGCTCTATATTGTTCTTGATCCCACTATAGCACTCAGTATAGCCTATTCCACATATCTACAACTGTTACCAAACGAATAAAGGCAAATTCCTTACACAGCCAATCTCTCTCTCTTTCGCTCATGTTTGTTTGCACACCAGTACAAATGAGGCAGATCCCTTACACATGCAACCAAGATGAAAATGGGAGCCTGAAGAGAGACAAGTGACCCACTCAAGGCAGATCCCTTTCACACCCAACCCATCTCATCCATATCCCTATCTGATTTTATCTTGAAGCTTTCTATTGTTATTAATCCCACTATAACACTCAGTAGCCTATTTCACATATCTACAACTCTGTTACGAGAGGCAGATCCCATACACAGCTAATCTCTCTCTCTCTCTCTCTCATTTGTACACCGGTATACAAATGAGGCAGATCCCTTACACATGCAAACAAGATGAAAATGGGAGCCTGCAGAGAGCCAGTGGGCCACACAAGGCAGTTCCCTTTCACACCCAACCCATCTCATACACATATGTTACTTACACCACTTACTATACACCAATGTTATCATATACCAGCAACCAAGATATAATTGTAAGAAATAGGAAAGTAACAAAATGGGAGTCAGCAGAGAGCCAATTGGCCCATACAAGGGGAGGTGTGGCAGAGTGGTCTTGCCACTGGACTGGTGATCCAGTGGACCCGGGTTCGAGTCCCAATATGTCAATGGGAAGATATTATTGGGATGGAATTTGTCCTGTGCCTAGTTTCAGTGCATTACCACAGCACACCGAAATGCCAAAACAAAATACCCTCATTGTTCCCTGATTAAATAGCGCTGTATGAATATTCCCATATTCAAAATATGCTACAGGGGGGCAATGCCTAGTGTTGTTCAATAGGTTCAATAGGTGGCATTCTGAGAGTGAGGGTCCGAGCCTGGGGAGTACAAAGGAGTACAAAGGAAATCAAGCAACAACAGATCTAGTGACCCTTCTAGGTTGCTTGTCCTCCAAAACACTGAGGATCAAGTGTCCAAACAGTGGTTTAGAGTGGGTAAGGGAACATTGGAAAGGGAATTACTGCCCTGGAACTAATGTCCGTGGCAGAATTAGGAAGTTAGTAGGGGACAGATGGGTTAGTAACTGAGGGGGGGATAAAATAAAGTTATTCATTTACAAACGCAGTCAGTCGCGGGTTTGATGCGAGATATTTGTCGAGGCGGAGTTTAAATGAATCAACGGTGATGCAGTCTATAACGTTTCGGGGAAGCCCATTCCACAAGTTGACAACTCGATTGAAGAAGAAATTCTTAGATTCGTGTGAGTTAAAAGATTTACCAATAATTTTGCAACCGTTTCCCCGCGTGTAATTAGATTGGTCGATAGTGAAGTACTTACTACAGTTCATATTGTCGATGCCTTTGATGATTTTGAACACTTGAATTAAGTCACCTCTTAATCTACGCTGGGTTAAAGGAAATAGATTTAATTCTCTAAGACGCTCTTCGTATGGTTTGTTCTTTAGGCTAGGTATCATTTTGGTAACTCTACGTTGAACTCGTTCTAGCTTTTTTATATCTTTTTGGTAATAAGGGCACCAGGATTGAACGCAGTATTCCAGAAAAGGGCGGACTAAGGAATTGTAAAGGGTTAGGATAACTTCTTTGGATTTATGCTCAAATGACCTGCCTATAAAGCCAATTATTTTGTTTGCCTTCTTAACAACTTCTGAACATTGTTGACTCGGTTTTAGGTTACTCGATATTGTTACTCCCAGATCGGTTTCTCTGTTTACATTCTTAAGCTGAGTGCCATTCATCGAATAGTTTGCTTTCTCATTTAGGTATCCGATATGTAGTACTTTACATTTATCCGCATTGAAACTCATTTGCCAAATTTGGGCCCAACATGACAATTTATCTAGATTGTGTTGCATATCGTCAACTTGTTCTTTTGAGAGTACGCTATTTGCAATTTTTGTATCGTCAGCAAATTTTGAGATTGTACAGGTGAGACCCTCATCTATGTCGTTGATGTAAATTAGAAAGAGAATTGGTCCTAGTACCGATCCCTTGGGTACCCCGCTACTTACATTGGTCCATTTTGATGCCTTACCGTTTATGACTACTCTTTGCTTTCTGTCGCTGAGCCAATTTTCTATCCATTTCAACACACCGTCTTGTATTCCATGCGCTTTTAGTTTTAGCAGTAAACGTTTGTGGGGAACTTTGTCAAAGGCCTTTTGAAAATCAAGGTATATAATATCTACAGCTTTACTCTCATCGTAGAGGTTGAGGATATCGTGGAAGAAGTCTAAGAGGTTTGTTAAACAGGAACGTTTTTTACGAAAGCCGTGTTGAGTATCTTTAAGTATGTTATTTTCCTCTAAGTGATTTACGAGTCTGTCTCGTATGACCGTTTCTAGCATTTTACATACAACTGAGGTTAAGCTAATTGGACGATAGTTACTGGGTAGGGATTTGCTGCCTTTTTTGAATATCGGTGTTACGTTGGCTAGCTTCCACTGATCGGGCATAGTTCCAGACTGCAAGGATTTATTGAATAGTAATGTCAGTGGTTTAGAGAGCTCATCCTTAGCTTCCTTTAGAACTCTAGGCGAGATTGTATCAGGTCCAGGCGTTTTATTTACCTTGAGTTTATCTAAACAATTCAATACTTCTCTCTCTGTAACGGTGATATTGCTTAGAACATCTGAATTATCAATCTGAATCGGCGATGGTGTAGGGATATCACTGAGGTCTTCTGTTGTAAAAACTGATGCAAAGAAGGTATTGAGGGCATTACTCATTTGTTCTTCGTCTTTGGTGTATTCTCCATTTTCATCGACTAACGGTCCAACAGTTGAAGTAACGACTTTTTTCTTTCTGATATAACTATAGAATTCTTTCGGGTTTGTTTTACTTTGATTCGCAATATGTAACTCTAAGGTCTTTTTACTTTGCTTAATTAACTTTTTGGCTTTGCGTCGTAGCTCTACAAATTTCAGCCGTTCTTCGTCATTTTGTGAGGATTTTAATCTATCATTAGCAAATTTTTTAGCAAGCAGGCAGTTTGAAATATCTTTATTCCACCATTTGGGCTTATTATTATGGCCTGGACGCCGAGTTTTCGATGGTATGCAGTCTTGCACTGCTTTTAGGTAAGTGGCTTCGAATAACTTCCAAGATGTATTTATGTCGTTATTGTGAATTAAAAAGCTCCAGTCAGTTTCTTTAAACATAGCTCTAAGTTTATGGAAGTTTGCTTTCTTGAAATTAGGGACTTTTTCGATGCTACTATTTGGTTCGTTACTAGTAAACTTTAAAGTGAAAGTTATCGTACGATGGTCGCTGTTACTGAATTCATCACCAACATTCAAATTCTCTATTAATTCTTCTTTTGTTGCAAGTACAATGTCAAGAACGTTATTACCACGGGTCGGCGTTCCAACAAATTGATAAAGCGAACTCTCTTGCAAGTTCGTATACAAGTCATGTCCGGAGTGTGAAGTAAGAGTATCGCCCCACTTGGTCACAGGTAAATTAAAGTCACCAAAAATTACGGTATCTTGTGAGTTACTTACATCTGCAATTTGTTCGTAAATTTCTCGGTCAGTTTGCACTGATTGAGCTGGAGGTCTGTATATTAATGCAAGTATTATTTTGGTACCTTTATTATTCTTTATTAGCACAAAAGATGCGTCGACGTTCACAATTTGAGGTTTTGACAAGAGGGTAGGGTTAAGACTTTCTTTGATATAAAGTAAAACGCCACCTCCATTTCGATTTATTCGGCTTTTCTCAAACATTACATAACCGGGAAGTGAATACTCTGCTAAAAAGTCTCTATCTTCTGTATTGAGCCAAGATTCTGTTATGCCAATCACATCATAATTTTCTGTAAACACTAGCTCCTCTAAATCTGAAAATTTATTGCGTATGCTACGAGCGTTTGCATAGAAAACCTTTAAATTTGTTATTTTAGAACTCACAGAACGCTCTTTAATAATATTTTTGGTTCTTGTCGGATCTACATTTATGTTCATGGCTGTCCTCGGTCCTCGCTGTCTTCGGTCCTTATCGCTGGTGGTCCTCGGTTGCCTCTGTTTTTTCTTGGCGTTGGATGATTTATGTCACTGCTGCTTCTTCTCGGATGGCGTTTTTTGATCCATGGCTGCGGACTGCTTCGTGTAGGAGACGACCCATGCGTGCTGAACCCACAGGGTTTAGATGAGTGCCATCCTTGCGGAACAGAGTAGGCTGGTTGTAGAAGTTGTCCCAGAGGTTGATGAATTCAACTTCTTCCCTCAGACACAAATGTTTTAGTCGGCTATTTGTGCTGAAAGCCTTGTCGTAGAATTTGTCAGGTGCGTCGATCTTGGGGAGAATGCCTGAGATGATGATATTCCTTGACTTGTTTTTGTAGTGCTGGATCATCTTGCGATATTTCTCCATCAACTCTTCGGATCTGGTGCGCATGACGTCGTTTGAACCAGCATGGATGACAAAAAGGGTATTTTCATTTGCATCCTTTGTGGTATCTTCGAAGGCTTCCACAATGTCGTCCAGTCCAGCTCCTGGGATGCAAAATCTTTTTCGTTGATTTGGGACTCTGTCGCAGAATTCTTCCACCTGTCCTCGTAGGATGGAATCCCCTGGGGAGTGGGACTGTGAAGCGCGGGGGCGAATCGGCTTCAGAGATGGAGTTGGGTTAGAGCCGTGAAGTAGGTGCTTCGCATATCTCACTCCCTAGGCTGGAACAAGACCTCACGGGCCTCACCGTGTTCAGTGGCAGAGTGTAAAGGCTATCAGCCTATGCCCGAGAGGGAGTAGTTGGAATATAGAAAGAAACAAAAATACCAAACAGATCCCTTTCACACCCAACCCATCTTATAAACTCTTCCTCTCTCTCTCTCTCTCTCTCTCACACACAAATGAGAACATAAGTAAATGGGAGACTGCAGAGAGCCGATTGGCCCACACACGGCAGATACCTTTCACACGCAACCCATTCCGCGCTCTCTCTCTCTCTCTCTCTGTCTTCCTTATATTTACAACATCCTATTCTCTCTATCGCCATGCTCTCTCTCTCTCTCACACAAATGAGAACATAAGAAAACAAGAGTCTGCAGAGAGCCGATTGGCCGACACACGGCAGATCCCCTTCACACCCAACCCATCTCGTCCTATCATATTTAATGTTGAAGCTCTGTTGTTATTCATCCCACTATAGCACTCGGTAGCCTATTCCACATATCTACAACTACTACCAAATGAATAGAGGCAGATCCCTTACACAGCCAATCTCTTTCTCGCTCTTGTTTGTTTGCATACCTGTACAAATTAGGCAAATCCCTTACACATGCAACCAAGATGAAAATGGGAGTCAGCAGAGCCAAGTGGCCCACACAAGGCAGATCCCTTTCACACCTAACTCATCTCATAAGCTTTATATGTTACTTACACTACTTACTATACACCAATGTTATCATATACCTGCAACCAAGATGTAATTGTAAATAATAGGAGTCGGTAGAGAGCCAATTGGCCCACACACTCGGTAGCCTACTCCACATATCTATAACTCTGTTACCAAACGAATAGAGGCAAATCCCTTGCACAGCCAATCACTCTCTTTTGCTCTTGTTTGTTTGTACCCCTGTACAAATTAGGCAGCTCTCTCTCTCTCATTTATCGCTATCTTCCTTACGACTACAACATCCTAGTCTCTTTCTCTCTCTCACACAAATGAGAACATAGGAAAACAGGGGTCTGCAGAGAGCCGATTAGCCCACACACGGAAGATCCCTTTCACACCCAACCCAACCCGCACTCTCTCTCATTTATTGGTCTTCCTTACGTTTACATAAAATATATACACAAATGTGTCACCTCCATATAATTATACATAATTTACGTTATGTACTTTACTTAAATTTAAGTGCTTTTCAATAATGTAGTAATGATCAAATTATAATACTTTTTTATATACATGATCATATTACATCTAGGCCATAATATAACTATTCCTAGTTCAATAATATATCTACATGAGTGAATCACCTCCATGTCAGCTTATTTCTAAGATTAAGGTTGCAAGCAACGTTGTCCGGGCTTCGAGCGGTTTTGCACGCAGGGTATCTATATTATTAATTATTATGTTCTATCCAACAACCAACTCTACTCCTAAAATCGATTAATGAAATTTAACAAACACATGTGGCAGTCTGTGGATTCGGACCCAGGACGCTCACACCGAAAATCAACACCTTATGCATTGCGCCACGAAGACAGTTAAAGAATGGTGGACACTGCCTACGATTTATTATGCAACTTTGAATCCTGCATATCAATCTAAGCATGTACACACATCCCAACTGCAACTCACGTAGGCTATTCATATGTGAATGGAAAGAGCAATTAATGGGGCCTTAACCACTAGGGAAGTCCTCTCGATAAATTACTCCTGAACCAATATCAATTATTATGTTCTATCCAACAACCAACTCTACTCCTAAAATCAATTAATGAAATTTAACAAACACATGTGGCAGTCAAAATCAGTTTGTGTGTCTGTCTGTGTGTTCTTTATAGGCGGCCGCAGTTTTGGACCTGGGGAGCTGAAACTTTTCATGTGGGTGTCAATTGACCTGGGTCAGGTCATAGAGGGGGCGAGGCCACGATCAGAGGTCGTTTCGAGGCCGAAATTGAAAAAACTTGAAAAAAATGGCCGTTTGGGGCAGAAGGAGGCCTCCGATCGAAAAGGTGTATGAAACTAAATTTATTCGCAGCCCCCCAAAATGGAGGTACGGATGAGGTCAGATCCAAAATCGGAGGTCATTTAGCGGCCGAAATCGAGGTCGCCGTTTAATGAGGCACAGGGAGGTCGAGGCCGGTGATTATGGTAGTAGTAGTATTGTGATGATTGTGGTAGTAGTGATTGATGATGGTGATTATGGTAGTAGTAGTGGTGGTAGTAGTGATGGTGATTATGGTGGTACAGTATTATTAAATTTAAACCCGGGCAATGCCGGGTACCCCTGCTAGTTATTATTATAGTTGCAAGCAACATTGTCCGGGGCTCAAGCTATTTTGCACGCAGTGTATCGTGTTGGATACACAGCCCTTGTCACATATATCAAAAGAACATTCAACTTATCGGGCATGGAGAAACTACAGAAAAAAACAGATGGTAGCCATTCTGGCTGTGGCCATTTAGGAATGTAGCTCTTTTTGTTGTGACCCCGTATGAGTGTGGCCATTTAAGATGTGTTTATATTTATCATTCTGAGTTTTGCTTCAGCTTTTGTGGTGTTGTCCATATATAATAAGGTTATTACTACACCATTACTAAATATAATAACATACTCATCATCATCATCAATCTGACGCCCTGCTTCCAGAGGAAGCGCCTCAAAAGGGATGGCCATGACAGAAACTGCCTCCAGGTTTGTTTTGGAATGAGTGGTTGATTTGGACTGAGTGGTTGAATTGGGTTGAGTGGTTTACTTTAGTTGAATGGTTGATATGGGTTGGGTGGTTGATTTGGGTTGAGTGGTTGATTTGGAATGAGCGGTTGATTTGTGTTAAATGGTTGATTTGGACTGAGTCGTTGTTTTTTTGGATAGGTGGTTGTTTTGGACTGAGTGGTTGATTTGGGCTGACTGGTTGATTTGGGTTGAGTGATTGATTTGTGTTGAGTGGTTGATTTAGACTGAGTGGTCGATTTGAGTTAGGTGGATGGTTTGGACTGAGTGGTTAATTTGGGTTGAGTGGTTGATTTGGACTGAGTGGTTGTTTTGGGATGAGTGGTTGTTTTGGACTGAGTGGTTGATTTGGGTTGAGTGGTTGATTTGGGTTGATTAGGACTGAGTGGTTGATTAGGACTGAGTGGTTGATTTGGTTTGAGTGCTTGATTTAGGTTTGGTGGTTGATTTGAGTTTGGTGGTTGATTTGGACTTAGTAATTGATTTGGACTGAGTGATTGATTTGGACTGAGTGGTTGATTCAAGTTGACTGGTCGATTTGGATGAGTGGTTGATTTGGGTTGAGTGGTATATTTGGACTGAGTTAGATTTGGATTGAGTGGTTAATTTGGACTGAACAAGAGAGAGAGAAAGACAAAAAAAATATATATATATATACTGCGGACCAAGTAGCCATCACTATACAATGAAGCCTTGTTATTGGCGCTGGCATTGTCTCTATATGATAGTGCTGTGACAGGGCTTCATTGTACTTGCTCCAAGTTGCCTAATGGTGGCACACTGGCAGTGGGTGTCGCTCCCTCTGGACCCAGCCCTGGCGCCCTGGGCCCAACCTGGACGAAATGGATCCAGAGGGTACAGTACGTAGTGTTTCCCCGGACTGGCACTTTCCGCCCAATAGTATAGGGGCCCGAACCTGGTGGTAGCGCTCCAGGAGGCTGCCCTGTCATTTGGCGAAAAATATCAGGCCAGTCGTAGTGCCGTGTACGCGCACGGGGTGCGTCCCTGCGGCTGGTTCTGGTGGGGCGTACCGAGGCCACTGGATCCTACCCCCTTGTAATCACTTGGGGGATGGTGCTGGGAATGGTCCCGGGGTAGACTGGAGCCGAGTTCTGGGGGGGGTGATGCCCATCTGCCAGCCAAACCTACCTACCTATGACTAAAATCAAAGAAAATAAACGTAAGTCCGATGAAACAAAACCGCACAGGACAATGACAAATGCCCCCCACAAACTCAGACTTGCTAGTGTGAATGTTGGTAGTTTGAATCTGCGTGCGAATGAAGTGGCTGAGATGTGTGAGAGGAGGCGAGTGGACGTCTGCTGTACCCAGGAAACACTCTGGAAGAGGCATGGGGTACAGTGGATTGTCGGAAGGAGGAAAAGATATAGGATATACTGGATGGGTGTGGAGACTGATAAAGCGAAAGGAGGAGTGGGTGTTCTGGTGGCTGAAGAGCTGGCGGAAAGTGTGCTTCAGATTACGAGAGTTAGTGAAAGGCTGATTGTTTTGAAGTTGAAAGTTGGTGAAAGAATTCTGAATGTGATATCTGCATATGCCCCACAGGCTGGTTTACAGAAAGAGATAAAAGAGGACTTCTGGAATGACACCGTCAGTGTCATTTCAGGCCTCTCGGAGAACGAAATAACTATCGTGGGGGGGGACCTCAATGGTCACGTGGGAGCATCTGCAGATGGATACGAGGGGGTACATGGAGGAATTGGTTACGGAAGGAGAAATCTAGAAGGCGAATATATATTGGAGTCCTGCGTTGCACTCAACATGGTTGTGTGTAACACAAAGTTCAAGAAAAGACAGAGCCACCTGATCACATATAACTCTGGGGTCTCCAGTAGCCAGATAGATTACTTCTTGGTTAACAGGAAAGACTGGAAACTAGTTCGAGATGTAAAGGTCATCCCCAGCGAAGAATGTATCCCCCAGCATAAGCTACTTGTGTGCGACATGAGCTTATACAGAGATCCTAAGCGCAAGAAGGTTTACATACCCAAAAGGAAAGTGTGGCTGCTGAAGGACAAGGAAGTTGGGGATAGGTTTCATAATGAACTGGAGGAAATGAATAGAAATAAGGAAGCTAGGCCTAACGATGTAAATAGCCAATGGAACTTTCTTAAGCATAGCCTTATTGCTGCCACTGACAAAGTCTGTGGGAAAACAAAGGGTCACCCCAGGAATAAGACCTCTTGGTGGTGGAACGATGAGGTAGAACATGCTGTGAAAGAGAAAAGGAGATGCTTGAAAGCATGGAAGAAAGGAGGCAGCAGGGAGGAATACCAGGCAGCTAAACGAACTGCCAAAAGAGTTTTTACAATGCTAAAAATCGCATTAAGGACCTGGTCCTCGAACAAGTGTGTAACACTGACAATCCCAATGGGATCTTCAACCTAGCTAGGCGAGTTAAAAATTACAGTAGGGATATTATAGGTGAACAGTGTGTTAGAGATGATAATGGGAAGATTGTGTATGCAGAAAATGAAATCAGAGAAGCATGGAAGGTACACTATGAACGATTGCTAAATGTAGAGTTTGAATGGGATAAGGAACAGCTTAGTATCGAAAAACCAATATCTGGGCCCCCTCCTTTGATAGCACCAGCTGTAGTGAGCGACGCAATCAATAAAATGAAGGACGGTAAAGCTCCAGGTTGCTCCGACATTGTCGCTGAGATGATAAAAGCCTCAGGGGAGATTGGTGTAAACTTAGTCACTGAGTTGATAAACACCATTATTAAAGATGAGAAAATCCCAGAGGATTGGCTCAAAAGTGTAATAGTAAATATATACAAAGGAAAAGGAGATGCGCTAGATAGAGGAAATTATAGGGGCCTGAAAATGCTTGACCAAATCATGAAGGTCTGTGACAGAGTCCTTGAGGGTTTGATCAGGCAAAGCATCTCTATTGATGATATGCAGTTTGGTTTTATGCCAGGACGTGGTACAACCGATGCTATCTTCATAGTCAGGCAGATACAGGAAAGATACTTACTAAAAGGCAGGGATCTTTACTTTGTGTTTGTGGACCTGGAGAAGGCCTTTGATAGGGTACCTAGAGATGTTGTACAGTGGGCTATGAGGAAACTTGGTGTGGAAGAGTGGCTGGTGCGTGTGATAATGAAGATGTATGAGGATTCGCGAAGTTCGGTGAGGGTGAAGGGTGTACTGAGTGATGAGTTCGCAGTCCGTGTTGGAGTCCATCAGGGTTCAGTGTTAAGCCCCCTCCTCTTTATTATGGTCTTGGAGGCGCTGTCTAGAGTTTTTAGAGGCGGACTCCCGTTGGAACTGTTTTATGCAGACGATTTAGTCCTAATAGCTGACAGTATGCAGGATGCTGAGGCCAAATTCAGAGAGGAGAGAGGGCATGGTGAGCAAGGGTTTAAGAGTTAATATTAACAAAACCAAGGTTATGCATTGTAGTTTGAGACGAGGCAATGTGGAAAAGAGCGGTGCATACCCATGTGCAGTGTGTGGAAAGGGAGTGGGCGTTAACTCAATTCAATGTAGCATCTGTCGATGTTAGGTACACCATGGGAGTAAGCGCTGTAGTAGAATAAAGGGGCCCCTGCCGAAGGATAAGTCAGAAATAGAGAAATTTGAGTGCGTAGTGTGCAAAGGCGAGCTTGTGTTAAGTGATGATCCTGTGGCTGTGAATTTTGGAAATGAGTCTTTGGAGCTGGTGAACAAGTTTTGTTACCTAGGAGATACCATCTCTGCCGGTGGTGGGGCCGAGGCTGCCACTGTTGCTAGAATTAGGTGTGGCTGGGGGAAGTTCAGAGAATTGATGCCAATCCTGACCATGAAAAGAATGCCTCTCCCCCTGAAGGGAAAGGTGTATGCCTCATGTGTTAGAAGTGCAATGACGTATGCCTCAGAAACATGGGCCGTTAAAGTAGAGGATGTCAACAGAATGGAGCGTAATGAGAAGAGAATGGTGAGATGGATGTGTGGGGCCAGGCTACAGGATAGAATAACAAATGTTGAGCTGAGGAGACGTTTAGGTATAAAGAGTATTAGCGAGGTGATGCGTACAAGTAGACTGGGATGGTATGGACATGTGGAGAGAATGGATGAACAAAATTGGGTGAAAAAATGCAGGTCTGTGATTGTGGAGGGAGCTTCACCAAGGGGTGGACCGAGGAAGACCTGGGATCGGACTATACGCGCCGATCTCAAATCCAAGAACTTGACAAGTGAAGCAGCCCTTAACAGGGTTGCCTGGAACGCCGCCATTAGGACAAGAGACTGAAACTGCACTTATGTGTGGAACACTCAGTCTTAAAATTTTATGTATGTATGTATGTATATATATATATATATATATATAGAGAGAGAGAGAGAGAGAGTAAAAAGGAGAGGGGAGGGAGGTAAGCACAGAAAGTTAATGATAAAGAGTGAATATGAAATAGCCTACGTGGCCGTTTTAGTTGTGGCCATTAAGGAGTGTGGCTGTTTTAACAGTGTGGCCATTTTGGTTGTGTACACTAATGTGTTACTGTATTAGTTGTAGCTGTTTAGGAGTGTGGCCATTTTGGTTGTGTACACTAACGTGTTACTGTATTAGTTGTAGCTGTTTAGGAGTGTTGCCATTTTAGTTGTGGCCATTTTAGTTATGACCGTATAGGAGTGTTGCCATTTTGATTGTGGCCTTTATGATTGTGGCAATTTTAGTTGTGGTTGTTAGGCCATTGGCTGCAGGAGACATTCTGGAATGCCATGGCAATTTACAGCAATTAACCCAGGGACTGCGGCCAGACTCTTAACCTAAGAAGTGCGCATGGGGGGTATGAGACACCACACTCCTGTGCTGACGTATTTGAGCTGTTCCCATCACTAACATCGTTATTTTACCATAAATAGCATTAATACTTATCCATATGCGCCTATTATAGGTTGATTATAAAGGTATTAACCTGTTACAACAATAAAACAAGTGGAAACAGCGTTTGGATGGTCAAAATCGGCGATACAGGCCGGGAGTTACATAATGTATGGCTGAGGCAGCCTCCCTCCCCACCACTCTTTCCCAAGTCTGGAGAGAGATTGTCGATCGATACTCTCTCTCTCTCTCTTCCACTCGCTTGGTAACAGTGATGACAATGCCCTGCTTGCAACTCGCTAATGTTAGCACGAAAATAGACCACAGAATAAGGGAATAACAGGGAAAATAGGTGATAACTGAAGGAGGGGAGGAAAGTGGGGAAGGAGGGGAGGTGGAGGAGTGATATTTAGCATGGCCCAGGTGTAAAAAAATAAAAATAACAAAAACAAAAATAATAATAATTTTGGGTGTTTTAAATGGATTTTTGTTTTCCCTTACTCTTAAGAGTCTCCCGGCAGTTCCAGGGTTAATAGGCTCTACTGGGCGAATGCGGCCAGACTCTTAACCCGTGGAGCCCCGGCTAGTTTTTTATTGTTTGTTCACCAGAGCCCGGCCGGTTTTCAAAAAATGGTTTTATTCCAGAAACAATAGCGAATGGGTTAGGAATGAAGGAAAAACCACAAAAAAACGCTCAAAAAGCTTAAAGAATGGTCCTACAGAGCCCCCGAAAACGTATTTTACAAGAGTAAAAAATGTAAGGCAATTACCCCAAAAAACTAGGTTATTGCGCGCTCACGCGCACGCACGTGGACTTTGAGAGTTTTCAATCATCGGCACGGTTGTGTGGGATACGTACACAGTTCCCATACAAATCTGAGCCCTCTCGAGTGGCTATACCTGAGGTTACGGTCGGAGCAACTAGGGTGACTCGTCAGACGCGTCGCTGGGGCTGTGCGTTACATACATCGCTGATGCGTCAGACGCGTCGCTGGGGCTGTATGGGTTAAGATCCAAGGCATAAAAAAAAAAACGTTTAAAACACCCCAGTGGCACTCAAATCAAAGCAATTTGTGATTAGGTGAGATAATTCCCCTCCATTACTTTCTACCACTCCTACACATGTGTCCCGAACCCCCACCCCCCCTCTTACCCTCCTTCCTCCCCCCACCCTCTTTTTGCCCCCTCCTCAATTATCCGGTATTTACCCTATTATTCCCGATATTTATCAAGTATTTTTGTGCAAGGAAGGCTGGGAGAGAGGGGGGAGGATGGAGGAGTGTATCTCCGACCCTCTAAGCCAGTCTGAGAGCTCCCCTTGTCTCTCAGTACCATGCCAGATGCGAGAGAGGGAGGGTGTTTCTCTCTCGCCGGTCAAAGTCAGATTACAACCGTGGGGCTAAAATATACGATTTTCACCAGCAAATTGATGTTACCACTTGTTTTATTGCTTTCCAATGTTGACATGTTCATATTAAAAGTATAATAGGCACATATGGATAAGTATTATTTACACATATGGTAAATTGATGATTTTAGTAAGGAATGTACCAATTACCTTCGCATGGCGGGCACTTTCAAATGCCATAGCTGCGTAGTTTATGAGTTAAAGCCTGTAGAATCAAGTGTCAGTGGGCAGGACCGCGAGAGGTTCCCCTCCGATCTCAAGCACGGCGACTGGCGCACTGAAGAGTCCCCCACATATCTCTCGAGACCTCTGCAGCGCTGCCAAAGGCAAATATAGCGCGCCATTGCTCATAATTAGCAAATATTTGCCGATGTCTTTGGTAGCGCTGTGGGTTACTTCCGTGCGCTACGAAGCTCATTCTGGTGTCATTTTGAAGCTATTTTCTTCTAGTTTTTGGCTGAATACATTTAATTTCATTCAGACACTTGTTTAATCAATCAGGAGTGCCTGAATGAGCCCTAAATAGGCAGAAATATGCCCGCAGCATAAGTGTTAAGGAGTGTTGCTGTTTTGGTTATGAGAGTGCAAAAATAGTAAATATGTTCAAATATCCTCCTAGGAACTCCAAAGTGTCCACCAAACCTGAATATACGATGTATATAATCACGTTTGTGGTCGTTCTTAACCCTTTCACGCACGTTTGGACGTGGTCACGTCCTACAAGGATACTTTAAACTTTTGTGACCATCAGGAGTGTTTAGAAACCTTTAGTTTAATTATTTCAACCTCTGTAGTTGTCTTTGAGCAAGTTGTGGGCAGAAAAATAATTTTCGAGAAGTAATTATGTGATTAAGAGAATTCTATTTTGAATACTAACCGGCAACCCCCTGACCTGAAAGGGTTAAAACAATAACAACATCAAGCCTATCGGGGCAGGAATACGCCGTTTACAACCCTCTAAACAACGTTTATGTAAATGTTTTCAAAGCTAATGCAGATAAAATTTTGTAAATCACTTTCCAAACCAATGTGATGATCTCAGAACTTTGAAATAATTGTAATAGTTTCGAAATCTGGCCTTATTTATAATAAACGGAATACAGGTCTCGTACAGTGGTGCCAATGTATAGGATACTGGTAGTTCCAGTGAATTACTTAGTCTAGCAACATCAAGATATAATTAATTCTAGCGATGTTATAGATATGAACTGCTTTAGTATCCCACGCAACAATGCCGATGGTTGGAAACCCTCCAAGTCCAGCCGTGTGCGTGTGGGCGTGTGCGGGAGTGATTTTCCAGTATTTTGGCTACCCATTTCCCCATGTTAATTGCGACTTTCTGCCGCCCCGCAGGACCCATAAATGACCTATGTGAGCGTTTTGTTGTGATTTTGTCTTCATTGCTAACCCATCCCCTATGTTTTCAGGAAAACAAAATGATAACCTGCTGGTCCCACGTTGTACATTTATTATTAATTAGTTGGTGCTCAATGGGTTAAGTATGGGATAAAGTAATACTGAAAGCCTAAATCATAATTAATATAAGCAAATATGGTATATATTCATATTAATGGTGTGAAGGTTAAGTCACACAGAAAATTGTCAAAATTATGTCAGTCCATATCACTCTTATTATAGTAAGCATTTCACAAATAGTGAGTCATTCACATATTAAGAAATTTAATCATTAATATTATTTGGTAGGACAGGTGTATATATAAATTATAAGTAGGTTGGCTTAGGATTGCTGGAATTTTTATGGACTAACTTTTTTGAGAGAGGTAAAACAAAAAAATGCATGGACCTGAAAACAAAAATTGCACGCTTTATTAACCCTCTCCGACATATGACGCAATTTTGAGCCTATTGGGGATACTTTAAAGTCTTTGTTACCATCAGGGGTATTTAGAAACCTTTAGTTTAGTTACTTCAACCTCTGCAGTTGTCTTTGAGTTAGCTGAGGGCAGAAAACTATTCTTGGAGAGGTAATTATAAGAGTGAGAGCACTCTATTTCTTATTGCTAATCTGGCAACCTCTGCGTCATATGAGTCTGAAGGGGTTAAGCAAAACTAGGGGATTCGGGAAACCGAGACTGAAGACTGAAAACGTTGTGTGGAATTTAGATAAGATTTTTAAACTCAATACTGAATAGGCAGTTTTTTCAATGCTGCAGCCAAACTGTTCCACCAATTTCTATGTATTTGGTACAAAAACGTTCAGAATTACGAGCCTCACTCAAATACGCAAAAATAGCTTTGATCGTCCATGTAGTTTTCAAGATATGGATTTTCAAGTGAATATTATTTTTTTTTTCAAAATGGCCGCCAAAAAACGATGTGTAGGGCAAAACCCTTCTCTATAACAGTTGCAGCAAATCGGTAGTGGAGTCCACACACCAAAGCACAAACATTTCCTAAGAGTGGGAGAAACGGTATTTACGTCTGCAAATTTTAGGAAATGTGACAGCGACGGGCGTGTCTGGCCGCCATTTTGGATGCTTAGTATATCAAAAGTTGCCCAATATAAAAACGCTTGTATCAAAGTTTGGTTGCAATCCGACAAGCGGTTCCGTTATCATTGCATAAAAAACAGTGCGCAAAAAGAATTTGGAAAATAAGAAGAAAACAAATATTCTGAACGATTACAATACGAGTTCCCTGCCGTTTGCATGAACCCCTAATTATAATACTTGTTTTTTTTTAGAGCCAGTACTTCCAGAGTCAGCACTATAGGTGGGAACAATTTAGCACATCTTATTACTCCCAAACGGGACATCACAATCGTTCGCTAACTCTAGGTTCCTATTTATTGTTAAGGGAACAGAGCCATCGCATGGTAGAAGACTTGCCCATTGATCTTGCTCTATCCTAGAATCGAACCCGGGTTCTCTTGGTCGTAAGACAAGTGTATTGCAAATGCACCACAGCGATACCCATAACTGCTTTGTATTATCAAAATTGTAGCCTGCACAAGAAAATATAATAAGTAAATGTGGGGCACAATCTTATCTGAAAACCAAAGAGGGCTAGTTTTATTATGCAAGGAACACTGAAAACATCTTGGTGAATGCAAAGATAAATACTTTGCAAGATTTCAAGTAAAGTGCTTAGCCTATGCTCGCTATTTATACTAATAATAACTTTCTCACAGATGTACAGTGGGTTGGCTATGAGGATGTGCCTAGTCTAAAGATCAAGATGGAATATATCATTGGCAACGGATACGGTGGAGCGATGACTTGGGCTATCGACATGGACGATTTCCACGGCACCTGTGGCGCCATTAACCCGCTCATGACCGTTCTGGACTCTTACATGAGGACTTACACTGTGCCCACCCCGCTACCCACCACCACCACGCCCAAAGTCACCTGGTGGAAGCCCTGGAATCCGCAGGCACCCACCACTCCTGCTTCAGTTGTCACACCAGCACCATCGCAAGCTCCAACACAAGCCCCAACACAAGTAATATGGACGCAGCCACCAACACAGGCTCCAACACAAGTCCCAACACAAGCAATATGGACGCAGCCACCAACACCTGTAGCCACCGTCCCCCCTGCAGCAGGTTACCCATCAAGTGGACTGGACTGTACCAAAGTGGAGTACTTCCCCCATCCTAGCTGTCAGAAGGTGGGTCGACCTACTCGAGCATTTAGGTTACTAAGATTTTGTAAATACAATGATTCATCTGTCGTGGGGCAGTGTAAGTAAAGAGGGTAGTACACTACAGTGAACACTCAACTAATCCTGATGATGTCTGGAAAGTACAGTTGAAGTTAGAGATTCGACTTGGGACACTTAGCAAAGATAAAATTCAGAACATGCATATTGATGGGAAAAATTACACTGTTTTAGCCTTTGTGACTCAATGATAAAATATATATTTTTTTTTAATATTAGGACACGAAGACTGAAGAAATATTTATGTAATATATGTGAATTTTATTCATGTTATCGATAGTAGTGTTCTGCTTGGAATGGTCTCCAATTATGCATAAGAAAGCTTAGAGCACCTATGTCTCCTTCCCTGAGCTTACTCTTCTATTGATATGCACTCATTAACATAGTGATAAAATAAAATTAGATGATAAAAGTATCCACTTTCAATCCAACGTATTAAATGAGTTGACATTCTCCATAGCCTGACTGTTCAACCTCACCTCATACTCTGTGGCTGCACCTCTTTCAAAGACTATAACCTTACTCTTCCCCGCATTTACCTTCAGGTTCCTTTTCTCACACACGGTTCTAATTATATTTAACAGACCCTGTAACTACCACTCATTATCACTCATCAGAACTGTATTGTCAGCAAGCAGCAGTAGCCTACAGGCAACTTCCGCTCATGTCCTTCCTTTATCAGAGGTACACTAACATCCACTGCTTTTCCTTGAATTTCTTTAATGACTCCCTTCATATACTGTTGATATTGAACAACCATTGGGACATCACACACCCTTGCTTTAACCAAACATTCAGATCAAAGAACTCACTCTGTTCGTTCTCCACATGCACTGCCACTTTTGCACCCCACTGAACTAAAAACATGGAAAGGCAATCATGGCTCAGAGCTTGGGACCACCGGGCGGCCATCTTGAATCATCCACCCTCTGAAACAAATGAAGGATTGGAGCTCCTTTTTATGATTTAATTTAACGCCTTACGAGCGGGCCCGTCAGTAACTTCTACTACCCGCCAAGCGGGTGGTTTTACCCTAAACGACCTTGTTTCCGTGCTCTTTTTCATGCATAAACAAGAGCCAGAGCGTAATACAATTATGTATCCCTGAAAGAGCGATAATTGAGCTTTCCAATGACACCAGAACCATCCTTCTACGACCACGCGTTCTCTTGCAACGATCGTGCAAGACGAAGGAAAAATCCCTAAAATACGGTAATTTCCTTACATAATTCCCTGTGTAGCGAGGTAGTGAGTGTGGGTGTGTGTGGAGTAGACGTCAGTAGTCGTGCGGGACCCGTGCCGAGCGGTCATGAGCCGACCTATGCTCCTCCCATCGCTCGTCTCTCTCTCAGAGCCATTATTGCTCAAAAATTGCACACGGACTGAAGTCGGTCCCCGCCACATAGTCCATGGTTCTCTAGCCCGACTTAAGTCCACCCCCGCCAAAGAAGGGTTAAAGTATAAGAGTAATTAACGACTTATATGTTCAATGGTTTCAAAATCAATGTAGGAACATTATAGAAAGCATATGGTAATATAATCTGTATGTAGGTTCATATCCTTCATTCACTCATTATCATAATTATTTCACTCATTCTTCATACACTAACTCATTCTCCATGCACTAACTCATTATGCATGCACTTACTCGCCATTCATGCACCCATTCATTTCGGCAACTTGCCGTATCTATTCTGTTCTTCACCTATTAGTATCTCTGCAATGGAATGGCCTAACCTAGGTAATTCATTTGTCTGAATGAGAACAAACTTTCGTCTTGAGAATTTCGAAGACTAGAACTCATTACTTTAAGTGGTTATTGTTGGATGATGTATAGAAGAAAGGTATATCTGCTGCGAGAATTGACGAACGTTGACGGTCACGTATCGTAGCTCTGTTCGAACATTTGCCCACACTAGGAATTCAGGTTGTAGACACTGGTTCAGCTTTCAACTCCCAATGCTGTTCATAGGCGATTTTAGTCAATAATCACAGTTGTATCATTATAATTGTAATAATGTCACGGATATTGATTTATTATACCACTCTAACCATTCTTATGCCAGTGTACAGTGTTTGTGTGCATGGGTTCAGTTAGTCCAGCAACCCACCCGTATCCCGGGCCCAACATTCTTGACTTATTTCTAATTTATAACCCTTCTGCTTATATTGTCAATCTTTTCTCTCCTTTGGGCTCCTCTGACCATAAACTCATCTCTGTCACCTGTCCTATCTCTCCGGTACGGCCACCCAATCCTCCCATCCGGCGACGCTTGTGGCACTTTGGCGCTGCCGACTGGGAGGCTCTTCAGCAGTACTTCTTTGATTTCCCATGGAATGACTTTTGCTTCAATGGCCGGGGACGTGCTGAACGCATTTCCGAGGAAATCCTCTCGGGCATGGAAGCATCAATATTGAGGGCAACCCCAGCCTGCCCTCCAAAACACCTTCTCCTCCTATCAATACATTATACTACAAACACCTTACATACTACACTAGCTTTTTCAACAACAAAAATCCATGACGAAACCACCTCGGAGTCCCCAGGGGGGGGGGGGGGAACCAGAAATGCTCCCATTGGTCTGTCCCCTGGAAACAACTCGCCAAAATGCTCGGGACCACAACCTTCTACTCTTACTATTAGTTTCTGCAATACTCGTGGCCTTTCCTCTAACTTCCACTCTGTGGAACACCATCTCTCCTCTGCCAACCCTGATCTTCTTTTTCTCACCGAAACACAGTTGTCTGGGACTACTGACAGCAAACCCTTCTCTGTATCCTCCTACTATCTCTATCCTCAGTTTCAAGCCAAAGATGGATGTTGCGTATATGTATGCAATAATCTTGCTTTCTCTTGTGTTCCCAACTTTGATTCTTCTGAATTCTCAACTCTCTGGCTAAAGCTTTCTTGTCACTCTCAAACTAAATATTTCTGCGCTGTTTATCTCTCACCTAATTCTACTGACTATCCAAAATTCTTTGACTATCTAACTTCTAAAGTGGAACACATTCTATCATCTCTCCTTTCGCAGAAATCTCCATCCTAGGAGATTTCAACGTTCACCACCGCCAATGGCTCTCCTCTCTTTCCACTGACCAACCTGGTGAACAAGTCGGTACGGCCACCCGATTCTCCTAGCCGACGGCGTTTGTGGCACTTTGGCGCTGCCGACTGGGAGGCTTTTCGGCAGTACTTCTTTTATATCTCATGGAATGGCTTCTGCTTCCGTAGCCGGGGACCCTCAGAGAGTACTGAACGCATTACCGAGGTAATCCTCTCAGGCAGGATGCGTACATTCTATTTTCTTTCTCTCAATCTAATGCAAATTTGTTTTGGTTTAATCACGCTTGTTTTACTGCTGTCCATAACAAGGAGGAAGCATTCAAACGGTACCGACGCCTTAAAACTCAAGAATCTCATTCTTCCTATGTTTCTGCCCGGAATCAAGCCAAATCTGTTCTTCGACTTGCCAAGCACTCTTTCATCAATAATAAATGCACTGAACTATCCAACTCTAGCTCTTCCCAAGTTTTCTGGCATCTAGCCAAAAACCTCTCCAACAATTTTTCTTCCTCATCTTTCCTTTTCCTTCTCTGCTCTCATGGCACAACCATCACTTCTTCCTCTGACAAAGCTGAACTCTTCGCTCAAACTTTTGCTAGAAACTCCACCTTGGATGATTCCGGTGCTATACCTCCCTCTCCCCCCTCTCTCCTACTTATCCCTAATATCCTAATCTCTTCTAAAGATGTACTTTCTACCCTCTCTGGACTTAATACTAAGAAGGCGTACGGTCCGGACGGTGTTCCTCCTGTTGTCCTCAAAAACTGTGTTTCCGTGCTGACTCCCTGCCTAGGCAAACTCTTTCGTCTCTGTCTCTCCTCTAACATCTTCCCTTCTTGCTGGAAGTTTGCTCTCATTCAACCTGTCCCAAAGAAGGCTGACCGCTCTCAACCCTCCAACTATCATCCAATTGCTCTCATCTCTTGTATCTCTAAAGTTTTTGAAACTATTCTTGCTTCCAAACTTCTAAAGCATTTCTCTTCTCATAATCTACTCTCAGATTGCCAGTATGGCTTCCTTAACCCCTACTATACCATAGGGTACAGTAATAAAAAGTCCCCCCCAGTCCCAAGCAATGTGGTAAAAATGGCAAGATATAACAACCTCCCACCTCAAAAGATGGAGGAATACTGGTTCTCCCAGCCTGTAGAGACTTGCATATAAGCTGAGAAGTGTTGCCAACTCTAGAGCAGTGCTCAAACGGTCGTGGTACCAGGCACTGCCTGATACTGGCAGTTTCAAGGAAAGTATATTACTGACGGCTCCCTGCCGCTGTTGGGACTGGGGAGTGATTTATATACTGATGGCAGGGAACCGTTGCTGGTACTGAATGGGTTAAGGGTTGCTCTACTGGTGATCTTCTTTCATATCTTACTAACTCTTGGTCATCCTCGACTTCGGTGAGACCTTTTCAATTGCACTAGACATATCGAAGGCCTTCGATAGAGTCTGGCACAAATCATTAATTTTTAAACTACCCTCCTTCGGTCTCTATCCCTCCCTCTGTGCCTTTGTCTCCAATTTCCTTTCCGACCGTTCCCTAGCTACGGTTGTGGATGGCCATTGCTCACTTTCTCAACATATCAACTCCGGTGTTCCTCAGGGCTCTGTCCTATCTCCTATTTTCTTTCTAATTTTCATAATTAATGATCTTCTCAACTGTACCTCCAGTCCCAAGCATTCATACGCAGACGACTCTACCATACGCTACTCAATTAGTTTTCCAGAACGCCCCAGCCAGCAATCCCTCAAAAACAAACGTAATGAAGACATACAACACTTATCTTCTGTTCTAACAACCATTTTCAATTGGGGCTGAGAAAACCTGTTTTGCCTTTAATGCTTCCAAAACCCAATTTCTCCATCTTACTACCCGTCCGGAACTCCCAGAGGACTATCCCTTATACTTCAACAATTAAAAAATCAATCCTTCACCTTCTCTCAATATTCTTGGTGTCTTTTTTTCTTCTGCTCTCAATTGGAAGGATCATATTACCAGTCTTGCTAAGGTAGCCTCCCAGAAGCTGGGTGTGCTCAACCGCCTCAAGGGGTTCTTTACCCCTGCACAGCTTCTTGATCTGTACAGGGGCACAGTGCGTCCTTGTATTGAGTATTGTTCACATGTGTGGGAAGGATCCTCTCACACCGCACTCCTAGACAAAGTAGAAAGGAAGGCCTTTCGTATCATTAATTCCCATCCACTCATCAACTCTCTGCAATCTCTCTCTCTTTGCCGCAATGTTGCATCTCTCTCGCTATTCTATCACTACTACAATAATCAGTGTTCCTCAGAGCTCTCCCAGTGTATACCACCTCCTCTACGTAGGGTACGTGGTACCCGTCTTGCAACACAATCCCACCCCTACTCTGTGCAACTCTCCAAACCAAGATTGAAAAGTTACTCTCAGTCTTTCTTCTATTCAACAGCTGAGCTCTGGAACTCTCTCCCAGAATCAGTCTTTCCCTCATCCTATGACTAAAATTGCTTCAAACTCTGTGTGTCCAAGCAATTTGGCTTGAACGTCCCTTGATTTTGGCCCTGTCACTCTTTCAACAATGGGGGAGGCACTCGCCACAGGCAGTTCTGCCTTTTGTCTCCCTCGCTCACATAGAAAAACAAAAAAATACATCCCATTTTCTTTCTCTCAGTCTAATGCAAAAAAATCTTGGTTTACTCACGCTTGTTCTACTGCTGTCTGCAACAAGGAGGAAGCATTAAAATGGTACCATCGCCTTCAAACTAAAGAATTTCATACTTCCTATGTTTCTGCCCGGAATCAAGCCAAATCTGTTCTTCGAGTCGCCAAACATTCCTTCATAAATAAGAAATGCACTGAACTATACAGCTCTAGCTCTTCCCAAGCCTTTTGGCATCTGTCCAAAAACCTCTCCTACAATTTTTCTTCTTAATCTTTCCCTCCTCTTTTCCACTCTGACGGCACTACCGTCACTTCTTCTTCTGACAAAGCTGAACTCTTCGCTAAAACTTTCGCTAAAAACTCCACTTTGGATTATTCCGGTGCTATTCCTCCCTCTCCACCCCCCTCTCTCCTACTTATGCCTAACATCATAATCTCTTCCAAGGATGTACTTTCCACCCTCTCTGGGCTTAATACTAAGAAGGCGTACGGTCCAGACGGTGTTCCTCCTGTTGTACTCAATAACTGTGCTTTCGTGCTGACTCCCTGCCTAGGCAAACTCTTCCATCTCTGTCTCTCCTCTAATGTCTTCCCTTCTTGCTGGAAGTTCGCTCTCATTCAACCTGTCCCAAAGAAGGGACTATCGTCCAATTGCTCTCATTTCTTGCATCTCTAAACATTTTGAAACAATTCTTACCTCAAAATTTCTTAAGCACTTATCTTCCCATAACCTACTCTCAGACCACCAGTATGGCTTCCTTAGGGGCCGCTTTACTGGTGATCTTCTTTCTTATCTTACTAACTCTTGGTCCTCCTCTATTCGGGACTTCGTTAAGACTATTTCTGTTGCGCTAGACATATCGAATGCCTTCGATAGTCTGGCACAAATCCCTCATTTCCAAACTACCCTCCTTCGGTTTCTATCCCTTCATCTGTGCCTTTGTCTCTAATTTCCTTTCCGGCCGTTCCATAGCTGCGGTTATGGATGGCCACCGTCCAATTTCTCAACCTATCAACTCCAGTGTTCCTCAGGGTTCTGTCCTCTGTCCAATTCTCTTCCTATTATTCATTAACGACCTTCTCAACTGCACCTCCAGCCCCATTCACTCATATGCTGACGACTCTACATTACACTATTCCACTAGATTTCCTCAAAATCATTCACAGCAGGAACTCCAAGACTCACGTAAGGAGGCCATAAAACACCTTTCTTCTGATATCTCTATTATCTCTAACTGTAAAAGAGAAAACTTTGTTAATTTCAATGCTTCCAAAACTCAATTTCTCCATTTGTCTACCCATCACCCTCTTCCAGGAAACTATGACTTACTCTTCAACAACATGCAAATTAACCTTTCATCTTTTCTTATTTTTCTCGGAGTCGTTTTTCTTCTGCCCTCTCTTGGAAAGATCATATTACCACTCTTGCTGAAACAGCTTCCCAGAAGCTGGGTGTGCTCAACCGCCTCCGGGGGTTCTTTACCCCTGCACAGCTTCTTGCTCTGTACAGGGGCACAGTGTGTCCATGTATGAAGTATTGTTCACGCATCTGGGGAGGATCCTCTCACACAGCACTTCTAGACAAAGTAGAAAGGAAAGCCTTCTATCTCATTAACTCACGTCCACTCACCAATTATCTGCAGTCTCTCTCCCTCTTCGCCGCAATGTTGTATCTCTCTCACTATTCTACCGCTATTACAATAATCTGTGTTCCTCAGAGCTCTCTCAGTGTATACCACCCCCTCTTCGTAGAGCACATAAGACCCGTCTTCCAACACAATCCCACCCCTACTCTGTTTCACCCAAGAGTGAAACGCTATTCTCAATTTTTCTTCTATTCAACAGCTGAGCTCTGGAACTCTCTCCCAGAATCAGTCTTTCCCTCTTCCTATGACTTACATTGCTTCAAACTACGTGTGTCCAGGCATTTTGGCTCGAACGTCCCTTGATTTTGGCCCTGTCACTCTTTCAGCTCTGGGGGAGGCACTCGCTACAGGCAGTTCTGCCTTTTGTCTCCCTCACTCACATAGGGAAAAAACATTAATAAATAACGCCGATAGATGATCCAAGATGGCCGCTGGTAACCCCCAAAAACCCGAGTCTCAAATAAGGGACCATCCATTCCATGTTTTGTATAGTTTAGTGTTGCATCCTCATACATGCTCTTTACTGCTTTCAGCAGCTTACCAGCTATTTTGTATATTCTCAATACTTTCCACAGACCTTCTCTATCAACTCTGTCATAGGCTTTCTCCAAGTCCACAAAGGCAGCATACAACTGTTGTCCCTTCTCAATTATCTCAATTAGGGGTGAGGATCATTTTGTGATAACATTATTTGGTTCATTATACAAAGCAAATTTACAGTTGTAATCTGTGTTTTCAGTGTGTATCTCTCTATGCGTGTGTCTGTTCGCTAAAATACACACAATCTTACAAACAGAAAGCTTAAAATATCTCATTCGGGCTACGAGCTGATCTGATTAACGTTTGGGTTAGATTAAACAATTTCCCAGCTTCCCATGTCCCCCATTACGATCCCTCATGAGTCTAATCACATGAAAAGTTTTTGCATACTAAAAACAGCACAAATGGTACGTACATGTGGTTTACTGTACATCTAACTCTTTTGCGTTTTTATTGTTTTTTTTGTTGTTGTTGCATAATAATGTTATTTTTGTGTTTCAGTATTACTGGTGTGTGCATGGTGAGCCGCAAGAGTTCTCCTGCAGGCCTGGTACCGTCTGGGACCCCACCACCAAGATCTGTAATTGGCCCACAGCTGTCACACGTAGCAACTGTAAACTGTAGTAACACACACACACACACACACACACACACACACACACACTCACACACACACAGAGCAGTTACACATGGCCAATGTATACATCAGTGACAAGAGCCGCGGCGGTCGAGTGGATTCACGCTCAAGCATGAATTTGCTTGACCTGGGTCCGATCCCAGCCAAGCGGACATATTTAGTGGGTGTGGTAGTACGTCCTAGCTTGTTTCACATACTCGCACCCAGTCGGAGGACACCTTGAGTCCTTCACGACGTATACTTGACGACGTATACAGACTAACAACATACATAACAAAGCCACTCCAACAGCCTCCTCTCTCTCCAACGCTCCTTCTCCCCTCTCAACACTCTTCGAAAAATAGATACGTGGTGGCATTGTAAAGGCTTATCCCTCTATATACCTTCACCTGGCCTGACCATCACACTATTGACATGATAATTTATTGTAGTGCAGAAAATAGTATACCAGTTTCAATATTTATAAACTGTAGATTGTAGACTGCAGCAGCTTGTGCATTCGGAAAATGGGTTTTTAGACAAGATTACTTAGTTTTTTAATCGAAGAGTATTCATCATAGAACAAAAATCCATACTTGTTGGAATTCATTAATATAAAGCAGTATATAATAACAAGAAGAAACATAAGAAGCAGTTAGTGACCGATTTATGCATAATGTTAAGTGGTCATTGCTTATAATCACTTTAATAGCTCAAGAGATAGACATATCATAATTAACACTGTATATTTTGTATTATTTAGTTATTAATGCACAAAGCCTCTCAAATTAGCTATCCCTACATACAGCACTGCGGCATATATTTATTCCAATAGTTTAATACTGTAAGTAGAGCAATATGGTCAATGATTATTCATTTACATAATATTTTCCAATATTCATAAATTAAAGCAAAGTTACTCCACAAATGTTAACGCTCCTTATTAAATTTGTACAAACCAACAGTTCATAGAAGTGGATTAGGTAGATATTTTTAGCATACAATTGATAGCGTTCACCGTATTATAACTCCCTTAAATACTGTATATTAGTGTGAACCCTTATGCTTTCTCCTATCGTAGTGAATACTCTTCCATTGTTATCCATTGTGCTGTTATCCATGTAATGGGCATTGTATTTTCCATAATGCGCAATGATGTTCGTAGTGTATTAAATAAAGGATACAATCCACTTTGTTGTTCTCATGATGAAATCCTAGTAGATGCAACTTTTTATGTGTTCATACTTGTGGCAACAAAATGAAAGGGATCATGTTACTCTTATGAAACTTAGGCGCAGGATAGTTCGGCACTGAATTTTTGGTGTCAGAAACTTGGGCATCAAATTTCGAGAACTGTGAATTTTGCGACTTGTGACACTTGGGCACCGAGAATTTTGTGCAACATGAAATTAGGGCACCATAAATAAGTGTCAGAGTGCCCAATTTTCACAGTAACCAAAACTTGGTGCACAATTTTTGACGAAAATTCAGTGCCGAACTTTCTGGTCCCCAAGTTTCAGCTTGATAATATACAGTACATGCACATGCAAGATCCATATTTGGATATCAAAAGTCCTATGGCAGAGAATACAATGAGTGACTGTTGAAAGTGCTAAATCGGAATGGAAACCAGTAATAAGTGGAGTTACACAAGGGTCAATCATAGGGCCTGTACTGTTCTTGATCTTTGTGAGCGATCTGCCTGAAATACGAGAGATCGGGAGAAGAGAAGAAGACAGGCAGAAGCACAGTGTAAAAAGGGACACAAGCAACAGTAAGAAAGAATATTTTAAGGAAAGGAGAGAGAAAGGAAAACAGGAAACCAGCAAGAACGGGAAGACGACAACAAGAAAGAAGGAAAGAAAAGAGAAAGGAAAATGGTAAACCAGCAAGAACGGGAAGAGACAACATAATCCAGAGAAAGATGAACAAACACAACTCGGGAGACAACCTGAGATGATGGATAAAAGCACCAGGGCAAAAAGAAAGGAACACCGAGGTGCAAGGAAAGCACACTGAACGACCCGCAACAACAACTCCCGTCACCACGCCGCCAAGGCAAGAGGATACAAGAGCCTCCTCACCACGTCTGGCCCGGGCTGCCAGCATCGCCTCACCACTTCCCTCGACCCCAAGAAAGGACCTAACAGTAAGGTTTTTCACTGACACCACCAGGGAAATAAGAGAGGTTCGATACAAATATCAGGGAGAAGAAATCCTCCATAAATCCCAAACCACAATGTGCCCATCTTGCCCGGAGACGCACCACCGCCAAGACGCGAATCCTGAGAAGGGCTACCGCCGTCGACATAGACCTTCCTCTAAGCACATCCGCCCTTCTACCACCGAGATGTGCAACCGGAAGGAACGATGAAACTGGTAAGACCTCTGTTATGCCCTGATTATATGCAGGTTTAACGATTGATTAAGGTGAGTTCTTCAAGACTAGAATATCGGAGTTCATGCAAGTACATATAAATAACCAATAGAGGACATGTATAATATCAAAGGATAATTTGTAATACAGCTTTGTTCACTTATTCACTAGATACATATGTATGACTCATAAACACTTCAACATGGAATAATCACAAGTGACACAACTCTATTTTCAATTCTCCCAGCATGATCGCGGATCTAGATGGAGATCAGGTATATTCAATTCAACTGGTATACATAATATTCTTCTTGAGAATTATGCGCACTATTCTCTTCTCGAAAGCTTATAATGAAATTACTAAAAATTCAGGTTTTATTTATATTCACTATATCTCTTGAGTTAACTTTCCTCATGGATAATAGTGGACGATATGATACACGTTCCTATATTTCTTGGCACAAAATATGGAAGCTTAAGGGCAGGTATTTAGTTTGTTCCCTAGACCTCCATCAAGCTTAAAATTACACCCCCTTGAGTCCCTTTCAAGATAAATGTGTAAATTTTTCGGTAGAAAAATGTCCCGGGCGAAGGCCGGTTCCTCTTAAATTACAGGCTCGCTATCGCTCGCCAGGATAAAATCGACACCTGAATTGCACGAAAGGTCTTAATATAGGGTGAAAGTTCTTAAAATCGCTAAACTAATGGGGGCAAACATTTTATAATATCAAAAGCAATGGGGCTAAACATGAGGGAGAAAGGGGTCCAGAAAAAAATCCCTCAAGTGGAGACCTCCCCTTAAGCATTGATGAACTTTTTCAGTTTGAGTTCAAGTTTTGTGGACTCTAAAATAGTATGGTATCGACTGAGTTATTTTCAGAGTTCATGAAGGTGTATGTAAATCTTCTTATTTAAAATAAATTCACTAGTATCGTACTATAAGTATTCAAGACGTATTTATAGGTGAACACGTAAGTTATTACTATTACGATATTCACTAGATACTGTAACACTTCGTTTCTATAACTCAAAGTTCAAGTTGGACGGACTTTGTTTATTTTTCTCTTGGCGAAAATATGACAGAGTTGATGCATGGGTAAAATCCGTCTTAATTTGGTATATTGATTATTTATTGAGTTAGAACGTCGTACTAAAGAGCATTATTTCTAGGACGTCTTGTTACTAATGTTTTTCTATACATTTACTTTGTAGGACACTTTTTACACACTTTTCACGTATTTCGAGGTACTAAGAACTCTATTAATTTCAGTCACTTGTACTCAAACTTTTCTTGTATCTCGTCACTGATACTGAATTAAGGTAATTTCTATATTATTTCTTTTCTTGGTGGAGAGATGCACTTATTGAAGATTTCTTCTGATGCTCCGTGGGCCATCCAGGTTGGCCGGTCGTGTGAAGAAGTTACAGTTGGGTTAATGGGCTTGGGGTCTTAAATATGGTTCCGTAGCTAGTGGAGAAACAGATGGTCACCATATCGGATTAACGCAAGTATTGGCGTATAGCTTCAAACAAATACTTGACTATCCTGACCTTTATATTAACCGTTGATGAAGTTCTGTTCAGATACTCTTGAAATAAGGTTTTAAATATTATGTCTCAGGTCTTGCCGGATTTACATAATATCGGACTAACGCAAGAAGAGTTTAGATAATGGCTCTTCTTGACTGTCTCTAACCCTTATAAGAGGTTCAAGGAACTCGGGGCGGTGTTAACCTTTTAGTCGCAAATCCTGGTGGGGTGCCACAGACAATTTGCGCCTAGGATTTATATATGCAAAGTGCCCGTGAGGGTGTCTCGCTAAACCCTTCTAACACAAAATATCTGTCTACCTTAGATCTCTGTGAGAAATGCTAGTAAACTTCTTAATAGAAAAATGATGAAAGGTAGGGTTGCCTGAGTCTTTCAAAGTTTTAACTATACCGAAGTTAACCCAATAAGTATAACTATATTAATTCCTGGGGTGCCAGAAATAATAAGGTTAAGCATATATACAGTAGGTTACTGTTGCACTATTAAAGATACTAAAATATAAGTGGAGGGAGCCATACCACTTTATGGTTTTAATACTTATGATAAAAAACTATTATAGGTCTCGATGTTAAAAGATTGGGTGGCCACAATTAACAAAGATCCTAGAATAAAGTTTATGTACTCACAGACAGTATAAGGACTTCGGGTTGCCGTTATCAATAAGTATGTCTGAACAGGGTAAAATTAATATTTCTTCAGAGCGGGGTGCTGATCTCAAGAAAGCTTATTTCTACTTACTTTCTTCCAACTTCCTTGGTTTATAATTATATGCACCAATACTGGAGGGTACCCATTCTCTGAGGAAGGATAGCAAGGACTTGTGTCTGCACTGTTAATAAGGACGAGAAGTCCTTCTTGTCCTAGGGGAGATGACTCTTACTTATCGTATAATGTTACTCTGTTATCTTCAAAGATTTATTACAAAGAGTATGATGAACATGTGGAGCTTAAATCAATTTTGTATTTGTCTGTCTAAATTATTGACAGAACTCAAAGGGAATGACTGTACAGTCAGAAACCGCAGTTTCTGAGACACCTGAATAGGGCCCGGACATTGGGAGCGTATTGTTTCTGGACGACAGCCCACTTTAACTATCACAAGGCCGCACACATAGAACGCACGTTTCGAACCAATAGATGCTTCACTCAATCTGCTATGTAAAATTATTAAGCTGTTGTTATGCTACGATACGATTCATACTACAGAATCTGATATATAAATTACAAAAATACCATTGTTTGTTATTCCCTCCTGTATCTACATTAAACACGGATAGCTATTAACACAATTAGAATGTAAAGAAACACTACCAAACCGCATTGAATGGACAGGCTTTTGTTGCGGGTTTGTGTGTGTGTGAGAGTCATCAGACGTCATCCATAGTAGTTACTATTTAACACATACCGGTACTCAAATATAATTAATCTATTTTATATCATGCTATTAACCTTGTTGCACTGTGTAAACATTGCAATATATCAGATACTATAATACTAACATCGAAAAGGTATCTATAGCCATTGTTAAACATAATATCACGATGCAATGCTTATATACCCTTTTGAGTGCTATATACATTTTTTACTAAATTAATACTGGATATATAAACCTATCAGCGTCCGAAGCTTAACTTTGTGTGGTAATACACCCCCCATATGTCACTACTGATACCTCATTGCCGTTTCACACCTGAATTTCATGACCAGATGATAACATGTAATATTACATTGCATAGTTCATTGTGTTGTATGTCATGAAGCAGACACTTCTGTTTTCAGTGTTTGTTACCTACTGTAGAACATTAAGTCTATTACAGCACACATCGGTTCACTTACACACACACACACTCGACTAATCGTAACTCGCAATTCACGTCATAATTGCCATCGTTACTTTACACAGCAACTGTTTATCACACATGAATACAAGGTAAACATTTACACTGAAATACTGAACATCCTCCTCTACGAAATTAATACAACTAAACATAATGTGGTCACTGGGCTCATGGCAATGAAGACAGTTCTCTGTAGGGTGAGGGACAAGAGATCTAACCTAAACTACCAAATTTCGTAGCAGCCAATTAAACGTTTAAGGTTGGAACCCAAGCCATTCTCGTGGGGCAGCAGGAATCACCACAGCATGTTATTTTTATTTGAATTTAAATAACTATAAGTCACATCGCAGTATGTTTTGCTTTATTTCTGAAAATCCGATTCATATTCAATTCAGGGATTTTCATAGAAAATAAAAATAATAAATTGACCAGTGCCTGACATTTTTATAAATACTGATGTCTCGGACGAAATTATTTACATGAGATATAAATCACAGTATTCCACGAATAGATCATAACTATTGATGCAGCAATTAACCTCTCAAAAGAATATTTGTTAAGATATTTATCCACCACCTCGGGGGGCATATTATCTCAATGTGCAAAGAAAATAGCTCACACACACACACACACACACACACACACACACACACACACACCTAAATCCTGTTCATTCACTGCGCAATTTGTATTTTTGTATTTGTATTTATTTTTTCTTTAAACCTATGGTAATATTCGTGTCCGTATTTACTGTACAGTAGATACGTAAGGGAATATAATACAGGTATTTTTGCCTTCTTTATATCCATAAATATATGAATGTGGATCATAGCATAGCCGAAGCATTAACATTTTACATGGCAGACTGAGTGAAGCATCTATTGGTTCGAAACGTGTGTTCATTGGTATGCGGCCTTTTGATAGTTAAAGTGGGCTGTCGTCCAGAAACGATGCGCTCCACATGTCCGGGCCCTATCAAAGTGTCTCAGAAATTGCGGTTTCTGACTGTACTAGGACTTTTGTGCAGAGTTTTGAGGAAGATTTATAGGTGATCTCTGAGCATGAGATTTCAAAAGGGGGGAGGGGGTTTAGAACTTGGTGTTGTCTGACCCCGAGAAAGCATTATTTATTTCTATAGAAGTTGTGCACTGATACTGTTAGTAAAAAATATAGAAGTAAGTCATCCTCTACTTCTGAAACATTTGTTAGTTATTATTTTAAGGGTAGCACATAGAGAATATATATTTTGTATGATATTTCTAGCTTGCTGGCAAGAGTGTTAAGTTGGCAGCCCTGGGGGTCACTGTAGGGTCGCGGGTCAGCTAGCCTCGCGCGCATGCTTTTTCATGTCTTTTTAAAACAGGGGCTGTATTCCTAAACTTTACTTTAGGAATAGCTGATTAAGTGAAATTTATCTTAGTGGAGTAAACATTTATAATTTATAGGTTCTAATGATATCTCCTAGTAGTTTTTCTTAGCGTGGTAAAACTCCCCTGGGTGGAGGTTAGTTGGTACTCCTGGGGTCAAATCTGTCACGCATTTCCTAGCCTCTTGGGTTGTGGAAGTTGTGAATTTCTCAGCAAGGCCTACAATGGCTCCTATGTAAATTTAAGGTTTTCATATCATGCTAGCATGATTTACTATAGATAAGGCGGTGTTCTCTATATAAAATTCATGCAAGGACGATTCCTATTAAGTTCGAAGGTTATAACTGACGACATGCGGGGTTGGTAAGTCTGATGGTCAACTCCACTTATCTATGAAATAAAGACAAGGTTCGTTAGTCCCCAAACCCAAGAAGGAAGCGTGTGTGTTTCGTTTGAAATTAATATAGAGAGCTGTATGATTATAGAAGATATGTACATAGCTGTCTTAATAAATTTTTAAAAGGTAGAAAGCATCCCTGGGGAATGGTTTCGATAGAATTCTCGTAATGTGACGAGATCTTTCAATCATGATTTGTTTTATCGTATACTTAGCGATTTATCTACTAAAATAATCTGCCTTGCGACATGTTAACCTTAATATTAGTTACACTCTGTACATAATGGTTTTTGTAATGTTTATTGATTTCCTTAAGATTATATATTTTAGGGTGATTCATTACATGAGGGTATTAGAAAGGTTGCGAGAATATAATTTTCCTGGTTGGAGCTTGTGGTCCCCTCAAGCGAATTTTCTTTCCCGGCATGATAGGGTAATCTTCCCTAACCCTTCCTTTTCCCGGCTTGATAGGGTGATCTGTTTTTTTTTTTTTTTTTTTTTTTGTTCTATATATATTCCAACTACTCCCTCTCGGGCATAGGCTGATAGCCTTTACACTCTACCGCTGAACACGGTGAGGCCCGTGAGGTCTTGTTCCAGTCTAGGGAGTCTGCCTCTCCTGGTGTTGTTGTCTTTCGCGGTTGGCCTTGACATTCCTGTCTTGGGCGTTGTCATGGTCCGGTTTCTGTGTTGTGTTTTATGACCTTTGCTTCTTCTTCCTTCTGTATTTTTCTTTTCTTCTGTATCTTACTTCCCTCCCCTTCGTTGTAGGTGCGTCTCCGTGCCTCAAGGGTGAAGTGAAGAAAGTTCCCCAGGTGACCAGTAGATGGTAGGGAGTGTAAAAATTCCCACCAGTCTAAGGAACGTTGGTCCGGCTGTTTGCAGGGGTCAATAGTAACGGTTAGGGACGTAGTAGACGAGTTGACGATGGAGGCCGTTATGGCTTCATGGGTGTGGTGAATTCGGACGAATTTCCCTTGGTCGGTAGATACCATTATCCTCTTGATAAAAGGAGAAGAGGACACAATGGTGGCTTGAATAGGAGAAGATGCACGAGAGGGAGGTGTGGTGGTGGTGGTGGCAGTCGAGCAAGTGATTTGTTTCTGACAGAACTGCGGGGGATGATAGGTAGGTGCGGACGTAAAATTAGCGGGGATTAAGGATTTCTTGAATTGGGAAAATTTTACCGGAGAGGTTGAGATATTTGTGTTTGTTACACAAGCTATTCTTAGTGTTTCCGCGTTGTATGGGTGTGTTGGGTGGATTGTGTTGACAAAGTCGGGTATGGAAACATGTGATATGTCTGACGAAATTACTATAGGTGAAAATCTCTCAGGTCTTTTGACTAAACGACCTGATTTCGAGCGAAAAAAAATTCTGATAGGAGGTTCTGGGGTGGATTCTGATGAAGAGGAAGATTTGTATTGGGGAGGTTTAGGGTTAGGTGTCTTTGGTGGAGTCGAGGGAGGTTTGAGGTGACTACTTTTATCGCTTGGCATTAGTACGTAGGACTTAGGTGGAAACTTTGGTGACACAGTAGAGGGAAAAGGAGAGAGAGTGGGTGGGGCAAGACGAGTAGGAAGAGGAATAGTGGACAGTGTGTTGGAAGAAGTGGATGATATAATGTTTTTGGTGATAGCTTGGAAGTGTTGGTTTTTGCAGCAATTGTTTTAGAAATAGGTTGAGGTAAGCTTGCGGGAGTCGAAGATGTGGGTGAAGAGGAATTGGAGGTGGAAACATTTGAACTAGAAGTGGATTTAGGTGGAGAGGTGGATAATGCTTTATATGGACGGGGTCTTTTTGGTGGTGGCGAATTATTTGGAGATGTATTTGAGGAGGTGGAGAAACGTCGGTGGAGAGGTTGCATGAGGTTAGAAGGAATGGATGAAGTGTTGGAAAGTTTAGTTTGTTTTGGCAATTGGGTGGTGGTATGCGACTTACGGCATCTTGAGGGTACTGAAAGTTTACGGTGAATCCGTGGATGTGAGGTATATCGGACAGGTGATGATGAAACAGGTTTACTTGCGGAAGTGTCAGAATTAGCGAGGAGGTGTGATGCCTGGCGAGGGTATCAACGGGTGAGGTGTTCTTGGTGTGTGTTGCAGGAATGATTTTTGTTGCGGTTTGGCTGATTTGGTTGCAAGTAATGGAGGTTTAACTAGAGTGGGGCAGGAAACATTTGGAGTTGATATTTGTGTTGATATTTGATATCAGAGGGGAAAGGAGAGAGTGAGCTGGGAACCTTAGAGCTGTCATCTGTGCAGATTGGTTGAGGTTCATTGTAATTTGTGAGTGGTTTGTAAATTCTAACGAATCTATTCCTATACTTTCTGGTCTCCCCATGGTAGTTGATAGATATGTTTGGTAAGGATTAGGAATGTGAGATACTGTATAAGGACCCACATATCGAGGCCCTAATTTATTTATTACAGAGAGTTTGGCGATCATAACAGTGTCATTTATGGCGAAGGGATTTTTCTCATCAGTTGCATCGTGTTTGATATCTTGGCATACTTGAGCATAATGAAGGGTGTTTTTTAGCTGTTGTAGAGGATCAATCGTGACTTTGGAGGTAGATGGTTGAGCAAGGTGGTGGAAAGGCAATAAAATAGGGGCTACCCCATAAACTCGCTCATGTGGGGAAATGCCATCTTCTTTTGGGCATGTGTTCATTCCCCATTGTACCATCTTGACCTGAGATGGCCAGTCAGAGGTGCGTAATGCAATCATTCTAGTGCGTAATTGGTTGTTAATTGTGCGACTCCGCTCGCAGATGGCATTGCCTTGGGGCCAGTTTGGGGAAGAAATTTGTTAATCTTGATGCCACACTGTTTTGCGAAAGCTTCCCAAACATGTCCTCTAAATTCTGGTGCGTTGTCCGGTAGTAGAGAGACCGGTAATCCGAAAACAGGAAATATTTCCGTGGCTAGTAAATTAGCAACGGTGGAGGCACTGTGGTCTTTGGTGGGGCAAGCTACTATGAATTTTGAGTAAATATCGACAAACGTTACTATATAACGTTTGCCGTTGCTGACCGGAAAAGGACCCATTAAGTCAAGGGAAAGTGTCTGAAAAGGTTTCTGTGCTGAGATAGTCCCGACTGGGCCTGCTGTGCGACTTCTGTCTTTACCCAGGGCACAGGGCTTATAAACCTCAGTAACTTTCTTTGCAATTCCTGATGGGATAATACTGGTCTTGGAATATCTTTAGCATTTTCCGTTGTCCTAGATGAATGCCATTTCCTTCATGGATGGAAATCATGTATTCTTGGGCTATGGTAGGTTCCACGACTATGTGGCCTGATTCTGTGGTTAGTTGATCACCCCAACGAGTCATATGTGAAAATATATGTTTGGGGATCCATTTTGGCTTGGTTTTTCACTCCCAAGATTGAATTAATGTCGGTTCTGCAGAAGGTGGAGTTTTGGCGATGGAGGTGTTGACTAAATCAATTTGTTACAAGGCAGCAAGATTCGTGGGAATTTGATCTGGCACAGGAAGACAAGAGAGCATCAGCGTTGGTATGTAATTTGCCAGGACGATAGTGAATTACGAAATCATATTCCTCTAAAGTTTCTCGCCACCAGACTAGTAAGGCGGAATTTGTCTCACATCGTCTCAGCCATTGAAGTGATTGATGATCTGTGATGATATCCAACTTTGCTCCCAACACAAAAGAACGAAAATGGTTCAATGCCCAGATAATACCTAGACATTCTCGTTTAGTGGCTGCGTAATTTTGTTGTGCTGTGTTTAAAGTTGAGCTGGCATAAGCAATGACATGTTCTTTTCCATCCTGTACTTGAGCTAATACAGCACCAATTGCATAATTATAATAAGACATCGGTATATAGACGGAAAGGCTGCTTGTAGTCAGGAAAAGATACTGTGGGGGCTTATACTAACTTTTCTTTTAATGTTTCAAACGCTAGATTTCTTTTGTGTGTCCACACGAATGCAGTATCTTTGTGAGTGAGTTGGTGAAGGGGTCTGGCTATCTCTGCAAAAGGGGAACAAAACGCCTGTAATATTAAGTGGCTAAACCTAAAAATGAGTGTACTCCTTTTACTGTAGT
The DNA here is from genome assembly GCA_032716605.1 of Paralithodes platypus. Taxonomy (NCBI): domain Eukaryota; kingdom Metazoa; phylum Arthropoda; class Malacostraca; order Decapoda; family Lithodidae; genus Paralithodes; species Paralithodes platypus. The sequence continues at coordinate 28,629,690 of CM064550.1, forward strand.
GGGGGGTTGTTGATTTTGAATGGCGGATAATTTCTTGGGATCTGGGGATATGCCTTTGTCAGAAATTACATGGCCCAAAAAACCTACGGAGTATCGGGCAATCTCACATTTAGAAGGTTTAAGCTTTAACCCTGCATCCCTGATACGTTGTAACACTTGACGGAGTCGGCGAAGATGTTCGTGCCATGTCCCTGAGTAGACAATTACATCGTCTAAATACGCGTGACATGTTTCCCAAGTTAAACCTTTCAATACTGACTCCATAAGTCGAGAAAACGTAGCTGTTCCATTACACAATCCAAATGGTAGTACGTTGAATTCATACAGATGTCCTCCACTGGTAGAAAAAGATGTTTTTTGTTGATGTTCTGCTCTAATTGGTATCTGCCAATATCCAGCTTGTAGGTCTAATGTTGTAAACCATTTGGATCCATGGAGGGAATCTAAGGAGTCACCTATTCTGGGTAAAGGTGTGGCGTCTTTGATTGTGACGTCATTTAGTCGTCGGTAATCGACGCAAAATCTTGTTGATCCGTCTTTTTTCTTGACTAACACGACTGGTGATGACCATGGGCTGACAGAGGGTGTGGTAATTCCGGTGTCTAGCATTTCTTGGACTTGTTGATCTTCTTCTTGTCGTTGCAGAGTATTATTTCGACGCGAAGGTTGACGAAGAGAAGGTCCAGTGGTATGTATGGAATGTTCTTCTAAAGTAGTCTGACCTATCTCTGTGGGCGTCTGAGCAAATACATCGCTAAAATCCTGCAATAATTGTTGCATCTGATCTCTGTGTACATTTGATAATGAGTCAGGAATGTTTGGTAATACAAGCAGAGAACTAGATTTGACATGGGTAGGGGCAATTTCATCGAAAGTTTCTAAATCACCAATAATAAGGCCTTTCGGTAGTGTTAAAACCTCATCTGAAATGTTGGCAATTAGGATTGAATTTTGATGAGATGAGATGATAGCTGGTTGAATAATGCACCTATCTTGACCTGTCGTGGTGTTAGTGGGAGTTAGAATCATGGTATCCTGTGGCATTTGTCGAATTGATACCCATTTCTGGTGTTGAGGCAGAATGGTATTTCGAGTTTGGATGATAGTAGGGCTTATGATAGTGGGAGGAGGCAAATTTGGTATCAGTTTGACAGGGTAAGGAGAACTACAGGGGTTAGATGTGTACAATTTATTTTCATGGTGAGAACTTGCATGCATCGTTTCTACTAAAGTAGATGGATTACTGCTAGTAGAAGGCAAAGTTTCTGGAAGTTTCAAATAATCAGGGGAAGAATTTTTAACACAGATGTTTTTTTACTAATTTGATTCTCTTTGGAACATTTGTTTTCAATTATCTTGGTAGGCTGATGGAATTTGTCGTTTTGAACGGCGCTGCTACGTTGAGGGGTTTTTCTGGATGAGTTTTTTTTTTACTTTACATTTCGGTTTTTCTGACACAGAAAGAACAGGGGTAACATCTTGTTGATCACTTCTAGGAACGGAAACTGTGGATTTGGTTGATCGTGTCTTGTGGGAATGGGTTTATATATATATTTTGTTTTTAAAGTGATCAGTCTTTGACCACAGTCTGCTTGTGCTTGCAGTTTGTGGAGGAGATCTAACCCTAAGTAGCCATCATAATGTCGACAGTCTGAGTGAAACACTACGAAAGGGGAGGTGTGGCAGAGTGGTCTTGCCACTGGACTGGTAATCAAATGGACTCGGGTTCGAATCCCAATATGTCAATGGGAAGATATTATTGGGATGGAATTTGTGCTGTACCTAGTTTCAGTGCATTACCACAGCACACCGAAATGCCAAAACAAAATACCCTCATTGTTCCCTGATTAAATAGCACTGTATGAATATTCCCATATTCAAAATATGCTACAGGGGGGCAATGCCAAGTGAGTTAATTGCTCAATAGGTGGCGTTCTGAGAGTGAGGGTCAGAGCCTGGGGAGTGAGACTGTGAAGCGCGAAGGCGAGGCAGCTTCAGAGATGGAGTTGGGTTAGAGCCGTGAGTAGGTGCTTCGCATGTCTCACTCCCTAGACTGGAACAAGACCTCACGGGCCTCACCATGTTCAGCGGTAGAGTGTAAAGGCTATCAGCCTATGCCCGAGAGGGAGTAGTTGGAATATAGAAAGAAAAAAAAAGAAAAAAAATGGCATGGGGTAATGGTGTGGTTACATGCAATGGTTGCGTTTCTCCTTTAATTCTGAGGGGAGAGTCCCCTGCACTAATCAAATTGGACATGGTGGCTTTCAATTCACCAAACTTCTTACGGTGTTTATCATAAAATTAATTAAAAATGCATGAGCAAGAGGCGCCTGTATCTATTAATAACCTAACAGGGATATCTTTAATCTTTGCAAGATGATATATTGGGGGTGGTCTATCATTGGTAGAATCCTCCGCCAAAGCCATCGTAGGCGGGGGAGGTTCTAAAAATCCTGGGGGTCTATTTCTTCTTCCAGAATTTCCTCTTGTTCCTCGCTAACTAAGATGTGAGCTATATCTTCATTTTCTTGGGTCCCATCATTTTCCTCTTCAATAAACTCTTCCTCATTGGCTGAGATACGAGGTTGACTGGATCTAAATTTTGCAGACTCCCGAATGTCATGAAGGGAACATTTATGATTACAAGCAGGGAAATCATACGGGTTGATAATGACGAGAGTTTGATGCTTACCTTTGTTATTGTTGTTGTAGGCCTGATTTCTGTTGTATACCCTTCTCGGTTGATTAGGGGTAAATTTGGGCCTGCTGGGTTGGTATTGCCCTGAGTGATAGGCTGATTTAGGTGTGGTAGCGGGTTGTCGGTGGAACTGGCTTGATTCCCTGGGTCTACCGGAGTTTTGAGGGTGGGTGGTAAACCTCTTGATGGCGGCAATAGTGTTCGCTTTAGGTTGTACAGCGAGAATTCTCCTGATGGTGATCAAATCGCGCTGAAAACCAACAGGATCGTGCACTGCAAAATACTCCTGGACTGCTGAGGGCAACACTTGCACAAGATTTACAAGAATGTGCTGTTCTTGCTGCACTTTAGGGAGAGCAGGAAATGCAGATTTAATTTGCTGGGTGATAGATGCTAACGTGTCATCTAAGTTCCCTTCGTACTTAATTGGTGTCCTTGATCCGGGCATGGGCGACGAAGATACCCAATGATGGTTTAATAGCATCAATTACCATGGGCCTAAACTGATCCCAGGTGAGTGCGGGGGTTACCTGCGATGCAACGAGGGAAACGGCTTTTCCCCAGTGCGTTAAAAGGACGGCTATCTTTTCGCGGTCCGTGTTGTATGCCAAGTCTAATACTGGCTTCACTATGTCCATATATATTTCAATTTAATAAATTTCCCCATCGTATTTGGGGATGGGGATGTGAGAGGGAGCTGCCATATTTACGATGTTATAATATTTCTATTGTTTGTAGATATGAAATGCAATGAATTCTTCTATCTGAATCAAGAACCACCGCTAGCCACCAATGTTATGCCCTGATTTTATGCAGGTTTAATGATTGATTAAGGTGAGTTCTTCAAGACTGGAATATCGGAGTTCATGCAAGTACATATAAATAACACAATAGAGGACATGTATAATATCGAAATATAATTTGTAATACAGCTTTATTCACTTATTCACTAGTTACATATGTATGACTCATAAACACTTCAACATGGAATAATCATAAATGACACAACTCTATTTTTAATTCTCCCAGCACGATCGCAGATCTAGATGGAGATCAGGTATATTCAATTCAACTGGTATACACCTATACATAATATTCTTCTTGAGAATTATGTGCACTATTCTCTTCTCGAAAGCTTATAACGAAATTACTAAAAATTCAGGTTTTATTTATATTCATTATATCTCTTGAGTTAACTTTTCCTAATGGATAATAGTGGACGTATGATACACATTCCTATATTTCTTGGCACAAAATATGGAAGCTTAAGCATTGATGAACTTTTTTAGTTTGAGTTCAAGTTTTGTGGACTCTAAAATATTATGGTATCGACTGAGTTATTTACAGAGTTCATGAAGGTGTATGTAAATCTTCTTATTTAAAATAAATTCACTAGTATCGTACTATAAGTATTCAAGACGTATTTATAGGTGAACACGTAAGTTATTACTATTACGATATTCACTAGATACTGTAACACTTCGTTTCTATAACTCAAAGTTCAAGTTGGACGGACTTTGTTTATTTTTCTCTTGGCGAAAATATGACAGAGTTGATGCATGGGTAAAATCCGTCTTAATTTGGTATATTGATTATTTATTGAGTTAGAACGTCGTACTAAAGAGCATTATTTCTAGGACGTCTTGTTTCTAATGTTTTTCTATACATTTACTTTGTAGGACACTTTTTACACACTTTTCACGTATTTCGAGGTACTAAGAACTCTATTAATTTCAGTCACTTTGTACTCAAACTTTTCTTGTATCTCGTCACTGATACTGAATTAAGGTAATTTCTATATAATTTCTTTTCTTGGTGGAGAGATGCACTTATTGAAGATTTCTTCTGATGCTCCGTGGGCCATCCAGGTTGGCCGGTCGTGTGAAGAAGTTACAGTTGGGTTAATGGGCTTGGGGTCTTAAATATGGTTCCGTAGCTAGTGGAGAAACAGATGGTCACCATATCGGATTAACGCAAGTATTCTTGGCGTATAGCTTCAAACAAATACTTGACTATCCTGACCTTTATATTAACCGTTGATGAAGTTCTGTTTGGGTACTCTTGATATAAGGTTTTAAATATTATGTCTCAGGTCTTACCGGATTAAATTAATATCAGACTAACGCAAGAAGAGTTTAGATAATGGCTCTTCTTGACTGTCTGTAACCTTTATAAGAGGTTCAAGGAACTCGGGGCGGTGTTAACCTTTTAGTCGCAAATCCTGGTGGGGTGCCACAGACAATTTGCGCCTAGGATTTATAAATGCAGAGTGCCCGTGAGGGTGTCTCGCTAAACCCTTATAACACAAGTATAGGTTTGATTCCCGAAGGGAAGTAGAGAAAACCTAATATTTAGTAGGGCCCCGTAATCATTAACGACTTCGCCTATTAATAGTAATAGTCTCCATTCAACATCCTGCGCCAGCATTTTGAATAGCCCGCGCGGAAGTCTCATGGAGTACTCGTCATAAGTGCACGCTTAATTCCCTTATGGGATCGTCACTTTGATCGGGTACCCTACAGAAAAAAACTCCGTAAAAAATAAAAAATAAAAAATAACTTAATATCTGTTATCATATGACTTGCCATATACGTGGATTTCTCATGTTTTGCCTCCCCGACACCAGGCCCCCTAGCGGCCATCTTCGTCCTTCACTGATATACCAAGAATAAACTATGGAAATCAACGAATGGGAAGTGGGATGGTTGGGAGGGCCCGAGTCGTCAATGATTACGGGGCCCTACTAAATATTAGGTTTTCTCTACTTCCCTTTGGGAATCAAACCTATAATTTAATAGGGCCCCTTCATCATTGACGACTTCGCCTGAATATCAAGACTGGAGGTGGGACATTCGTAAAATATCGTAACCTTAGGGAAGAAGAATCCGGATAACATTTTCTTAAGTTTTATTGTATGCAATACAACATATAAAAAAGGTATAAAAGAGTTGCAGGCAGTGCGTGGCATTAAGAAACTGCTTGCTCATGGTCAGATCGTTGCAATCGATCGTATGCATGAAAATAATTGGACACGCATGTGTCCCCTAGAACTATAACTCTGTAGTAGTTATTCGTTCCCTCCTTAAACTATTTGTACAGAAATATATTTGTACACTTTGGTAAAAAACATGCATAGTTGCAACTATGCGATATATCTTCTTAGAATTAAAACAATAAACTAATACTGGACTGTAGAACCCGTCCTATTACAGCTCGTGATGCATCACAATCTCCAAGGGTACAGAGGGGATATGGACTCATCCGCACACCCCCTCCCCCCCTTTTTAAAACAAAACCGCTTATAAGAGAACATTACCTACTGTACCCGTTGCCGTAAGGCTACACAGGTATGCTTTGGTTTATCTAGAGCAACAGACAGGTAGCGTGTAAGGATCGTATGAATGGAAGCCCAAAGTTGAGTCTTAGCAATATCATCAATTGAAAAAATTTGCAGAAATCTGAGGGATACTGCCCATTTCCTGATATCGTGAGCCCTGCCTATCACGCCGGGATTGCTTTCCCTGATAACGTCGACAAGCAAGGAAGCTAACTTCCGTTTTGTCACATGCTTACCTGTTCGGTTTACCCATAAGCACCTGGTTGGCGAGGCTGCGCAGCCCTCATAAACTTTGTGAGTGCTTGCATAGGACATAAAAGGTGATGAGTGAGGCCTCTCTTCAAGGCCGGGACGGAAAATTCAGAAAAAACATGGTCCGAATGTTCGTTCTTAGCAATAAAAGAGGGAGACGGCGCGATTTGAACATGGTCGTGCAGTGTCCCAAACCTGAGACAGTTTGGTTCGTTGCTCATCGCCGCCAGCTCAGACACCCGGTTTCCGGTGGCAAGTGCCATGAGGAAGACAGCCTTTTTCAAAAGTGAGTCATAATCCGGCGCATTATTATACTTGCGCGATTGAAGCAATTCTAAGGCTTTATCAAGTGACCAGGTGGGCATGAGCTGACGGGTAGGTGGACGTAGCTTGAAACATGCCCTCATAAAACCTTTCTCCTCCGCCTGCAGTATGGAAAGGCCAGTGATATCAAGGAAGGGGGTTCTAATGGCAGACAAATTATTTTTTAATGTTACGACTGAAAAATGATTCTGCTCGAAAAGGTAGTCTAAGTATTTGAAAATTAATGCTCCCGAGGCAGTTGTTTTCCCTTACTCAACAATCCAGGTTGTAAAAGTTTTCCAATGGGATTGGTATTGTCTCCTGGTAGACGGAGTGTACTGGTTCATTAACTTCTTAGTGACGCTTGGCCCAAATTGAGTTAACCATTTGGCATTGTAAATATCCATAAGGCAAAACTGAGCGAGGTCCGAAGGGTGCCAATCGTTTCCAAGTGGAAAGTGGAGACCGGTAGGGACACTGGGGTCCTGCACCACTGTTGCAATTGGTGGTACCAAACCTGGGCCGGCCAAAGAGGCGCGATCAGTGCGACCCGGACCCGGTAATCCCTCAGCTTGTGAATGACTTTGCACATTAACACAGAGTCTGGTGGAGGAAACAGATAGATTGAGGTCCACCTGTTCCAATCCACCAGCAATGCATCGGGTCCCCCCGCCGGGGTTAACCCGTGATGTGTGAGAAAGAGTGGGAGTCTGTGGTTCTCTGTGGACGCAAACAAGTCCACTTGTGGACTGGCCGGCGTTGCAATCATCCTGTTGAAGATAGCCTGTTTGATTGTCCATTCTACTAGAGTGCTCCGCCGGCGAGAGAGAGCGTCTGCCCAGACGTTCGCCACGCCGGGGAGGTATGTGGCATGCAGGGAAATTCCTAGTGAGTAGGCTAGGGTAAAGATTTGTTCTGAAACCCTCAGCAACTCTCGTGACCTCACTGAGCCTTGTTTCTGAAAAAAAAAAAAAATGCAGTTTGATTGTCCATTCGGAACGCTATTGATTTGTCTTTCAATGTCATGCCGTGAGTTTTGAGAAAAAAGAGGGGGACTAAAAGCCCTTGCTTGTTGATATGTGAGTGGCTGTCTGACAACCAGATGCCCTGACCTTGGTGTCCTAGGCTTGACTGATATCCCCAACCCAGTGTCCCCGAGGCGTCTGTGTCTACTCATACCGTAGGAGGGGGAGAAACCCATGTCACGACAGAGTAGAGGACTTCGCGCTTGGTCCAGACCGAGAGTAAGTTGTGGATTAACGGAGGAATTGGCCATAATTTCCTCTCCGGCAAGAGAGGGAACACTTTGTTGCCTTCCAGGATTAATCGTTTGGCTTTCAGTCGGCCCAACTTGACAGTTAATTGAACCCAGTTGAGAGAACCGATCAGGGAATCCCACGTTTTCCTGGTCGTATCCAGACTGTGGAGAAACCGGAACAGTTTCCTGCAAAATCTGCTGCGGTTGTCCACACTCTGAGTAAGAGTCAGAGCGGAGGTGTCCCAGACCAGCCCTATCCACTGAATCGTCCTTGTGGGGACAAGGTGAGACTTTACCAAGTTCACTTTGAACCCTAGGTTTTGTACATGAGTTAACACTTGGTTTACATAGTTCCAAAGAGTTTGCCACTACTAGCCAATCGTCCAGATACCAAAACACCTGTATGCCTCGAACTGACAGGGGTAAAAGAGCTTGCCTGACGAGTTTGGTAGAGACTCTTGGTGCTAGGTTCAATCCGAACGGCATCCTTTGAAAGACATAGGTCTCGTGCCGGACCCTCAGAGCGAGGAATTTTTGGAACCGCTTGTTTACCGGGACATGCCAATAGGCATCTTTGAAATCGATCGAGCACATCCATCCTTGCGGCGGAAGTGCGAGCCTGAGTTGCTGAACAGTCAACATCCTGAAGGGTGAATTCTCTACAAAGGTGTTCAGTTGCGAGAGGTTTAGAACTGGTCGCATCTGCACACTGTCCCTTTTTGGCACTAAGAAGAGTCTTGACGTGAACACTGGCTGACTGGCATTGACTGGAATAAGGACCTGTTTGGCAATCATTTCCTGCAGTAGGGCCTCCTCCTTCTGAGACACTTTGGTATATTCCCGCGGCTGACGCAGTCGAGGCCGCCAGAGACACCGCCAGGTGATTCCTTTGCTCACTACCTTCCTGGCCCAGGTATGCTTGGGCCAGGCTGAGCGGGATGAACGGAATGAACCAAGGTGCAACCAGGGTTCGTCCTTCAAGGCAACTCCCCAATCCTGTGTCTTTGAGCTCGGCACTGGAATGTGGGAAGTAAGAGTGGCTAGTTTTTTGGAGGGGGAGGTGGGTTGGCATCGGACGTTTGACTAGTTTTGGCTATTGGGCCCTGATTACCTTTGTAGGGGGCCTTACCTTTATATCCAGACTGTTTTCCTTGTTTGGGTTTATGCGGATTACCTCCCTGCTGAGGAGGTGGTCTGGGGTCTCTTGGTGATTGCTTAGCTTGGGGCTGGTAAGGTTTGTTACCGCCCTTTGACTTATGAAAAGGCTTCTTAGCTGGGTCCTTCCTAGCTTGGGAGGTAACCTGCTTCCACCCACTCACCATATTAAAATCCAGACTCCAAGTATCATAGTTAAGGAGGGTGGCAGTAAGCACCGGGGAGAGAGTTACCCGGCGACCTATGTCCGCCGGCAACTTTCGCACCAGATGGACTCTCAGATCTTGGCGGGCTCGAACCGCTTCTAATTTTGCAATTCTAATGTCCCCAAGTGACTGAATGGAGTTTTGAAACAAGAGTCTTCGAGACAGCTCAGTAGCTTTTCTAACTTGGGGGTCAGCAATGGCCGAGATGGTACGTGAAAGAGAGGCGGCTACTTGGTGAGTCACCAAATACTGAGAGAACATCCGGTAGGCCTTATTTCGTAACTTAAAATCCCTCTCTAGGTGAGCAGTCGGGGGGGGGGGGGGGGGGGGAGAAAAGGGTTCATCAAGTGAATGCAAGGACACTTTGGGTGCCGCCAGGAATGTAAGTAAGTCTGATGACACTCCATCAGCTTTGGCTACCGGCAAGGAAAAGTAAGCATGATTTTCTTGAGGGATCTGATGAGAAGATGTTGAGGTAATAGTAGCAGCAAAAACCTGAGCTTCTAACTCCCAATCTACCCAAGGGCCTACTCCTACCTGCCCCATCTGCAGGACCGGAGTATGTGTTTGGTCAAGGACCGGAGTTGTAGCCAACTCCAGCGTAAGAGCATTCAAGGCTTTGACATTGTTGATGCCATCAGCCTTAGACCAATCAGCAAATAGTCTTGCAGATGCGGCGGGAGGAATGAACAAAATAAGTCGGGTTGTACGAACTTGGTACACCCTTAATCAGTACATCCAACACCCTCCCTGCCTCGTCTTTAGCCCTAAATTTACGGTTCTTATTGATCTCAATGGACCATTCGCCGGGAACTGGAGGGTTCCCTGACACCGAAGGCTGAGCTAAAAGGGGGTTCTCTGGTAACACAGGTACCCAAGAGCAGTCAGTACCATAGAGGAGGGGCATGGGGCCCTTCCTCAGAGGTGCCTTATCTAAAGGAGGTGGGGGGGACATCCGCAACATCCCTTAGGGTGGACATAGCTAGCGTCGCCGGCACTGTAGTGCCTGGGGCCGCGGCTACCACCGGGGTTGGACAGGAAGGACTGAATTCTGGAGGATCTAGGGGTCTGACAACAGAAGTGCTAAGGGGCACAGCTGGGAGATTGACCGGGGGATCCGAAGAGGCAGGGATTTGATACTGTTGCATAACTTTATGCACTAACTCACTTATCTGATCAGAAGTCAACCATTTCCCGTGTGAGTCTTTAGACGAGTGGGAACTAGCCTCAGAATTATTACTTGGGAGGGACTGAGGAGCCGGGGAGAACACCCCATCCGCCGGCTCTTCACCCTGCTCCGAAGTCTCTTGTATTTCAACTTCATTATCCGCCGGGGGCCATGGCAAATCTGGCACTGATGAAGGTAACACGTCTATGTTACCGTCCTCAGTGTGTTCAGGAATGACGTTAAGAAGAGAAAGAGAGGGTTCAGATTGACGCCAATAACCCCCTGCCGCCACGGGCTGGGAGTCTTGAGTCACTTGAGAGCTGAAATGGGACCCCGCCGGATAACCCCTGTACTGGTCAGCTAGAACCCTACACGGTCCTATTGACCTAACACTACGAGGGACAAAATTCAATTTTGGTATGGCAAAAGTAACATTAGGAGGCACACTCAAGGATTGTTCATGACTAGGTGTGGTTTCCAATATATCCATCCTACTTCCGACTCCCCTGAATCATGTATAGGCGTGTCAGAGGGGGGGGGGGTAGGAGGAGGCGGCTGAGGAGTGTCCTGCCGGCTGCTCGATGTGTCCTCATAGTCCTCTCTCCGGCGTTTGTGAGACCGGGAAGGCTCCGAGGCGGAGTGGCAAGAGTGTTTGCGGGGGGGGACTTCGACCTTGACCACGACTTCCGCCTTGGGGTGGGCGAGCGCCTCCTCTTGGAACGGTTAGAGGGGGGAACCTCGGTAACGGTGTTCCTCCTGTTGTTCTCAAAAACTGTGCTTCCGTGCTGACTCCCTGCCTAGGCAAACTCTTTCGTCTCTGTCTATCCTCTAACGTCTTCCCTTCATGCTGGAAGTTTGCTAACATTCAACCTGTCCCAAAGAAGGGTGACCGCTCTCAACCCTCCAACTATCGTCCAATTGCTCTCATTTCTTGTCTTTCTAAAAATTTTGAAACTATTCTTGCTTCCAAATTTCTTAAGCATTTCTCTTCTCATAATCTGCTCTCAGATCGCCAGTATGGCTTCCTTAAGGGTCGCTCTACTGGTGATCTTCTTTCATATCTTACTAACTCTTGGTCATCCTCCATTCGGGACTTCGGTGAGACTTTTTCTATTGCGCTAGACATATCGAAAGCCTTCGATAGAGTCTGGCATAAATCTTTAATTTCTAAACTACCCTCCTTCGGTTTCTATCCCTCCATCTGTGCCTTTGTCTCTAATTTCCTTTCCGGCCGTTCCATAGCTGCAGTTGTGGACGGCCATTGTTCACTTCCTCACCCTATAAACTCCGGTGTTCCTCAGGGCTCTGTCCTATCTCCTATTCTCTTTCTAATTTTTATAAATGATCTCCTTAACTGTACCTTAATTCCCATCCATTCATACGCAGACGACTCAACCTTACACTACTCCATTACTTTTTCAGAACGCCCCAGCCAGCAATCCCTCAACGACAAACGTAATGAAGCCATACAATTCTTAAATTCTGATCTAAATACTATTTCCAATTGGGGCAGAGAAAACCTTGTTAACTTTAATGCTTCCAAAACCCAATTTCTCCATCTATCTAACCGTCAGGATCTCCCAGCGGACTATCCCTTATTCTTCAACAATACAAAAATCAACCCTTCATCTTCTCTCAATATTCTTGGTGTCTCTTTTTCTTCTGCTCTCATTTGGAAGGACCATATTACCAGTCTTGCTAAGGCAGCCTCCCAGAAGCTGGGTGTGCTCAACCGCCTTAGGGGGTTCTTTTCCCCTGCACAGCTTCTTGCTCTGTACAGGGGCATAGTGCGCCCTTGTATTGAGTATTGTTCACATGTGTGGAGAGGTTCCTCTCACACCGCTCTCCTAGACAAGGTTGAAAGGAAGGCCTTTCGTATCATTAACTCCCGTCCACTCACCAACTCTCTGCAATCTCTCTCTCTCCGCCGCAATGTTGCATCTCTCTTGCTATTCTATCGCTACTATAATAATCAGTGTTCCTCAGAGCTATCCCAGTGCATACCACCTCCTTTACGTAGGGCACGTAGTACCCGTCTTGCAACTCAATCCCACCCCTACTCTGTGCAACTCTCCAACCCAAGAGTGAAATGTTACTTTCAAACTTTCTTCTACCTACCAGCTGAGCTCTGGAACTCTCTCCCAGAATCAGTTTTTCCCGCTTCCTATGACTTAAATTGCTTCAAACTCTGTGTGTCCAGGCATTTTGGCTCGAACGTCCCTTGATTTTGGCCCTGTCACTCTTTCAACTATGGGGGAGGCACTCGCTATAGGCAGTTATGCCTTTTGCCTCCCTCAATCACATAGAAAAAAAAAAACAAAAAAAAACATCGCTCTCACTGCTACTACTCACTACCTCCTTGCTGAGGGCTTTCGATTTGACTTTAGGTCTTACAGATTTGGAGGAACCGGGTTTAACCAGTGGTGACTTAATAATGAGATTCTCCCATAGAACTTCGTCATCGCAGTGAAGTGCCTTATGGGCTGTGTCCTTTGCATAAGAATTAAATGTAGCTTTAATCTCGTGTAATGCTGCCAGGCATGATAAGTCTTTCTTGGCCACTAAGGCGGTTTTCAGCTCAGAACAAATCGAACATCGTTTAGACAACCATAAGCCTCTAGAACGATCTAAACATTTTATGCACTTTATGTATAGTTTGTGAGCAAAAATGGGCAAAAGGGATCATGTAGGAGTAACCAAAATTCAAATCTAGGCATGGTGCCTTAATGAGAGGTTCCCCCCCACCGCCGGGATCCGCTGTCCAACTCCGCCGGAGAAGCAGTCTCTGGGGCCTGGACATTTTTTCAAGGAATCAATGCTCATAAGGATAACCTGCGAGGTATTAAAACATCCTAACCTGAATCCGCCGGAAAATTAGCTATAGTGTACCACTACTCTAACCTTCCGCCGGATCCGTCTAGCTGACTTTCAACTACTTACCTGTGACGAGAGCCACAGGTCCCTTGACCTTTTAGTGTCTGATCATTAATGATAAAAGTTTGCAAAACTAATCTTATCACTTCGTGTACACTCGACTCGTGGCGCCGAAGGCGATAAAGTCTCAACGTGTCACTGGGTCAGTCAGGGTGAGTTAACTCGGCGGGCCGAGTTCGTAGCCCTTCTAGGAATGCAATTCCGCCGGGAGAGTGTGGTTCAGCTAAACCACGCCGGGATCTCTTGAATGTTCCTACCCGTTAGAGGCGGATAACTTGGACCCACCGCACGGGGCCGCCGGAACAGACAAAAACTACCGGGAAATGGGGGTGGCACAGCCCCATTAACCGAAGTCCCACACATACATAGTATAAAAAATTACATATAGGGACGTCTCCCTTACCCCAAAGAACATGCCCGCATGCATGATATCCTGTTTATTATTCCTAGGGGGTAGAGGAGAAATGGATATAAATTAAAAAATTAAACCTGGAAAGATGAATTGGCCTAGGTTATAAAAATGATACCGGGTCGGCGTTTGACTTACTTGTAAACATGTATGTGTAGGTTATCTGTGGTAGTCCCAGTAATATCTATGAAGTACTTCTAGTATTAAAGGAACTTAGCTGTGATGCAAAGAGTGTCGATTAGGTGATGGACATGTCAGGAGGCAAATATCAGGGAAGTTTTGTTGTTATGTGGTAGCAGCTGGCGGTCTGTCTTGGCGGGGTGAAGTCTGCGTGAAGTGTGTCTGAGATTCCCTTTTATCGTGACAATATAAAATATATTTAAGGGTTCTATATCGTCCCCCGTGATTAAATAATAAGGGAAAATAAACTAAGATATAATTGGTGCAACCACAGTAATATTTATCCACAAAGATAAATAAAGTAATGCGTATAAACAAAAAGGAACCAGCTGTCGTGAACCCGGGAAATTCAAACTACGGTATATATACCAGCTAGGATTCACGACATACTCCGCCACCAGTTATACAAAGTATTTACAATTGTCCCGTCCCGATCATGGATCGCCACAACTGGGAGGAATCCAAAGCAGCCCGACATGACGGCCTCTGAGGGATATCACCTCGGTCCGCTCCAGTAGCAGGAAGGATATTATCAGAGTTCGGCTTGCTGTCGCCATCCACTACCTCTAAATCTATCTCTAGTGGGTATAGCTTAACCACCAGTCTGGTGGTCAAACCGGCTCCTGTTTTTACCTGAACTACCCTACATTCGTGGTCAGGACCACGAAGAAGTTTCATTATCCGACCTATACGCCAAAAAAGTCGGGGGCCGTCATCATGTACTAGAACGACGTCCCCAACTTGTGGCGATGCTATCCCTCTTTGTATCATTAAGTGACGATGTTGGTCCCTGAGTGATATTAAATAATCAGTGCTCCACCTTTTCCACAGGTCATGTGAATGTTTTGTTACATATTGGAAGCGTTGGTTGACGGAATCGTTGTTAAGCCACGTCGTGTCCTTGAGATCTTCATCCGTGACTTCTCGCCTTGGAAAGCTTCTGATCCGCCTCCCATGAACCAGTTGTGAAGGAGTGATGGGTAGAGGGTCCTCAAGATCACTGTAGGTGTAGCCAAGCAGGCGATCATTGACTGTGGCCTCGAGCTCCAGTAATACCGTACTCAGTTCCTCTGTGGTAACCAATGCTCGACCCAGTACCTTCTTCAAGCCAGCCTTTAGGATGCCAATGACCCGTTCCCATATGGCACCGAACCATGGCGCCCTGGCCGGTATAAACCGCCACTCGCACTTGACTTCCGCTAAAGTACCTTTTAACCTTGCATCATCTATCAACTCCCGTAATGTACTGGCTCTGCTAACAAATGTGGAGGCATTATCACTCATCATAATCTCAGGGTAACCCCTCCTGCTACTAAACCTACGGAACACATGCAAAAATTATTCGCAGGAGAGGTTAGACACCGTCTCTACATGGACCGCTCTAGTAACTGCACAGGTGAATAAGACTACATATAATTTACTTACAGTACCCCCCTTCTCTTTTACTTGCAAGGCACCTGTGTAGTCAACCCCCGTTACCTGGAAAGGACTCACTTCCTGAACCCTAAACTCCGGCAATGGAGGGGCCTGTACAGCACGGTATGATGTACCTTGCAATCTCTTGCAGATGATACATCCCCTTAAGGCTTTCTTTACTACCTGTCTAATCTTGGGGATCCACCATCTTTGCCTTATGTAATTTACAACATAACTAACACCACTATGGTTACACACTTTGTGGCAGTAATTACTAAGGAGAGTGGCTATACGATGTTTATTAGGGATAAGGATAGGGTACTTGGCACTATCATGTAAAGCTGACAAGTGTAGCCTACCTCTACAGCGTATTATGCCTCCCTCCATATAGAGGCCTAACTGCTTCACTATATTGCTTGGTGTGCCCTGTCCTTTTGACAAATAGTGGTGTTCCTCAGAGTAAGCTTCTCTCTGAGCTACCTTAATCATGGCTGACTCTGATGCTCTTAATTCCAGCACCGTCAAGTATGCCGGTTTTGCCTGATAGTTCCCTTGTGTCTTCTCTCTAAGAGTCCTAATAAACCTAAGGACCCATGCCATTACATGCCATGACTTCATATATGAGCCATACCGGTCCCAATAGGGGCAGTAGGGGCAACCGGTACCGGCAATGACAGGGTTCCTTCTTGACTCGTGTTACAACCCACAGTGGTGTCCCCTTCTATTGAGCCCCCTATTGGGCCATGATCAGGCCATAGCATTTGGTGAGGTAGCCATGTGGGCCCTCCCCACCAAAGCGAAGAAGCAACTAAGGACACATATGAAATCCCTCTGGTGACTAGATCACTGGGGTTGTCCTCTGTGGACACATAACGAAAATGAGTGCCGGGGACTAATGACTTTCTCTCATCAACTCTATTTTGAACATATATAGGCAAAATCTTTTTACTAGACAACCAGCATAGGGTAATCTGGCTATCCGACCAGAGGTATACATTCTCTATAATCAGCTCGTCCGCGTAGGCCTCACATATATAACATGCGAGACGAGCTGCGAGAAGAACAGCAGTCAACTCCATCTTAGGTATGGTGAGGGACTTAATAGGCGCCACCTTAGCTTTGGCCATTACTAACCTACTCACCTCATCACCACCCGCATAGGCCGCTACACCATATGCTACTGAGCTAGCGTCACTAAATAGGTGCAGCGTAACCCTCTTAGAATTAGTGACCTGACGGGGAAACATGATACCTGTACTATCTATCATATTGTCATAAATACCCTGCCAGTTAGCTCTCATGTCATCTGGAATGGGTACATCCCACTCACACTCTAATCTCCACAAGTCCTGTACGAACCTCCGCGCCCGGATGATTACCGGTAGCAACACTCCTAGAGGATCGAACACACTCGCGGTTAGACTTAGAGCCTCACGTTTTGTAACCAATGCAGGGCTACTTCCGCGGAAATTAACCTGTAACATATCCTTATCAGTCAACCACGCAACGCCAAGCACCTTAACCCCGTCTTGTTTGGCGGAAGCTATACCCTTCAGGTGCAACAGTTCCCGCAAACTCTCATTATTTGTGACCCACTCACGTAAAGACAGGTTAGCGCTGGAAAATATTCTACGGGCATCCCAACATTGTTGTTGCAAATCACTTACATCATCACCAGTCCCCTGTAAGTTATTAATATACAACCCCCTTTTTAGCTTATTAACTACTTCACTGTTCTCCTGTATCATAGACAGGTGTTTTTGAATGGTAGCATTAAGGAGGAACTGGGATCAGGTGGCCCCAAACAGAACTGCACGGAACCGGTAGACAATGTAAGGACTTGCAACATCCAAGGGATCAACGGGCCACAGAAACCTAGTAGCATCCCTATCCTTCTCACTCAACCCCACCATGAGAAATGCTTTCTCAATATCACTCACCCAGGAAAATTTATGTCATCTAAAGCGTAGAAGTACCTGGGTGAGGTCAGCCACTAGCGATGGACCTGTATGGAGACAGTCATTCAGACTGAACGCCTTCTCATCCATCCTAGCCAAACAGTCAAATACTATCCGTACAGGCGTAGTAACACTATCCTTAGTAATACCATGGTGAGCTAAGTAGTGAATGGGATGACCAGCTTGATTCCTGTTTTCTACCCTTTCTATAAACCCCCTTTCTATCTGATTATCCAGAACCTTTGTATACTGTTGACAGTAGTTGGGATCTTTTATAAATTTACGCTGCAAGCCTCTCATTCTGCCCAGGGCTAACTTAAAGCTATCAGGTAATTTATCTATGTTATCTCTCCACGGCAGTTCCACTATATACTGTCCCTGTGCTTCGGAATACTGTACCGTTTCAGAAAATCTATTTAAGACTCTTTCCCCACCCTTACCAGTCTCATTAGGACTTATACCAAAATGGTCCAAGTCCCATAGAGCTGTCAGATCCTTTAATTCTGGAGATTTACTGCCAATATCTTCCTGTATCTCCACTAAAGGGTCTACTGCTAACTTAAAAACAGTGACTAACTCTACATGGGTCTCTTCTATATCTGACTGATAAGTGCCACTCAGTGCATAACCATAAATTGTGGGTAACATAACTATACTTCCTTCCCTGACATAGCCTGAATGTACAAAGTGGTAATAAAAGTCCGCCCCAATCAGTAACCCTATCATATCTCCATCAGTGATACCTGGATCGGCTAATTTGTAACCCCGAGCCTTGATAGCATTTACCTCCATCTCTAATCCTCTCCCTGGTTTGTATACTGGTAACTCCTCCACCACAACGGCCCTCAATTTAGTAATTTACACACCCTTCTTCTGTGATGATAGGTTAACTCTACTATTTCATACTCAGTACTACCAAGTGAGCCAGTAAATCCCTGGAGCCTTAGCTGTTCCTTACTGACCCTAATGTAATCAAGCTGCGATAAAGCAGAGCGCAAGATGAAGGTACGTTGCGAACATTGGTCTAACAAAGCTCTTACTTTACTGGTATGACCGTTTCTGTCGGTCAAGGGAATCTGAATGGTAGGTAACAACACTGCATTACGGCCCGAAGCCACAGCCATGGTCACTGTTGGTTCAGGGGGTGCTGGTTGTCTAGTTTGTTCAAGGCATGGCGTCGGACACAAATAATTAAAATGTTTCTGTTGGCAGAATCGGCACGGCCTAATTTTAGGGTTAGTACACCCCTGGCTACCATGTTCTAACGACAGGCACCCGACGTACAATTTCAACTGCCTTGCTCTATTGGCCTTGGTGGGACTGTTCTTGTATTTTGCACACTTTGCCCAAAAATGTCCTGTCTTTAAACACAACTTACATCCATACTTCTGCTTGGTATCGGGTTTCTGATACACCGCATATGCTGCTGTGGCGGTCGCCCCAAACTGTTCTAGTGGATTATGTCTACTTTCTAGATTGCACACTTCAGTCTTAAACACACAAACATATTCATCCACATCCAGCCAATTGTCTTTTAATTCATGCTTAATCACTTCAGTGCACTAGGAAGTTTATTATGCAACAGTACTGCACACATTTCACTTACTGTTACATCCATAGAGCGTAATGACTCTAACGCACACTCAAATGACGCGGACAAATCTTTCAGAGCACTGACCTCCTGGCTAGGATGCGGAAGATTACACAGTTTCGCTATGTGAACTGCTTTGATGCGATCCTTTTGACCATAACTGTTTTTCAGTATAGTGACCACTGGTTCATAACTTGCAGTGACCAAACTAAACCCACTAACAATTTGTAGAGCCTCACCACTAAGTTGTCCCTTTAGATACGTAAATTTCTGAATGTCAGTTAAGTCTGTTTGGGAGTGAACACTACAATCAAAGAGCTCCCAGAAACCCACCCACTGTGTTGGATCCCCGTCAAAAACTGGCAACTTCAGGGAGGGTAGCTTAATACCCTTCTGTTTCCTACTTGCTGCGCTATCATGAGATCTACCAGTAGTGGTTGTCTGTAGAGCACTATCTAACTCAGCTAACTGAGTTAACTGACTAACTAACTGACTTTTTCTATTGCACTAGACATATCGAAAGCCTTCGATAGAGTCTGGCATAAATCTTTAATTTCTAAACTACCCTCCTTCGGTTTCTATCCCTCCATCTGTGCCTTTGTCTCTAATTTCCTTTCCGGCCGTTCCATAGCCGCGGTTGTGGACGGCCATTGTTCACTTCCTCACCCTATAAACTCCGGTGTTCCTCAGGGCTCTGTCCTATCTCCTATTCTCTTTCTAATTTTTAAAAATAATCTCCTTAACTGTACCTTCATTCCCATCCATTCATACGCAGACGACTCAACCTTACACTACTCCATTAGTTTTTCAGAACGCCCCAGCCAGCAATTCCTCAACGACAAACGTAATGAAGCCATAGAACTCTTAAATTCTGATCTAAATACTATTTCCAATTGGGGCAGAGAAAACCTTGTTAACTTTAATGCTTCCAAAACCCAATTTCTCCATCTATCTACCCGTCAGGATCTCCCAGCGGACTATCCCTTATTCTTCAACAATACAAAAATCAACCCTTCATCTTCTCTCAATATTCTTGGTGTCTCTTTTTCTTCTGCTCTAATTTGGAAGGACCATATTACCAGTCTTGATAAGGCAGCCTCCCAGAAGCTCGGTGTGCTCAACCGCCTTAGGGGGTTCTTTTCCCCTGCACAGCTTCTTGCTCTGTACAGGGGCATAGTGCGCCCTTGTATTGAGTATTGTTCACATGTGTGGGGAGGGTCCTCTCACACCGCTCTCCTAGACAAAGTTGAAAGGAAGGCCTTTCGTATCATTAACTCCCGTCCACTCACCAACTCTCTGCAGTCTCTCTCTCTCTCCGCCGCAATGTTGCATCTCTCTCGCTATTCTATCGCTACTATAATAATCAGTGTTCCTCAGAGCTATCCCAGTGCATACCACCTCCTTTACGTAGGGCACGTGGTACCCGTCTTGCAACTCAATCCCACCCCTACTCTGTGCAACTCTCCAACCCAAGAGTGAAACGTTACTCTCAAACTTTCTTTTACTCAACAGCTGAGCTCTGGAACTCTCTCCCAGAATCAGTCTTTCCCTCTTCCTATGACTTAAATTGCTTCAAACTCCGTGTGTCCAGGCATTTTGGCTCGAACGTCCCTTGATTTTGGCCCTGTCACTCTTTCAACTATGGGGGAGGCACTCGCTATAGGCAGTAATGCCTTTTGCCTCCCTCAATCACATAGAAAAAAAAAAAAAAAAAAAAAAAAAAGACTGTTTACTTGATTAACATACTGCATATCTTTCACCATCTCCTCCTCTAACTGATCATCTGAATATAAGCTATACAACTCTACGTTATACGACTCGATATCAGCTAGGGCCTTTTCTAAAGTGATTTTCACACCCTTTACATCATGCAGTGTAGCAGCATGTTCAATAAATTCAGACAGATTAGAGGTAAGCTTAGTAATCCCTCCCTTCTTGGCGGCCCTGAACCGCCGCAATGACTTTATTTTCTCCTCCATTCTTAAAAAATGTACGGTAACTAAAGCTTAAGGAACAACAATACTAATCGTCACTGTAGGCTAACCTATTCTAATCTATTCTAAGCCTAGGCTAACCTACTTACATTGATGACGACAGCAACCAAGCAAATTGAAGCATGCAGATCGCGTGCCCCCTGTGAGCTTACAAATGATCAAAGAAAAGGAAATTTACCGTATGTCATATTGCTCTACTTTACAATATTTACTTTACTATATTAAATTTTAACAAATTACAAAGTTAATGCCTGAAAAAGAAAGGAAAAGAAAGAGAAAGAAGGATCACGACTCCTCTGAAGGAGGAACAGCCGCAGCCGTCGTCATAGTCTTTAGATCTAGCCTATTGCGTCGACTGCTCCTCCTCGGCCCTGTCCTTCTTCTCAAAGAAGGCACGCGCTCTGTTCAGTAGCCTATCTAATACCTTCCGGCTCCCTGGCGCATCTAACCCAGGCTGAGGTCTGCCTAACAATGTCCACCCTTGCCCCTGGTTTATAGAACTGCTTTACAAAAAAAGCAGGGCACTGCACTGGACGGTCCAGCGGAAAATCCCGGACATATGCGGCCCTCAACATTTGTCCACTGGATCGCCCAGCTCTACACAAAGGCAGACAAGTCAGGCCCATTACCCCCCAATTCCTATCAATATATAACAGATGGCCCAGTATCCTGGTCACACGGCACCAATTATATCCTGTTTATTATTCCTAGGGGGTAGAGGAGAAACAGATATAAATTAAATAATTAAACCTGGAAAGATGAATTGGCCTAGGCTATAAAAATGATACCGGGTCGGCGTTTGACTTACTTGTAAACATGTATGTGTAGGTTATCTGTGGCTACAGCAACTAGGCAAGGGATTCGTCTAACACTAATATTGCTGGGTAAGAGGTATCCTCACCAGGATTCGAACCCACTCACTCCAGGTATATTTGGGAGAGTCGGGCACCGTAACCACTCGGCCATGAGCGGATGGCCGAGTGGTTACGGTGCCCGACTCTCCCAAATATACCTGGAGTGAGTGGGTTCGAATCCTGGTGAGGATACCTCTTACCCAACCTGTCGTACTTAATCGTACATAATTGATACTAATATTGCTCTCAACATTAATGATCAGGTTTGCCATGATAAACGACAAATTTCAACCTACTTCAACACCTTCTTCACCTCCATAGCAAACACACTTGCCCAGAACCTACCGCAACCTCTCAATAAATACACGACAACAACGGCCACCTTTCGAAATTTCTACAGAGATAAAGGCATACACCCGAACACATTTGGATTGCAAAATGTTACACCAAAATACACTTTTGACGAGCTCTCTAATCTAAATGTACATAAAAGCACAGGACCAGACAAAATTCCTGCCAAATTTCTACGAGATGGAGCCATTGGTATAGCAGGTCCCCTAACCCACATCATCAACCTGTCAATTAACACCAACACTGTACCTGCTGAACTGAAGGAAGCTATTGTTACCCCTCTATTCAAGAAAGGAAATAAACTAGAAGTTGGCAACTACAGACCAGTTAGCATATTATGTATTGTATCTAAAATCCTTGAAAGAGCGGTATAGTAGAGTCATTTTCAGAGCTTCCGTGACCGTGTTTAGGATACCAAAGTTTCTCAGTGAATTTAACAAGGGCAACTGATGCTAAAAAAAATAAGCCCCCATACACCTCACCAAAATGACGGGAAAGTTGTTATTCTAGACGTTTTTCAAAATGGCCGCCGCCGTCATCTTAAAAAATTTATAAAGTTCTATTTCTTGAAGTGAATGGCCAAAAATGACAATTTTGGTGTCTATTCCCACTAATTTTGGTGTCAGAAAACCAATGGGATGGCATAATTAAAAAATAATTAATAACTAATTACCAAATAATTAAGAAAATAAGAAAATAATTAAGAAAATCAATGGGATGGCATAATTCATGATTTAGAGTCCCATTAACCTCAACATCTAAGACAAATATGATGTTGTTAAATCCACTGAGAAACTTTGGTATCCTAAACACGGTCACGGATCCTCTGAAACTTACTCAAATAATATAATATATAATTTAAAATGTAAACCAAGAATGTTGACTGATCAATTCCTTCTTTTTCAGGTTTGTTGCATCGAATTTGGCGTGAAGAATCATAAGCATGGAACGTAGAGGAGTTAGTGATGTGCCTGACCCAGGACCTGGATTAAAATGCATATTATGTCAACATCCCTGTATAGCTGATGATAGTACGGACAAGACATCTGATACAAAGTGGGAGAATCTAAGGAGCAAGTGTTTTCGGTGGAAGGAACTTGATAAATTTCAGCATGCAGCAGTGGAGTGGGACAAGGGGCCTAAAGGCCTGTACATGCATAGTAAATGTTACACCCAGATCAGTAGTAATCGCTATATTCAGCAAGCACAGAATCGTAAACGGAAATCTGAACAGGAAGAAGTTCAAGCATCAACTTCAAGTCAACAACTCCCAGGAAATGTGCCTAAAAAGCTTCATTCTAGTACTGGAGTGGTTCATGATAAGAATCTCTGTGTGTGGTGTATGAAAGGACCACAAAAAACCAGTAATCCTGGCAAGTCCAAACTTTTGCTGCTGTCAACAGTAGACGCATGGAACCGGTTCAAGTTGCATACAGTTTGTCTGTCAGATGAGCCTATAAGAGAAAGATTGAATACCCTACTTGCATCTATCCCAGACAGTCGAACGGCGTTTGGATTGGAAATTCGTTATCATCGTGAATGTTGGCGCAATTATGTCAGCAACCCTCTGAAGGAGTCTTTTCCTGATGAAAAAACAGAGCATCTGCAACATGTTAATCTTCGAGAGGCCCAAAATATCTTCTTTCATCATGTCCGTCAAGTTATCTTTGAAGATCATGAAATCCGTACACTGCAAGGTCTTGTAAAGGATTACAAAGGCATTACTTCAAATTATGGTTACTATTCCACAGCAAAGTCCAGTTTCGTGAAGGAAATTCTGATCAAGGAATTTGGAGATGACATAGCATTTCATGAACGAGGTCAGAAGAATGTAAGTGAACTGGTATATGATGCAAGAGCTGCAGGTTCATATCTTGAGGCTGCAATATCCTCTCTAGGTGTAAGTGACGATCAGCTGGTGAAGAATGTAGCTGGGCGACTCAGAGATCAGATCATCAAAACAAAAACTGTTTCTTGGCCTCCATACATACATGAGCTAGAAGAATATGAAGACCTGAATGATCTCCTCTTGAAGCTCATCACTTGGTTAAAGCACCCCACAAAGTCTGAAGTCGATGACAAGCCCCAAGTCAGATCAATTGCATCTATTTTGACCAGCTACATCACTGGAAGACGTACTGCATTTGAGACAAACCTCGGTGTACTGCTACATGGTATGACAAAGAGCAGAGAAATGGTAGACATATTACATAAGGATGGCCTGGGAATCAGTTACAATGATGTGCTTTTGGTTAGAGATTTCTGGGCAGTTACTGACCTGAAGCATTCAACTGAGTGTCCTTTTGAACTTTCTGAAGGAACACCGGCAATATGTATAGTCGACAACGATGACTGCAAAAGTGACACTTTGACTGGAAGTGGCCAATCACATCGTACAAATGTCATGTTTGTTCAGCCAGACCTACCTAAGCTAAATCTACCTACCCTAGATGATGATAGACCAGTTGCAAATAGCACCTTGCCTTCGTACCTCTCTGATAGCCTCAAAGAACTTGGGAGCCAGATGCAAAGAATTTAACCATACAAAACAGTCAAGCGTGGTGAACCACCCATCAGACCAAGGATAACGGATGAACAACATCTGGACACAGTTCCTGAATAGACATTCGAATGCAGAATGTGCTATCTTGGTTAATGACTCGTACGAGCAAGACTTCTCCATCAAAGATAGTGAACGACAACACCGTCAAAAAAATCAGTCCATTTGCAATGTGTTTATGAAGTCAGAGGACAAATTTCCTTCTAATAGAGACTTTTATGCTCTTCTTGGTAAGCCAGAGAATAAAGTTCGCCTTCAAGCATTTATCAAGGCTGTTTTCAAAAGACAGGCATCTACAACCACTATTCAGCTCATACACTGTGTTGTTGGCAAACCAGCAAGGAATCTCACAACAGATGAAGTTTTGCAGAATCTCACATACGCCCATGCAGAAGCAGACACAGCTCTGTTCACTCTTTATGGTAAGCTGTGGTCAGAAGGGTATACAGAAGCAGTTGTCATAGACACTGAAGATACTGATAACTACGTTCAGGCAGCCTATGTGGCTCGGCAAATATCAGGACTCTTGTGCTTGAAACGCAAATCTCAGCTGATAAATGCTCGGTGTTTGTGTAGTGAGGCAATGGCGGAGTCTTTGATCCCACTTTATGTTCTTACCGGATGCCACCATAACTCCGGCTTTTATGGAATAGGCAAGAAAACTATTGTTGACCGTGTAGAAAAATCATCAGAAGCTTGCAACCTCCTTAAAAGTTGTGGCACAATCATCCCAGTCACACAGGAAATCATCAATGACTTACAGAAATTTGTTATCCGGTACATCTATTGTGACACCAAACACAAGACCCTAGCAGAGGTGAGAGCAGCAAAGTGGTGAGTTCTCAAGAAAAAGAAGATCATCAGACTGGTACCTGATTCTGACAGTCTACGACCACACTTAGAGCGCACCAATTACCTCACATATCTGCAGAAGAATTTCCAGCTTCAGAATCATCCATCACCAATTGGCCATGGATGGCACCTTGTAAATGGCTTATGCCTCCCAGTATGCAATACCCAACCTGCATTTCCATCATTCCTGGATCTTCTAAAAACTCCAAGTCATCCACAAATGGAGAGCAGCGATGATGACAGCGGAAGTGATTCTGACAGTTGTGCATCATATTTGTCCTGCAGTGATAGTGCATCTTAATGCAGTAGGTCTCATGTTTTATTAATTTAGGATACCAAAGTTTCTCAGTGGATTTAACAACATCATATTTGTCTTAGATGTTGAGGTTAATGGGACTCTAAATCATGAATTATGCCATCCCATTGATTTTCTTAATTATTTTCTTATTTACTTAATTATTTGGTAATTATTTATTTATTATTTTTTAATTGTGCCATGCCATTGATCTTCTAACACCAAAATTAGTGGGAATAGACACCAAAATTGTCATTTTTGGCCATTCACTTCAAGAAATAGAACTTTATCAATTTTTTAAGATGACGGCGGCGGCCATTTTGAAAAACGTCTAAAATAACAACTTTCCCGTCATTTTGGTGAGGTGTATGGGGGCTTATTTTTTTTAGTATCAGTTGCCCTTGTTAAATTCACTGAGAAACTTTGGTATCCTAAACACGGTCACGGAAGCTCTGAAAATGACTCTACTAGTATACACCCAAATTGAACACTACCTCAAAGAAAATTATCTATTTTATAAGTTTCAATCAGGTTTCAGATGCATGTACTCGACTGACTCCTGTCTCATCCACTTAACAGATCACATTCGTAAAGAAATGTCTAAAGGTAACTACACCGGTATGGTTCTTCTTGATCTACAAAAAGCGTTTGACACAGTAGACCATGATATCCTATGTAATAAACTACAAGCAATGGGCATTGGGTCTGTGAACTGGTTTAAATCTTATCTTAGTGGTAGAACACAAAGAGTCAAAATTGATGATAATATATCTGATCCTATGCCAATTAACTGTGGGGTCCCGCAGGGAAGCATCCATGGTCCCTTACTCTTTCTCTGTTATGTGAACGACATGGAACTGAGCGTCTCGTGTAAATTATTACTGTATGCTGATGACAGCGTGCTTCTGGTTTCAGGAAAAGACCCAATAAGTATTGCAGCTTCACTTTCCAAAGAACTAGAATCATGTAGTGAATGGCTAGTGGACAATAGACTATCTCTTCACCTGGGCAAGATGGAAGCCATCTTATGTGGGACAAAACGCAAATTGAAAGACATTGTGGGCTTCTCGGTCAACTGTAATGATATTCCTATAACAACAGTGTCACAAGTTAAATATCTCGGACTAAAACTGGACTCGAGTTTGTCAGGTGAAACAATTTTGGAATCTATCCTGTGTAAGTGTAGAGCACGTATAAAATACCTGTATAGACAGGTGGGATGCTTGCCAGCGGCGACCAAAAAGACCCTTTGCCAAGCGCTTGTTCAATGTCATTTTGACTATTCTGTGTCATCCTGATACTCTGCATCATCTAAATCAGCACAGCACAAACTTCAGGTCACTCAAAATAAAATGGTTAGGTTCATGCTGAACCTAGGACCCAGATCACATGTTGGCCAGGAACAACTTCAGTCACTAGGTATGCTCAATGTCTCTGACAGGGCCAAACAAATCAGGCTCACTAATGCCTTCAACATTTTCTATGACAGAGCTCCAGAGTATCTTAAGAGTGATTTTGTTAAAGCAAATGAGAGGAGTGGACATAATACAAGAAACAGGATGTTTAATTTTAAGGTCCCGAGAATCCAAGGACAGGGTAAGCAAACATTCTTCTTCACTGCCATCAAAGACTGGAACGACCTACCCCAGTCAGTCAGTGAAAAGAGAACACTGTATTCCTTCAGACGTAGCCTGAAGGAACACCTGAACCGGACAGCTGCGAGAAGGGAGCACCAAGCTTATGTCTACTACTAAATATGACATAAGAGATAGGCAAACCAAACTGAAATGATTACTGATTACGGATTACTGATATTTACCATAGGATGTAAGGTATCTTAAAATAACCCCCTAGAAATACTTTCTCTAAAGTATCTATTTCTTTTATCCTCCCCTTTTCCCCAGCTAACCTAATCCCACAAAGACCCCAATGGAAATTCGCCTAACGGCCTTATTGGGCTATCCTTAGTTGGAATTATGCAAAGCTGGTACATGTCATATTTGTAACATACTATGTGGTACCAACTCTGTAAATTGCTAACTGAATAAATATTATTATTATTATCTATGAAGTACTTCTAGTATTAATTTAAAGGAACTTAGCTGTGATTCAAAGAGTGTCGATTAGGTGATGGACATGTCGGGAGGCAAATATCAGGGAAGTTTTGTTGTTATGTGGCAGCAGCTAGCGGTCTGTCTTGGAGGGGTGAAGTGTGTCTGAGATTCCCTTTTATCGTGACAATATAAAATAGTATTTAAGGGTTCTATATCGTCCCCCGTGATTAAATAATAAGGGAAAATAAACTAAGATATAATTGGTGCAACCACAGTAATATTTATCCACAAAGATAAATAAAGTAATGCGTATAAGCAAAAAGGAACCAGCTGTCGTGAAACCGGGAAATTCAAACTACGGTATATATACCAGCTAGGATTCACGACACATGAACGTAAACAAGGGCAAATATAGGCATAACACAACGACAGAAAATTTAGAACCTAAATTAGCTGAAGCCTACGCCGGAGACCCCTAACTAGGCTGACCACGAGGTACGAAGAACATCCCGGCAGACGACGCTCCGAAACCCGGCAGCCGCACACCGATGAGGGAGGCCCACCCGAGGGGCCCAAGCAAAACACGAACCCTGGAAGATGGAGCACCACGTGCAGACAACCTTAGACCAGAGCTTTTGCTGATATCTGAAGATTATGGCATATACTTTCCTCAATATTGACAGTCTGTATCATGCCTTGTAGAGTGGTCGCCCTCTAGCTAAGTAAACACAACAGCTAAAGGCGTATCACAACAATAACACACGCGGTACGACGATCTGGGACCCGTAGACGCCTGTGACAATGGTACCCTATTTTAACACACACTTCCTGCGGACATAACAATCTGGCAGCCGTGCTAGCTAATCTAAACCTTGTTACTACAACACAGATGTATACAAATGAGTAAGGACTCACTAGATGCTCTGCGAACGTCGAATGAAGCAGACACGGCGAGAGCCCTGTTGATCGTAAGGCCGCGGAAGTAGGAAGGACGAAGATGGCCGCTATGGGGCCTGGTGTCGGGGAAGCAAAACATGAGAAATCCATGTATATAGCAAGTCATATGATAACAGATATTAAGTTATTTTTTATTTTTTACAGAGTTTTTTCTGTAGGGTACCCGATCAAAATTACTATCCCATAAGGGAATTACGCGTGCACTTATGACGAGTACTCCGTGAGACTTCCGCGCGGGCTATTCAAAATGCTGGCGCAGGATGTTGAATGGAGACTATTACTATTAATAGGCGAAGTCGTCAATGATGAAGGGGCCCTATTAAATGGATCTATCTACCTTAGATCTCTGTGAGAAATGCTAGTATAACTTCTTAATGGAAAAATGATGAAAGGTAGGGTTGCCTGAGTCTTTCAACGTTTTAACTATGCCGAAGTTAACCCAATAAGTATAACTATATTAATTTATGGGGTGCCAGAAATAATAAGGTTAAGCATATATAGGTTACTGTTGCACTATTACCTCAAAACTCAAAAATCGCCTGGTCCTGACGAGGTATATGCTAGAGTATTAAAAGAATGCAGAGATGAGTTAAGTAGTCCATTAGCATTTTTATTTAACAAGTCATTAGAAACAGGTTTAGTTCCAGAAGCTTGGAAGCTTGCAAATGTAGTTCCGATCTTCAAAAAAGGTGATAAATCGATAGCATCCAATTACCGTCCCATTAGTCTCACATCAATCATAGGAAAGTTGCTAGAGTCTATTATTGCTAGGAAAATTAGAAGCCACTTAGAAAAATTTAACTTAATAAATTCTTCTCAGCATGGATTCACTCAGGGACGTTCTTGCCTTACTAATTTGCTTAGCTTTTTCTCAGAGGTATATGAAGCAGTAGATAGTGACAAGTCATATGATATTATTTATTTAGATTTCAGTAAAGCTTTCGACAGAGTCCCTGATGAGAGATTGATGAGAAAGGTTGAGGCACATGGAATAGGAGGATCGTTGTTGGGATGGATTAGGTCATGGCTAATTGGTAGGAAACAGAGAGTCAGCATAAATGGTACCAAGTCAGAGTGGGGAGCAGTCAAAAGTGGTGTCCCCCAGGGATCGGTATTAGGTCCCCTGTTGTTTCTTATATACATAAATGACCTAGATTTAGGTATAACTAGTAGGATAAATAAATTCGCAGACGATACTAAAATGGGGAGATCAATTGATTCAGATAGCGATATAGAGTGCCTCCAAAGGGATCTAGATACCTTACATGAATGGTCAGTAAATTGGCAGATGAAGTTTAACATTGACAAATGCAAGGTATTAAAGATAGGAAAGATGCAAACAAATGTTAAATATAAACTAGCTAATTTAGAATTAGAAAATTCAGACTGCGAGAAAGATCTAGGTGTGTTTGTTAGCAATGATTTGAAGCCTAGAAAACAGTGTATAAGCGTTCTTAATAAGGCAAACAGGATTCTCGGGTTCATATCTAGGAGTGTGAGTAACAGAACTGCTGATGTTATCTCAAAACTTTACTTGTCATTAGTGAGACCCCATATGGATTATGCTGTCCAATTTTGGTGTCCTTATTACAGAATGGACATAGATTCATTGGAGAGAGTACAGCGTAGAATGACAAAAATGATCCATAATGTTAGAAATCTTCCGTATGAAGAAAGGTTGAAGAAATTAGGTTTACATTCATTAGAGAGACGCAGAGTTAGAGGGGATATGATAGAGGTGTTCAAGTGGGTTAGTGGGATTAACAAAGGGGACATGACAAATGTACTAAAGCTCAGTGATAGCGAAAGAACTCGTACCAATGGTTTCAAATTAGATAAATTTCGTTTCAGAAAAGATATAGGCAAATATTGGTTTGGTAACATAGTTGTAGATGGGTGGAATGGACTACCAAGTGCTATAGTGGGATTTAAAATGGTAGGGAGCTTTAAGATAAAATTGGATAAGCATATGGACGAGAAGGGTTGGGTGTGAAGGGGGATCAGCCGGGTTGGGCCAATCAGCGCTCTGCAGACCCCCATAATCCTGCGTTAATCTCTAACCGTTTTGGTAAGATGATCCTCAGGGTATTAGAGTGTTGAGCCTATAATTGGGCTTTGTAATTGAATTGGGGTTGTGTGGGACAGGGATCTGCCTTGCTTAGGCCAATCGGCTTTCTGCAGACTCCCATTTTCTTATGTTCTTATGTTCTTATTAAAGATATTAAACTATAAGTGGAGGGAGCCATACCACTTTATGATTTTAATACTTATGATACAAAACTATTATAGGTCTCGATGTTAAAAGATTGGGTGGCCACAATTAACAAAGATCCTAGAATAAAGTTTATGTACTCACAGACAGTATAAGGACTTCGGGTTGCCGTTATCAATAAGTATGTCTGAACAGGGTAAAATTAATATTTCTTCAGAGCGGGGTGCTGATCTCAAGAAAGCTTATTTCTACTTACTTTCTTCCAAATTCCTTGGCTTATAATTATGTGCACCAATACTGGAGGGTACCCATTCTCTGAGGAAGGATAGCAAGGACTTGTGTCTGCACTGTTAATAAGGACGAGAAGTCCTTCTTGTCCTAGGGGAGATGACTCTTACTTATCGTATAATGTTACTCTGTTATCTTCAAAGATTTATTACAAAGAGTATGATGAACATGTGGGGCTTAAATTAATGTTTTATTTGTCTGTCAAAATTATTGACAGAACTCAAAGGGAATGACTGTACTAGGACTTTTGTGCAGAGTTTTGAGAAAGATTTATAGGTGATCTCTGAGCATGAGATTTCAAAAGGGGGGAGGGGGTTTAGAACTTGGTGTTGTCTGACCCCGAGAAAGCATTATTTATTTCTATAGAAGTTGTGCACTGATACTGTTAGTAAAAAATATAGAAGTAAGTCATCCTCTACTTCTGAAACATTTGTTAGTTATTATTTTAAGGGTAGAACATAGAGAATATATATTTTGTATGATATTTCTAGCTTGCTGGCAAGAGTGTTAAGTGACCCTGGGGGTCACTGTAGGGTCGCGGGTCAGCTAGCCTCGCGCGCATGCTTTTTCATGTCTTTTTAAAACAGGGGCTGTATTCCTAAACTTTACTTTAGGAATAGCTGATTAAGTGAAATTTATCTTAGTGGAGTAAACATTTATAATTTATAGGTTCTAATGATATCTCCTAGTAGTTTTTCTTAGCGTGGTAAAACTCCCCTGGGTGGAGGTTAGTTGGTACTCCTGGGGTCAAATCTGTCACGCATTTCCTAGCCTCTTGGGTTGTGGAAGTTGTGAATTTCTCAGCAAGGCCTACAATGGCTCCTATGTAAATTTAAGGTTTTCAGATCATGCTAGCATGATTTACTATA
Organism: Paralithodes platypus; assembly: GCA_032716605.1. Classification (NCBI taxonomy): domain Eukaryota; kingdom Metazoa; phylum Arthropoda; class Malacostraca; order Decapoda; family Lithodidae; genus Paralithodes; species Paralithodes platypus. Next base: position 28,661,841 of record CM064550.1, read on the forward strand.
GATAAGGCAGTGTTCGCTATATAAAGTTCATGCAAGGACGATTCCTATTATGTTCGAAGGTTATAACTGACGACATGCGGGGTTGGTAAGTTTGATGGTCAACTCCGCTTATCTGTGAAATAAAGGCAAGGTTCTTTGGTCCCCAAACCCAAGAAGGAAGCGTGTGTGTTTTGTTTGAAATTAATATAGAGAGCTGTATGATTATAGAAGATATGTACATAGTTGTCTTATTAAATTTTTAAAAGGTAGAAAGCATCCCTGGGGAATGGTTTCGATAGAATTCTCGTAATGTGACGAGATCTTTCAATCATGATTTGTTTTATCGTATACTTAGCGATTTATCTACTAAAATAATCTGCCTTGCGACATGTTAACCTTAATATTAGTTACACTCTGTACATAATGGTTTTTGTAATGTTTATTGATTTCCTTAAGATTATACATTTTAGGGTGATTCATTACATGAGGGTATTAGAAAGGTTGCGAGAATATAATTTCCTGGTTGGCGCTTGTGGTCCCCTCAGGCGAATTTTCTTTCCCGGCGTGATAGGGTAATCTTCCCTAACCCTTCCTTTTCCCGGCATGATAGGGTGATCTGTTACAGCTGCCAGTCTGCCTCTCCTGGTGTTGTTGTCTTTCACGGTTGGCCTTGACATTCCTGTCTTGGGCGTTGTCATGGTCCGGATTCCTGTGTTGTGTTTATTGATCTTTGCTTCTTCTTCCTTCTGTATTTTTCTTTTCTCCTGTATCTTAACCTCTCCAGCCAAAACCATCATCAGTAAAGTCAGGACTTTAGTAGTGGAGGGTGTATGACACTGGTGAAAAAACTCACTACTTAGTCCTTACGATATGAGAGCGTAAGACACTGGTGTAACAACTCATACTCGTAAAATCCCATAATTCCAACATATAAGTTCCTCCAAAGACTCCCATAGAAGTCTAGGTCTGGATTGTAAGAGAGAGAGTAAGACACTGGTGAAACAGCTCCTTACTTTAAGGGGAAATCTCCACTTGAGGGAATTTTTTCTTGACCCCTTTCTCCTTCATGTTTAGCCCCATTGCTTTTGATATTATAAAACGTTTGCCCAATTAGTTTGGCGATTTTAAGAACATTCACCCCATATTAAGACCTTTCGTGCAATTCAGGTGTCAATTTTATCCTGGCGAGCGATAGCGAGCCTGTAATTTAAGAGGAACCGGCCTTCGGCCGGGACATTTTTCTACCGAAAAATTTACAAATTTATCTAGAAAGGGACTCAAGGGGGTGTAATTTTAAGCTTGATGGAGGTCTAGGGAACAAACTAAATACCTCCCCTTAATCCCATGATACAAGAGCGTAAGACACTGGTGAAACGGTTCGATTTCATGTAAGACCCTCACCTCTACAGTCTTCAGAAGATCTACAAGGAAGTCTTCCCCTGCCTTCTGTCATCGTCACACAACAGGACCACCACCATGGACCAGGACGTCGTAGGGAATACCAGGCAGCCACGTCTTCAGAGATCGTAGGAACCTGCCTATATCTTCCCCCTGAGACACCTAGAGGATCCTCGATCGTGCTATTATATATAACCTATCCATGTCTTATGTAGCATTGCACCTCTACCTATAGGATTTGTGTGAATAGGAATAGTCTATGTTTGTACTCTGTGTTATATTACCCTCTATTGCCTTCATGCTTGTGTTCTTGTGTGTTCTCATCTTCTCCAGTCGAGTAAGAACCGACCTATAAAGTCAATACAACCCCGGTAAAAACCTGGTATTACACAACCCAACACCCCGAAGAAATAAGAAAACAACAACATAACATCAAACCAGACCGAAAGAGCGAAAAGATGCATTACCAGATGTAGAAGACATGCTGCAGCCCAGAGGAATGTAGAAGAAGCGAGCCTCGCCTAGCATCACTCCGGGTGCCCGCCAAATTTGAAAGCGAGAGTCCAGACCCTTCTCGCTCTCAGCGCAATCACCCGAGCTGTACCCGTGCAGTGGGGGTCGACCTCACGCCCTTTAACCGGGGAAAGGCATCGAGACTCTTAAGAGGTTTTGGTGGTGAAAGACGACGGGACTCTTAAGATCCAAGGCCCAAAAAAAGCCTTTTAAAGGACCCCAGTAGCACTAAAACTAAAGGATTATGTGATTAAGTGAGATAATTCCCCTCCATACCTTCTATCACTCCTCCACATGTGTCAAAACCCCCTCCTTCCTCCCACCTTCAATTATCACCTATTTTTCCTCTTATTCCCTTGTTCATCGGTTTATTTATCGCGCCAATATCTCCAACCCAGTTCCAAGGTCATCTACTGTGCATATAGAGAGCGTGGGAAGAGAAAGAAAGCAAGACTGAGGGCTCAGTCTGCCTTCAAGCCTCTAAGAGGGAGGATATACGTCGCGTTCGCCTCTCACCTCATGACTGGAGGGTCGGCAATAATTTGTCTTTTTCACCCCCAAATACTATTCCCACTTGTTTTATTGCTGTTACATGTTAATATCTTCATATTAAATGTAAAATAGGCGCATATGAATAAGTAATAACAATATTTATGATAAAATTACGATTTTAGGCAGGAATGAAGCCAAATATCGTCGCTTGGCGGGAGGGTTTGAACTACCAATAGCGCGCGCTTCCCGGGTTAAATAGACAATCTACCCCCCATGCCCTTCTTGCCTCCAATCGCCTCACCCCTGACAACGATGATGAACGTGTGACTAGGTGAGCAAAATCAGAGAAAGGCAGACAGGGTGGAATTGGAGTAGCTGCCGATCTTAAGATGTACCTAGACTTATAAGAACACTGGTCAGTGCAGTCCAACAATATCAAACCCTATCCAATATTTTGGTCTTAACCCAACTGCGAGAACACTGGTCAGTGCAGAAAGGTAAATAGACAGAGAGCTTCCTGACCCTATCTCTTAGCACCAGATAGCAAGGAAGAACTTTATCGTGACGAAAGTTGCCAGCACACTGGTCTGTGCAACTTAGTTATCATACAGCACTGTATAGTGACAAAAGTTGCCAGAACACTGGTCCGAACAACTTAGTTACCTTACAGACTCTGGGAGTGACAAAAGTTGCCTGCACACTGGTCTGTGCAACTTAGTTACTTCACAGAAACTGGGTATTAACCTACTGCCAGCACACTGGTCCATGCACTATGTTGATTCTCAGCCCTGATCATTAGCTTACTGCCAGAACACTGGTCAGTGCAACATCCTAGACTTGAGCAAGGAAGTTGCTAGGTCGCCAGAACACTGGTCCGTGCTGCATAGTAAGTTCTCTCGCCCTCCTGACCTATCCCCTAGATAGCAAGGAGTCCAGTGTGTCGAGACCTGCTGGAGGACATTGCCGGAGGACCACTACCATCCCTGCTGTCGAGCCATTCCTAGGACGCTGTCGGAGGATCACTACCGACCCTGCCGTTGAGCCACTACAAGGACAAGCCAAGAGAAGATCCATAGATGCTGGACCATGACTCAAGAATGAAGACTTATAAGCTAGTTGAAGGTGGTATACCAGACCTCCCTTCTCATTCGACAGGCCTCTATGGCTGAGGACACAAACCACATTTGTCTATCGTTGAAAGGTGAAATATTTTGTACATGGACTCCTCGTGAGACTATTTATGATAATATCTTACTATACAGCCACACCCACCTACCAAGTTTACACGTAAATTCCATCTCTGTGACACCTTTATTTTCCACGTCCCCCATGAAAAAGAGATATGTGATTGATTAATTGTGTTATATCTCAACTCGTGCTAACTCCATTCTAGAAGTGCTTTTGTGATTTATTGTGTCTATGTGCCAAGACTCTTAAGTGCACTCTTATGATTGATACCTATCCTATGATAAACTCTAATAATTAAGAAATCAACAGTAGCCTACCTTATTTGTGTATTGTATGTATATTAACTATTACTTAAAAGAGCCAAAAACCCAGTCTTAACTATTTTTGCATTTCATATCACTTACGGGTTATATATATACAGGGTGTCCCAGGAGGAAAGGGCATAACTTTGGGAAATGATAAAACAAGGTATTCTAAGCCTAAAATGTTTTATAACTAAAGTCCAAATCTCAACTGTTAAAAAGATATTGAAGGTTTTATGTAGTGTCCTCCCCCGCCTCACTATAATGGATTCTTCCATGTAAGATATCTTCCAACTGGTCCAAAGTGAGCTAATATATAATGGTTAGGTTCATGCTGAACCTAGGACCCAGATCACATGTTGTCCAGGAACAACTTCAGTCACTAGGTATGCTCAATGTCTCTGACAGGGCCAAACAAATCAGGCTCACTAATGCCTTCAACATTTTCTATGACAGAGCTCCAGAGTATCTTAAGAGTGATTTTGTTAAAGCAAATGAGAGGAGTGGACATAATACAAGAAACAGGATGTTTAATTTTAAGGTCCCGAGAATCCAAGGACAGGGTAAGCAAACATTCTTCTTCACTGCCATCAAAGACTGGAACGACCTACCCCTGTCAGTCCGTGAAAAGAGAACACTGTATTCCTTCAGACGTAGCCTGAAAGAACACCTGAACCGGACAGCTGCGAGAAGGGAGCACCAAGCTTATGTCTACTACTAAATACGACATAAGAGATAGGCAAACCAAACTGAAATGATTACTGATTACGGATTACTGATATTTACCATAGGATGTAAGGTATCTTAAAATAAACCCCTAGAAATACTTTCTCTAAAGTATCTATTTCTTTTAGCCTCCCCTTTTCCCCAGCTAACCTAATCCCACAAGGACCCCAATGGAAATACACCCAACGGCCTTATTGGGCTATCCTTAGTTGGAATTATGCAAAGCTGGTCTATCTATCTATCTATTGCCTGACGCCGTGATCCCCGAAGGGGTGGCCACGAATGAACTGCCCCCATGCACCTCTGTCCCCAGTCAGTCGACGCCCCTCCCCCCAACCAGCACCGCCTTCGTTCATGTAGTTCCTCACTCCATCCCTCCACCTCATATTCGGTTTACCTCTCCCTCTCTGTCCCTCCACCTCGCTCTCGTACACCCTCATAGTCATTCTCTCGCTTTCCATACGTTCCATATGGCCGAACCATCTCAAGTTGTTCCTTTTCACACTTTCCAGCACATCTACCTCCACACCACATCTCCTTCTTACTTCCTCATTAGTCTGTCTATCCCTCCATGTAACTCCGCACGCACTCCTTAAGTAATTCATTTCCACTGCTCTCACTCTTGGTCTGAGTCTCTCAACCAACGTCCATGCTTCGCTGGTACATGTCATATTTGTAACATACTATGTGGTACCAACTCTGTAAATTGCTAACTGAATAAATATTATTATTATTATTAGGGGTTCGTCCCCTACGGGGAACCCCTATTGTAATCATTAAACCTGGAATTTCATCCAAATTCTTCTTACGCGCCGGTTTCGACGCAATAACTCCAGAACCGCTTTTTGGATCGGGATCAAACTTTCACAAGAGGTGCGTTTTTGTATTGGGCAACTTTTGATATGCTAAACATCCGGCATGGCGGCCAAACAGGTCCGTGGCAGCTGATTTCCCGAAAAACTTGACGCCTAAATACCGTCTCTCCCACTCACAGGAAACGACTGGGCTTTGGCATACGCACTCCCCTAATAATGCTCCGCAAATTTTATAAAGAAGGTTTTGCTTTTGCACGTGGGGTTTTTTCCGGCAATCTTGAAAAAACCTTGAATTCCACTTAAAATTCCACATCTTAAAAACTACGCCGATGATCAAAGCCATGCTTGCATAGTTGGGTGAGGCTCGCGATTCTGAACGTTTTGATACCAAAAAAATATAAATGGGTGGAATAGTTTGGCCGCAGCATTGAAAACTGTCTATTCTTAAATTACTTTAAAACCGAATTCGCTACCCACACAAAGTTTACCGTCTACAGTCTATAGGCTTCCACGCATCCCCCAGTTTTGCTTAATAACATAATCTCTTTATTATTCAGATCTATAATTTTTTTTGTATTTAACTCTCTCAAAACAGTTCGAGTCCCTACGAATTCCAGCAATTATTTAGCCAACCTACCTATACATACCTACCCTACCAAATAATAATGATAATTCAAATTTATTTTTGGTGAATGACAGAGTATTAGCTAAGGTTTTTAACAATTCCTCCCTTTGCCAAATGCTTAGTTTAATAACAATGATATGGACCTTTAAAGTTTTGGCAATTGCCCGTGTGACTCGTATTTTAACCCTCCTAAAGTGTTACCACGAAATACCGCTAGATCCTTTCTCAAAAGTCGCTAGCATGTTGCTACATAGCCAAACAATGTTAGGATAATGCTGCAATTTCTAAAGAGTTTTGGTTTGTTTGTTTTGCAAATTTTACAATGTAGTATGACTAGAATGTCTGAAATTTTCAAATTATCCCTAGTAAATGTCTCTAGATATAAAAGAAATGGCTGCTAGATTGAAGTAAATACCTCTACATTTAGCGGTAATATGTAGCTTTACAACTGGCAACACTGTAACCACCACCTCCCTCCCACCCTCCCAGTATGTCTCCACAAAATACCGCTAGATCCTTTCTCAAAAGTCGCTAGCATGTTGCTACATAGTCAAACAATGTTAGAATAATGCTGCAATTTCTAAGGAGTTTTGGTTTGTTTGTTTTGCAAATTTTACAATGTAATATGACTAGAATGTCTGAAATTTTTAAATTATCCCTAGTAAATCTCTCTAGATATGAAAAAATGGCTTCTAACTCCCCCAGACATATTATGTTCCAGTAAGTCCAAGGAGGCGGGAGCCCCAGGATCATTGCCACTGCCTCGCACTACACTCACAACAACACTGCGGCCGTTAGAATTATCGCAGGAGGCTGAGGTTGCCAGCAACGGTTTTATCGTATGGTAACTTATCGGACTTACTGAGCTCATATGTCGCAAAATTGCGTCATAAACTTATTGGAGAGGTATAGAGATAAGTCCATAATTTATGACGCGATCGCGTCATATGAGTTTTTGGTGGACTTATTCATATGACGCGATCGCGTCATATATGTCGCAAGGAGCTAAATTGAAGTAAATAGCTCTACATCTAGCGGTAATATGTAGCGATACAACTGGCAACACTGCCTAGCCCTTCCTTCCTACCTCCTTACTCCCTGATATCTAGCAAATGTATATACAACACACTCTAGTGAACTTTCGGTATCTAGTTTATTCAGCTTAATACTATTTATCCACATAAAATAGAAACCTATCACGATTTTTGTCTAATACAACCATAGACAGTGCTATTACATATTATTTGAACATGATGTCGAATTTAGCAGTTGCTGTTTACCTTGAACAGTAATAACAGAACCGAAAGCTTCTCTTGCCGTGTAGTACTCAAAGAAAGCAGGGTTACACATACCGAACTGTTACCAAGTCAGAGATTCAGAGGTAACTTTCACAATGCATTATAACCCAAGACAGACACCAATATACCACTAAATCAGACAAATATCACTACAAAAAAGATAGGAAAATATTATATTAATGTCCTAGGTATATGAAATTATGCAAATGAGTAAAATCCATTATGATATAATGATAATGGGATTGATTAGTATCTGGCAACAGTGTTGCAATATAATTTTCTGACCGTATGCGAATTTCGGAGTATTTATCCCATTAATATACACATCTATCACTATTTAAATTTAATACAACCATACACAGTGCTATTACATATTATTTGAACATAATATAGGATGCTCTTTCCTTTAAACCATTTTCTATATCTATTCACGACAAATATAGGCCTAGCCTAGGCAGCGCTACCGGTAGGTACGAATTTATCAGTTCGAATTTTGATTGAGAGTGGGATTAGGCCTAGGCCTAGCCTAGGGCTTAACATGGGATACTGTTTGGGGGTTGGGAATAGACTCAGGCTGCTTTAGGCCTAATTAGGTAAAAATAGTCAAATCGAGACAATTGCACAGCCAACATAGCCTAGGCCTATTAAGCAAATATTTTACCAATCTACAATAGGCCTAGTCTATTTGCTGTAAGTAGGCAAGAAATCATGACCTAGGCTATAACCTCTGTAATTAAAAAACAACTAGGCCTAGAGTGATCAAGCTAATATGTCTACCATTTGGGAAGAGTCAGTCAAGGAATAGCCTAGGAATAGACCCACCCTGTTGGTGGGTCTTCCAAATTATATTTTAAAGAAAGTTCAGTCTGTTCTTAACAGGGCCGCAAGACTCATTTTTGGTGTTCCACCTAGAACTCCTACTACATCTCTTCACATAGAACTGCACTGGCTGCCAGTAAGAGCAAGAATAGAATTTAAGTTGTGTTTGGTGACTTTTAAGGTTCTCAAATTTGGTGAGCCTAGGTACCTTGCGGAGCTGCTCAGGCGCCCACCGGCACACCATGGTGTAGTTGTGCGTCATGACAATGACCCTTTTCGTCTTGATGAACCAAGGGCTTTCCAGCAGTCCTCTTTCTTTGAGAGGTCATTCTCCTACATGGCTCCGAGGTTGTATAACAGGTTGCCGCTGTCCATGAGACAACTGAGTTCTGTTGAATGCTTCAAGAGACAACTTAAGACTTTTCTCTTTGAGAGAAGCTATGATCTTGAGAGAGGTGTCATGACAGATGGCTATAGAGTTTAGGCTGTTTTGCCACTGCTAGTGATTGTTAAATGTGTGTTGTATATAAGCCTTCTTTTGATGCATTGATTTTGTTCTTTTTCTTTCTCTTTCCGAGCGCTAGTGAATTCTTCGGAAAAATTGGCGCTTATGAGAAATAAGTAACATGCTTCTTCTTATTATTATTATTATTATTAGATGTGGAAATTTGCAGCCAATTTGCTCTAGCCCTATTTGAGATACAGAGGTTAGAGGTCATTGTTGAGGCCCCCCCCCCCTCATGACATATTGTCATCATCTTATATATTGCCAGCAGGGGGCAAAAAACCGAAAAAAATCGCCGTCAAAATAGACGCGAACTTAACCACGGAGATCGACACATGTAAACATGGCGGTGGCGGGGGAGGTGTCGGACGTTTGCAATAAAGTTCCTGTCTATTTTGAATGCCATTGGATACAATAATATGTTGAGGGGGGCTTTGCCCCCCCCTCTCCTCCCCCCCCCATGACATATTTTCACCATCATATATATTGCCAGCAGGGGGCAAATTAAAATGTAAAACTTGCAAACTAAACAAACCAAAATTGGGACAAGGACAATATAAAGTCAAATTAAATTATCAAAATCGCTATGTGGAAACAACGCTTACTAAAATGAAAATTATTAAATAAAAGAACACAATCCACCACATAGGGTGTACATCACTACATGAGCAAGTTAATCTGTTTCCCAAGCAAACCAATCGCACATATAACAACGCACTATCGTCACGTTAAAGGAAGTAGTCAAGTTTGGGAAGTCCGGGACGTTCTGGCAAATTTTACTAAACTCTGCATGAATAAAGAAACTACATGTTAAATGTCAAAATATTATTTAAAATCAAATTTGCAACATGACAAGACATTAACAATAGTAAAAAATACAAATATTGATAAGATATCTATACTATTACAAAATAATATATAAAATACAGTACAGCACTCACTAACGATAGTGCTATCGGGTAGGTACCTGTAAGCATAGCATGCCTCAAGTGACCCCTATCAATAACTACCCTACAAATAACCTACATTTATAGCACAAATAAACTAAGGAAATCGCAAAAGTAAGCAATTGATACTATCGACAATGAATACATATAATATAAAGAGAAATAATTGCAAAATATGAAGTAACAACAGATTTAAACAAAGAGTACTCTTTTAACAAGAACAATAAATTTAAAAAATCATCAATATTAATAATAATAATAATAATAGAAAAAGAAAAAGAAAAAGATAAACAATAAATACAGACAAAAAGTAAGCAGAGGTTATACAAGAAACTTCAAGTTAAAAATGCTTGATTAAAATTATTGATGTCAAATTTTAGAATACAGTCACAATAATTGACCCTAAAAAGATTAAATTTATGGAACAATTTACTTGCCTCAAAACCTCTGTCCACTAAGAGTCTGTATAGTAACCTAGCTCTAGCCCAAAAGTCATCTACTTTAGTGCAGATTTTACAAAATCTTATATTGGGAATAAAAACAATTATAAGTGATTTTACTATCGATATTACTACTAGGGAAAGGAAAGTTTATTACGTTAAAATTAAAATCATCAACTTTGTGATATACTTTAAGTATGCACTGTTCATTAACAATCTCTATATTTATATCAAGAAAATTTTCAACTTTATAATTTACGTTACATTGTGTGAGGGGAATAGAATTAGGGTAAATAAGTTTAGCAACTTGATTAAAATTTAACAAATTGCAAACAAGAATATCATCAATATATCTACTATTATTACTTAACAGTTTAGCAAGTGCTAATTTTTCTGGAATTTTATTTTTCTTGCTACTGTCAACTAAGTCTTTTATATATTTAAATTCTAAAGCAAGCAAGAATAAGTCTGCAATTAAAGGGCTAGCATTTCCACCCATAGGAATTCCTAATATTTGTTTGAAAATGTACGGCCCGAATCTAACATAAGTATTGAAAAGGAGGAATTTAAGGGCATCTTTAAGTTTAGTTCTATCAAAATATACAGAACTAGTGGGAGTAGAGCTAAGTGATGCATTATTAAAATATGTATAAACATTTATGAAATAATTACCATTCCTAACGAACCTGTCAAAGTGCAAATCTATAATAAAGCAAAGCTCTGAATATACTAAATCTAAAGGCAAATTGGTATACAAAGTTGAAAAGTCGAAGCTATGTACCGAGGTAACTTTCGGCATGGTATTTATTTTATCAATAACTTCTAACGAATTGTCAACACTCCAATAATAGTTAATGCCAGTTCTTCTCATGATGGTATTACAATATCTTTTATGAGTACTTTTAATGTATTTTAAGCAATTTACTACTTGTTCTGATAGAGTTTTAGTGGTAGCAAATTTTGCTCCGGCAATAAAGCGATATTTATAAGGTCTTTTATGAAATTTAGGTAACATGTATAATTTTGCAATGCACTTGTTCTTATCAGAAAGTTTAATATCAAATATTATATTTTCTTGGTATGTTCATCGATTAAGTTATCAATATTCAGATTATTTTGAATTTCATAAACAGAATTACCGCAAATATTTTTACGTAATATGTTACCCTTAATACCTAATTCTTTTTACATATTTTCAAGATAAAATTTCTTACATGTGAAGCTATAATTATTGCTGGCTTTATCTACTGTAGTGATTACAAAATGTTTATGTAAATTTATTAAATCAGCTTTAAGCTTATTATAATTATAGTCTATAAAATCTGAAAGATTAAATTCATTTTTAAGCGAGAAAATTTTATTTCTAATTAACTTAATTAATAATTTAGACCATGCTTCTAGTTCTCTCGCATTGCAGCACGCAATTTTTAACAATTTATCTTTTAATTTATTGACTGAAAAAACAATATCTTTTAAAATTATGTCCCATGTTACTTTATTACTCCCTATTCTAAATTTAAACCCTTTACGACATAGCTCCGCTAATTTGTCGTTTGCAAAATGTTTAACTAGTTCTACATCACCTGTTAATATGTGACATATCGGACTATAAATGAACTTTGCTAGTGCATTACGTCTGCTAGCTGGCATATCCATGACTCTTTCACACACGCATTTATTATTATTGAAAATATCATTATCTGAAAGATTTCCTAAAACTTTATTATAATTACAAATAATAGACCCAACAGGTCGTTCATATGAATACACTATTAATGGTTTGAAATCTTTACAACCATCTGGTAATATGGACTTAACTTTCTTTGAATTAATAAGACTGTTAACATTAATTTTGTCTAAAATTTTAGAGGAATAATTTAAAGTGGACAGGACTTTATCTTTAATACGGTTATCTTTGGATTTCTTAGAATTAGCTCTAATATATCCCATAAAAGCAAAGACTATAACCGAAAAAATTGCCGTCAAAATAGACACCTTTATGAATAGGTTAGCCTTTAGGCTAGGCCTATCGGCAAGAGTTGCGTTGTATAGGCTATCCTAGTGTTTACTAATTTATAGGCTACCCCTTTGAAAGGACATTAGCCGGGTAGGATGTAGTTACCGGGTGTATCGCCAGCCTTGTTTACACTATGCGTACGCGTAGTGGCGTCGGACGCTTGCCATCCTTTTCCTGTCTATTTAGACTGCCTTTGGATACAATAATATGTTGAGGTTGGGCTTTGCCCCACTTCACCCCCCCATGACATATTGTCATCATAATATATATTTCCAGCAGGGGGCAAATAACCAAAATAAATCTCCGTCAAAATAGACGCGAACTTAACAACGGCGATCGACAAATGTAAACATGACGGAGGCGGCAGACGTCTGCAATCATGTTCCCGTCTATTTTTAATGCCAATGGATACAATAATATGTTGAGGGGTGGCTTTGCCACCCCCCATGTCATGTCATCGTCATATTGCCAGCAGGGGGCAAAATAGACAAATACACCAAAAATCGGGGTGGGGGCGGCAGCCCCCACCCATAATAGCCTACTATGATAGGTTAGGTTAGGCTAGGCTAATGTCCTTTCAAAGGGGTATAGGCCTAGTAAACACTAGGATAGCCTATACCCGGTCAAAGGTAAGTCCTGCTGTAGTCTCCTTGAATGCTACCTTAAATTGTAATATTAGACTAGGCCTAGCCTATAGATAAAATAGCTTAGCCTACTCATTTATTGTAGCCTATAATATAGGCCTAGCCGGGCTGAATGTAGAGAATGTAATGTTTACACTACGCAGAGCGGCGACGAAAGCTTGCCATCATGTTCCCGTCCATTTTGAATGCCGTTGGATACAATAATATGTTGAGGGGTGCAAACACCCCCATGACATATTGTCATCATCATATAATTTGCCAGCAGGGGGCAAATAGGCCTAACCAAACTGCGGCGATCGACCATGTAAACATGACGGCGGCGGCGGCGGTGGACGCTTGCGATCATGTTCCCGTCTATTTTGACTGCCATTGGATACAATAATATGTTGAGGGAAGGGCTTTGTGGCAATTTTTTTGGTTGTTTGCCCCCTACTGGCAATATATATGATGATAACATGTGAGGGGGGGCTTTCAACATATTATTGTATCGAATGGCATTCAAAATAGACGGGAACATTATCCCAAGCGTCCAACGCCGACACCGCTGCGGCTGCTGAAGAACAAGGAAATTAGCAATAGGTTTCATTGTGAACTGGAGGAAATTAATAGAAATAAGGAAGCTAGGCCTAGCGATGTAAATAGTCAATGGAATTTCCTTAATAATGAGAATTATATGTATAGGTATAAAGTAAAAACAATATATTTTACATAATTTATTGCATATCTTACATATTTAAACAAATATATATTAAAAATAGTTTAACCACACCACTGAGTTCCCCCAAAATACTCTAATAGGGCTGGCCTGAAGAATTAGATCAAGATGGACAACCAATCAACACATGATAGGTAGGGAAGGGCAGGTTAACAACGGCGATCGACAAATGTAAACATGACGACCGTACACTCGGAAACTACATCCATCCCCATTAGCCTAACCTAACAACCTTACCTAACCTATCCTAGTATTATGGGTGGAGGCTGCCGCCCCCTAGACCCAGTACGTTGGATACAATACTAACCCTCACGTAACACCTAGTATATGTCCCTAGTACCCAGTACGTGGGATACCAAGCTAACCCTCACGTAACACCTAGTATATGTCCCTAGTACCTAGTATATGGGATACAATACTAACCCTTACATAACACCTAGTATATGTCCCTAGTACCCAGTACGTGGGATACAAAACTAACCTTCACCTAGCATATGTCCCTCACTCAGTACACCTTTCACCCTCACTACCGTTCGTGAGTCTTCATACATCTTCATTATCACACGCACCAGCCACTCCTCTACGCCAAATTTTCTCCTAGCCTACTGCACAACTTCTTACTTTCAGTAGAGACGTGATTTTCCGGGCCCGTCGCAAGACCACCGTCTCAACCGAGCCGTCGCAAGATCATCACAGGACAGGAAAAACAACACAGGCTTGCTCCAAGCCAGCACACATCTTACAAATATATAGGCTAGGCTATACAACTTCCATTTCATCCGAATAACATTCACCGCCAATTTAATTATCATAAGGATTATATAAATGCAATTCTGATATGAAAAAACAATCGGTAAATAGCATAGCCTAGGCCTAGTCAAAGCTGGGGTTTGTTGTTGTTTCGTGGACAAAATTTAACCAAGCGTACTGTCCCACATTAATTTATTAGGCCTATCAACAATTGGATATACGTTACTGTGGGCTCTTATTACTCTACTTCCTAATAATAGGCAAGTAAATTATAACATAATGTTTGGATAAACAAATATACCGAAATAAATTAGAATGGAGAAACAGTAAGTTGAGTGAGATGTTTCAGCTTGCCGTCAACCCAGCTCCGGAGCTCTCTTGCCGTCGCAAGAGAATATTGGTTTCTCGCTTGCTAAAGGTGGGCTTGCGACGGGACCAGAAAAACAGTTTTTCGGGTAGATCTTGCGACGGTGGTCTTGAGACGGGACCGGAAAACACCTCTTAGATATCTTTCCTGCAGCTGCCTGACTATGAAGTTATCATACCTTCAAAGACTCTCTCACACTCACAGACCTTCATGACTTGGCCAAGCATTTTCAGGCCTCTTATAGCAGTTGCAAGGGGAGCCTAACTCTGAAATCACTAGATAGTGCCTCCAGAACCATAAAAAAGAGGAGAGGGCTTAATTAACACACTTCCCTGTTGGACTCCGACGCGAACTGAAAACTCATCACTCAGTACCCTCACGTATCACCTGGTATATGTCCCTAGTACCCAGTACTTTGGATACAAAACTAACCTCCACCTAACACCTAGTATATGTCCCTAGTAACCAGTACATGTGATATAAAGCTAACCCTTACCAAATATCTAGTACCGTACTGTATATGTCCCTCACTCAGCTGTACACCTTTCACCCTCACTACCGTTCGTGAGTCCTCGTACATCTTCATTATCACATGCACCAGCCACTCCTCAACTCCAAGTTTTCTCCTAGCCTACTGCACAACTTCTCTGGCCACCTTATCAAAGGCCTTCTCCCGGTCTGCAAACACAACATCAGATCCCTATCTTTTAAGTACATACAGTACATACAGTATCTTTCCCTTATCATACCTTCTAAGACTCTCTCACAGACCTTCATGACTTAGTCAAGCATTTTCAGGACCCTTATAGCAGTTCCCAGGGGAGCCCAACTCTGAAATCACCAGATAGTGCCTCCAGAACCATAAAAAAAAAAAGAGGAAAGGGCTTCATTAACACAGAGCCCTGGTGGACTCCGACGCGAACTGAAAACTCATCACTCAGTACCGGTACATCTTTCACCCTCACTGCCGTTTGTGAGTCCTCATACATCTTCATTATCACACAAATACCTTCATGACTTGGATTGTGCCGTGTCCTAGCATGAAACCAAACTGCATATCGTCAATATCATACCTTCAAAGACTTTCTCACAGACCTTCATGACTTGATCAAGTATTTTCAGGCCCCTATAATTTTCCCTATCCAATGAGTCCCCTTTGCTCGTATACAGTATATAATGTACTTTTGTGCCATTCATCAGAGATTACTTCCTCTCTGATGATGAAGTTAATTAGCTCATTGAACACACCTACTCCTTTCTCACCTGAGGCCTTAATCATCTCAGCTAGAATGCCAGAGCATCCTGCAGCTTTTCTGTCCTTCATTAAGTTATTGCACTGCTTACAAAAGCTGGCACAATCACAGGGAGGGGGGAGTATTGGCTTTTCGTTGCTAAGCTTCTCTATTCCATTCAAATTCCATGTTGAATAATCCTTCGTAGTGTACGGTATTCTCCAAGAATCTATAATTTCTTTGTCAGCGGAAACAATTGTTCAAGTATATATTTTCCCTGTGAAACCAATTTAACTTCATAATGACAATTATATATATAAAGAAAAAACAATATATTTTACATAATTTATTGCATATCTTACATATTTAACGCCTTAAGAGCGGGTGGGTCGGTAACTTCTACCCGCCAAGCGGGTGGTTTTACCCTAAATGGGGTTGTTTCCGTGCTCTTTTTCATGCATAAACAAGACCCAGAGCATAATACAAGTATCTATTCCTGAAAGGGCGTAAACAGAGCTTTCGAATGACACCCGAATCATCCTTCTACGGCCACTGGTTCTCTTGCAACGAGAGTGCAAAAACCCTAAAATAAGGTAATTTCCTTACATAATTCCCTGTGTAGCGAGTGAGAGAGGGTGGAGGAGGGTGTAATAAATTTCCGTCGACCCACGGCGGTGGTGGCGAGCGGTCAGGAAGCAATCTCTGCTCCTAGCACCGCTCAGCTCTCTCTCAGAGCACATTACATGCTCAAAATTGCACTCGACATATGTCGAGGCCCGCATATGGGCACGTTTTCTTTAACTCGACATATGTCGAGCGCCGATGGTTAAGGGTTAAAATGATATTTATTAAAATAGTTTAACCAGACCACTGAGTTCCCCAAAAAAACTCTTATAGGGCTGGCCTGAAGGATTAGATCAAGATGGACAACCAATCAAGATATGATAGGTAGGGAAGGGCAAGAGGTGAACAAATCTAGGAAGGTGAAGATACGCAGACATTTCTCACCATTTCACCAATTCAGCCGCACCAGAGTTCCTCTTATAGGGTAGGGCCGAAGGGTGAGTCAAGAA
This sequence comes from Paralithodes platypus, assembly GCA_032716605.1. NCBI lineage: Eukaryota > Metazoa > Arthropoda > Malacostraca > Decapoda > Lithodidae > Paralithodes > Paralithodes platypus. Next base: position 28,678,686 of record CM064550.1, read on the forward strand.
CTGCTACACTGCAGCACCAATTAAGAAGTGAGCAAGGGCGAAGAATGAGAAATCAGGTCTAAGGAAGAAATAAATCACACAGAGATACACACATAATACACCACTGAGGGGAATCGAGTCAGCTTGACCGCACCAGCGACCATAGACACAAATAAAGTCAGGAGCCAATAAACTAGCCAGGCCAGGGTGGCATATGATATAGGCCGTCCGGAAGACAACCGAATTAGACAGAATAAGAATAGAAGGGGAAAAACATACAAAAAGGGGCATTCAAATTTCAATGGAAATTCACTATGATAACTGTAATATGTGGGAATAACTTTCACCTTCATATTTCCTCATCTCTTAGCATAAACATGATCAATTAGGGTGCCATTTTCAGTTGTTGGTTGTGTTACATGTTGAGAGTATCCACGCTTTTCCATTAAATTTGCAATAGAAGAGTTAGTTTGGATGTGTGTAATAGATCATGCCCGGTGCCAATTGTAATAGTAATCCTGTCCAGATCGCCAATTGTAATAGATCATAAGACTAATAGGTTACTGTAACACTTGCCCATTATCTAGGAAATAAACCTATAATTGATAGTGTCGTTACTTTAGATCAAAAATAGACAAATATCCCTTGTGAAATGATGGCAACAAAAGTCCCAGAACATGCTATACATTTATATCTATACTGACTCGATGCAGTAATATATTTGAAAAGAAAATTGCAGTTCCCAGCTTGCGGGATAATAGAGTACACGGATTTATTGTAATGATAGGTATATATTGATAATAATTATATTCTTAAAGTTAGTAAGAATTAAAGAAACAAACATTCCTACTAAAATGGTTTTATTGAATAGCGACACTGAAATTGCATTAATCAAAGAGACAATTTCATTCACACACTCAGCCACTCAATCTAACCCACTTATCTAATCCACTTACCTAAATACAATTACCCAGTATTATAACTACCCCTAAGATTACCCCAAATCATTATACTGATTACTGCTTGTCACACGAAATCTCACATCAACCAACCCTTTAGTCTACTGTGTTACTGAAATCGTCTAGCCCAGCAAATGACCGCATGATCGAATAAGGTACGAGATTTTCCCACACTCACAGTACCCGTCAATCACACTCATCACTCTCTTTCTCCCTCACCTCCTCACCTCGGTTACGTGACTCGCTAGACTAATGAGAGTTGCCTAATTAAAGGGTCTCAAAACGGGCAGTACGACAAGTCCTAGGGAGTCAAGCCGACCATCCTCTAACAGTAACCTCACCCTCTGTGGGGTTGAGAGCTACGGCGTCACTCACCGACACACCACACACGTGACTCGCTAGACTAATGAGAGTTGCCTAATTAAAGGGTCTCAAAACGGGCAGTACGACAAGTCCTTCAAGCCGACAATCCTCTAGCGGTAACCATCACCCTCTGTGGGGTTAAGATGCTACGGCGTCACTCACACATCCGCACACATCCACACACACGTGACTCGCTAGACTAATGAGAGTTGTCTAATTAAAGAGTCTCAAAACGGGCAGTACGACAAGCCCTTCAAGCCGACTATCCTCTAGCGGTAACCATCACCCTCTGTGGGGTTAAGATGCTACGGCGTCACTCACACACCCGCACACATCCACACACGTGACTCGCTAGACTAATGAGAGTTGTCTAATTAAAGAGTCTCAAAACGGGCAGTACGACAAGCCCTTCAAGCCGACTATCCTCTAGCGGTAACCTCACCCTCTGTGGGGTTAAGCGTTACGGCGTCACTCCCCACACCCGCACACATCCACACATACCCCTGGCCACGTGCATAGCTAAATCAGTGGGATATCGCCGCAGGAGAACTATGTCGCCCTGGGCATCCCTAGCCTTTAGCAAGCCCTCTGTGGGGTCATGCTTACACCTGCCATTCTCGGCCATAGCATTAAGCTAATTCGGTCGGCGTCACAACCTTGGCCATGTGCACGGTCTGGCACAGTCCTGGTGACTGGCCAACGCACACAAGCACACCACCACACATCACTCTCACCACCACACATCACTCTGGATATCTCAATCAACGTTGACACTTGTCTAACTGAATCGGACTCACTTGATTATGGTTGAATTAGGGCACGAGGTGCCCTCGCAGCCCTGCCGACCCATTCATCGCGGGCACAACAAAATTGGACTATCTCGTTGGGGTCGGGCAGGAGGAGAATAAGGCCTGTCCTGGGCATTCCTGCCCCCTTTATAACCTCGGTTTTCCCCTCCCCCATCACATTTTGAATTTGGTGCCAATGAAAAGACTGGACACTCCCTATGACCACGCCTACAACATGAACGCACACACACATGTACGCGTAACGGCGTCCTACCCACGCTCACAAGCAAGAACGCACACACGCACACATGTACGCGAGGTGCCTAGCGGTACACAGGCCTATGCCTGTGCCTCCACCCCTCACCTCTCCCTTTCTCTACAGCTGTTCCCGCCTCCCCAATTTTTCCCGCGCTCGAGAAATATAGCTAACCCTATAGTATATAATCACAGTCACGGTCTGACCCGTGACAATGTGTTCACAATGCAACTAATTGAGTACCGGTATTTGTCTAGTTCATTTAGCAAATTACTTAAATTTACTCTAAAATAATTAAGTCCATATGAAATAGGTCTGTATATAGGGACAGGTTTGTCCTATGGAAAAGTATAGCCAACACTGTTCTCTACCCACTAAAAGCTGAACCAGTGGAAGGTATTACCCGTGTTTGCATACCTTCCCTCAATTTCAGTCAGGCTATATTTGGATGATAATTTGAACTCAATTTGACCTATCTCAGAATAGTAGTATGGTAATTTAATTGTTTTCCTTATTGTGAAGGCAATCATTATTCTATAAAACACTTACCCTAATAATACATGTACCAGGTTGTTCTCTATATTTTAAGATTATACTCTTTATATAAAAGGCTTGCATGGCTGCATGATAAATGTTTTTCTTTGATTCACTCTTCTTGACTTTTTCTATATTGCAGGCCATGCTTTTGTTTCTCCTAATTCCTTTTCTATTATTTCCACTCCTCAAGTGAGGTACTGTAGAGGTGATTCTCTTGGTCCCATCTGTAGAGGTATTGTAAATGGTGGCCAGACACACCCGTGGCAGTCTTTCACACCCAACCCATCTTGTCCTATCTAATTTTATGTTGAACTCTATTGTTCTTGATCCCACTATAGGACTTGGTAGCCTATTCCACACATCTACAACTCTGTTACTAAACGAATAGAGGCAGATCCCTTACACACCCAGTTTCTCTCTGTCGCTCGTTTGCTTGCACATCGGTACAAATGAAGCAGATCCCTTACACATGCAACTAAGATGAACATGGGAATCTGCAGACAAGTGGCCCACAAAAGGCAGATCCCTTTCACATCCAACCCATTTTGTCCATATGTCTATCTGATTTTATCTTGAAATTCTTTATTGTTCTTGATCCCACTATAGCACTAGGTAGCCTATTTCACATATCTACGACTCTGTTACGAGAGAGGCAGATCTATCCCTTACACAGCCAATCTCTCTCTCTCTCTCTCTTATTTGCACACTGGTACAAATGAGGCAGATCCCTTACACATGCTACCAAGATGAAAATGGGAGTCTGCAGAGAGCCGATTGGCCCACACATGGCAGATCCCTTTCACACCCAACCCATCTCGTCCTATCAAATTTTATGTTGAAGCTCTATTGTTATTGACCCCACTATAGCACTTGGTAGATTATTCCACATACTTTCTTAGTTTCTTACAGTAGATCCTCTGGAAAAAGGCAAACTAGGCCTGTGTATCCAGCTCGGTACCAGTACTTGCACTGCTGCGGTCGTTCACGGTGTTGGCGGCGGCGGTAGCAGACGCAACATTTTTACTATTCTGTATTTTTGTTTTATAATCAAACTTCAAATCTTGTCTTCCCCATGCTTTATCAAGATTACTTTCAAACTCCCTTATTGATTCGGAATCGACTACATACTGGGGCAGTGCGTTCCACTCATTTACCACTCTTATCACAAAATGAGTTCTTTGCCTTCTCAAGCCTATTTCTTTCTTTGTAAATTTTCTTAGAGTGTCCTCTCGTTCTTGTTCCCTCCCGCATCAAGAAGATACCTTCACACACATCCTCATCGTACTTTCCTGACACTATCTTAACCCTTTGGCGCACGATGACTCGTTCAGAGTCATTAGGTATTTTTTTCCTAGGCGCACGATGACTCGTTAAGAGTCATTAAACTTAAAAATATTCGCCAAAAAATAAGTTTTCGTCTGACGCGTGTCATATTTGGCATAGATATTAAGTATTACGTCTAGTTCAATCGGTACAATTGGCAACTCCCTCAGTTTAACCGTTTACTCACGGCTGGCTGGGAAGGGAGCAGAGTACAGCTCAGTCTGTGTTTCGATACTTTCACGTTTATTCGTGTATCTCAGTAACTGTTTGGTTTATAGTAATTCTGAAGTTACCAGTGGAATCCTCATTAAATTCCGCTTCCATGTATGTATGCAAATCAAAAATGTTGCGGGCAAAATTTTGAGCTAGCGCGAGTTGGAGATAAGGTATTTACTTTTTTTGTTACAATTCTTATTTCGGAGTGCCCCAATGTGGTTGTTTTGTATTTATTCTATGTTTTTATTCGCTTATCTTCAAGTTCAATCAATAATGAAGCCGATGGTACCTCATTAATCCAAATACAAGGATTTTTTGGTGGATAAAAACGTCACAGAAACAAATTATCGCCGGGCACAAAACTGTCTCTGAGTGAGCTGAGATATACTTTGGGAGTGGGAAAAACTTTGATTGGAAACTATAGGTGCGCCAAAGGGTTAAAAGTCTCTATCATGTCCCCTCTCTTTCTCCTATATGCCAGTGTCGGAAGCCCCAGTGTCCTCAACCTCTGCTCATAGCCCGCGTACTTCAACGTTGGTACCAGCTTGCTAGCTCTCCTCTGCACTTTCTCCACTGCTTCTATATCCTTTACCATATTTGGAGCCCACACCTGGTTCGCATGTTCCAGGTGCGGCCTAACCAGCGCTGTATAGAGATTCCTGAAGATTTCTTCGTCAAGTGACACAAATGTCCTCCTTATCAGCCCTACAATTCTATTGGCTTTGTTTATCTTTTCCGCTAAATGTTCTGAGAAATTTAACTTATTGTCTATCACTACTCCTATATCCTTTTCTGCATTCACTTCCTCCATCGCTTCATACATACTGTATCCTACCTTGTCTATCTTGCTTGTCCCAATCCGCAGGTACTTGCATTTTTTTGGATGAAAAGGCATTAACCAATGCTCAGACCATCCCTTCATGCCCTCCACATCTCCTTGAAGCAAACCCACATCTTCCTTACTCCTCACTCTTCTATACAGCTTAGTGTCATCCGCATACAGGTATACCTCACTTCCATTAGTTATAACTTCAGGTAAGTCGTTGATAAATATAACGAACAGCAGTGGTCCCAACACAGATCCCTGAGGTACCCCACTTGTAATTTCCCTCCACCCTGAGCCTATTCCATTCACCAGTACCCTCTGTCTCCGATCTTTCAGGAAGGCTTCTATCCATTTCACACATTTCTCCCCTATATTATAGCTTCTAACTTTCTCTATTAACCTTTTATGTGGGACCTTATCGAAAGCCTTCATAAAATCGCAATATACCACGTCTATTACATGACCATCTTCTAGAATTTGCATCCAATCATCTACCACCTTAATTAGCTGTAGTACCGTCGACCTCCCCGACAAGAATCCGAACTGTCTCCCACTGAAAAGTTGGTTTGACTTCATATGCTCCATTATTCCTTCTCTAATTACCGTTTCCATTAGTTTACACACAACACTTGTCAAACTGACTGGTCTATAATTCCCTGGGTCATTTCTCTTTCCCTTCTTAAATATAGCTGTTATGTTCGCCTCTCTCCAGTCCATCGGGATTTGTCCTGTATTAAACGATACCTCAAATAACATTTTCAATGGCTCTACTAACATCTCACCTCCTTCCTTTATGATTCTTGGGTGTATCCCATCCGGTCCCGGTGACTTACTTCTGTTCATTTTTTCTATAGCCCTTCTTATTCTAGCATGAGAAAACTCTATTAGTTTTAGTGCCGGTGCCATACAGTATCTATAACTCTTTTACCAAGCGAATAGAGGCAGATCCTTTACACAGCCAATCTCTTTCTCTCTCGTTCTTGTTTGTTTTGCACACCGGTACAAATGAGGCAGATCCCTCACACATGCAACCAAGATGAAAAGGGGAGTCTGCAGAGAGCCAAGTGGCCCACATAAGGCAGATCCCTTTCACACCCAACCCATCTCATAAATGTCACCTGTTATTTACACTACTTACTATACACCCATGTTATTATATACCTGCAACCAAAACACAATTGTAAGAAATAGGAACATAGGAAAATGGGTCTGTAGAGAGCCAATTGGCCCACACAAGACAGATCCTTTTCACACCCAAACCATCTCATAACAACTCTCTCTCTCATTTATCTCTGTCTTCCTTACATTTATGACATCCTAGTCTCTCTCTCTCTCTCTCTCACAAATGAGAACATAAGAAAACCGGAGTCTGCAGAGAGCCGATTGGCCCACACATGTCAGATCCCTTTCACACCCAACCCTTCCCGCGCTCTCTCTCTCTCTCTCTCATATTTATCGCTATCTTCCTTACGTTTATGACATCCTATTCTCTCTTGCCATACTCTCTCACCCTCACAAATGAGAACATAAACAAAATAAGAAAACGGTCGTCTGCAGAGAGCCGATTGACCTACACATGGCAGATCCCTTTCACACCCAACCCATCTCGTTCTATCTAATTTCAAGTTGAAGCTCTATTGTTCTTGATCCCATTATAGCACTCGGTAGCCTATTCCACATATCTACAACTCTGTTACTAAATGAATAGAGGCAGATCCCTTATACAGGCAATCTCTCCCTCTCTCGTTCTTATTTGTTTGCACAATCTGTTCCTTTTGTAGTTTCTCCATGCCCGATAAGTTAAATGATCTTTTGATAATAATTATCTGTGACACAACTTTTGTATCCAACACAATACCCTGCTTGCAAAACCCCTCGAACCCCGGACAACGTTGCTTGCAACTTTAATTATTATTATTATTATAATCATTTTGCAACTTACAGAATTATAATATTTGTACAATAATATGGTAAAATAATTGCAGTTAGATGGAGGTGTGGTAGTAACTAGGACAGCTAGGCCACCCTTATGGGGAAATACTTAAGAAAATACAGTACCATTTTCAACATGCAATATCTCTTTACCGGTTGAGATTTGGAATACTTCTCATAGAACATTTTAGGCTTAGAATATTTTGTTTTATCATTTCCCAAAGTTATGCCCTTTCCTCCTGGGACACCCTGTATATATGTCCATGTTCTTATGTATTGCAGTTGTTGTTGTTGTTGTTGTTTCCCAGGCTGCCTGGCCGAACAGCCCCAAGGTCCCAAGCAAGGTCAAGGCCATAGAGCGCCCCCACAAAACCCTCCCTGCTTACCACTAACAAAGCCCGGGTGACCGAAGCCACTCTAAGGCAGGGAGCTGAGGAGGGCGCGGAAACGCCCGGGAAACCAAAGCCCCACCCAAGGCCCTGTGCCCCTCAGCAATTATGAAGTGAAAGTTGAGGGGCAAGGGAAAAATATGACGCTTTGGCTCCCAATCTGCCAACTTTTAGGTTGGCAGTAGGGAGGTCGATCCACGGAAAAGACGCCGTCACTTGAGATCTAGAAGATATATAAATAAGAGGAACAGTCAGAGTAAGCTATGGGTATGGCAGAGATCACTCAGCTCTCACTCTGATAGACCAGCCCATCACCACATGACTAGAACCCAATCCTCTCGGCATCAGCTAGGAAAGGCCCTAGAAAGCCGCCTTTGGCAGAGGGATAGCTCCCCTATTTCAACTCCTTTCGGAGTTGGGCACCCGCCCATGTATTGCGGTAATGTTGTTTTATGTGTGAACAATTAGCCAAATAAGCCATATAATATTTGTACGCTATATTGAATATAATAACTATGAATGTCCTTCTGTGTTGTCCTTACACCTTTGCATGTTTGTGTGTGTGTTTATGTGTACATTAATTTCCTGCCCAGTTAAGATTGAGTCCACAAAATAGCCAGTCAAACCCAGTAAAAATCCTGGTATAACACAGTTGGCAGTCGGTGGTTCTTAATTCGGAGGAAAGAATTTCTACAAAACACATTGCAAAGAGCAGTGGACAGAACAACCATCAGAGATGGCTGCTAGGTCACACACTCCCATTCCCAGCTCTAATGCTGAAATGTACGATATTCAAACGTACACTCACTCATAAAAGAAGGGTATCGACGTCACGAAAAGGAATGGCGACTGTGGATTGTGGGGGGGAGCAGGGAGCTGTTGTGAACCAAACAATGCTTCACTTCATATTGAAATCGTTTTGCTTATACTCTTGTAGGATATGGTTTTTTCACCTTGACCGAAAGGGGGTTTATGGAGCTCCGATCTTACTTTCAACCATCTTGACAATTTTACCAACACACCTAAACTTCGTTTATAGCCTCCCGAAAATCTGCACCAAGGGCGGAAATCGAACCCAGGACCCTTGGGCTATGAGGCAGATACGTTACCACAAGACTAATAAAGGTACCCCACTTAGACTGGTAGTCTAAAGTGTATTTCAGTATCTTGTTCAGTTTAGGCTAACCTATTTTCATTGACTTTACATCACTTCACCGTCAGGGTAGCGAAGGCTCCAAATGAACAGAGAGGAACAAGCCTGACCCGAAACGACCGTGAGTCCATCAGAGAGACTGGTAGGGAGAGGTGAGTCGGCCTACTAGACGTGCTACTACGCACATTAACTTGGCAAGCGCGCGTATGGCCTGTGACGAACGCAGTTATATACAAATTAATTACCCAATATTCTGACAGAATTCGTTACATCTACCATATAAAGCATAATTTATTTTCCATGAGCACTTATTTTACTAATATGATGAACATAATTATGAACCTTGAAGAGTGATAAAATAAGTGGGGAAAGCATTTGGGTGGTGAAAAACGTAAATATTCGCCGCTCGGTCGTATCCTCAGGCGGGAGGCGGCGAGACATAATTATACCCTCCCCCTTCAAGGTCTCTCTCTCTACTGAGGCGAGTGGGTGGAGTCTCAGAGTTATATAAAGTTTCTTATGTAACTCACTTGTGCTACGTACCGCGGGAGATAAATTCACGTGAAAAATATCCAATAAATTATGAAAATAAGAGGAAAAATAGGTGATAATTGAGGAGGGGGGAAAAAGGTGGGGAAGGGGGGTGAGAAACATATGGATGAGTGGTAGGAAGTACTAGAGAGGAATTATCTCACCTAATGACAAATTCCTTTGTTTTGAGAGCCCATGTTGTGTTTTTGAAGGGATTTTTCATGGTCTTGCTTTCGTGAGGCCTATCGCATTTGTTATACACATACTTCCGTGAGTTCTATTATGTATAAGATAATATATTAACCCTCTCAGTTCTGAGTAAGTTTTTAAAGTTTCCATGGACAGGCGACACACGGTCTGGGGCTGATAACGGTTTTTCATTGCTCCCGTTCACCCAGCTCACCCAGCTATGAATTGTTGCCTGATACCTCCACATATGGACTAGTAGACCAGATATATCGAGTCCTAAATAGACGCCATGACGTTTTTTGTGTGGTTTTACCAAATTTCGAGCAGGTCTTAAGGACGCCATGGCGTCCATATGTGCGCCAGGGCAATAGTAGCTCAGGACGTCATCATGTCCATACATGCGTGAGAGGGTTAATTGCATTATGTTAATGTAGTACAGTAAACTCCCTTTTATCCAAAAATCATGTCCTTTGAAATTTTGGATAAGTGATTGTTACGTATAAACAAGAGTTCTTTCTATCTAGTGCAAAATATGTGTAGCCTACAAATGGCCACATATACTGTTTTCAATGCATTTAACTTCTTAGCTTCAAATTATCATCTAATTCAAGCTATGTCTACTTCAGAGGGGTTAAATTGATGCAATTAAGCACCTAGAGAAGCTTAAATAAGTGAAAACTAGTGAACAATATGGGTAGGAAATGTTTGGATATTTGAATTTAGGATAAAAGGGAGTTTACTGTATTATCATTAACCTCTGAAGTGCGCATGGGGGTAATTGGAAACGTCCCCCTGTGCTGACGTATTTGAGGTGTTTCCGTCACTAAAATATTCATTGTGCCATTAATAGCATTAATACTTATCCATATGCGCCTATTATGGGTTGATTATAAAGGTATTAACCTGAAACAACAATAAAACGAGTGAAAACAGCGTTTGGATGGTCAAAATCGGAGATATAGCCCGCGAGTTGTATAATGTATGGGTGAGGCAACCTGCTTTCCCGCCAATTTCCCCCAAGGCCACTGAGACACAGTCGATCGATACTCTCTCTCTCTCTCTTGCACTCGCTTGCCATCAGTGATGACAACACCCTGCTTGCAACTCGCTAATGTTAGCACGAAAATATACCTCAGAATAAGGGAATAACAGGGAAAATAGGTGATAACTAAAGGAGAGGAGGAAAGTGGGGAAGGAGGCGAGGTAGAGGACTGAGATTTTGCATGGCCCAGGGGCCAAAATTTTTTTTTTTTTTTTTTTTTTTTTTTTTTCGATGTCAAAAGTTGATTTTTTTTTTCACTCACTCATAAGAGTCTCCCCGCAGTCCGCCGGGGGAACTCTTAAGAGTCTCCCCGCAGTTCCCGGGTTAAGATACCGAGAATTCAGAAACTACCCCTACACCAACAAAAGAAAACCTCAAGACCACAGACAACAAAAGCTGTGGGAAACATAAAACAAAAGGAAGAGACTAAAACAAAACAAAAACAGAAAACCAAAGAGGGCGAGCAACAGAGAAAACGTTCCCCCACAACCATTCAAGGAGAAACTAAAACAAAACCCTCAGGAGAACAGCAGAGAAAGAAGAGAACTACTAACATAGTTACCATGCCTCATATTCCGAAGTTGTCCCATACTACGCAACAGCCAGCTGATCAGAAAAGGAATAGCGACGAGAAGATAGAAGGAAAGGAGAGAATAACTAACAAGAAATGCGCGCCCAGAGAGACACCACGTGTACAAGTTCTCCACCCATATAAAAAAATAATAGGAGAGAACAAATAGGCCTAACTACCAATACTGCTCCATCAACAATCATCACTTCCAAAAGAGAAGCACGAGTTGCAACTAGTACTTTGGAATGCCCTCCGACACCAGGGAAGAACATTAACATACTATATTCTACTCCCAAACAACAACAAAAGATAGTATTCAGCCAGAACGAGAAAGACTCCTATATAACCATCGATATTAATGATGTGAGGCATGGTACTGTACACAATTAGGACAGTGGTTTTGGTAACACAGTAGTTTGATGACCACTGTTTTTGGTTGAGGCAGTGCTGTGAACTACATGATAGCAAGCTGGGTATTATTTAATTTATTTTTATTTTATGTAGCCTATGTCCTTTAACTGTCTTCGTGGTGCGATGTATAAGGTGTTGATTTTCGGTGTGAGCATCCTGGGTTCGAATCCACGGACTGCCACATGTGTTTGTAAATTTCATTAATCGATTTTAGGAGTATGGTTGGTTGTTGGAAGGAACATAGTAATTGATATTGGTTCAGGAGTAATTTATCGAGAGGACTTCCCTAAGTGGTTAAGGCCCCATTAATTGCTCTTTCCATTCACATATGCATATCCTACGTGAGTTGCAGTTGGGATGTGTGTACATGCTTAGATTGATATGCAGGATTCGAAGTTGCATAATAAATCGTAGGCAGTGTCCACCAACCTTTAACTGTCTTCGTGGTGCGATGTATAAGGTGTTGATTTTCGGTGTGAGCATCCTGGGTTCGAATCCACGGACTGCCACATGTGTTTGTAAATTTCATTAATCGATTTTAGGAGTATGGTTGGTTGTTGGAAGGAACATAATAATTGATATTGGTTCAGGAGTAATTTATCGAGAGGACTTCCCTAAGTGGTTAAGGCCCCATTAATTGCTCTTTCCATTCACATATGCATAGCCTACGTGAGTTGCAGTTGGGATGTGTGTACATGCTTAGATTGATATGCAGGATTCGAAGTTGCATAATAAATCGTAGGCAGTGTCCACCAACCTTTAACTGTCTTCGTGGTGCGATGTATAAGGTGTTGATTTTCGGTGTGAGCATCCTGGGTTCGAATCCACGGACTGCCACATGTGTTTGTAAATTTCATTAATCGATTTTAGGAGTATGGTTGGTTGTTGGAAGGAACATAATACAGTAGCTTATATATATTTATGTTACCGTACTGTAAGGTATATATGGACCCCAGTATGGTCCCCTCTGTACTGTGTGAGTCTGAAATAAAGTATTATTGTTATTATTATTATTATTATTAATGATAGCCAGAATACATTGTTACTTTACTATTGTACTATTATAATGATATCCAGAATACATTGTTCTTTTATTATTGTATACTATTGTTATGCCCTGTTTTTCTACAGGTTTAACTTGGGTAATGTGAGTTCTGAATGACTGGGTATATAAGGCTGCATGCACAATACAAGGTATGAGGAATAGAGAACACAAAATAAACACACGGTAACACGACACAAGTTCACGTTTATTGAAGTAAATAAATAAAGAGCATAGAAAGATAGTTATTTTCGCACAAAACAAATAATAGAAGGGAACTGCTAGCATTAGCGGATCTGGATGGAGCCTAGTCTCCCACTTCCAACGTTCAGGTATATTCTTCTGATCACGGGTTTAATTAGCAAGTTTTTTTATTTTACTGGAAGACCTCAATATATTCGTATAATTCAATGTCACTGATTTGACCTCTTGCTGGCTGGTCGCGTGCCCAAGTAGCAGCTCACAGTTAGGATTAGACACGCGTATATTGTAGAACACGGAATCTCTAGTAACCTCATGGGGGTACTGAACTAAGTTTTATATTCTTATGGCAGAAATACGTAGAACACAAATCAGTGGGCGAACGTTAGATATCACTAGAGTTTTAATATCTGAATAAGGTAATTACGAGAGTCAAGGTCGCCTGTTAATTAAAGAGCACTGATCGCTTAGTACGTCCCAAATGGAATGGTTAAATATGAATTACACTGGGCAAGGTCTTAGCCACTTTATAGAAAGTTAATAAGTGAGTATCAAGCTAGTACTATAACACTTAGTACTAGCAACATGAATCTTGAATAGTATGGGTAGATCTGGTCCTGGTTATCTTGCTTCCGGTGATGTTGGGGGCTAACGACTAGTTCCTCGGCCGTCCAGATGGTCCAAAATGTAGGAAGTTCTCAAGTTCTCAATTCCTCCAATAGTACTTAAGAATTGCTCCTTGGTGCTCGCTCCTGTATTGGCAAAATTTTTCCGTCTGTGTACTCATACCTCATGCTTCCCAGTACCCTGGAAAGAAGCAAACATCCATCCAGTTCCTAAAAAAGGTGCCTCTTCAGATCCATCAAACTACAGACCAATAGCTATAACTTCCACTCTTGGCAAAGTTTTTGAAATTATATTAAATAATCACATAATTAAGCATCTGGAGAATAATAAATTAATCAGTGATAGGCAATATGGTTTTAGACGATGTCGATCAACTGCAGACATTCTTTGCCTTCTTACGCATCAAATCAACCAAGCTACAGACCAACATGGTGAAACACATACAATAGCACTGGATATATCAAAGGCATTTGATAGAGTCTGGCATCAATCCTTATTGTCGAAGATGTCACACTACGGCCTTGCATCATTAGTTCCACTAATTTCTTCTTATCTTCATAACAGAAAAATACGTGTAATGGTAGATGGCCTTTATTCTCAATTTCACTCAATAAATGCTGGTGTTCCCCAGGGATCAGTTTTGGCCCCAACTCTGTTCCTCATTCATATCAATGATCTCATATCTACCACTCATAATCCAATACATTCCTACGCAGATGACTCAACACTCCACAGTTCCTTCACATTTACCAATTCTTTCACCCAACCCGATCTTATAAATTCAAAAATAAACACTGCAATTTCTCTGAACCGGGACCTTTCTAGAATTAATGAATGGGGACAAGAGAATCTAGTTTCCTTTAATGCACAGAAAACCAAGTACATTCAATTTTCTAACCGACAGAATCTCACTGACTCCCATATATTTTTTAATGATGTAAATATTCCCACTTCCCCTAGTATTGACATTCTCGGTGTAACATTAACCACTAACTTGAGCTGGACACATTATGTTAGAAGCATTGCTAAGAATGCCTCTAAAAAACTGGGACTCCTGTACAGAGTTCGAGAATTCTTCACTGACGAGCAGTTGGCCGTAATATATAAAAGTCATGTGCGCTCTCAGATGGATTACTGTTCACCTCTGTGGGGTGGAAGTGGAGTGGTTGCATTGAGGCAGTTGGACAAAATTCAAAATAAAGCTATTAGATTAATCAATAACCCTGCAATCACACAGGACCTTCCTACATTAGCCATACGAAGAAACGTTGCATCCCTTGCATTATTCTACAGATATTTTCACAGCAATTGTTCCGAGGAACTTGCTTCAATTGTGCCGCCTCTCCACATCTTTCCCCGTAGAACTAGGGCAGCTGAGAGCACCCATGAATTTACACTTTCTCCTCCACAATGCAGAACTTCTGCTTATCAGAATTCATTTATCCCCAGAGCTACTACTCTTTGGAATTCACTTCCCTCGAATTGCTTTCCACAAACTTACAATCAACAAATGTTTAAATCCAGTTGTTACAAACATTTTATGAATGGAGGATGCCTTTAGGCACATGGACCTTTTTGTTTTATCTGTGTTTTTCCTTCCTCCGTTCATTGTCTCTTTAAAAAAAAAAGAAAAAAAAAAAAAAAATCGGATCTCACACTGGCTACACACTTATATACCCACGAATTTGTGTGAAGGTTATAAGGTGCACGTTAGGACTTGTACATGGACAGATGCTTCTATCAGTCTTCTCTGCCACGGAGTCTGCCGGATCTGGAATCTGGAATCTCTCAACTCCGGAACAACACAAGGGCAGAGCTAGAGGTAAACTGCAGGGTAGTGACCACTGGTTGGTGTCTAGCTTTCAACTGATTTGACTGGGGGCGGGAGTTAGATTTATAGGCTCGGTTCTGGACCCTGTAGACAGTAGGGATCTCGAGTCTTATGGACTTAATTGAGCTCTCAATAGATATGGGGACTAGGTAAGATGGTATTTACTGTTGTGGCACAGGGCTATAGGAAGCCTTTATATTTTCATATAACTGAGCCTTAGTAAGAGGTACTATTTTGGCTATACTGGAAGTATTTAGGGGAGGGAGACTGGATCTACTTTGCGAGGAGGATGGGGACAGCTGTGATAGGAGCGTCTCTCTTAGATTGTGCAATCTTCATTCTATGGTATAGCTGAGGTGCTAATTTAGTGACCAGAGCATGCAAGAAAGGTAAATGGTTTATTGTGAGTAAATAGAGGTTAGTAAAGGTGTTAGTCATGCATGGTTAGTTCATTGATAGGAAGAATTCCTGTGCTACCTGGCAATGACTCGAAAGTCAAAACAGGGGTCAGGTATACCTCCGCGGGGGTGGGGGTCTCCCTCCTCGGGTGGGCAAAAAGGGGGAGCTGGGTGCCCTCTCTCTGTGATAGTCGTCCGGCGGCTGTGGCTACGGGCTTGCCATATCACCAGTGTTTGTAATAACCATCTGTGTATGAGACAGATGTGGGTGTCCTTAATACCAAAACCGAAGGTGCCTTAGCTAGCTGGTTTTACTCGGCTGGTTGTTAATTGTAGGGTTTGCTGGATGTGGTGGAGACTGGGTTGCTAACTCTGCCACATTTATCTGGAAGTATGGCAATAGAAGTTAGTTACTGGCGGGGCGGCTAGCCTCGTACCGACGACCATTGGGTGCAGGGTTGTGAATGGGTTGTAAGAGAATAGATGGCATGCAAGGGGCTAGTAAAGTCCTAATGTTGTTCTGGCCTACTAAGTGAAGGTAGGCTGGATAGGAGTATATATATAAAAGGTTGGAAAGCGTTAGCAACGGACAATTCAAGGATCTTCAAGAGGTATGAGAGAGAGGCTAGGTCGGACAAGAGTCGAGAAGCGCGGGGTGTCTTAATGAGAGGGGGGAGAGAGTTCAAGGGCTACAGGGAAATTTTGCCCCTAAGGTCCCTGGGCATTAGGCTACAATTGATATGGAAGTTTGAAAAGGCAGTAGAATACGTTAGCCAAATGCTACCGGGGAATGCAACTATGGGGTGGTATATGAGTCTGGAAAAGATAGAGTTATGTGATCAGTCCGAGGGTTATGGATACTATTAGTTGGCCCTGGGAACTGCGTTTTCTATTAAATATAAATATACCAACAACAGCGGCAGTTCGTAGGGGTACTTAGTTATTGTTTCGGGGTACTTATGACAGATACTGGTAACCAGGTTATCTTATACAATCTCTGGTTGGGGTAAGAGGTGTAAGACACGAAGTAAATTGGCGTAGTGTGGACTGTGGATACGAAGGAGGCAAGGGGAAGACGTATGACAATTGTGGAAAGTAAATGGAAAAAGGTGAACACAATGGCGGATAAAAATACTTTACCTAAGGATTGCATACATCGATGAACGATGACATTATAGTCGTCGTCCTAATAAGGTGATGAAACCTGGTTGATCTGTACTTGGCACAATACGACACAAGGACAGTGCCGCTATGTCGCATCAATGCTGGTGGCAGTTAATATTATAGACTTAGTTACTAGAGGAACAATGCAAGGGGCGACTGAGCACGGGTTACATATATCTATACTCGTCATGGAAATTGATATACGAGGTCTAGGGACAAGCGTGGGTGTTTTAACTTCTAAGATATATAACATCTACTTCTCGGATGTAAGAACATACATAGATATAATTATGGCTGTCTGATGTGTTGGCATTGGCTCAACGTCGGGACAGGGCATGGGTGTTTTTAATATGAATGTATATTCCTGTTCATCATCTTTGTAGCAAGGACAGCGCCGCTATGTCGTATCAATGCTGGTGGCAGTTAATATTATAGACTTA
Source organism: Paralithodes platypus (assembly GCA_032716605.1). NCBI lineage: Eukaryota > Metazoa > Arthropoda > Malacostraca > Decapoda > Lithodidae > Paralithodes > Paralithodes platypus. The sequence continues at coordinate 28,695,854 of CM064550.1, forward strand.
GTTACTAGAGGAACAATGCAAGGGGCGACTGAGCACGGGTTACATATATCTATACTGGTCATGGAAAATGATATACGAGGTCTAGGGACAAGCGTGGGTGTTTTAACTTCTAAGATATATAACATCTACTTCTCGGATGTAAGAACATACATAGATATAATTATGGCTGTCTGATGTGTTGGCATTGGCTCAACGTCGGGACAGGGCATGGGTGTTTTTAATATGAATGTATATTCCTGTTCATCATCTTTGTAGTTAGGAGTGTAGGACACGAGGGGGTTAGTGTACGTGAGGTGTGGAAAATGGTCAGTTTAGAAAAGGTAAATGGGTGCAGCCTGGAGCTGCTTAGCCCTGCGGGCTTGGGCCTGTCTGAAATGGCTGGCTCGGTCAGCTGGTCCTTTCGTTCTGTGGACCTTTCCTTTGGGTGTTTCTGTGTGGTGTTCGCTCGTGGCTTCTGTGGTGGGCTTCTTGTTCTGGGGCATTTTAACTATTATGATGATAGCCAGACTACAGTGTTCTTGTACTATTATACCACTATGATGATAGCCATAATACATTGTTCTTTTACTATGATACTATTATAAGTTCCTTTACTATTGTACTTGTGAGAAAATAAATTGACTACACCGGTATCTGGGGAATGTTGGCAACAACCTTCCGATAGGGTAACCTCACTAGAGTGAACAATTTCCTACCAGAACCCGGTGATTGTATATATTGTAGATATTAATTAATCTTAGGTAATTTAGTACTGTATAAGATTACCTTGATCAAGTTAATTTAGTTATAAAACCTTGTAGAAATATGTTTAGAAGAACTGTAAAGAGGATCAGTTTAAATATTCCCGCGACCGCATACGCGATCCACCGTTTGCTTTAGGGTAGTTAATATCTTGATATTATGTTCACTAAATCGTTGTGAAACGATGTTCACCTTTATAATTATATAATTTAAATGCTGATAATTATTTATATGATTTCGTGAAGAGGGAATGAACCCTTGGTAACGAATTAATATATAGTTTATTTAAGAGTCGGAAATTGAAGTTCCGATCAGACGCTAGTAAACTTTTGAACGGTAGAGACGTGTCCCGTGATCTCCTCCACCACAATCCCCAAGCCAGGCCCGGAGTCCTGACCCTTTAACCCTGGTCTACCGATGCCGGAATCCTCGAAACTACACCAGGACCCTAGTATAGCTAAGTCATTGATATACATGGCCATTGATACAATGTTGAGTTAGGGCATCCTGAGAGATAGGCTACCATAGTTCATACCATAAGGTAGTCGATCTCAGACTTTATTTTTATTTATGTTTATTAATTTTATATTTCGATTGGTGTGGTAAGAGATAACCTTTGGCCATATTATCCCCCACATTTTGGTGCCCCGAGTGAGGATTCCGATCGGTGTGTAGACTAGGGGTTGAGTTAGGGCCAGTTTTCAACAGTTAGGGTCCCTGCTAAGCTGCAGCGGTAGGCTAATGTTTAAGGTCGTTTTTTGTGGGACATAGATTGATCCCCCGCCGTTATGAGGTCCCTAACTGTGAGGCGATGGCCTTGGGTGAGTGGCATTTCAATTAACCCATTGAGACCCAGCGTCGCACGTGATGCGTCGGCAGTTTGTTATCACCAACTCCCAGCGACGCATCACGTGCGTCCGGCATATTAAAATCATTTACGTGGCTCGTAAGGTAGGAAATGGCTGGAGAATAGGAGGGGGAGGTACCGTAGTGTGTGTGGGAGCCGGGCCGGTAGGTGTGAGCGGGCCAAGACACCCGCGCGGCCGGTGGTGGTGGGCTTAGTGGGGATACTTTACACCCTTAGTTCACCGCCACTTTGAACCTTCATTACTCCGGTCGTATGGGAGCTAGAGGCTTGAGATTTATGTGAGACACTCCTTATGATGTATGCCGTACAATGCCATACTCAGTTTTCACCCTAGTGCTCCCGGGCGGGTGGTCATGTGGGGGAGACGAACTTTCGAACCCCTCCCCCCAAATGACCGAGGTGATTTTTTTTTTTTTCATTTCTCTCCATTCTCTTCCATTTTGGCTCAACAAATTTTTTTGAGGCTCCCCCCCACCCCACCCCCTCAACCCCCCACCGCCCCGGGCCCCCGCCCCCCAAAAAAATATCCGAGGTGATTTTTTTTTTTTTTTTTTTTTATTTCTCATCCTTGTCTTCCATTTTAGCAAACAAAAAAAAGAAGTGAAAATGGCTTGGGACTGGGGTGAACAAAATATTATAACTAGCCGGGGTTCAACGGGTTAATAATAAGATAAAATCGCATGGCGTTTAAATCCTGTGGTAGAGGACTGGTAGGAGGGTCTGCAACGTTGCGTTCTCTGGCGTTTGTGAAACTCGGAGCTTGAGCTTCGTTGCAGTCCCTAAATTTCCCCCATATTTTTCTTATTTAGATCATTTTATGTCTCCGTCCTTAATGTCACCCGCGTCTGGCAGACTAGGTCGACCAGCTAAATGCTCGGGACGGCGCATATACCAAATTTAATAAATAATAAATGTGTTCCCCCCCCCTTTTAGAAAAATGCTACTACCACAGGTACCCACTAACATCTGGGATAAGAAATCAATGATTAACTAAATATTTAATGCTTTAGCTTCATTCTTGTACCTAAATTCTCCCTATTATTTGATAATTTAGGCCAATTTTATGTTTTTGTCCTTTAATGCCACCCGCGTCTGAAAGACCAAGTAGACCAGCTAAATGCTCGGGACGGAGTATATATATGACATTTAATTCAATAATAAATATATTCCCTCCCCCTACTAGCGTGCGTTCCCACGTATTAGGTAAATTATATTGTGGACTTAATGTTTTCAACTAATTATTCATCTGAATTTGTAGCAAATAATGGTAGCATATAATGCTAAAGATTAACAGCTAAATTGAGTATGTGTTAGGCTATAATATATCTAAATATAATTTTGATTGTTGAAAATTAGTCTTCAGTATAAACATTAATAATAGTCCAGAAAATAATTACCCATTTTCCAAAATGACTGATACACTCTTGAGAAAATCTATGGTGGGGAAATTAGGCTGGGTAACTAGAGCATTACATAATTGCCAGGAGGTAAAAAGACGTGACCCCTGTCCAAGGGAGCTGTTAAAATCTCAAATCCAAGATCTTAAAACCCGGTGGGCTAATTATGAAGAGTCTTGCAATAAATTGGAGGACTTTTGCATCAAACAAGAACAATCTGAAAGGTTTGAGGAATTACAGCAAGCCTATGCAAATGCCCGTGAAAATTATTTGGATCAACTAGCTGGGTTCGAATCCTTGGCGACAGAGACAGTTACCGGGACGGAGTAATGGTACCAGTAATGGTACTGCGGCTCCGGGACAACAAAGCTTTAAGTTGCCACCTATAACCTTACCTGAATTTGATGGGCAATCTGATTGGAATATCTTTTGGGACAAATTTAAAGGTTTAGTTCATGACAGGTTAGATATTTCTGCAGCAAATAAATTTTCATACTTGTTGGGTCAACTTAAGGGTTTTGCATTGGATTTTATCAAGGAACTTCCCATAACAGATGCCAATTATACAGCAGCTCTAGACGTACTCAAGGAGAATTTTGAAGATACGGAGTTGACTCTACAGCGCCTAGTTTACAAATTGCTGGAGTTATCAGGACCAAAGCATACGTACCAGGATCTTCAGTCATTCCGGATCAGCTTGAATTGTGTTTTGAAATCACTTAGAACCCAGAAAGATCTTGATTCAGCTTCTTGGCTCTTGAACCATATTGTACAACAAAAGCTCTCTCAGAAAACCTGTGATGAATTGTACCACAGGTATAAGAAGAACTACTTCACGTATTAAGAGATAGAAGAGGGTTTAAGAGAGCTGTGCAAACACATGCAGGTTTCCAAGAAGGATAGCGGTATCAAGGAAGGAGACAACAAGGTTAAATACACAAAAGTGTCTACAACAGGGACTAAGGAAAAAGAAAAACCGTTCAAGAAGGAAGAGGTTGGTACCGGTACCTATGTGACATCCGTCCAGCAGAATAATCAAACTAATACAGTATCTAAAACAAAAGGTGTTTGGGAGAGAAAAAATTCCCGTCTCAATTCTCCAGTGACCCAAGAAGTAACCAGAGATATTAACCCCACACCAGGGGTAAACCAAGAAAACCGGAAGGTGTGTATGTTATGTTCAGAACAACATTCCACAGTGTATTGTAGGACTTACCCAAATCTTAAGGCTAGACTTCCACGACTCATCGAACTAGGTAAGTATCTTGTTTGCCTTAGCACAAGACATTCTACTGAGGAATGTGCCACTAAATTAAATGTATGTTTTCGGTGCAAGACTGGTGTACATCATACCGCATTGTGTCCCAAGATCAGTGAAGTACAACCCAAACTGACAAGTGTAAATATGACCCTGACCACTGGAAACCCAATGCATACGCCGGCAGCTACTCCTACAGCCGAGATTCAACTGATCAGAGGAAAAGAGGTTATGCCGGTCAAAGCACTCTTTGATACTGAAGCGCAAAAGACCTTCATTGCCGGAAATGTTGTCAGAGCCATGAATTTGCCAACAGTAGGAAGAGTGAACATGGCAATAACTGGATTTTTGTCAAATAAGGAAACACAAACATTTGACGTGGTTAAACCCCTGATTAAATTGGGCAAATATAAATGTAAAGTGACCGGTGGTTAAGGAAGACATGAACATTTCTGTGGTAAATAAGGGTTTAACCCTTCGTACCCGGGCTGCCTTAGGTAAGGACAGCGCGGCTGAACGGCCGCTACCCGGTATGCCTTACCTAAGGCATTTGCTTGAAAGCGTGCTTTAAATTTCGCGCGGGCAAATTTTACTTTGCGGGGGCGATCGTAGCGCCACCAAGCCTCCACTACCACGCTTATCAGTTCCTACGTTGCCGCCATTGCGAGCTACAGCAAAAAAATGAATTCCGACGCGTCCGATACTGTGCAATCTCCCGCGCGTCCCAGTGCTACCCCGCTTGCAACATCTACGCCTCTGCCAACCTCTGCCAAGTGAAACGTTTGCTAAGTGATAGTGCAATACAACGTGAACTTTTCAACCAGGATTTGAGCAGTGGTGAAAGCTCTGTGGACAAAAACCTCTATATTCAGAGTAGAAGTGGGAGCGAAATTGACGATTTTGTGGGATTTGGTGCTGATGACAATGTTGATTTATTTGAGGGGGGTGATAGTAGTGATGATCCTGATGTGGAAGTGGTGGAGGAAGGTGCTATTGAAGTACCAAGTGTGCTAGAGCCAACCCCTTCGCCTAGTTTCGTAGGTCAGGGTAGGCCTAGGCCTAGGCCTAGCCCTAGCCCTACGCCAGGATCTTCCCCTTTGCCTGCCCGTACGCCCTTGAAAGTGGGTAAATACTTCTATAAACAGTCTTTAGTGAAAAGTGCAGCCAAGAAAGCACGCAGGGAGGCAGAAAAAGTGAGGGAAGGCGTAGATAGTGAGAGTGACGCCGACCCAGGCCTAGCAACCACCCGCATTCCTTTGTCCCGACGCCTTGACCCGGGACGCCGGGAGGGCCACCCACAGCCCTCGGCTTCATCTGTCCATCAGGATGACCAAAGGGCCTCTACAAGTGCGCCATTGGCCTCCCACAGTGTGTCACCACAGGCCCCGCATCGTAGGTCCTTATTTCCTGCGGAAAAGTCCACGGCTAGCCGCAAAAGGAGCCCAACTCCCGAGGCCGAGGCTCCCATTGCTCAACCTCCCGCAGCCCCACGCCGCCGACGCCCGGTCTATTCTTCACCAGAGTTGTCTCCTGAAGAGGATGCTGACGACCCCAACATTGCCCCAGATGACCTGACGTCGCCTGAGGAAGAGGAAAAGGAAGAGGGAGTCCCGACAAGAAGAGTCAAAGGGCGAGGTCGTGGACGTGGTCAGCCTGCCGACGCCGCTGCCCCTGGGCCTGGGCCTGGGCGTGGGCGTGCAGGGCATCCGCCTGGGCATCCGCGTGGCCAAGGGCGTGTGCCAGGGCGTCCAGGGCGTGTGCCTGCTGCAGCTCCACGTCCTCGTCCTCGAGCTGCTGAAATGTTTGTGTGGTCAGATGGGGCGGATTTTGTGCCAGATTTTCCTGCCTTTGACGAGGTACAACAGGGTTCTGGGGTGTCACCAGCATATCTCTGTGGCCCAAATGCCACCCCCAGTGAACTTTTCTGTGGCTACTACGACAATGAAGTCATGGAATACCTTCTCAAAGAGACAAATAACCACCAGGCTATCTGTTCAAACTTTCTTGGCAGGAAGACCAGTGCCAAGATGGTGGCATGGAGAGCTCTCACTGTGGCAGAATTATGTGTTCTTGGCACTCACAATGCTGATGACACACATAAAGAAGCACGTTCTGGCCGACTACTGGATAACTGGCGACCTCACAACGACTCCAGCATTTGGCAAATTCATGTCAAGGGATAGGTACTTCGACATCCTCTCATATTTCCACCTGACAAATAACATGCATGTCCACGAGCCCGACACACTCTGGAAGATCAGGCAACTGTATGACATGATACGTCATCGGTTTTCCACCTACCTGATTCCATTTCAGAAGCTGTGCATCGACGAGTCTCTGGTCCTGTTCTGTGGTAGGCTGCACTTCCGACAGTATATCCCGTCAAAGAGACACCGCTTCGGCATCAAGCTCTTCGTCCTCTGCGACTGCAAGACGGGATATGTGCTCGACTTTATAGTCTACAGCGGCAAGGGTGGTGAGGTGCAGATTGACCCCCTCATTGGTTTTGGCGGCGCTGTGGTAAAGAGGATGATGGAGAGGTACTTCCATGACAACCACGTCCTCTATACCGACAATTATTACACGTCGCCTATCCTCTCCAAGTACCTCCATGACCGCAAGACCGGAACTGTCGGCACAGTGAAGGGGAAGAGGAAGGGCATGCCAGCCTACCCAACCAAAACTAAGAAGACGGACATCTTCCATAAGAAGAGTGGCCCCATCCTCTCCATCCACTGGCATGACCAGCGCAAGGTCAACCTCCTCACCACATGCCACAAAGCAGAGATGGTCCCCACAGGGAAAGTGGACCGAAAAACGAAGAACCCTATCACAAAACCAGCTGCTGTTCTGGACTATAACCTGAACATGCGCCTCGTCGACAAGTCCGACGTGCAGATGGGCTTCATAGACTGCCTGTGAACATCTCGCAGGTGGTACAAGAAGTTTGTCCTGCATACAGTAGATATGTCTGTCCTCAACGCGTACAACATCTACCGTTTGAGGAGTCCAGTCATCAAGTACAAGAGCCTGCGGACCTTCCAAAAGCAGCTGATACATGAGCTCCTGGTAAAACATGCGGGTACACCAGGGAGGCCACTACAAGGACCAGGCATGATGGACAGAATAGGGTGTGCCGAGTTCTTGAGAAAGCACCAGCTCGTCGCCCTTCCTTTCCAGGGTCCTAACAGCCGAATAAGAATGCAGAAGAGGTGCTATGTGTGCACCCGCACAACTCGACGACCAAGCAAACCCACAAAAACCACTTGGCAATGCCTCGAGTGTCAGGTGGGACTGTGTGCTGGCACCTGCTTCAATGATTTCCACACTCTGGCAAACTATTGAAGTGTAAGTGACAGTGATAGTGACACTCAATAATAATAATAATAATATAACTAAGTATAAGTGAAAGAGACACATAAGTAATAATAAGTGCCTTCAGAACAAAATGAACAAGTGAAAGTGACACTAAAATATATATTCCTAACAATAAAGAAGTGAAAATTACACTATCAATTACCATAGTCCAGTATAAATAATCATAACTACTATAATAATGACTATAAAACTAAGTCTAAGTGAAAGAGACACACATAAGTAATAATAAGTGCCTTCAGAACAATATGAACAAGTGAAAGTGACACTAAAATATATATTCCTAACAATAAAGAAGTGAAAATGACACTATCAATTACCATAGTCCAGTATAAATAATCATAACTACTATAATAATAACAATAAAACTAAGTATAAGTGACAGAGACACAAATTACTTCAGAAAAATATATTTATTGAGTGAAAATATCATAACAATAATATATGGCATAATAAACAATAAAACACTAAAAAAATCGCTTCCCGCCATAATTCAAGGTAGAGCGACGAGTCAAAACGTTCGTCGTAGCCTGGGCCGCGGTTGAGCGTTCGGACGCGGCGAGGTAAATACGCGGCAAAAGTTACCTCCACTTCCATCACCATAACTCCGGAACTACTTGAGCTACAAAGCTCTACTCAACGCCATTCTACGCGGCAAGGTAAGGCACCCATTTTGACATATGTTTGATTAATGTAGGTAGTATATTAAGCGAGATTAGCCTTAGTTTACTTTTGTTGTGTTTTCAGCCAGATCGCCCGGATACAGCCTCCGTCCTTAAGAAAGGCTGCCCGGGTAGGAAGGGTTAAAGGAAGCATCTAACTTCTTAACAAAGAAGGGTGTTCAACTAGCAGACCGAACTATAGAGTTTGACTTAGTAGGTCCAATTCAACTGATCATCGGCTCCGACTATTGTGGTCGCTTCTTGCGAAAAATTACTCGGAAACACGGTATCCAGTTAATTTCTTCATCAGGTGGATATATAATCATGGGATCTCTACCCACATGTGGCCCAAGTGAATCAGACAACCGGATGGATCCAGTCTTTGTGACTCCGGCACAATCTCTGGTGGTGGCTAGAATTGGTGCAGAATTAATACCATCACAACTAGGAGACATTCTAGAAGAGCAACAAGAACCTGTTCACAAACTTTGGGAACTGGACACTGTGGGTATAGAAGCAGATCTTCCCACCCCTGAAGACATCTTAACATATAACCACTACCTAGACACAGTTGAGTATAAGGATGGCCAGTACTGGATAGGACTTCCATGGATGATAAATGCCCCTGAATTACCAACTAACTACCAGAGTTCAAGATGTCAATTAAATAAAATGGTGGAGAGATTGCGTCAACATCCTGAACGACTGGACATTTATCATAAAATAATTCAAGAGCAGTTGGAAAATGACTTTATCGAGGAGGTCCCAGGTGAAATAAACCATAAAGAGGGTCATTACCTTCCTCATCATGCTGTAAGTAAGGACTCCAGTACTACCCCCATCAGAGTGGTATTTAACTGCAGTTCTCGAGCAGCGAAGAATGAAGCAAGTCTAAACGATTGTCTCTATGTAGGACCAAATCTGACTGAAATACTGGGTGATGTACTATTAAAATTCAGGACGAAGAGATTTGGGTTTGTGGCAGATATCTCCAAAGCCTTTTTGAGAATAGGGTTAAAGGAGCAGGACCGCAAATTCACAAAGTTCCTTTGGCCTGAAGATCCTTTTCAGCCTGGTGGGCGGATAAAAGAATACCGCTTTCGGTCAGTGTTGTTTGGTTCCTGCTCTAATCCTTTCTTGTTGTGCAGCACTTTGAGATATCATTTCCAGAAGACAGAGAAACCGGAAATGGGTCAACTGTTTTACATGGATAATCTTCAGGGCGTTGCCGACAGTGGAGAAGAGGTGATTGAAATCTACAATTTGGCAAGGCAAGAATGTAATAAAGCCAATATGCCACTACAAAGTTGGAATTCAAACTCTCATATTCTTTTGGACCAGATAAGAAGAGACTATCCTGACTATCAAATACCAGAATATCAACCAGTACTAGGATTGCTGTGGAAAACAACTACTGATGAGATGTCTCTAAAACCCCTCAAGTTTCCCGATGTAAAACTCACAAAACGTACACTCTTAAGTCAGGTCTCTATGATGTTCGACCCATTGGGCATATTTAGTCCCATATCAATTAAAGGGAAGATTTTAGTTCAGGAGGCCTGGAGAGAAGCACTGAGTTGGGATACTCCATTACCTGAAAAGTATACAGAAGAGTGGAACAAATTGCAGGTGGAATATGAGGAGGTACCCTCAGTTAAGTTTCCTAGAAGATGTGATCCTACCTCTGATAATGAGTGTGCTCAATTGCACATATTTTGTGATGCCTCATCTAAGGCGTATGGTGCAGTAGCTTATTGTGTCACTGAAGTCCGATCTACTATGATTATGTCCAAATCCCGAGTAGCGCCATTAAAACAACGTACCCTTCCACAGTTGGAGCTGACCGCTGTTGAATTGGGAACTAGGTTAGCTACTTATTTCAATGGTATGTTTCCCTTTTTAGGCGAGACATATATATGGACAGATAGTGAGATATGTTTGCACTGGATAGCTAAGGATGATAGTCACATAGTTTATGTGCGTAACGGAGTACACAAAATAAAGGAACTGCAAATGAACTATACATTCATGCATGTTAAGTCCAATGATAATCCGGCTGACTTGGTGAGCCGAGGTGTTGGTGTCAAGAAACTGATTAACGAAACTCTGTGGTTTCAGGGTCCGGTTTGGCAACGTCAGAGTGATTGGCCAGAACAAAAATCATACCAGAAGGTTAATGATGATAAAGTTCATATGGACCCAATAATTATCCCAGAGCCTTCAATGATTGACATCACCAAGTTCTCCAATTTGGACAAACTATTAACTGTAACTAAATTTGTGTTTAAGTTCCTGAGCAAGAAGGTAAAGATGGATGAATTAGACCCACTTACCTACTGGATCAGAAGGATACAAGCTGAAAAGTATGATGAGGAATTAACACAGCTACGTAAACCCAATCCCAAGCCAACCAAAAGAATGAAGGACCTTGGGCTGTATCTAGACAATCAAGAATTAATATGTTGTCGAGGTCGTATTGGTAAAGCTGATCTACCCCTCAAAACTCGGCATCCGATCCTATTGCCCAAGGATTGGGACCTCACCAAATTGATGGTTTTAAAAGCGCATGAAACCACTAAACACGGTGGGGTAGCAGACACTCTAGCCTATATGCGACAAACATATTGGATACCCCAGGGACGACAAGCCGATAAACGCTGTATCAAGAATTGCATTATTTGCAAGAGGTATACAGCTATCGCTATTCCGTACCCTGGACCACCAGCTCTTCCGCCAGACCGCATTCACCAAAGGACACCGTTTGAGGTAACAGGTATAGATTATACTGGTGCCATCACTCTCACAGGAGATGATGGTCCACCCAAGAAGGTTTACATATGTCTATTCACCTGTACCAGCACTCGGGCTATCCATTTGGAAATAGCGGAGGACATGAGCTCGGAAACCTTTATAAATTTATTTAGAAGATTTGCCGCTCGGCGAAGTTGTCCCAGACGTTTGATTAGTGACAATGGGACAAATTTTGTGGGCGCATCACCGTTGGTTTCTGAACTATTAAAGAGCAATGCAGTACAGCAAATGTTAGATTCTAGAAATTGTTATTGGTCATTCACAACTCCCAGAGCCCCTTGGCAAAATGGATTTACAGAGAGAATGATAGGTATCGTAAAATCGTGCCTGAAAAGAGTTCTTCACAAGTCCAAGGTCACCTTGGATGAGTTAAGAACTGTTGTCACCGAAATAGAAACCAGAGTAAATAATCGACCACTAACGTATCAAGATGACTCCAATCTGGAAATTGAGGCCTTAACACCGGCTCATTTATTATATGGTAGACGATTGGACCCAGTCCCCCGTTTGGACGTGACCGAGGAATTAGTGGATCCCTCTGTTAATGAAGCAGATGCACACTTGCGACGAAGCTACCATAAACTCTGCAAAATACTGGACGCCTGGAACAAACATTGGGCATCTGAGTATATCTTGAGCCTACGGGAGAGGTATTATGGTGCGAATTCTGCTAGTAACCGTCACAAACCGGTAGTGGGAGACATAGTCTTGTTGAAAATGGACCAGCCTCACTCTTAATGGCCCTTAGCAAGGATCCAAGAAGTCTATCCTGATTCCGAAGGAGTTATCAGAACCGTTAAGGTTGTATCTCGAGGACAAACCACTCTCCGAACTGTAGATCGTCTCATACCTATGGAACTCGCCATCCCACCGGAAGAAGAACAGCAACCCATAGTAATAGGGAGCCCAAGACCACCACGAGCAGCTGCTGCGGGGTCTAGAAGAAATTGGCGTGATTTGTTAGCCGCAGGTGATATAACATGATGCGACACATCATACTTCGCCGGGCCCCAATCTGTGAGAAATAAATTGACTACACCGGTATCTGGGGAATGTTGGCAACAACCTTCCGATAGGGTAACCTCACTAGAGTGAACAATTTCCTACCAGAACCCGGTGATTGTATATATTGTAGAGATTAATTAATCTTAGGTAATTTAGTACTGTATACGATTACCTTGATCAAGTTAATTTAGTTATAAAACCTTGTAGAAATAAGTTTAGAAGAACTGTAAAGAGGATCAGTTTAAATATTCCCGCGACCGCATACGCGATCCACCGTTTGCTTTAGGGTCGTTAATATCTTGATATTATGTTCACTAAATCGTTGTGAAACGATGTTCACCTTTATAATTATATAATTTAAATGCTGATAATTATTTATATGATTTCGTGAAGAGGGAATGAACCCTTGGTAACGAATTAATATATAGTTTATTTAAGAGTCGGAAATTGAAGTTCCGATCAGACGCTAGTAAACTTTTGAACGGTAGAGACGTGTCCCGTGATCTCCTCCACCACAATCCCCAAGCCAGGCCCAGAGTCCTGACCCTTTAACCCTGGTCTACCGAAGCCGGAATCCTCGAAACTACACCAGGACCCTAGTATAGCTAAGTCATTGATATACATGGCCATTGATACAATGTTTAGTTAGGGCATCCTGAGAGATAGGCTACCATAGTTCATACCATAAGGTAGGCGATCTCAGACTTTATTTTGATTTATGTTTATTAATTTTATATTTCGATTGGTGTGGTAAGAGATAACCTTTGGCCATATTATCCCCCACAGTACTATTATAATGATATCCAGAATACATTGTTCTTTTACTATTGTATACTATTATAATGATAGCCAGAATACAGTGTTCTTGTACTATTATAAGGATCGCCAGAATACATTGTTCTTGTACTATTATACTATTGTAAGGATAGCCAAAATCCATTGTTCCTTTACTATTATATACTATTATAATGATAGCCACAATACATTGTTCATTTACACGAACAAGAGAAGAACAGAAGAGGATAATATTCAACCAGGATGAGAAGGACTCCTAGACCCACCAAAGGAGTAAGCAATTATGCCCCTGTTCCACCCAAAGGGCAAACTTCTGACCCACCAGCTTAGAGAGTAACCTAATCCTCTGATTGAGCACCTGCCCGCACTTGTGACCTTTATGCCCCCACACATCTGAACTTGGACATCTTAGTAACTGTCATCACTATGCTGGGGAAAACTGAACAGGGCAAGCAATTCTGGGGTTTCTCAATTACTGGCATACCAAGTTAAAAGTCCTAGAATTACCCTCCCATTCAGTTGGCAATAGACGGCATACCGAAAGTCCCACTATAGTCTGAGGAGCTATTTTCCCTATTGAGGGATCTTTGTTGATTGTGGCATACCATCAGTTAACATAGACGCCTTTTATAGGCTGCACCTTTAATAGTAGAAGGCTGAAGTATCCAGGCATACCTACACTTCAAAGTTCTATTATTAAAACCACATTCTAACACTTATCAAAGGATCTTGGCATACCACGGTCACTTGTGTTCGGTCAGGGCTCTGCGAGATACCTTCACAGGCACTCGGCATATAGAAGTCCTAGGTGTATTTTGTCTGTTTCATACCATTAGACTTTGCAACTAAAAGGTTTAAACACCGCCCCGAGTTTCTTGAACCTCTTATAAAGTTCAGTGGTAGTCGAGAAAGACAATAATACTGTCTCCTCGCGTTAACCCGATATAGTGCTACTTCGTCATAACTGAGGCACTATATTAACTCCCTCAGTGCGGGCTATTATATAAAAAATACGGTCATCACTGCGGCGCTTGTCATATGACACTTGCCAAATTTCTGCCTTGAACAAGGGTTAGGAGGCAGTCGAGCGAGTCTAAGCAGCGCGGGACCATCCCATCCACCGCCACCCGTGTCTGAGCCATCACTAGTGGCAGTGGGAGACATCTCCAACTCCTTTACATACTTGGGAATAGCGGAAACCGCTCAAACTCGCTATCCTTTACCGATTTACCGTCACGTGTGCAATATCGTTGCACGGCAACCAGTGGTCGTACAGACATGATTCAGCTGTCATTGGAAAGGTCTATTTCTCTGCTTTCAAATATATATCATTGAAATACGTTCTAGCTCTTGTTTATACATGAAAATGTGCAGGGAATGAAGGTTACTTTTAGTCCAAAACCCTCGTATGGTACAGTGCCGACCAAGCAATTGTCATATGACAAGTGCTGCAACAAAAGTGTTAAAGACCCCAAGTCAAGAGTACCTGAACGGAACTTTATCACCGATTAATATAATGGTCAGGATAGTCGAGTATCCCTAAGCTAATTATGCTATACTGTATATACTCGCGTTCGTCCGATGAGGTGCCCAACTATTTCACTATAGTCACGGAGCCGCATTTAAGACCCAAAGCCCATTAATCCATCTGTAACCTACTATTTCACATGACAGGCCAACCTGGACGGCCCACGGAGACTCAGAAGACTGCAAGCTGCTTCCTACCAACCCTTATTATTCCAAGTGTTCATTGTTGGAATCCTTATTGAAAAACTGAACTAAGTCCATGCCAGTGACGAGGCATATAAAGTTAGAGTCCACAAATACCGACTCTACTAATTTACACCAGTGCGCCAGGTGTCCTTATAAAATTAGAGTCCACAAATATTGACTCAGCCAAAATTCATACAAGTGCTATAAATTTAGAGTCCACAGATATCGACTCTGCCAAATTCACACCAGTGCGCAAGGTGACATATAAAGTTAGAGTCCAATGTGTCGACTCTAGATATAACCTCGACAATTATAGTGAATACTAATATCATATCTGAATAAAAAGTCACTGTCTAGGTATTATCAGACTCTTCAGTATTTTTCATAAATATTTAATTATCTTGTATTGTGTATAAGAAGACAGCTAAACCTATTATTATACCTGAGCTCCATCTAGATCCTCGATCGTGCTAGAAGATTAATTATTCCGTTGTGTAAACTTATCTATTCCTATTAACATTATTATCTCATATACTGTACATGTATGTAGAGCTTAAGATAAATAAACTGTTCTTTAAATTGTATTTCGGTGTTATATGTATCCTCTGCTTGCCTTCTATGCATGTATTGTATGAACTCTGAATCTCCAGTCTTGAAAGAACTCACCTCAACCAATAAGTTAAACCTGAATAAAACCACGGCATAACATTGGTGGCAGACGGTGGTTATTGATTCGGGAAGAAGAGATCATTGCATTACAAAAATTAGAAGCAGTAGAGCGTTGTATAACATTAGAAATATGGCAGCTAATCGCTCTCACATTCCCATTCCCAAATACGATGGAGAAACGTACGAGATAGAAGCTTACCTGGATATAGTAAAACCAGTACTTGACTTGGCATACAACGAAGACCGCGAGAAAATCGCTGTAATACTAACGCACTTGGGGAAAGCCGTTTCCCTAGTTGTCACTCAGGTAACACCTGAACTTACCTGGGACCAGTTTAGGTCCATTGTGATCGATGCCATTAACCCCTTAAGGACGGGGCCGTTTGTTGACATGACCTAGCTGCCAGGCGGTTATATTTACCGAAAACGAGCTTCATTCCATGCTCTTTTTTATGTATAAACAAGAGCCAGAGCGTAATACAATTATGTATCCGTGAAAGGGCGATAATAGAACTTTCCAATGACACCTGAATAATCCTTGTACGACCACGGGTTATCCTGTAGCGATCGCGCAACTGGAGGTAAAAATACCCTAAATAAGGTAATTTCCTCAGTGTTTTCCTTATCTGGCGAGGCCGGACGTCCCGGTGGTCCCAGATGCGGCCCAGATGTGGTGCCGAGCGGTCGGAGCTCGCCTATCGTCCTCCCAATGCGCGGACTCTCTCTCAGGGCCCCTAATGTGCTCAGAATGCCGCCCGTCATATGACGGGTACCGGAGGATAATCCATTTATCTCTCGCCCGTCATATGACGGTCACTGCGGCTTGTGTGTTAAGCCATTATTGGGTCCTTTCGTCGCCCATGCCCAAATCAAGGACATCAAGTACGAAGGCGATTTAGACCTCACGCTAGCCGCTGTCAGCAAACAAGTAAAAGCTGCATTCCCCACGCTCACCGTGGAACAACAAAAACAACACATCTTTTTCCACCTCGTACAAGTGTTACCCCCTGCCATCAAGAACACTTTACTGTGCATGACCCCGTTGGTTTCCAGAAAGATCTGCTCACCATCAGAAAAATCCTTGCGGCCCGCCCTAAGACCAACACCCTAGCCGCCATAAAGAGGTTCCCCACTAACCCACAAATGCACAACAGATCCAGAAACCAGCCACCTTTTCCCCGTAGTCCAGCCCCAACACCGAAGCCTCACTACCACTCTGGCCAACCCCAACCCAACCGGCCTAAGTTTATACCAAATCAACTAAAAAGAGTCTACCCCAGAAACCCGACAACTGGACGTTTCACACCACGCTCGAACAATAATTACAGAAATAGAGATCAACCTTTAGTCATAATAAACCCGTTCGATTTCCAAGTGTGCAACAACAAGTGCCCCCTTCACGACATCCGGGATTCTGCCAAATCCCGACAGATGCATCCTCGCATCTCAGCCAATGAGGAAGAACTAGACCATTTCGAGGAAGACAAGACTTGACGAAAATTATGAACCAAAAGAAATCGCCCAGATCTTGCCAGAGGAAGAAGAAGAAATCCTGGAGGATGTAGAGGAAGATCCCCAGAGTTTTTAACCCTTTCGCTGCAGGTGACGTTCTGGAATGTTTTGGCAATTTACAGCAATTTCCAGGCTTCAAAAGTCTGTAAAAACTGTAAAAATTGAGTGTCAGTGGGCGGGAGCGTGAGGGTACCACCTCCGATCCTCAGAGCAGCCAGCGGCCCACTGAGGTAGACTGTGTCTCGCGCGGGTCTCTCACTGCCTCTCACAACAGTGTTGCCAAGCGAGCGAGTGCTAACAAATAGCGGGTTTCTCGCGTTTCTATGGCACCGCTGCGGGTGAACCAGGCCACCTACGAGGCCCGTTCTGGTCTCATTTTGAAGCTATTTACGCCTAGTTTTCGGCAGAATACAGTTCATTTAATGCAGATACTTGATTTATCATTCAGGAGTGCCTGAATATGCCCTAAATAGCCCAAAACACCCCGCAGAGAAAGGGTTTTAAAGCCTCCCCCGCCCATCATGGCTTCGGCAGGGGAGTCTACCATTGAGAGATCACCCATCATATACCATTCTGCAAAGATAAAGGATGTTCCAGTAAGGTTGTTAATAGATACTGGTGCGGCTCACTCGTGTCTCTTCAATTCAATCTACAACCAACATTGACAAAAATTTGGGGAATTAAAAGCAATAACCACCAATTTAATCAGTGCTGGGGACACCCCCCTTTCAAATTCGAGGAGAGAACAGACCCTCCATGTCACCACCACTCAACCTCACGCAAACTGTCACCACCCATTCGTAGCGTTCTATTCAGAATGCCGACACTACGACGGGTACATGGGCCTAGATTTATTACAGAAACTTCAAGCACAAGTAGACTGCGGACAACGGTTGTTAACTTTAAAAAAAAAAAAAAAGCAACATCCCTCCCACTTTCCCCCCCCCCCCCCCCACCAAAAAAAAAAAAAAAAAAAAAACAAGCATCCCTATCCTCCACCAGCAACAATAGGGAGACCTCAACTCGCAAAAATCAGTCAAACTAAAAAAGAAAAAAAAATCCACCAGAAAACAACCTTCAGATATCTGCCAACATCAAAGCCGGCGACTACAATGCCCCCTAAGAAAGTGATCCAAGACTCTACTGCCCCGGCGACTACAACGCCCCTCGAAGAAGTGATCCAAGACTCTGTCCCTCGCTACCAAAAAGAATTAATTGTGACACCCTCAGATAAACTCATCTCCAACCCTTTTCTTCTAAGCTCCAAACAGCCTCCTATAAACACAACCCAATTCCTTTCAAAATCTTCCACCATCATCAGTCCCGCCATAACAAAAATCAAAATCTCCATTCCTCCCCAACATCAACAATGGGTGCCTCTTCACCCTATTCCCCAAACACATCTGATCCTAACTCCAACAGAGCTCACCACCGGCAGAGATCGATGTAGGATCCAACCAGCAGTGATATCCTCACATCAGAACTCAATCCTCATCGCCAAAATCTCCGACGAAGTGTTAACTCTCCCTAAAGGTCTCATGATTGGGGATCTAGAGACGTTCGACGAGGTTGCCCCCACTCATCAAGAAAAGACCATCTCAGACACATGACCCGTCATTCCCAAAACCTTAACAACATTGCAAAAACACCAGATGCGACAGCTTCTGCATGAATTTGCGGATGTATTCGCACAATCTCCTACCGAAATTGGAAAGACTAACATGGAAGAGCACTCTATACACACTACCAGACCTCTCATATGCCAACTGTCACGCCGGAAAAAAACCCTGCAACGACAAGAAGAAGAACGGCAAGTGCAAGAGATGCTAGATGCAGGGATCGCCACCCCCTCCGTCAGTCCATGGTCCTCTCCCGTCGTGTTGGTGAAGAAGAAAGACGGCTTTACACGGTGCTGCTGCGTGGATTATCGCCGCCTAAATGACGCAACCATGAAAGACGCAACTCCGTTACCTCACATTGATGACTCACTGGACTCCCTCCATGGTTCAAAGTTGTTCACCACCCTTGACTTACAAGCCGGATATTGGCAAGTCCCAATCAAAGCTGAGCACCAACAGAAGACAGGCTTTTCCACTAGCGGGGGACACTTGTATGAGTTTAACGTGTTACCATTCGGATTATGTAATGGCCCCGCCACGTTCTCCCGCCTCATGGAATCAGTGTTACGAGGATTGACCTGGGAAACTTGCCTCGCCTATTTGGATGACTTTATTGTATATGCGAGAACCTGGCCTGAACATCTCCAGCGACTTCGACAAGTATTGCACCGCATCAGACAGGCAGGATTGAAACTCAAGCCCTCTAAATGCGAGATTGCACGAAAGTCGGTAGACTTCCTAGGCCATGTTATATCCGGTAAAGGTATCTCTCCTGATTCTCGCAAATTGTCAGCAATATCAGAACAACAGCCCCCCACGACCGTCAAAGGTGTGAGATCCTTTCTCGGACTAGCCACATATTACATATTACAGACGTTTCGTACCAAATTTTGCAGCCATCGCCAGACCTCTCCACAAACTGACCCACAAAGATACGGAATTCGTGTGGACACCCGAGCGAAATGCAGCAGTTGACACCCTAAAAAACAAACTTGTCAACACCCCAACAGTAGCTTTTCCTGATTACCATCAACCTTTCCGATTATACACAGATGTGTCACTATATGCCATCGGGGCCGTTCTAGCCAAAGTTCAAGACGGAAGAGAACACGTCATCGCCTACGCTAGCTCCACCCTCAACAACGCCCAGCAGAACTACGCAGCCACCAAGAGAGAATGTCTAGGTGTTATATGGGCCCTAAATCATTTCCGCTCATTTGTATTAGGGACCAAACTAGACATAATAACGGATCATCAATCCCTACAATGGTTACGACGATGCGAAACTAACTAAGCCTTGCTAGTATGTTGGAGAGAAACACTTGAAGAATATGACTTTGAGATTCATTATCAACCAGGCAAATTGCACATGAACGCAGACGCCCTCTCCCGCCTTCCAGTACCAGATCCTATGCCCACAAACATCGCTGCCATTCGTGACTCTACACCAGTCACTCTACCCAAATCAGAAGCAGAGACAACTCTAGAACTTACCCTGCTGCAGTCATGGAAGAAAAAGATCAAACTAAAATGGATCCCCAAAGACGTTTTTCATAACTTAACTTGTGACGGAGATCAACTCTACACCGAATCTGGACATAGTCTTAGAACCTCACCTTGCACAAGACTATGTGATCATAATACACGAAGATAATGGAATTCACTTGGGGCAAAAGAGAATGTTACAAACCTTTCACCAACACTACTGGACTGTCAACCCTTCCGTTATTGCAAAACGTGTGGCAAAAGCCTGTAAATCCTGTGCTTTGGGCAAGGATAGACGCAAAACCCCCGGACCAGCAGGAACTCTCTCGGCAACTAAACCTTGGCAGACATTTTCCCTCGATGTGATGGACCCTTTTCCAGCAAGCCAGGGGAAATGATTTATAGTCACCTATGTAGACGTATACTCAAAGTTCCTGATAGCCTGCCCTGTAAAAGACCACAGTGCCCTGACCGTAGCCTAATTACTAGCAACAGAGATTTTTCCCGACTTCGGATTACCCATCTCCTTGGTCTCTGACAACGCCCCAGAGTTTTCCAGACAAGTTTGGGAAGCCTTCACAAAGAAATGCGGTATCAAGGCAAAACACTCCTCACCCTACTGGCCCCAAGGCAATGCAGTTTGCGAGCGCAGTCACCGCACAATAAATAACTAACTAAGAACGAGAGTGATCGCCCTAAATACATCAGACTGGCCAGCACAAGTGAAAATGATCCAGTGGGGAATGAATTCCTGCCCCAAAGAGGATGGCATTTCCCCACACGAAATGGTCTATAGCGTCGCCCCCCTGTTGCTACCATTCCATCACCTCGCCTAACCATCCACCTCACATATAACTACCATCCCCCTGCAACACCTGAAAACACCCTCCATACAGCTCAAACCTGCCAAGATATACAACGTGATACTACCACCCACAACAATCCGTTCGCCATAGGAAACACCGTGATGGTGGCCAAATTACCAATAGTAAATAAGCTAGGTCCCCGATACATAGGGCCCTACAAAATAGCAAAAATCTCCAACCCCTACCAAATCATCATCAACTATCACAGAGAGACACGAACCTACAGAAATAGATTTGTCAGGATCTATTGTCCATTGACGAACAAAGAAGATTGCCACCATCAAGATAACTCTCCGAAACTACCAAGTACCACCCATGACGCCCCAACACCTCCAAGTGAAACCCCCACCTCAACTCACACCAACTTAACCCCACGACATATACCACCATTACCAACAAACAACCACCCCAACCTCAAACACGCGACGCACACCACCTCCAATATCCCCTTCCCCGTACTCCACACCCCTCAACAACAAACCAAACCAGAAACAACAAAACAAAAATGCTCCAAAACCCCACATTTTCCCTCACACTGCAAATTCCGCCCCCGTCTAAAACCTAAACCGACGACCAGAACCAACAAATACCAGTCTCAACCAACATGAAAACCAGCTCATCACACCCCCAACAACCCCACAACTGCTAACACCAAACAACCTCACCACAAACGCTTCTCTACCTCACCATCCACATCACCATCACCTAAAAGAATACACCCACATCTCTCTCCCTCACCCTCTTCGCCCACTTCAACCCCCATTTCCCACAAATCCAAATCCTCCTCCTCATCCAACCCCTCCTCGCCCCCTGAACACCTTCCTCAACCCCTATCACCAAAGAAACGTCATACACCACCTCCTACAAACCCCAGTCAGCTACCCCTAAATCCACTACAAACCCTTCCAAAACCCCTGCTATTAAGAACACGCCGTACTCCATCACCACCAACACCCCTACAACCCCAACCATCAACCTCTCATCATCCCATTCCATCCTCACCACAGACTCATCGCCTGAATGCACCATCCACCTCACATACACCACCACCTCATCACCTCTCCCAACCTCGACTCGCCCCTCCCCCTTTCCCTCCACCATTCCCCCAAACCCTAATCAGTCACCTAATAAATCATCTATCCCTCAACAAATCAACCCTTACACTAACCCCTCCTCTCCCCCCTCCACCCCCAACCCTCGCCCGCATAACCCCCCTCCCATACTCCCTTTATCCTCACCAGAATCCAGCCCAGAACCACCACTCCGATCAAATTTTTGCACTAGATCAGGTCGCCTTATAAAACTCCCAAGCTGATTTTCACCAATTTTTCTCACAAACCATACACCAACCCTCTATCTTTCCTCAGCTATCAAAACAAATCACATAACACACACGACCACTTCTAAAACACTAAGGATATCTTCCGCAACAAACACAAATTCCTCCAGCTCACACTCATTTTTTGACAAGGATATAATCCCTGGTACTTTTGCGTCCGCGACTGTCATTAAAACCCCTCAGGTCAGTAGCCAGGTCATCACTTGCCCTCACACAACCAGCCGAGCAACACCTACCTCCTCCAGCCGTCACCAACTTCCTGTCATTACCATGATGAGTTCCACCCCTTTCGTGAAAAGAGTTAAATGGTCCGCTGACCAGAATAAATTCTTCAGTCCGCTACAATGAAGAAGCCATAACAGCAACAATTATGAAAAAAAAAATTCTACCCTCACAGTCACCATCGACCCTCTAAAAAATCCGGACCAACGTTCTATCGTTGGTGGGAATACCTGCATTCCCTTCCTAGCTTCACCCACCAGGGAAACACTTTCATTTTCCCCCTTGAGGCACGAGGACGTACCTACAACGATGGGGAGGGAAGTAAGATACAGAGAATTCAGAAATTACCCCTACACCAACAAAAGAAAACCTCAAGACCACAGACAACAAAAGCTGTGGGAAACGTAAAACAAAAGGGAGAGACTAAAACAAAACAAAGATAGAAAACCAAAGAGGGCGAGCAACAGAGAAAACGTTCCCCCACAACCATTCAAGGAGAAACTAAAACAAAACCCTCAGGAGAACAGAAGAGAAAGCAGAGAACTACTAACATCGTTACCATGCCTCATATTCCGAAGTTGTCCCATACTACGCAACAGCCAGCTGATCAGAAAAGGAATAGAGACGAGAAGATAGAAGGAAAGGAGAGAATAACTATAATAATAATGTATACACACTATTGTCCAACATCATATGGCACCACAGACACTTTAGACTTGCGGGCGCCAGTGGCACCCAGGCCTGTGGAGGCAGCAAGTCCTTCAGTTCACACCAGACTCTCACATAGCCAACATGCGTCTCGGCGCTCCTGTACTCAACCCTAGCTAATAAAGGATTGAAGAGTACTGGTGTTATATCTCCATTCATCTTTATTATATGGTGCAGTGTATATCAGTATCTGAACCTACATGGAGAACCTGCACTACCTAGCTGAGGCTGCAGCTCCTGTGGAAGCCGGCTTGCAGCCATGCGGCCCCTACCCTGCTACATCTACCTCCCAACCAGTCGAGCCTTCATTGTCCGATGCCCTGTCTCCACACCCATCCATCACCTACTTGAATGAAAGGATCGACGCCCTCCAATCGAGTATCGCCACCTTTCGACAGCATCACCAGGACCAGCATCACCAGGACCGGCACCTTCAACTACAACATCGCCCCGCGACAGCTCCACCACCGCCCCGCCAGGATCTCCAGCCCCACCAGCCTCTACAACATCAGCCCCAGGCCAGTAATCTTATCCACCAGGCTGACCCATCCTTTGCCTCACACCCCACCAGTGATACACTTATTCACCCCTCTACACAGACACCCACACCTCACACATCTCCCCATGTCCCAGTGCTACCCCATACATCTCCCCATGTCTCAGTGCCCCACCATATGCCAGTTACCCATGTCTCAGTGCCCCACCATATGCCAGTTATTCCCCACATGTCTTTGTTACATATGAACATGACTGATCCCCTTACCCACCCTATCAAGAGCGAACATCCCACACCCTCCCCCACTGACGGCCAGGCCCACACTGGTGTCGGTAGCGACGGTCGGTATTACGGCGGCCATTATGCCCCCCTGGCTATCGTACGGCTGGCACCAACCCTCATTGCGCAACCTCGTCTGCGCATGACGTCACCCATCACCCGACGGCCCCTCCCCCTGGCTATCGTACGGCTGGCACCAACCCTCACGGCGCAGCCTCTTATGCGCATGACGTCACCCATCACACGACGGCCCCTCCCCCTGGCTATCGTACGGCTGGCACCAACCCTCACGGCGCAGCCTCTTATGCGCATGACGTCATCCTACACCCTACCACCACCACCACCACCACGGAACCGTCCCACCCCGCCACGGCCCTGATGTCCGGTTATCGTACAGCTGGCACGGACCCTTACGGTGCGGCTATCTACACACCTCAAGTCCCTCCCTATCCAGCCCAGCCCCGCCCCGCCCTGCCGGGCTGCCCCTAGGCGGCCCCAGGCCGCTTTACATATGCCAGGACACGCCCTACGCAAATTCTGGGCTGATTGGGAGGTCTACAAACGGCTAGTCCTTCAACCACCTCACGAGGCTACCATCGAGCTCTACCAGACGTGCGACCCTGCCCTTCAGAGCGCCATATTTGCTCACAATCAGGCGTTCTCCTCATTGCCAGAAATCGACCTAGCAACTCTCATCACGCAACTCGTCCACCGACAACGGAACCGCGCACCCGCTCGCCACCACTTCCGGTCTCTCCTCCAACAACCTACTGAACAGATCCGGGACTACGTCACACGTATTACGGAGGCCACTTTGGACTGTGGCTTTACCTGCCCCTGTTGCCACACTGATGTCTCTGACGAACACATACGGGACCAGGTGACTATCGGGTTTAGTGATTCGTCCCTTCAGCAAGATGTTTTAACTAAAAACCGCACCCTACCTACCTTACAAGATGTTATCAACTACTATGTGGGGTTCGAATCCGTGGCACTCGACCAGACGGCCATGCAACCGGGGTACATGCTGTGAAATCACCATACCAGCGTCTCAAGAGTACTTATCCACGCCCCGCCCCTATCCAGCCCCCCGCCCCACCCACTCAGTCCCCGTCACCCCGCCCCACCACCTCCCCCACGTCGGCCCCACTTCATCTCCCACACGTTGCTCCGGGTGTGGCCTATCTTCACATTGACAAGCCCAACGATCTTCTAAGTGTCCCTGCATGGGGCAAGACCTGCACGGCGTGTAATAAACCTAACCACTTTGCCAAGGTAAGTAAATCCACATCTTCTCAGTGCAGTGGGTTCCGTCTATCCACACACTCTCGAGCCGAACGCCCATCCAAATGCCCTGCTTGGGTCAAGACCTGCCCGTCGTGCAACAAACTCAACCATTACTCCACAGTTTGTCACTCCACGCCCCCACCTTCATCCGCGGCTGTTATCATTGGTACCATCAAGCAGGCTGTTAACAAACCACCACCCGCACGGCTCCCCTCCTGCCCATTACCATTTCTACTGCCATGTCGCCCCACTATCACCCCACCAGCGTCACTGCCCACCCTGACACGGGCGCCCAAGTATCTGTGGCTGGTTTGCAATTACTACGGGCACTGGGCCTCCAACGCCACCACCTACAGCCTACTCACCAACGGATCACGGCCGTGGGGGGTCACACTCTCCAGGTCCTGGATTATATGCCGACTACCATTACTGCCACCGACGTTGCCGGCACCCCCTACACTACTGATGATGATGTTTTTATTATTCAGGCACAGTCACCGTTATTTATCAGCATTTCAGCTTGTAGGGCACTACATATCATCCCTCTCGACTTCCCCACACTTACCCCCGCATGGCCGCCCACACCGCCCAACCACCACCCACCTTGACCAGGACCCCTCCACCACACCGGCCCACTTCCCTCCCCTTCCCACCTAACGACCTGCACCTGTCTGACCTTCGTGACTGGTTCTTGTCACAGTTTGCATCTTCAGCATTCAACACCACCAGCGGCCCACTCCCCACGATGTCTGGCCCTCCCATGCACATCCCCATCAAGCCTGGCGCATCTCCACGTGCCGTGCACACCCCTGCCCCTATACCACATCATTGGAAGGCCCAGGTCAAAGCAGATCTCGACAGGGACGTCGCACTGGGCATTATTGAGCCTGTCCCCCATCGGTACCCCTACTACCTGGTGTTCTAGGATGGTGGTGGTCGCCAAGAAAACTGGACAACCCCGCCGTACAGTTGACCTGCAGGCACTCAACCACGCCTTCCTTCGGGAGACACATCACACCCCGAACCCATTCAACTTGGCCCAATCCATCCCTGCAGGCACTCGTAAGACGGTCCTAGACGCCTGGAATGGATACCATGCTGTTTTACTCGACGAATCCAGCAGGGAGGCTACGACATTTATCACAGAATTTGGCCGTTACAGGTATATCAGGGCCCCTCAAGGTTACTTGGCAGCTGGCGACGCCTATACCCGACGATTCGACGCAATCATACAGGCTGTCCCTCGTAAGGTGAAGTGTGTCGACGACTCCCTTTTGTGGGACTCTTCAGTCGAGGAGGCCTTTTGGCACACTTTTGATTACCTGGTCCTCTGCGCAACCAACAGCTAGTGTCACTTTCAACCCAGACAAGTTTACCTTCGCCGCCCCATCAGTTGACTTCGCCGGACTCACCATCACAGACACTGGAATTAAGCCATGCACGTCCATGATTCAGGCCATCCATGACTTTCCTACGCCCACAGACATCACAGGGAGCCCGGTCGTGGTTTGGTCTCGTTGAACAGGTCGCCTGGGCCTTCAGCATCAAACCGGAAATGGCGCCCTTCCGGGAACTTGTGCAGTCCAAAACCCCCTTCCACTGGGATGAGGCACTCGACCGTACCTTTGCCACATCTAAGGACCACATCACACACCTGGTTGAGGAAGGTGTCTGCTCCTTCGAGATCGGCAGACCCACGTGCCTCGCCACAGACTGGAGCAAAACCGGCCTTGGCTTCCTCCTACTCCAACAACATTGTTCCTGCCCCACCGCATCTGCCCCCACCTGTTGCAAGGTCGGTTGGAAACTTATCTTCGCCGGCTCCCGTTTTACCACACCTGCGGAGTCCCACTACGCACCCGTCGAAGGCGAGGCTTTAGCAGTGGCTGACGCCCTTGACAGATGCAGAATGTTCGTCCTGGGCTGCCCTGACCTCGTCGTCGTCGTGGACCACAGACCTCTACTGTACATCCTTAACGACCGGTCCCTTGACAACATACCAAACCCTCGCCTGTTCAAGATTAAGGAACGTACCCTACGATACCAGTTCACCATTCAACATACGCCTGGCAAATGGCACCGCGGCCCCGACGCTGTCTCCTGCTACCCGACCGGCCCTCCACGGACGCCCATGATGTGCATAGTGCGGCCGCCAGCGAGCTCGATATCCACTCCGTTGCCTTGGCCTCCCTCACCATGCTCGCCGCCATACCTGACCCAGTTGTATCATGGTGTGACCTTAAATCTGCCGGCCAACTAGACAGCGAGTATACCTCCCTTCTTCAGACCATCCCTGAGGGCTTCCCGACCTCCAGAGAGGCGACCGCCCCACAACTACGACAATTCTGGGGTATTAGAGACCGCCTCACTTCCGTCGACGGGGTGGCCCTCATGGATCAACGACCAGTCATCCCCCATCATCTTCGGTCCAGAGTTCTCGAGGCCCTTCACTCAGCTCATCAGGGTATGACTGGCATGAAGGCCCGTGCACGTGCGAGTGTTTACTGGCCAGGTATTCACAAGGCCCTACACAACTGCCTGGATACCTGCCACTACTGCCGCGCCCACGCCCCGTCCCAGCCGAAAGAGCCACTCATGTCATCTGACCCACCCCAATAGCCATACGACCAGGTAGCCGCCGATTTTTTTTAGCACCAGGGCAAACACTACCTGGTCTACGTCGATGGCTTCTCCAGCAATGTCCACATCTTCTACCTGCCACCAGGTAAATGTGATGCTCACCACCTCATCTCGGCGTGCCGTACTCTCTTCACCCACTACGGAGCACCCCGGGTACTGGCGAGCGATGGTGGGCCCCAGTTCACAGCCGGGGACTTCCAAGAATTCCTGGCACATTGGGTGTGTGTCACAGCGGGTCAGCTCTGCGTTCTACCCTCAGTCTAATGGCCGCGACGAGCTGGCTGTTAAAGCAGCCCGCCGCATCATCGCGGACTGTACATCCCCTATGGCTCCCTAGACAACAACACTGCAGCCCGCGCCCTCCTCCAATACAGGAACACACGCCTCTCGACAAGTCACCAGCTCAACTTCTCTTTGGCAGGACCCTACGGGACCACGTCCCCTGCAATCCTGCACTTCTCCACCTCCACCCCCACTGGCTTCTCTCGGCCGAAGCTCGTGAGGCAGCCCTTTTCCACCGTAACGCTGCCCTAGCCACATACTATAATGCTTCAGCCCGGCCTTTATCACCACTCCACATCGGTGACCGGGTCTCCGTCCAGAACCGTCAACAACCCAACAGGGTGGAACAAGACTGGCACTGTAGTGGAGGTGCATCCACACCGCCAGTATACCATCCGGGTGGATGGGTCGGGGCGAGCCACACTCCGCAACCGCCGCTTCCTACGCCAGCTTCGCCTACCGCCCTCCACTCAACCTACACCGCCCGACTCCACCATCGCTTCGTCGGACGCCAATAGGCGGGGGGGGGGGGGGGGAGGGGGGGGAGATATAATAATACTGTATACACACTATTGTCCAACATCATATGGCACCACAGACACTTTAGACTTGCGGGCGCCAGTGGCACCCAGGCCTGTGGAGGCAGCAAGTCCTTCAGTTCACACCAGACTCTCACATTAGTGGTGGGCGTATCGATACCAAAGTATCGATATTTCCGATACTACCTCTGTACTTGAAAGTATCGATTCTGAAGGCTTGGTATCGAGTATTATGAGTACTTGAGAAACACATGCAAAATAATCGTGAAATGAATACAATTAGTGCCAAATAATGCAAATAATAGATAATAGTCTTATACCGCATTTTCCTTTACCATCATTATCTCCGATAGACTGGAAATGGTGTCGTATTTCACACCCAAATGCCATAAAAGGGTGTCCAATATCAAGCCAACTCAACCCTGCTCCTACACAGGGTCGAAACTCAACCCGATTCAGACTTTCGGAACTTGATAACAGTTTTAAGACTTTGTGTATATATCCATATACAAATAATCGATTTGGATGTGATAATTATAAATGTACCTAGCTATATCCTCAGAATATCCGAAAGAAGCGTCATAATCCTATAGAAGGCCGATAACCTACCGGAGTTATTATATATAATACCTCAAAGTAAGCGATTATATTATAGGACTAGTCATCACAATTTTTTACAAATTCAACTAGATCAAAATAATATCGAAATGATGGATCATTAATTATTGATCTTGATATGTAGGCCTAAAGCGTGTTGTTTATAAACATTGGAACACATGGCCGCAGCCGCGGTGCCACTCCATTCGCGCCTAATCACGATTATATTTCGGTGCATTCTTACTTAAATTTATATCATTCGGGTTGATTAGGTTACACAATACAATATTACTAAGTAACAGTACACGCATATGTATAAATATCATAACATTTGTCAGAGTATAGCAAAGCACCACGGCTGCATGGGGAGTGCTGAGGGTAGTGAGGGAGAAGTGGCCGAGCTGCGGAGCATGTGCTTGTAGCCTCGTGACCTTGACGTAGTCTTCCCAAGAGTCAAGTTCAGAAAATCAGTGTTCGTCACGGTAATTAATCCGTCACTCCTCAGAATTATTGAAATTTCTATGTATGCGATTATTTCTTGCTCTAATATTAAACAAATAAATATGTATAATTTCACCTAATATGTAATGTCACAACACATCTTAAATTGTATATATTCAAATTTATTGCCGATATGTTCTGTTGTCGATTATTCCAGTCCCTGACATACCTCCTGATATTTGGTATATTACGCTATTTCGCTTTTATTTTGTCTTGATTTGCTTTGTAATAATTATTCTGCAATGCATATTTACTTTCATTCTTAAAAATAGTCAGGAAAGGTTGTCCATATAATGTATATATTTAAAAGTCTGGATCGCCCCTTGTCAGTTTGTGCCACCACACTTTAATGAGAGTGGGTTATCAGACTTTGGGGTGACACAAAATGCAGCTTTACTTTTCTATTATAGACCCATTTTGTTTAGTCATCAAGACTTGATGACTAAATAAAATGAGTTTATAGGGCTAACAGAAAAGTAATAGACTATTATCTATAACTGTGCGCACTATTAATAATTATTTTATGGTGCTCTCGTATTTTTGTACAGTGAGGATAAATATATGTTCAGTTATTAAAGAACTTAAATACAATATTGATATTTATGATTCATTACAACACAACATAGCTGTCTTACCATCACTCAAATTAAGTATAATCCTATATAAATCGATATGTGCATCTTCACGTACTATTTGAATATAGTATTAACTCCTTCAGACATATTATGTTCCAATAAGTCCGAGGAGGCGGGAGCCCCGGGATCATTGCCACTGCCTCGCACTACACTCACAACAACACTGCGGCCGTTAGAATTATCGGAGGAGGCTGAAGGTTGCCACCAACGGTTTTATCGTAAGCTAACTTATCGGACTTACTGAGCTCATATGACGCAAAATCGCGTCATAAAACTTATTGGAGAGGCATTGGAGAATAAGTCCATATGGACGCGATCGCGTCATATGAGTTTTTGGTTATAAGTTCCATATATGACGCGATCGCGTCATATGTCGCAAGGAGTTAATAGTTATAGTAATAATTATTGTAGCCTATATAGTAAATTTAATTTAATCTTATTAGTAATATAAATAATGTGATTGATTTTATGGTTGGTATTAATATATTATTACCCCTGTACTATATTTATGGAAAATACTTACACTAACCGATACTAGAAGCAAAGTACTCGGTATCGGTACTCGATACCACCGATACTGAAATGAAAAATACTTGGTATCGTATCGAAATGAAAGTACTTGTATCGCCCATCACTATCTCACATAGCCAACAAGCGTCTCGGCGCTCCTGTACTCAACCCTAGCCAATAAAGGATTGAAGAGTACTGGTGTTATATCTCCATTCATCTTTATTATAATAACTAACAAGAAATGCGCGCCCAGGGAGGCACCTCGTGTACAAGTTCTCCACACATATCAAAAAAATAGAGGAGAGAACAAATAACTACCAATACTGCTCCATCAACAATCATCACTTCCAAAAGAGAAGCACGAGTTGCAACTATTACGTTGGAATGCCCTCCGACACCAGGGAAGAACCTTAACATATATTCTACTCCCAAACAACAACAAAGAAGAGAAGGATAGTATTCAGCTAGAACGAGCAGACTCCTATATAACCATCGATATTAATGATAGCCAGAATACATTGTTACTTTACTATTGTACTATTATAATGATATCCAGAATACATTGTTCTTTTATTATTGTATACTATTATAATGATAGCCAGAATACAGTGTTCTTGTACTATTATACGTTTGACTCCTACAAGGAGATAAAGAAAACCTAATATTTAGTAGTGGCCCCGTAATCATTGACGATTATGCCTATTACATAAGGCATCCTCTTCAAACACTCATTTACCGTAGTTTGAATCTACCGCGCAGAGCATACAAAATTGAGGAGCCTTCATCATGAGCGCACGCAACCTCACTCATGGTTCGTCATTATGAAATTGGGTACTCACTACGAAAAAACTTCGTAAAAAATAACAAATAAAAAGAAAATAAGAATAACTAATCATAAGCTTTCCATAACTTAGTGGATGTACTTGTGTAGATCTTTTACCAGACGCTGACTTCAGGCGCCATTCTCCTTCATGACATATCAAGTAAACCAAAATCCTTAATACATCAACGAATGGGAAGGGGATGGTCGGGAGGGCCCCAGTCGTCAAAGATTTCGGGGGCACCA
The DNA here is from genome assembly GCA_032716605.1 of Paralithodes platypus. Taxonomy (NCBI): domain Eukaryota; kingdom Metazoa; phylum Arthropoda; class Malacostraca; order Decapoda; family Lithodidae; genus Paralithodes; species Paralithodes platypus. The sequence goes on from CM064550.1 coordinate 28,727,731, forward strand.
CTAAATAATAGGTTTTTTTTATTTCCTTTCAGGAGTCAAACCTATAATTTATTAGTGGCCCCTCCATCATTGACGATTATGCCTGATATCTAAGACTGGAGGGGGACATTCGTAATCATATCATAACTCTAGCAAAAGCAGATAATCAAACAACCACATAGTATTCTTACTTTGTAAAAAAGATATATTTTTGTGCATAAACTTTATACAGCATATAAATATACAAAAAAGGGGACAAGCAGGAGCGTGCTTCGAAGAAGCCTGCTTGGACAAAAAAGGGGTTAACTCCGAGACTCTGTACACAGAGCTGGTAGTTAAGAAGGCACCCCACGTAAAGTAAGTGGTGAAAAATAAAAACATCAAAGTTTACATGTGCACTATAAACCCCATTAACTCGTGGATATATATCTAAAATTATACCCTAAAAATAAAAGGAACTAGTGTACTGTCGCAGAAGTATGAACTCTTTTACTTCTGCAGAGGTACTTACATTACCAATACAAGTTGCGGCCGCAACTACTAAGATTACTTAAATTTATATTGCTTCACAGCCAAAAACTATTTACAACAAGCATTGTCGTTCTACTATGATTGTACGTTAGCACAATTTCCTGTAATGAATACTACAGAGACATTTTATATCACAGCACCTACACCCTGTATAACAGCTGGTAAGCTCCGCGCACGTACTCCGGCGGGGTCTAGGGTGTCCTATGTTACACTGACTGCACCCCCCCCCCTCTCTCTTTTCTTCATCTAAACACTAAGTGACCCAGAGGCCACCTAGACCCTCTGCCTTAAAGCTATACATGGCATGGAAGGCCTGTCTAAAGCTACTGAAAGGTATCGAGTCAAAAAAGTATGATTAGAGGACCAGAGGTGCGTGGCTGCTATGTCTTCAACAGAAAAATTCTTAAGGAAACGCAAAAAGGTCGCCCATTTGCATAAATCGTGAGCTCTACCCACAACGCCGGGATTACTTTCCTGAATGACATTAACTAAGAGAGAAGCCAGTTTACGTTTCATTACGCGTTTACCCGTACTTGATACCCATAAAGCACCTTGTTGATTCCTAGGTGCGACTCTCAAATATTTGGTTAGCGCTTGCACTGGACATTTTTCAACGCCGGCACCGTGAACTCTGAAAACACGTGATCACTGTGTTCATTCTTGAACGATGAACCCCGGGGAAAGGGGCAATATGAATACAATCATTGAGCCTACCAAACCTGATGCAATTAGGTGTGTTGCTCATCTCCGCCAGCTCAGACACCCTGTTCCCGGTAGCCAAAGCCATAAGGAATACTGCCCTTTTTAAAAGTAAGTCAAAATCTGCAGTATTTTGGTACCGCCGGGAATGAGTATGACACGCTTTGTCCAGAGACCAGGTAGGCATGAGCTGACGGGGATGTGGGCGGAGTTTAAAACATGCCCTCATGAACCTGTCTCCTCCGCTAGTGGTATGGTTAGACCTGTAAGGTCAAAGAATGGCATCCTAATTGCTGTTAAGTGATTCTTTAACGTACTACAGATAGACGTTTCTGCTCAAACAGATAGTTTAAATAATTAAAAACCAACCCCACGGGAGGCAGGGTTTGTTCTGTTCTGAGTCTCCAAGGAGTGAAAGTCTGCCAATGTGAGTGATACTGTCTCTTAGTTCGATTGTGTGTATTGATTCATGAATTTTATCGGTCACGTTTCTACCATACGGGAGCCATTTGGCCTCCTGAATGTCACTAATGCAAAAGTCAGCGAGGTCTCTAGGTTGCCAATCGTGTCTAAGTGGAAATACCCGACCGGGAGCGACACCGGGTTCGGGCACCACGTTTTTAATTGCTGGTACCACGCCTGCGCCGGGCCACAGGGGCGCGATTAATGCGACTACGCCCCGATAATCCTGTAGTTTGTTTACTACTTGGCACATCAGAGAAGCGTCTGGCGGCGGAAACGATAAATGGAACTCCACATGGTTCCAGTCCGGACCAGTGCGTCGGGTCCTCCCGAGCCTGGCATGGTTGTTCAGCGGGTTTAGGTACAGCGGGAGTTTTTGTGATGAGTCTCCATCGGACGCAACAAATAGATTACCACTCTGCACAGTAAGGCTTCGCAATCATTAGGTCGAAAAAAATTTGCTTGAGTGCCCATTCTACTGTTGTGCTCTGTCCTCCGAGATAGAGCGTCTGCCCAAAAGTTCGCTACGCCGGGGAGAGATAAGAAGTGTTGAAGCTTAATGTCCAGCTTGGTCCGGTTTACTATTACAAAAAATCTTTTCTGACAACTTTTTGGTTTTTTTTTTTTTAAGGCCAACCTCTCGAGATCAAGTTGACCCAGTTTCTGCATGCAGTGTGAACCGCATTTAGATTGTCCATCCTGAAGGCCAACTGATTTGCCCCCGTAAAGAAAACAGCCGTGAGCTTGAAGGAAATACAAGGGGACTAGTAACTCTTTGTACATTATATGTGGGTAGGATTCTGAATGGGACCAAAGCCCTTGACCCTGATTGCCCTTGGTTTGTACTGAAAGCCCCAACCTAATCATGACCTGACGTCATCCTGGTCCACCACCATTACCGTCGGCGGCAGGAGGAGGTCCATGACATGACTTCTGAGTGCAATGTTTCCCTCTTTCGCCCAGACCGCTAGTAAGTTGTGTATTAATTTTGGGATGGGGCCATAATGTTTTCCGCCGGCCTATAGTGGGAAAATATTTCGTTGCCCTCCAAATTAAACGTTTGACTTTCAACCGGCCCAACTTTACAGTTAGTTGAAATCCAGTTGAGAGAGCGACCGAGATTCCACAGACTCTCTGTGTCGTAGTCAGACGTGAAAAAACAGAAACAGTTTCTGCGGAAACCTGTTTCCGATTGGTCCACACTCTGACTCAGAGTGAATGAAAGCAGCTGTTTCCCAGACCAGCCCTATCCACTGGACCACTCGTGAGGGAAACCAAGGTTTGAGTTTACCAGGTTTACCATGAATCCTAGAGATTTTACATGATTTAATGTTATTTTTGTTGACATTGGTTGATGCATAACTGATTTCCGTCTCCGCCAAAACCAGCCAGGTCGTCTAGATACCACAAAATCGCTGATCGCCTTTGTATGCAACAAGGGCATCAGGGCTTGCCGGACTAATTTTCGTGAAAATGCGATGGTGCTAGGGTTAATCCGAACGGCATCCTCTGAAAGACATAAGTCTGATCGCATGATTCGTAAGGACAGAAATCGTTGAATGAAAACCGTTTGTTTCAGCGGGACGTGGCCAATACGCGGTCCGTCAGGTCTAAAGAACACATCCACCCTTCCGGCGGAAGTGTTAGCCTGATTTGATTCAACTGTCAGCAATCCGGAAGGACACGTTGTGAATGTGGAGGTTCAGAATCAAGACCGGTCCCGAACGCCCCCGGCCTCATCTGAACACTGTCCCTTTATGGGCAACCAGAAAAAGTTTTGGATGTAACAATTCTGGGTAATTTTGAAGGAACTGGGATTGAATAACATTCTTGGCAACCATCTCTTGGATCATGTGACTCCACCTCTAATGAAACAAAATTTGCCTTTGTCGGCGGAACGTAGAACGACGATTCGCCTCGGCGCCACTGCCAGGTGATGCCTTTGCGTGCCCACCATCCTCGCCCATGGGGGTGTTTTTTTTTTTTTAAAGGCCATGCGCGATGATTCCCCGCCCGGAACGACCCCAGTTAGCAGAAACGGGTTCGCCGGTCTGGACTCACCCTCTGATCCACCCGCCGGAAAGATTGGCCCTGGGAGTGAGAGAGACCCTAGTTTTTTGGTGGTGGTGGTGGATGTAAAAGTTATAGACCGGACCTGGCCGGGTTTGAGCTGAAGACGGGCCCTGGCCCGGCCTTTGATACCTCTGTCCTTTATGAATTACCTGAAGACTTTCCTTGCTTGTATCTGTACTGACACTTGGGTGGAAGAGGATTAGGGCAAATGAAAAGGGTTTTGCCCCACCAGACTGAGCTTTAGCGACTGGTTTGGGCTTGGTAAAAGTGAAAGCAGGTTGGTCTTAGACGGGCCGGCGACTGTGCTCATCAAGGCCTGAGGAATGTTTAAAACCACCGTTCCTCGCACACCTCTTTCGGGGACATTAAAGGATGGCTTCTCAGACACTTGGGAAATTATTACTTGAATTCTGCACATCCTATCCGGCGGCGCCAGCTTTCGGACTAGAGACATCCTTTAGAATCTTGTCTTGCCCGCAACCGCCTCTAACAAGGCCGTTTGCGTATATCTCCCAGTGCCTGTATAGAAGTCTGGAGAAGCAGCGTCTAGACAGGATTGATAGACCTTTCGGACTTCCGTGTCCCGCGATAGTCTGAGCAGATCTTAGCATTGACTTTTGCTACCTGTTGCGTAACTGATATACTGAGAAAATAGTCCCTAATACGCCTTCCCCCGTAGCGACTAAACTCCCGGTCTAGGTTTGAGCAATGGAAGGTGTTGTAGAAAAGAGATCTTTAAGCTCGCATAGATTAATTTTAGGGGGCAAGCTAAAAATAGCAAATAGAGCAGAGGGGAACTCCGCCGGCAGAGCTACCGGTATACAGGGAGTAGAGAACCAAGAATGGTTTTTTTCTTGTGGAATTTGAGTGTTGAAGCCTTTAGAAGTGAATGTAGTTTGCAAAGTTCTGAAGCCTCGACTTCCCAGTCCCACCACAAGGTCCCGGACACCAACCTGCTCCCACCAATCCCCAACTGGATTCGCGGCTGAGTCTGTGAATGTCTTTTAAACCTAACTCAGGTGGTAGGAGCCGACAGCGCTTTGATATCATGAAACCGTCATGTTTTTGTTCCAGTCCGAAAATAGTTTTTGAAAGCTGACGCAGGGGTTAATGGGGCCAGGTTGTAGAAGAATATACAAACATAATCATGAACTGATAAATAGTTTTGGGGATGGCCTTAATACTAACATCAAGCTACATTTCCCAGCATATCTATAAGAGCCCTTTAACTTTCCTAGATTTCATTACCTTGGATTACCCACTCCCGTGGTACCGGAAGCTCCCCTGACATAGAGTGGATGGTCGCTACCTCTGGCATTGCTGGGTACCAATGATACACCAAGATTCGTCTGGCCCGTATAGAGAGAGGCATAGCCCCTTTTCTGATCGGGGGGCTTTGTCTAACGGGGCGAGGATTTACGTCTGCTTAACTACTCGCACATTGGAAGTCCGTTAGTGCCTCGCCGAAGTTGGCCTAGTTAAACAATAGTAGGTGCTACAAGGGGAGTGAGCGGAATTTGTGTCAAAGCAATGGAAGTAGCCAGAGGTCGGGACTATTCCGATGTTGGCGTGGAAAGCTCCCAAGGAACAACTATATAGGAGTCCTCCGGTTGCTGGCCAAAAAACTTAGTTAAAAAGCAACTCGCTAGTAACCCATTACATCTCATCCGCCGTGACAAATTGAGCAGAGGAAGAACTATTAGGTGAAGCATCCTATTCTCGAGAGTTTATCTACGAATGAACTAGACTCGTGAATTCCAACCTCAGAAATAATAGACCACTCATCCCTTGCCCTCCCGTACCCTCCTGAGAGGATTTTCCGCCGATGTCTGCGGACCCCTCATGTTGCCCATGTTAAGTCAGGGATGGCAAGAAAGGATCTCCGCGGTACCCGGTGGACTTCAGCCACTACCCTGTGTTGCCTGAGACGGAAAGTATTTATAGTAATTTCTAGAGCCTGTCCCTCCATGGGCTGGGAGTACCTCCAAACTCCCCGGGTTCTTGGCCAGAACTCACTTGTGAGCCATGGCCCCACCCCAATGACTGAGCCCTCACTCGATGCCCTCTAGCGGGTTATCACTGCCGGGAGAACCCCTTAAATCTAAAGTGAGAAATATTGGAACTGGGACTAATATTTGGGGGAACAAACCTGTCCGCCGGTATATCCCCACCACAGTCTCTGAAACTCCACTCCCGACCTGTCAGATGGGACATGTGACATGTCGGGAGTAGAGGCCAGAAAGCGAGGTTTCCGAGGCTCCGCAGCGAACGCCGGGAGGACTTTCGTACATGAGACTCGTTCTTAGGCAAGACTCTGTGGACTCTGCCTCGACTTCGTATGTATCACTAGGAACTGTCCTTGGTCTTGGTCTGTCTACTCTTCTTCCGCGAAGGTGATGAGTTCGAGTGACCGTATGTGTCTGCTTTCTGAGAGGGAGACCGACTTGACCTGGACACTAGATCTTGACCTCCGAAGAGCTGGTCCGCCGGGGGAGACGGCTACTCGCGGTCTCTTAGATTGTGCCGGGGGGGGAGGGAAAGAAAGCCCTTTACCCAGCCCAGTCTCTGCCGACTATATTTACTTTACTTACGGGAAGGAGGACGTTTTTTAATTGGGGGGTGCTGAACCAACAAACGGGCCCACAGGAATATACAGTATATCACCCTGCCGTGCGTTATGAGCCAAGTAGTAGCATAATTAGTAGAAGTTGTCTAGACCCTCGGCGTAATGCAACCGCCGCGGCCAGATTGTCGTGCTGTAATACTTTAATCACGTGCCTTCTGAGTGTCGTAAGAGGCGGACTTCAAGCGTTGGGTCGGTGGGCTTGCGACCCCCCCCCGGAAAAAATCTCTCCGCAAGAAAAAACGAACGAACAGCCTCCGGTGCGGACGGAACCAACGTTGGCCGAACCACCCGGCCCGGGGACTAAGGACAAGCCTCCAGGACATTCTGAGAATGGCTACGTGGAATGTTTCGTGGCATGAATGATGGCACCAAAAGAGAAGAGGTTCTGGAAGTGTTAGTGGGAATTCCAGGCTGGATGTAATGTGGAATGAAGGAGCCCCAAATGGAAAGGTTTTTCAGAAATTTGAGAGGAACATGGGCCTGTGGAATGGGTTGTGTTGCTTGCGCTGTAGTGCGGAACAGCGAGAGACAGGTGCATGTTTTGTTTGTAAGTAGCAATAGGAAGGAATGTGTAAGAGAAGTATGGGTCTGTGGGTTCCCAAAGGATTGGTGTTGGGTGAGATATTGAAAGTAGGATACAAACCCCGCTGGGGTGATTGTATGCGTGTATGCCCCGACAAGAGGATATACTTGAAAGAAAGGACCGAGTAGTTCTGGATGAATCGTGGAAGGCGTGCCTGGAGAAGTTCTGACAAGAAGTGAAAAGGAAGGGGAGGGAAGGACAAAAACGAAAGAATATTTCTGATTGGGGATTTGAATGGTCAGGTGGGTGACTAGGACAGTTGAGGGAAGTGGTGGGAGGGTGGGGGTTAACCATCAGAGGTGAATGGGAAATGGTCTAGTGCACTTGTGGACGTTATGTGTGGGGAGGAGGCTGTGGATAGCCAACACCTTCTTCCGGACACAGAATGATCCACAGGTACCCGTGGAAACGGTTTATTTTTTTTTTTTTATGTTGTACGATGAAGGATAAGACAGTTTTTTTTTAATTTACCGGGTTGGAACGAAATTGTCATTGATTGATTATGTATGTGTGGTGAATGAACGAATGAAGAAATAGTGATGGAATGCTAGGGTGTTTGTATCGGGGTATTGGAGGGGGTCTGTCTGATCATTTATGTAGGTGGGTACCTAAGGTTAGGATACTAAAAGGAAGTGGGTGAGGAGAGCGGGAGGGAGGCGGAGAGGCGGGTGGAATGGTGAGGAGGGTGGAGAGGTTGCAGGAGGAGGAAAGTCTAGGGGAGGAGTACAGGAGCGCAGTGGAAAGAACGACTAGGTGGGTTCGACCTGGAAGTTATGGAGGTAAGTGGAGGAGATGAGCAAGTGTGTTTAAGGATGAGATCTGTGCAGCCCTGGTGAGGAGGCTGTGTGGACGTGGGAGAAGAGGGAGGGGAGTGAAAAGGTACAAGCATGGTGGACAGAAGAGGGTAAGGGAATAGCCTGTGGAAGAGAAGACAAGAAAGGCATATAGGAGAGTGGTTTTTGGGTCAGTAGGAGGGAATGAAGATTCCTGAGTAGAGACAGAAACGAGCGAGGTACGTGGAGAGTAAGAGGTAGGGGTGAAGAGAGTAGTGAAGGAAAGTGAAGAGAAGAGTAGATGAGGAATGTGGGCAAGGAATCTGAGTGTTCAAATGGAGGGAGAGTAAAAGAACTGTTCTGGAAAAGAAGTCAAGAAAGTTAGTAAGGTAGGCCAAGGGAAACAGTAAGGGTGTGGACAAGATAAAGAATGGGATGAACTGCTTTAGACCGAGAAGCAAGAGAGAGTCCGTAAGATGGAGGGAGATTTCAGTGAGTTGCTACAATGCAAGGGAATGAAGAGCCAGCAAACATAGCTGTATATTGGTGTATGGAGGGAGAGGAGAACGAAGAGAAGTAGTGGAGGAGGGAGGTGGGGATCAGGAGGGTCAGGGAAGTGTTGGGAAGCCATGAAAAGAGTGAAAAGTTGGGGAAATGCACCAGGAACAGGATGGAGTGTGTGGGGAAATGTTTGAGGTATGGTGGGTGGAGATAGTCGATTAGAATGGGTCATGGAAAATGTTGCAAACTAGCATGGGAGAAGGGGGGAGTGCACCCGATGACTGGAAAGACTGGCATAATAGTCCTCCCCCCTGTCTAAGGGCAAAGGGGAAAGAGGAGTGTGTGGTTACCACCGAGGAATATGTCTTTCTAAGCGTAGTAGGGAAAGGTATACAGTAGGGTAGTGATTTGAGAAGAGTGAGAGTGAGAACGGAGAAATGTGTTTCCCCCCATAGGCGACGAGCAGGGAGGTTTTAGGAAGGGACAGAAAGAAAGAGGAGGTGTAGATCAGATTTTTTTAACCCATGACATTGGGTTGTGGAGAAGTATCTGGAGAAAGATGAAACAAAAGGTGTATGCTTGCCTTTATGGACTTGGAGAAGGCCTATGACGAGTGGATAGAGAAGGTTTGTGGAAAGTACTTAGAATATCCGGAGTGTAGAGGGCAAGTTGCTGAACGCAGTGAAGAGCATGTATGCAGGGTGGCAAAGGCGGCAGTACGTGTGGAGAGTGAGCCGAGAGCGAGTTCTTTGACCTGAATGTTGGTTTGCACAGGGGTGTGTGATGTCCCCCGTGGGGGTTTACTGTATATATTGATGGCAGTTATGCAAGAAATACTATCAAGCGCCAGTGGGATGTTGGTGTATTGCTGAAACAGGGAGGGACTTGGGAGTGGAAACTACCTATACTGCTGTTTGCGGCTGATGATACCGTTCTGATGACGTGATTATGACTGGGAGTTGCAGGGTCTGGTAAATGAGTATTGGCCAGTGTGCGCACCCCCGGAATTTGAAGGTCCATACGGGGAATAGCAAGGTTATTGGCTTTCGCCAGGGGTGAAAGTCACAGAGTGTGAGGTGAAGTGGAACGGTCAGGCTATGGAGCATCGTCACCTCTTTTAAGTAATTCTGGGCAGTTGTGTTTGAGTCACGATGGGCACTATGGATGCCGATTGCGGGGGAGGGTACAACATGGGAAGAGGGTTGTAGGAACGCCCTCCAAGCCAGTCTACAAGAAATCGGGTGGTCAGTCTGGAGGTGAAGACGTCCATTGCATGACCAGTGTGGTCATCCCGACACTGTACTTATGGCAGCCGAAGCATGGACGTTGGTTGAGAGACTCGGACCAAGAGTGAGAGAAGTGGAAATGAATTACTTTAAGGAGTGCGTGCGGAGTTACAATGAGGGATAGACAGACTACTGAAGGAAGTAAGAAGGAGGTGTGTGGGGGAGGTATTGTGCCTGAAAGTGTAAAAGGAACAACTTGAGATGGGTTCGGCCCATATGGACGGTAATGGCAAGCGAGAGAATGACT
>CM064550.1:28737590-28867590 GCA_032716605.1 Paralithodes platypus
TTATTTTGATTAATGTTTATTAATTTATATTTCGAGTGGTGTGGTAAGAGATAACCTTTGGCCATATTATCCCCACAGTACTATTATCTGATATCCAGAATACATTGTTCCTTGTACTAGTGTATTCTATTATAATGATAGCCAGAATACAGTGTTCTTGTACTATTAAGGATCGCCAGAATACATTGTTCTTGTACTATATATACTATTGTAAGGATAGCCAAAATCCCTTGTTCCTTTACTATTATATGACTATTATAATGATAGCCACAATACATTGTTTCATTTACACGAACAAGAGAAGAACAGAAGAGGATAATATTCAACCAGGATGTAGAAGGACTCTCCTCTTGAGACCCACCAAAGGAGTAAAGCAGTTATGCCACTGTCCACCCAAAGGGTCACATAACTTCTGACCCCACCAGCTTAGAGATGTAACCTAATCCTCCTCTGATTGAGCACACCTGCCCACGCACTTGGTGACCTTTATGCCCCCACACATCTGAACTTGGACATCTAGTAACTGTCATCACTATGCTGGGGAAAACTGAACAGGGCAAGCAATTCTGGGGTTTCTCAATTACTGGCCATACCAAGTTAAAAAGTCCTAGAACTTACCCTCCCCATTCAGTTGGCATAGACGGCATTACCGAAAAGTCCCACTATAGTCCTGAGGAGCTATTTTCCCTATTGAGGGCTTTTTGTTGATTGTGGCCCAACATAACCATCAGTTAACATAGACGCCTTTTATAGGATGCACCTTTACATAGTAGAAGGTCCTGAAGTATCCCAGGCATACCTACACTTCAAAGTTCTATTATTAAAACCACATTCTAACACTTATCAAAGGATCTTGGCATACCACGGTCACTTGTGTTCGTCACGGGCTCTGCGAGATACCTTCACAGGCACTCGGCATATAGAAGTGCATAGGCTGTATTTTGTCTGTTTCATACCATTAGACTTTTGCAACTAAAAGGTTTAAACACCGCCCGAGTTTCTTGAACCTCTTATAAAGTTCAGTGGTAGTCGAGAAAGACAATAATACTGTCTCCTCGCGTTAACCCGATATAGTGCTACTTCGTCATAACTGAGGCACTATATTAACTCCCTCAGTGCGGGCTATTATATAAAAAATACGGTCATCACTGCGGCGCTTGTCATATGACACTTGCCAAATTTCTGCCTTGAACAAGGGTTAGGAGGCAGTCGAGCGAGTCTAAGCAGCGCGGGACCGTCCCATCCACCGCCACCCGTGTCTGAGCCATCACTAGTGGCAGTGGGAGACATCTCCAACTCCTTTACATACTTGGGAATAGCGGAAACCGCTCAAACTCGCTATCCTTTACCGATTTACCGTCACGTGTGCAATATCGTTGCACGGCAACCAGTGGTCGTACAGACATGATTCAGCTGTCATTGGAAAGGTCTATTTCTCTGCTTTCAAATATATATCATTGAAATACGTTCTAGCTCTTGTTTATACATGAAAATGTGCAGGGAATGAAGGTTACTTTTTAGTCCAAAACCCTCGTATGGTACAGTGCCGACCAAGCAATTGTCATATGCCAAGTGCTGCAACAAAAGTGTTAAAGACCCCAAGTCAAGAGTACCTGAACGGAACTTTATCACCGATTAATATAATGGTCAGGATAGTCGAGTATCCCTAAGCTAATTATGCTATACTATATACTTCGCATTCGTCCGATGAGGTGCCCAACCATTTCACTATAGTCACGGGAACACATGCAAGACCCAAAGCCCATTATCCATCTGTAACCTACTATTTCACATGACAGGCCAACCTGGACGGCCCACGGAGACTCAGAAGACTGCAAGCTGCTTCCTACCAACCCTTATTATTCCAAGTGTTCATTGTTGGAATCCTTATTGAAAAACTGAACTAAGTCCATGCCAGTGACGAGGCATATAAAGTTAGAGTCCACAAATACCGACTCTACTAATTTACACCAGTGCGCCAGGTGTCCTTATAAAATTAGAGTCCACAAATATTGACTCAGCCAAAATTCATACAAGTGCTATAAATTTAGAGTCCACAGATATCGACTCTGCCAAATTCACACCAGTGCGCAAGGTGACATATAAAGTTAGAGTCCAATGTGTCGACTCTATATATAACCTCGACAATTATAGTGAATACTAATATCATATCTGAATAAAAAGTCACTGTCTAGGTATTATCAGACTCTTCAGTATTTTTCATAAATATTTAATTATCTTGTATTGTGTATAAGAAGACAGCTAAACCTATTATTATACCTGAGCTCCATCTAGATCCTCGATCGTGCTAGAAGATTAATTATTCCGTTGTGTAAACTTATCTATTCCTATTAACATTATTATCTCATATACTGTACATGTATGTAGAGCTTAAGATAAATAAACTGTTCTTTAAATTGTATTTCGGTGTTATATGTATCCTCTGCTTGCCTTCTACTGCATGTATTGTATGAACTCTGAATCTCCAGTCTTGAAAGAACTCACCTCAACCAATAAGTTAAACCTGAATAAAACCACGGCATAACATTGGTGGCAGACGGTGGTTATTGATTCGGGAAGAAGAGATCATTGCATTACAAAAATTAGAAGCAGTAGAGCGTTGTATAACATTAGAAATATGGCAGCTAATCGCTCTCACATTCCCATTCCCAAATACGATGGAGAAACGTACGAGATAGAAGCTTACCTGGATATAGTAAAACCAGTACTTGACTTGGCATACAACGAAGACCGCGAGAAAATCGCTGTAATACTAACGCACTTGGGGAAAGCCGTTTCCCTAGTTGTCACTCAGGTAACACCTGAACTTACCTGGGACCAGTTTAGGTCCATTGTGATCGATGCCATTAACCCCTTAAGGACGGGGCCGTTTGTTGACATGACCTAGCTGCCAGGCGGTTATATTTACCGAAAAACGAGCTTCATTCCATGCTCTTTTTTATGTATAAACAAGAGCCAGAGCGTAATACAATTATGTATCCGTGAAAGGGCGATAATAGAACTTTCCAATGACACCTGAATAATCCTTGTACGACCACGGGTTATCCTGTAGCGATCGCGCAACTGGAGGTAAAAATACCCTAAATAAGGTAATTTCCTCAGTGTTTTCCTTATCTGGCGAGGCCGGACGTCCCGGTGGTCCCAGATGCGGCCCAGATGTGGTGCCGAGCGGTCGGAGCTCGCCTATCGTCCTCCCAATGCGCGGACTCTCTCTCAGGGCCCCTAATGTGCTCAGAATGCCGCCCGTCATATGACGGGTACCGGAGGATAATCCATTTATCTCTCGCCCGTCATATGACGGTCCACTGCGGCTTGTGTGTTAAGCCATCATTGGGTCCGTTCGTCGCCCATGCCCAAATCAAGGACATCAAGTACAAAGGCGAATTAGACCTCACACTAGCTGCCATCAGCAAGCAATTAAAAGCTGCATTGCCCACGCTCACCGTGGAACAACAAAAACAACACATCTTTGTCCACCTAGTACAAGTGTTACCCCCTGCCATCCAAGAACACTTTACTGTGCATGACCCCGTTAGTTTCCAAAAAGATCTGCTTACCATCAGAAAAATCCTCGCGCCCCCTCCTAAGACCAACACCCTAGCCGCCATAAAGAGTTTCCCCACTCACCCACAAATGCACAACAGATCAAGAAACCAGCCATTTTTTTCTCTTAGTCCAGCCCCAACACCGAAGACTCACTATCAATCTGGTCAACCCCAAACAAACCAGCCTAAGTTTATACCAAATCAACTAAAAAGAGTCTACCCCAGAAACCCGACAACTGGGACGTTTCACACCACGCCTCGAACAATAATTACAGAAAATAGAGATCAACCTTTAGTCATAATAAACCCGTTCGATTTCCAAGTGTGCAACAACAAGTGCCCCCTTCACGACATCCGGGATTCTGCCAAATCCCGACAGATGCATCCTCGCATCTCAGCCAATGAGGAAGAACTAGACCATTTCGAGGAAGACAAGACTTGACGAAAATTATGAACCAAAAGAAATCGCCCAGATCTTGCCAGAGGAAGAAGAAGAAATCCTGGAGGATGTAGAGGAAGATCCCCAGAGTTTTTAACCCTTTCGCTGCAGGTGACGTTCTGGAATGTTTTGGCAATTTACAGCAATTTCCAGGCTTCAAAAGTCTGTAAAAACTGTAAAAATTGAGTGTCAGTGGGCGGGAGCGTGAGGGTACCACCTCCGATCCTCAGAGCAGCCAGCGGCCCACTGAGGTAGACTGTGTCTCGCGCGGGTCTCTCACTGCCTCTCACAACAGTGTTGCCAAGCGAGCGAGTGCTAACAAATAGCGGGTTTCTCGCGTTTCTATGGCACCGCTGCGGGTGAACCAGGCCACCTACGAGGCCCGTTCTGGTCTCATTTTGAAGCTATTTACGCCTAGTTTTCGGCAGAATACAGTTCATTTAATGCAGATACTTGATTTATCATTCAGGAGTGCCTGAATATGCCCTAAATAGCCCAAAACACCCCGCAGAGAAAGGGTTTTAAAGCCTCCCCCGCCCATCATGGCTTCGGCAGGGGAGTCTACCATTGAGAGATCACCCATCATATACCATTCTGCAAAGATAAAGGATGTTCCAGTAAGGTTGTTAATAGATACTGGTGCAGCTCACTCGTGTCTCTTCAATTCAATCTACAACCAACATTGACAAAAATTTGGGGAATTAAAAGCAATAACCACCAATTTAATCAGTGCTGGGGACACCCCCCTTTCAAATTCGAGGAGAGAACAGACCCTCCATGTCACCACCACTCAACCTCACGCAAACTGTCACCACCCATTCGTAGCGTTCTATTCAGAATGCCGACACTACGACGGGTACATGGGCCTAGATTTATTACAGAAACTTCAAGCACAAGTAGACTGCGGACAACGGTTGTTAACTTTAAAAAAAAAAAAAAAGCAACATCCCTCCCACTTTCCCCCCCCCCCCCCCCCCACCAAAAAAAAAAAAAAAAAAAAAAAACAAGCATCCCTATCCTCCACCAGCAACAATAGGGAGACCTCAACTCGCAAAAATCAGTCAAACTAAAAAAGAAAAAAAAATCCACCAGAAAACAACCTTCAGATATCTGCCAACATCAAAGCCGGCGACTACAATGCCCCCTAAGAAAGTGATCCAAGACTCTACTGCCCCGGCGACTACAACGCCCCTCGAAGAAGTGATCCAAGACTCTGTCCCTCGCTACCAAAAAGAATTAATTGTGACACCCTCAGATAAACTCATCTCCAACCCTTTTTCTTCTAAGCTCCAAACAGCCTCCTATAAACACAACCCAATTCCTTTCAAAATCTTCCACCATCATCAGTCCCGCCATAACAAAAATCAAAATCTCCATTCCTCCCCAACATCAACAATGGGTGCCTCTTCACCCTATTCCCCAAACACATCTGATCCTAACTCCAACAGAGCTCACCACCGGCAGAGATCGATGTAGGATCCAACCAGCAGTGATATCCTCACATCAGAACTCTATCCTCATCGCCAAAATCTCCGACGAAGTGTTAACTCTCCCTAAAGGTCTCATGATTGGGGATCTAGAGACGTTCGACGAGGTTGCCCCCACTCATCAAGAAAAGACCATCTCAGACACATGACCCGTCATTCCCAAAACCTTAACAACATTGCAAAAACACCAGATGCGACAGCTTCTGCATGAATTTGCGGATGTATTCGCACAATCTCCTACCGAAATTGGAAAGACTAACATGGAAGAGCACTCTATACACACTACCAGACCTCTCATATGCCAACTGTCACGCCGGAAAAAAACCCTGCAACGACAAGAAGAAGAACGGCAAGTGCAAGAGATGCTAGATGCAGGGATCGCCACCCCCTCCGTCAGTCCATGGTCCTCTCCCGTCGTGTTGGTGAAGAAGAAAGACGGCTTTACACGGTGCTGCGTGGATTATCGCCGCCTAAATGACGCAACCATGAAAGACGCAACTCCGTTACCTCACATTGATGACTCACTGGACTCCCTCCATGGTTCAAAGTTGTTCACCACCCTTGACTTACAAGCCGGATATTGGCAAGTCCCAATCAAAGCTGAGCACCAACAGAAGACAGGCTTTTCCACTAGCGGGGGACACTTGTATGAGTTTAACGTGTTACCATTCGGATTATGTAATGGCCCCGCCACGTTCTCCCGCCTCATGGAATCAGTGTTACGAGGATTGACCTGGGAAACTTGCCTCGCCTATTTGGATGACTTTATTGTATATGCGAGAACCTGGCCTGAACATCTCCAGCGACTTCGACAAGTATTGCACCGCATCAGACAGGCAGGATTGAAACTCAAGCCCTCTAAATGCGAGATTGCACGAAAGTCGGTAGACTTCCTAGGCCATGTTATATCCGGTAAAGGTATCTCTCCTGATTCTCGCAAATTGTCAGCAATATCAGAACAACAGCCCCCCACGACCGTCAAAGGTGTGAGATCCTTTCTCGGACTAGCCACATATTACATATTACAGACGTTTCGTACCAAATTTTGCAGCCATCGCCAGACCTCTCCACAAACTGACCCACAAAGATACGGAATTCGTGTGGACACCCGAGCGAAATGCAGCAGTTGACACCCTAAAAAACAAACTTGTCAACACCCCAACAGTAGCTTTTCCTGATTACCATCAACCTTTCCGATTATACACAGATGTGTCACTATATGCCATCGGGGCCGTTCTAGCCAAAGTTCAAGACGGAAGAGAACACGTCATCGCCTACGCTAGCTCCACCCTCAACAACGCCCAGCAGAACTACGCAGCCACCAAGAGAGAATGTCTAGGTGTTATATGGGCCCTAAATCATTTCCGCTCATTTGTATTAGGGACCAAACTAGACATAATAACGGATCATCAATCCCTACAATGGTTACGACGATGCGAAACTAACTAAGCCTTGCTAGTATGTTGGAGAGAAACACTTGAAGAATATGACTTTGAGATTCATTATCAACCAGGCAAATTGCACATGAACGCAGACGCCCTCTCCCGCCTTCCAGTACCAGATCCTATGCCCACAAACATCGCTGCCATTCGTGACTCTACACCAGTCACTCTACCCAAATCAGAAGCAGAGACAACTCTAGAACTTACCCTGCTGCAGTCATGGAAGAAAAAGATCAAACTAAAATGGATCCCCAAAGACGTTTTTCATAACTTAACTTGTGACGGAGATCAACTCTACACCGAATCTGGACATAGTCTTAGAACCTCACCTTGCACAAGACTATGTGATCATAATACACGAAGATAATGGAATTCACTTGGGGCAAAAGAGAATGTTACAAACCTTTCACCAACACTACTGGACTGTCAACCCTTCCGTTATTGCAAAACGTGTGGCAAAAGCCTGTAAATCCTGTGCTTTGGGCAAGGATAGACGCAAAACCCCGGACCAGCAGGAACTCTCTCGGCAACTAAACCTTGGCAGACATTTTCCCTCGATGTGATGGACCCTTTTCCAGCAAGCCAGGGGAAATGATTTATAGTCACCTATGTAGACGTATACTCAAAGTTCCTGATAGCCTGCCCTGTAAAAGACCACAGTGCCCTGACCGTAGCCTAATTACTAGCAACAGAGATTTTTCCCGACTTCGGATTACCCATCTCCTTGGTCTCTGACAACGCCCCAGAGTTTTCCAGACAAGTTTGGGAAGCCTTCACAAAGAAATGCGGTATCAAGGCAAAACACTCCTCACCCTACTGGCCCCAAGGCAATGCAGTTTGCGAGCGCAGTCACCGCACAATAAATAACTAACTAAGAACGAGAGTGATCGCCCTAAATACATCAGACTGGCCAGCACAAGTGAAAATGATCCAGTGGGGAATGAATTCCTGCCCCAAAGAGGATGGCATTTCCCCACACGAAATGGTCTATAGCGTCGCCCCCCTGTTGCTACCATTCCATCACCTCGCCTAACCATCCACCTCACATATAACTACCATCCCCCTGCAACACCTGAAAAACACCCTCCATACAGCTCAAACCTGCCAAGATATACAACGTGATACTACCACCCACAACAATCCGTTCGCCATAGGAAACACCGTGATGGTGGCCAAATTACCAATAGTAAATAAGCTAGGTCCCCGATACATAGGGCCCTACAAAATAGCAAAAATCTCCAACCCCTACCAAATCATCATCAACTATCACAGAGAGACACGAACCTACAGAAATAGATTTGTCAGGATCTATTGTCCATTGACGAACAAAGAAGATTGCCACCATCAAGATAACTCTCCGAAACTACCAAGTACCACCCATGACGCCCCAACACCTCCAAGTGAAACCCCCACCTCAACTCACACCAAACTTAACCCCACGACATATACCACCATTACCAACAAACAACCACCCCAACCTCAATACACGCGACGCACACCACCTCCAATATCCCCTTCCCCGTACTCCACACCCCTCAACAACAAACCAAACCAGAAACAACAAAACAAAAATGCTCCAAAACCCCACATTTTCCCTCACACTGCAAATTCCGCCCCCGTCTAAAACCTAAACCGACGACCAGAACCAACAAATACCAGTCTCAACCAACATGAAAACCAGCTCATCACACCCCCAACAACCCCACAACTGCTAACACCAAACAACCTCACCACAAACGCTTCTCTACCTCACCATCCACATCACCATCACCTAAAAGAATACACCCACATCTCTCTCCCTCACCCTCTTCGCCCACTTCAACCCCCATTTCCCACAAATCCAAATCCTCCTCCTCATCCAACCCCTCCTCGCCCCCTGAACACCTTCCTCAACCCCTATCACCAAAGAAACGTCATACACCACCTCCTACAAACCCCAGTCAGCTACCCCTAAATCCACTACAAACCCTTCCAAAACCCCTGCTATTAAGAACACGCCGTACTCCATCACCACCAACACCCCTACAACCCCAACCATCAACCTCTCATCATCCCATTCCATCCTCACCACAGACTCATCGCCTGAATGCACCATCCACCTCACATACACCACCACCTCATCACCTCTCCCAACCTCGACTCGCCCCTCCCCTTTCCCTCCACCATTCCCCCAAACCCTAATCAGTCACCTAATAAATCAACTATCCCTCAACATATCAACCCTTACACTAACCCCTCCTCTCCCCCCTCCACCCCCAACCCTCGCCCCCATAACCCCCCTCCCATACTCCCTTTATCCTCACCAGAATCCAGCCCAGAACCACCACTCCGATCAAATTTTTGCACTAGATCAGGTCGCCTTATAAAACTCCCAAGCTGATTTTCACCAATTTTTCTCACAAACCATACACCAACCCTCTATCTTTCCTCAGCTATCAAAACAAATCACATAACACACACGACCACTTCTAAAACACTAAGGATATCTTCCGCAACAAACACAAATTCCTCCAGCTCACACTCATTTTTTGACAAGGATATAATCCCTGGTACTTTTGCGTCCGCGACTGTCATTAAAACCCCTCAGGTCAGTAGCCAGGTCATCACTTGCCCTCACACAACCAGCCGAGCAACACCTACCTCCTCCAGCCGTCACCAACTTCCTGTCATTACCATGATGAGTTCCACCCCTTTCGTGAAAAGAGTTAAATGGTCCGCTGACCAGAATAAATTCTTCAGTCCGCTACAATGAAGAAGCCATAACAGCAACAATTATGAAAAAAAAAATTCTACCCTCACAGTCACCATCGACCCTCTAAAAAATCCGGACCAACGTTCTATCGTTGGTGGGAATACCTGCATTCCCTTCCTAGCTTCACCCACCAGGGAAACACTTTCATTTTCCCCCTTGAGGCACGAGGACGTACCTACAACGATGGGGAGGGAAGTAAGATACAGAGAATTCAGAAATTACCCCTACACCAACAAAAGAAAACCTCAAGACCACAGACAACAAAAGCTGTGGGAAACGTAAAACAAAAGGGAGAGACTAAAACAAAACAAAGATAGAAAACCAAAGAGGGCGAGCAACAGAGAAAACGTTCCCCCACAACCATTCAAGGAGAAACTAAAACAAAACCCTCAGGAGAACAGAAGAGAAAGCAGAGAACTACTAACATCGTTACCATGCCTCATATTCCGAAGTTGTCCCATACTACGCAACAGCCAGCTGATCAGAAAAGGAATAGAGACGAGAAGATAGAAGGAAAGGAGAGAATAACTATAATAATAATGTATACACACTATTGTCCAACATCATATGGCACCACAGACACTTTAGACTTGCGGGCGCCAGTGGCACCCAGGCCTGTGGAGGCAGCAAGTCCTTCAGTTCACACCAGACTCTCACATAGCCAACATGCGTCTCGGCGCTCCTGTACTCAACCCTAGCTAATAAAGGATTGAAGAGTACTGGTGTTATATCTCCATTCATCTTTATTATATGGTGCAGTGTATATCAGTATCTGAACCTACATGGAGAACCTGCACTACCTAGCTGAGGCTGCAGCTCCTGTGGAAGCCGGCTTGCAGCCATGCGGCCCCTACCCTGCTACATCTACCTCCCAACCAGTCGAGCCTTCATTGTCCGATGCCCTGTCTCCACACCCATCCATCACCTACTTGAATGAAAGGATCGACGCCCTCCAATCGAGTATCGCCACCTTTCGACAGCATCACCAGGACCAGCATCACCAGGACCGGCACCTTCAACTACAACATCGCCCCGCGACAGCTCCACCACCGCCCCGCCAGGATCTCCAGCCCCACCAGCCTCTACAACATCAGCCCCAGGCCAGTAATCTTATCCACCAGGCTGACCCATCCTTTGCCTCACACCCCACCAGTGATACACTTATTCACCCCTCTACACAGACACCCACACCTCACACATCTCCCCATGTCCCAGTGCTACCCCATACATCTCCCCATGTCTCAGTGCCCCACCATATGCCAGTTACCCATGTCTCAGTGCCCCACCATATGCCAGTTATTCCCCACATGTCTTTGTTACATATGAACATGACTGATCCCCTTACCCACCCTATCAAGAGCGAACATCCCACACCCTCCCCCACTGACGGCCAGGCCCACACTGGTGTCGGTAGCGACGGTCGGTATTACGGCGGCCATTATGCCCCCCTGGCTATCGTACGGCTGGCACCAACCCTCATTGCGCAACCTCGTCTGCGCATGACGTCACCCATCACCCGACGGCCCCTCCCCCTGGCTATCGTACGGCTGGCACCAACCCTCACGGCGCAGCCTCTTATGCGCATGACGTCACCCATCACACGACGGCCCCTCCCCCTGGCTATCGTACGGCTGGCACCAACCCTCACGGCGCAGCCTCTTATGCGCATGACGTCATCCTACACCCTACCACCACCACCACCACCACGGAACCGTCCCACCCCGCCCCGGCCCTGATGTCCGGTTATCGTACAGCTGGCACGGACCCTTACGGTGCGGCTATCTACACACCTCAAGTCCCTCCCTATCCAGCCCAGCCCCGCCCCGCCCTGCCGGGCTGCCCCTAGGCGGCCCCAGGCCGCTTTACATATGCCAGGACACGCCCTACGCAAATTCTGAGCTGATTGGGAGGTCTACAAACGGCTAGTCCTTCAACCACCTCACGAGGCTACCATCGAGCTCTACCAGACGTGCGACCCTGCCCTTCAGAGCGCCATATTTGCTCACAATCAGGCGTTCTCCTCATTGCCAGAAATCGACCTAGCAACTCTCATCACGCAACTCGTCCACCGACAACGGAACCGCGCACCCGCTCGCCACCACTTCCGGTCTCTCCTCCAACAACCTACTGAACAGATCCGGGACTACGTCACACGTATTACGGAGGCCACTTTGGACTGTGGCTTTACCTGCCCCTGTTGCCACACTGATGTCTCTGACGAACACATACGGGACCAGGTGACTATCGGGTTTAGTGATTCGTCCCTTCAGCAAGATGTTTTAACTAAAAACCGCACCCTACCTACCTTACAAGATGTTATCAACTACTATGTGGGGTTCGAATCCGTGGCACTCGACCAGACGGCCATGCAACCGGGGGTACATGCTGTGAAATCACCATACCAGCGTCTCAAGAGTACTTATCCACGCCCCGCCCCTATCCAGCCCCCCGCCCCACCCACTCAGTCCCCGTCACCCGCCCCACCACCTCCCCACGTCGGCCCCACTTCATCTCCCACACGTTGCTCCGGGTGTGGCCTATCTTCACATTGACAAGCCCAACGATCTTCTAAGTGTCCTGCATGGGGCAAGACCTGCACGGCGTGTAATAAACCTAACCACTTTGCCAAGGTAAGTAAATCCACATCTTCTCAGTGCAGTGGGTTCCGTCTATCCACACACTCTCGAGCCGAACGCCCATCCAAATGCCCTGCTTGGGTCAAGACCTGCCCGTCGTGCAACAAACTCAACCATTACTCCACAGTTTGTCACTCCACGCCCCCACCTTCATCCGCGGCTGTTATCATTGGTACCATCAAGCAGGCTGTTAACAAACCACCACCCGCACGGCTCCCCTCCTTGCCCATTACCATTTCTACTGCCATGTCGCCCCACTATCACCCCACCAGCGTCACTGCCCACCCTGACACGGGCGCCCAAGTATCTGTGGCTGGTTTGCAATTACTACGGGCACTGGGCCTCCAACGCCACCACCTACAGCCTACTCACCAACAGATCACGGCCGTGGGGGGTCACACTCTCCAGGTCCTGGATTATATGCCGACTACCATTACTGCCACCGACGTTGCCGGCACCCCCTACACTACTGATGATGATGTTTTTATTATTCAGGCACAGTCACCGTTATTTATCAGCATTTCAGCTTGTAGGGCACTACATATCATCCCTCTCGACTTCCCCACACTTACCCCCGCATGGCCGCCCACACCGCCCAACCACCACCCACCTTGACCAGGACCCCTCCACCACACCGGCCCACTTCCCTCCCCTTCCCACCTAACGACCTGCACCTGTCTGACCTTCGTGACTGGCTCTTGTCACAGTTTGCATCTTCAGCATTCAACACCACCAGCGGCCGACTCCCCACGATGTCTGGCCCTCCCATGCACATCCCCATCAAGCCTGGCGCATCTCCACGTGCCGTGCACACCCCTGCCCCTATACCACATCATTGGAAGGCCCAGGTCAAAGCAGATCTCGACAGGGACGTCGCACTGGGCATTATTGAGCCTGTCCCCATCGGTACCCCTACTACCTGGTGTTCTAGGATGGTGGTGGTCGCCAAGAAAACTGGACAACCCCGCCGTACAGTTGACCTGCAGGCACTCAACCACGCCTTCCTTCGGGAGACACATCACACCCCGAACCCATTCAACTTGGCCCAATCCATCCCTGCAGGCACTCGTAAGACGGTCCTAGACGCCTGGAATGGATACCATGCTGTTTTACTCGACGAATCCAGCAGGGAGGCTACGACATTTATCACAGAATTTGGCCGTTACAGGTATATCAGGGCCCCTCAAGGTTACTTGGCAGCTGGCGACGCCTATACCCGACGATTCGACGCAATCATACAGGCTGTCCCTCGTAAGGTGAAGTGTGTCGACGACTCCCTTTTGTGGGACTCTTCAGTCGAGGAGGCCTTTTGGCACACTTTTGATTACCTGGTCCTCTGCGCAACCAACAGCTAGTGTCACTTTCAACCCAGACAAGTTTACCTTCGCCGCCCCATCAGTTGACTTCGCCGGACTCACCATCACAGACACTGGAATTAAGCCATGCACGTCCATGATTCAGGCCATCCATGACTTTCCTACGCCCACAGACATCACAGGAGCCCGGTCGTGGTTTGGTCTCGTTGAACAGGTCGCCTGGGCCTTCAGCATCAAACCGGAAATGGCGCCCTTCCGGGAACTTGTGCAGTCCAAAACCCCCTTCCACTGGGATGAGGCACTCGACCGTACCTTTGCCACATCTAAGGACCACATCACACACCTGGTTGAGGAAGGTGTCTGCTCCTTCGAGATCGGCAGACCCACGTGCCTCGCCACAGACTGGAGCAAAACCGGCCTTGGCTTCCTCCTACTCCAACAACATTGTTCCTGCCCCACCGCATCTGCCCCCACCTGTTGCAAGGTCGGTTGGAAACTTATCTTCGCCGGCTCCCGTTTTACCACACCTGCGGAGTCCCACTACGCACCCGTCGAAGGCGAGGCTTTAGCAGTGGCTGACGCCCTTGACAGATGCAGAATGTTCGTCCTGGGCTGCCCTGACCTCGTCGTCGTCGTGGACCACAGACCTCTACTGTACATCCTTAACGACCGGTCCCTTGACAACATACCAAACCCTCGCCTGTTCAAGATTAAGGAACGTACCCTACGATACCAGTTCACCATTCAACATACGCCTGGCAAATGGCACCGCGGCCCCGACGCTGTCTCCTGCTACCCGACCCGGCCCTCCACGGACGCCCATGATGTGCATAGTGCGGCCGCCAGCGAGCTCGATATCCACTCCGTTGCCTTGGCCTCCCTCACCATGCTCGCCGCCATACCTGACCCAGTTGTATCATGGTGTGACCTTAAATCTGCCGGCCAACTAGACAGCGAGTATACCTCCCTTCTTCAGACCATCCCTGAGGGCTTCCCGACCTCCAGAGAGGCGACCGCCCCACAACTACGACAATTCTGGGGTATTAGAGACCGCCTCACTTCCGTCGACGGGGTGGCCCTCATGGATCAACGACCAGTCATCCCCCATCATCTTCGGTCCAGAGTTCTCGAGGCCCTTCACTCAGCTCATCAGGGTATGACTGGCATGAAGGCCCGTGCACGTGCGAGTGTTTACTGGCCAGGTATTCACAAGGCCCTACACAACTGCCTGGATACCTGCCACTACTGCCGCGCCCACGCCCCGTCCCAGCCGAAAGAGCCACTCATGTCATCTGACCCACCCCAATAGCCATACGACCAGGTAGCCGCCGATTTTTTTCAGCACCAGGGCAAACACTACCTGGTCTACGTCGATGGCTTCTCCAGCAATGTCCACATCTTCTACCTGCCACCAGGTAAATGTGATGCTCACCACCTCATCTCGGCGTGCCGTACTCTCTTCACCCACTACGGAGCACCCCGGGTACTGGCGAGCGATGGTGGGCCCCAGTTCACAGCCGGGGACTTCCAAGAATTCCTGGCACATTGGGGTGTGTCACACCGGGTCAGCTCTGCGTTCTACCCTCAGTCTAATGGCCGCGACGAGCTGGCTGTTAAAGCAGCCCGCCGCATCATCGCGGACTGTACATCCCCTACTGGCTCCCTAGACAACAACACTGCAGCCCGCGCCCTCCTCCAATACAGGAACACACGCCTCTCGACAAGTCACCAGCTCAACTTCTCTTTGGCAGGACCCTACGGGACCACGTCCCCTGCAATCCTGCACTTCTCCACCTCCACCCCCACTGGCTTCTCTCGGCCGAAGCTCGTGAGGCAGCCCTTTTCCACCGTAACGCTGCCCTAGCCACATACTATAATGCTTCAGCCCGGCCTTTATCACCACTCCACATCGGTGACCGGGTCTCCGTCCAGAACCAGGGGGGCAACAACCCGACACGGTGGAACAAGACTGGCACTGTAGTGGAGGTGCATCCACACCGCCAGTATACCATCCGGGTGGATGGGTCGGGGCGAGCCACACTCCGCAACCGCCGCTTCCTACGCCAGCTTCGCCTACCGCCCTCCACTCAACCTACACCGCCCGACTCCACCATCGCTTCGTCGGACGCCAATAGGCGGGGGGGGGGGGGAGGGGGGGGAGATATAATAATACTGTATACACACTATTGTCCAACATCATATGGCACCACAGACACTTTAGACTTGCGGGCGCCAGTGGCACCCAGGCCTGTGGAGGCAGCAAGTCCTTCAGTTCACACCAGACTCTCACATTAGTGGTGGGCGTATCGATACCAAAGTATCGATATTTCCGATACTACCTCTGTACTTGAAAGTATCGATTCTGAAGGCTTGGTATCGAGTATTATGAGTACTTGAGAAACACATGCAAAATAATCGTGAAATGAATACAATTAGTGCCAAATAATGCAAATAATAGATAATAGTCTTATACCGCATTTTCCTTTACCATCATTATCTCCGATAGACTGGAAATGGTGTCGTATTTCACACCCAAATGCCATAAAAGGGTGTCCAATATCAAGCCAACTCAACCCTGCTCCTACACAGGGTCGAAACTCAACCCGATTCAGACTTTCGGAACTTGATAACAGTTTTAAGACTTTGTGTATATATCCATATACAAATAATCGATTTGGATGTGATAATTATAAATGTACCTAGCTATATCCTCAGAATATCCGAAAGAAGCGTCATAATCCTATAGAAGGCCGATAACCTACCGGAGTTATTATATATAATACCTCAAAGTAAGCGATTATATTATAGGACTAGTCATCACAATTTTTTACAAATTCAACTAGATCAAAATAATATCGAAATGATGGATCATTAATTATTGATCTTGATATGTAGGCCTAAAGCGTGTTGTTTATAAACATTGGAACACATGGCCGCAGCCGCGGTGCCACTCCATTCGCGCCTAATCACGATTATATTTCGGTGCATTCTTACTTAAATTTATATCATTCGGGTTGATTAGGTTACACAATACAATATTACTAAGTAACAGTACACGCATATGTATAAATATCATAACATTTGTCAGAGTATAGCAAAGCACCACGGCTGCATGGGGAGTGCTGAGGGTAGTGAGGGAGAAGTGGCCGAGCTGCGGAGCATGTGCTTGTAGCCTCGTGACCTTGACGTAGTCTTCCCAAGAGTCAAGTTCAGAAAATCAGTGTTCGTCACGGTAATTAATCCGTCACTCCTCAGAATTATTGAAATTTCTATGTATGCGATTATTTCTTGCTCTAATATTAAACAAATAAATATGTATAATTTCACCTAATATGTAATGTCACAACACATCTTAAATTGTATATATTCAAATTTATTGCCGATATGTTCTGTTGTCGATTATTCCAGTCCCTGACATACCTCCTGATATTTGGTATATTACGCTATTTCGCTTTTATTTTGTCTTGATTTGCTTTGTAATAATTATTCTGCAATGCATATTTACTTTCATTCTTAAAAATAGTCAGGAAAGGTTGTCCATATAATGTATATATGTAAAAGTCTGGATCGCCCCTTGTCAGTTTGTGCCACCACACTTTAATGAGAGTGGGTTATCAGACTTTGGGGTGACACAAAATGCAGCTTTACTTTTCTATTATAGACCCATTTTGTTTAGTCATCAAGACTTGATGACTAAATAAAATGAGTTTATAGGGCTAACAGAAAAGTAATAGACTATTATCTATAACTGTGCGCACTATTAATAATTATTTTATGGTGCTCTCGTATTTTTGTACAGTGAGGATAAATATATGTTCAGTTATTAAAGAACTTAAATACAATATTGATATTTATGATTCATTACAACACAACATAGCTGTCTTACCATCACTCAAATTAAGTATAATCCTATATAAATCGATATGTGCATCTTCACGTACTATTTGAATATAGTATTAACTCCTTCAGACATATTATGTTCCAATAAGTCCGAGGAGGCGGGAGCCCCGGGATCATTGCCACTGCCTCGCACTACACTCACAACAACACTGCGGCCGTTAGAATTATCGGAGGAGGCTGAGGTTGCCACCAACGGTTTTATCGTAAGCTAACTTATCGGACTTACTGAGCTCATATGACGCAAAATCGCGTCATAAACTTATTGGAGAGGCATGGAGATAAGTCCATATGACGCGATCGCGTCATATGAGTTTTTGGTTATAAGTTCCATATATGACGCGATCGCGTCATATATGTCGCAAGGAGTTAATAGTTATAGTAATAATTATTGTAGCCTATATAGTAAATTTAATTTAATCTTATTAGTAATATAAATAATGTGATTGATTTTATGGTTGGTATTAATATATTATTACCCCTGTACTATATTTATGGAAAATACTTACACTAACCGATACTAGAAGCAAAGTACTCGGTATCGGTACTCGATACCACCGATACTGAAATGAAAAATACTTGGTATCGTATCGAAATGAAAGTACTTGTATCGCCCATCACTATCTCACATAGCCAACAAGCGTCTCGGCGCTCCTGTACTCAACCCTAGCCAATAAAGGATTGAAGAGTACTGGTGTTATATCTCCATTCATCTTTATTATAATAACTAACAAGAAATGCGCGCCCAGGGAGACACCTCGTGTACAAGTTCTCCACCCCATATCAAAAAATAATAGGAGAGAACAAATAACTACCAATACTGCTCCATCAACAATCATCACTTCCAAAAGAGAAGCACGAGTTGCAACTATTACTTTGGAATGCCCTCCGACACCAGGGAAGAACATTAACATATATTCTACTCCCAAACAACAACAAAAGAAGAGAAGGATAGTATTCAGCTAGAACGAGAAAGACTCCTATATAACCATCGATATTAATGATAGCCAGAATACATTGTTACTTTACTATTGTACTATTATAATGATATCCAGAATACATTGTTCTTTTATTATTGTATACTATTATAATGATAGCCAGAATACAGTGTTCTTGTACTATTATAGGTTTGACTCCTACAAGGAGATAAAGAAAACCTAATATTTAGTAGTGGCCCCGTAATCATTGACGATTATGCCTATTACATAAGGCATCCTCTTCAAACACTCATTTACCGTAGTTTGAATCTACCGCGCAGAGCATAAAAAATTGAGGAGCCTTCATCATGAGCGCACGCAACCTCACTCATGGTTCGTCATTATGAAATTGGGTACTCACTACGAAAAAACTTCGTAAAAAATAACAAATAAAAAGAAAATAAGAATAACTAATCATAAGCTTTCCATAACTTAGTGGATTTACTTGTGTAGATCTTTGACCAGACGCTGACTTCAGGCGTCATTCTTCCTTCACTGACATATCAAGTAAACCAAAATCCTTAATATATCAACGAATGGGAAGGGGATGGTCGGGAGGGCCCCAGTCGTCAATGATTACGGGGCCACTACTAAATATTAGGTTTTCTTTATCTCCTTGCAGGAGTCAAACCTATAATTTATTAGTGGCCCCTCCATCATTGACGATTATGCCTGATATCTAAGACTGGAGGGGGACATTCGTAATCATATCATAACTCTAGCAAAAGCAGATAATCAAACAACCACATAGTATTCTTACTTTGTAAAAAAGATACATTTTTGTGCATAAACTTTATACAGCATATAAATATACAAAAAAGGGGACAAGCAGGAGCGTGCTTCGAAGAAGCCTGCTTGGACAAAAAAGGGGTTAACTCCGAGACTCTGTACACAGAGCTGGTAGTTAAGAAGGCACCCCACTTAAAGTAAGTGGTGAAAAATAAAAACATCAAAGTTTACATGTGCACATATAAACCCCATTAACTCGTGGATATATATCTAAAATTATACCCTAAAAATAAAAGGAACTCGTGTACTGTCGCAGAAGTACTGAACTCTTTTACTTCTGCAGAGGTACTTACATTACAAATACAAGTTGCGGCCGCAACTACTAAGATTACTTACATTTTATTGCTTCACAGCCAAAACTATTTACAACAAGCATTGTCGTTCTACTATGATTGTACGTTAGCACAATTTCCTGTAATGAATACTACAGAGAAATTTTATATCACAGCACCTACACCCTGTATCACAGCTCGTAAGCTCCGCACACGTACTCCGGCGGGGTCTAGGGTGTCCTATGTTACACTGACTGCACCCCCCCCCCCTCTCTCTTTTCTTCATCTAAACACTAAGTGACCCAGAGGCCACCTAGACCCTCTGCCTTAAAGCTATACATGGCATGGAAGGCCTGTCTAAAGCTACTGAAAGGTATCGAGTCAAAAAAGTATGATTAGAGGACCAGAGGTGCGTGGCTGCTATGTCTTCAACAGAAAAATTCTTAAGGAAACGCAAAGAGGTCGCCCATTTGCATAAATCGTGAGCTCTACCCACAACGCCGGGATTACTTTCCTGAATGACGTTAACTAAGAGAGAAGCCAGTTTACGTTTCATTACGCGTTTACCCGTACTTGATACCCATAAAGCACCTTGTTGATTCCTAGGTGCGACTCTCAAATATTTGGTTAGCGCTTGCACTGGACATTTTTCAACGCCGGCACCGTGAACTCTGAAAACACGTGATCACTGTGTTCATTCTTGACGATGAACCCCGGGGAAGGGGCAATATGAATACAATCATTGAGCCTACCAAACCTGATGCAATTAGGTGTGTTGCTCATCTCCGCCAGCTCAGACACCCTGTTCCCGGTAGCCAAAGCCATAAGGAATACTGCCCTTTTTAAAAGTAAGTCAAAATCTGCAGTATTTTGGTACCGCCGGGAATGAAGTAATGACAACGCTTTGTCCAGAGACCAGGTAGGCATGAGCTGACGGGGAGGTGGGCGGAGTTTAAAACATGCCCTCATGAAACCTGTCTCCTCCGCTAGTGGTATGGTTAGACCTGTAAGGTCAAAGAATGGCATCCTAATTGCTGTTAAGTGATTCTTTAACGTTACTACAGATAGACGTTTCTGCTCAAACAGATAGTTTAAATAATTAAAAACCAAAGCCACCGAAGGCACGGATTGTTCTGTTCTGAGTATCCAAGAAGTGAAAGACTGCCAATGCGATTGATACTGTCTCTTAGTAGATTGTGTGTATTGATTCATGAATTTATCGGTCACGTTTCTACCATACGGAGTTAGCCATTTGGCCTCCTGAATGTCCATAATGCAAAAGTCAGCGAGGTCTCTAGGTTGCCAATCGTGTCTAAGTGGAAATACCCGACCGGGAGCGACACCGGGTTCGGGCACCACGTTTTTAATTGCTGGTACCACGCCTGCGCCGGCCACAGGGGCGCGATTAATGAGACTACGCCCCGATAATCCTGTAGTTTGTTTACTACTTGGCACATCAGAGAAGCGTCTGGCGGCGGAAACAGATAAATGGAACTCCACATGTTCCAGTCCGTCACCAGTGCGTCGGGTCCTCCCGCCGGCATGGTTGTTCAGCGGGTTAGGTACAGCGGGAGTTTGTGAGTCTCCTCGGACGCAAATAGATCCACTTCTGGACAGTAAGGCTTCGCAATCATTAGGTCGAAAAAATTTTGCTTGAGTGCCCATTCTACTGTTGTGCTCTGTCTCCGAGATAGAGCGTCTGCCCAAACGTTCGCTACGCCGGGGAGATAAGAAGTGTGAAGCTGAATGTCCAGCTTGTCGGCTATTACAAAAATCTTTTCTGACACGTTTAGCAACCTCCGAGATCACGTTGACCCGTTTCTGAATGCAGTGAACCGCATTTAGATTGTCCATCCTGAAGGCCACTGATTTGCCCCGTAAAGAAAAGCCGTGAGCTTGAAGGAAATACAAGGGGACTAGTAACTCTTTGACATTTATGTGGGAGGATTCTGAATGGGACCAAAGCCCTTGACCCTGATGCCCTTGGTTTGACTGAAAGCCCCAACCTATCATGCCTGACGCATCCGTGTCCACCCATACCGTCGGCGGAGGAGAGGTCCATGACATGACTGAGTGCAATGTTTCCCTCTTCGCCCAGACCGCTAGTAAGTTGTGTATTAATTTTGGGATGGGCCATAATGTTTCCGCCGGCAATAGTGGAAAATATTTGTTGCCCTCCAAAATTAAACGTTTGACTTTCAACCGGCCCAACTTTACAGTTAGTTGAATCCAGTTGAGAGAGCCGACCAGAGATTCCCAGACTCTCTGTGTCGTAGTCAGACTGTGAAAAAACAGAAACAGTTTCTTGCGAAACCTGTTTCGATTGTCCACACTCTGACTCAGAGTGAAAGCAGCTGTGTCCCAGACCAGCCCTATCCACTGGACCACTCGTGAGGGAACAAGGTTTGAGTTTACCAGGTTTACCATGAATCCTAGAGATTTTACATGATTTAATGTTATGTTGACATGATTGATGCATAACTGTTCCGTCTCCGCCACCACCAGCCAGTCGTCTAGATACCACAAAATCCTGATCCCTTGTTGCAACAAGGGCATCAGGGCTTGCCGGACTAATTTCGTGAAAATGCGAGGTGCTAGGTTTAATCCGAACGGCATCCTCTGAAAGACATAAGTCTGATGCATGATTCGTAAGGCCAGAAATCGTTGAAACCGTTTGTTTAGCGGGACGTGCCAATACGCGTCCGTCAGGTCTAAAGAACACATCCACCCTTCCGGCGGAAGTGTTAGCCTGATTTGATTCACTGTCAGCATCCGGAAGGACACGTTGTGAATGTGGAGGTTCAGATAAGACAGGTCTACGACCGGCCTCATCTGAACACTGTCCCTTTTGGGCACCAGAAAAAGTTTGGATGTAAAAACTGGGTAATTTTGAGGAACTGGGATGATAACATTCTTGGCAACCATCTCTTGGATCAGTGACTCCACCTCTAATGAAACAAAATTTGCCTTTGTCGGCTGACGTAGACGAGGTCGCCGGAGCCACTGCCAGGTGATGCCTTTGCGTGCCACCATCCTCGCCCATGTGTTTAAAGGCCATGCGCGATGATTCGCCCGGAACGACCCAGTTAGCAGACAAGGGTTCGCCGGCTGGACTACCCTCTGATCCACCCGCCGGAAGATTGGCCCTGGGAGTGAGAGAGACCCTAGTTTTTTGGTGGTGGTGGTGGTGTAAGTTTAGACGACTGGCCGGGTTTGGCTGGAGACGGGCCCTGGCCCGGCCTTTGATACCTCTGTCCTTTATGATTACCTGAAGACTTTCCTTGCTTGTATCTGTACTGACCTTGGGTGGAAGAGGATTTAGGCAAATGAAAGGGTTTTGCCCCACCAGACTGAGCTTTAGCGACTGGTTTGGGCTTGGTAAAAGTGAAAGCAGGTTTCTTAGACGGGCCGGGACTGTGCTTCAAGGCCTGAGCCATGTTAAACACCGTCCTCCACACCTCCGGGGACATTAAAGAGGCAGTTAGAACTTGGGAAATTATTACTTGATTTGCAATCCTATCCGGGAGCTTTCGGACTAGAGACATCCTTAGATCTTGTCTTGCCCGCACCGCCTCTAACAAGGCCGTGCGTATATCTCCCAGTGACTGTATAGAAGTCTGGAGAAGCAAGCGTCTAGACAGTTTGATAGCCTTTCGGACTTCCGTGTCCGCGATAGTCTGAGCAGATCTTAGCATTGACTTTGCTACCTGTTGCGTAACTATATACTGAGAAAATAGTCTATACGCCTTTCCCCGTAGCCTAAACTCCCGGTCTAGGTGAGCAATGGAAGGTGTAGAAAAGAGATCTTTAAGCTCGCATAGATTAATTTTAGGGGCAGCTAAAAAAGCAAATAGAGCAGAGGGAACTCCGCCGGCAGAGTACCGGTATACCGGGAGAGAGAACCAAGAATGGTTTTCTTGTGGAATTTGATGTGAAGCTTTAGAAGTGAATGTAGTTGCAAAGTTCTGAGCCTCGACTTCCCAGTCCACCCAAGGTCCCGGACCCAACTGCTCCACCCTCAAAACTGGATTCGCGGCTGAGTCTGTGAATGTCTTTAAACCTAACTCAGGTGTTAGAGCCGACAGCGCTTTGATATCATTGAACCCGTCATGTTTTGTCCAGTCCGAAAATAGTTTTGAAGCTGACGCAGGGGGTAGGGCAGGTGTAGAAGAATATACAAAATAATCATGATGATAATAGTTGGGGATGGCCTTAATACTAACATCAAGTACATTTCCCAGCATATCTAGAGCCCTTAACTTCCTAGATTTATTCCCTTGGATTACCCACTCCCGTGGTACCGGAAGCTCCCCTGACATAGTGGATTGTGCTACCTCTGGCATTGCTGGTACCAATGATACCCAAGATTCGTCTGGCCCGTATAAGAGAGGCATAGCCCCTTTTCTGATCGGGGCTTTGTCTAACGGGGGAGGATTTACGTCTGCTACTACTCGCACATTGGAAGTAGTTAGTGCCGCCGAAGTTGGCCTAGTAACAATAGTAGGTGATACAAGGGGAGTGAGCGGAATTTGTGTCAAAGCAATGGAAGTAGCCAGAGGTCGGACATTCGATGTTGGCGTGGAAGCTCCCAGACCAACTATAGGAGTCTCCGGTTGCTGGCCAAAAAACTTAGTTAAAGCACTCGCTAGTAACCCATTAATCTCATCCGCCGTGACAAATTGAGCAGAGGAAGAACTATTAGGTGAAGCATCCCTATTCTGAGAGTTATCTACGAATGAACTAGACTCGTGAATTCCCACCTCAGAAATAATAGACCCCTCATCCCTTGCCTCCGGTCCCTCCTGAGAGGATTCCGCCGAGGCTGGGACCCCCTCATGTTGCCATGTTAAGTCAGGGATGGAAGACAGGATCTCCGCGTCCCGGTGGACTTCAGCCACTACCTGTGTTGCCTGAGACGGAAGTGAGCTGTCCCTCCATGGCTGGGAGTACCTCCAAACTCCCCGGTCTTGGCCAGAACTCACTTGTGAGCCAGGCCCCACCCCAATGACTGAGCCCTCACTCGAGCCCTCTAGCGGGTTATCACTGCCGGGAGAACCCCTTAAATCTAAAGTGAGAATATTGGAACTGGGAATAATATTTGGGGACAACCTGTCCGCCGGTATATCCCCACCACAGTCTCTGACTCCACTTCCGACCTGTCAGATTGGACATGAGACATGTCGGGAGTAGAGGCAGAAAGCGAGGTTCGAGGCTCCGGCGAACGCCGGGAGGACTTTCGTACATGAGACTCTTTCTTAGAAGACTTGTGACTCTGCCTCGACTTCGATGTATCACTAGAACTGTCCTTGGTCTTGTCTGTCCTACTCTTCTTCCGCGAAGGTGAAGTCGAGTGACTATGTGTCTGCTTTCTGAGAGGCGACCGTGACCTGGACCTAGATCTTGACTCCGAAGCTGTCGCCGGGGGAGACGGCTCTCGCGGTCTCTTAGATGTGCCGGGGGAGGGAAGAAGCCCTTTACCCAGCCCAGTCTCTGCCGACTTATTTACTTTACTTCGGGAAGGAGGACGTTTAATTGGGGGGTGCTGAACCAACAAACGGTCCCACAGAATTACGTTATCACACTGCAGTGCTTTATGAGCCACTGTAGTAGCATAATTAGTAAGAAGTTGTCTGACCTCGCGTAATGCAACCGCCGCGGCCAGATTGTCGTGCTGTAATACTTTAATATCACGTGCCTTCTGCGTGTCGTAAGAGGCGACTAAAGAGGTTGGGTCGGTGGGCTTGCGACCCCCACCCGGAAAAAATATCTAAGCAAAGAAAAACGAACGAACAGCCTCGGATGCGGACGGAACCAACGTTGACGAACCAAGACCGACTAAGGACATGCCTTCGGACATTCTGAGAATGGCTACGTGGAATGTTAGTGGCATGAATGATGGCACAAAAGAGAGAGAGGTTCTGGAAGTGTTAGTGAATGCCAGGCTGGATGTATGTGGAATGACAGAGACCAAATGGAAAGGTTCAGATGTGAGAGAATGGGAATGTGGAATGGGTGTGTGTGCTGGAGTGAGTGAAGGAACAGCGAGAGAAGGTGCATGTTTGTTTGTAAGTAGCAAATGGAAGGAATGTGTAAGAGAGTATGGGTCTGTGGGTTCAAGGATTGTGTGGGTGAGAATGAAAGTAGGAATACAAACGTGGGTGATTGTATGCGTGTATGCCCCGACAGAGGATATACTTGAAAGAAAGAAAGAGGAGTTCTGGATGAATGTGGAGGCGTGCCTGGAGAAGTTTGACAAGAACGAAAGAATATTTCTGATTGGGGATATGAATGGTAAGGTGGGTGATAGGAAAGTTGAGGGAGTGGTGGGAGGGTGGGGGGTACCATCAGAGGTGAATGGGAATGGTAGTGCACTTGTGGACGTATGTGTGGGGAGGAGGCTGTGGATAGCCAACACCTTCTTCCGACACAGAATGATCCACAGGTACACGTGGAAACGGATGTTGACGATGAAGGATAAGACAGTGGTGGAACGAAAGTCATTGATTGATTATGTATGTGTGGATGAACGAATGAAGAAATATGTGATGGATGCTAGGGTGTATAGGGGTATTGGAGGGGGTCTGTCTGATCATTATGTAGTGGTACCTAAGGTTAGGATACAAAAGAAGTGGAGGAGAGCGGGAGGGAGGCGAGAGGAGGGTGGAATGGTGAGGAGGGTGGAGAGGTTGCAGGAGGAGGAAGTCAGGGAGGAGTACAGGAGAGCAGTGGAAAGACGACTAGGTGGGTTCGACCTGGAAGTTATGGAGGAAGTGGAGGAGATGAGCAAGGTGTTTAAGGATGAGATCTGTGCAGCATGTGAGGAGGTGTGTGGAGTGAGGAGAAGAGGGAGGGGAGTGAAAGGTACAGCATGGTGGACAGAAGAGGTAAGAATAGCTGTGGAAGAAAAGAAGAAAGCATATAGAGAGTGGTTGGGTAGTAGAGGGAATGAAGATTCCGAGAGACAGAAACGAGCGAGGTACGTGGAGAGTAAGAGGGTGGTGAAGAGAGTAGTGAAGGAAAGTAAGAGAAGAGTAGATGAGGAATTTGGAAGGAATCTGAGTGTAAAATGGAGGGAGAGTAAGAAACTGTTCTGGAAAGAAGTCAAGAAAGTTAGGGAAGGTAGCAAGGGAAACAGTAAGGGTGTGAAAGATAAGAATGGGAGAATGCTAGCCGAGAAGCAAGAGAGAGTCGAAAGATGGAGGGAGTACTTCAGTGAGTTGCTAAATGAAAGGAATGAAGAGCCAGCAAACATAGCTGGATATGGTATGGGAGGGAGAAGAAGAGAAGTAGTGGAGGAGGAGGTGGGGATCAGGAGGTCAGAAGTGTGGGAAGCCATGAAAAGAGTGAAGTTGGGGAAAGCACCAGGAACAGATGGAGTGTGTGGGGAAATGTTGAGGTATGGTGGTGAGATAGTGATAGAATGGGTATGGAAAATGTGCAAACTAGCATGGGAGAAGGGGAGTGCACCCGATGACTGGAAGACTGGCATAATAGTCCCCCTGTATAAGGGCAAAGGGGAAAGAGTGTGTGGTAACCACCGAGGAATATGTCTTCTAAGCGTAGTAGGGAAGGTATACAGTAGGGTAGTGATTGAGAGAGTGAGAGTGAGAACGGAGAAATGGATAGGCGACGAGCAGGGAGGTTTTAGGAAGGGAAGAGGATGTGTAGATCAGATTTTTACCCTGAATTGTGTTGTGGAGAAGTATCTGGAGAAGAAACAAAAGGTGTATGTTGCCTTTATGGACTTGGAGAAGGCCTATGACAGAGTGGATAGAGAAGGTTTGTGGAAAGTACTTAGAATATACGGAGTAGAGGGCAAGTTGCTGAAAGCAGTGAAGAGCATGTATGAGGGTGCAAAGGCGGCAGTACGTGTGGAGAGTGAGCAGAGCGAGTTCTTTGACCTGAATGTTGGTTTGAAACAGGGGTGTGTGATGTCCCCGTGGTTGTTTACTGTATATATGGATGGAGTTATGAAAGAAATACTATCAAGAGCAGTGGATGTTGGTGTATTGCTGAAAAGGGAGGGAATTGAGTGGAAGCTACCTATACTGCTGTTTGCGGATGATACAGTTCTGATGAGTGATAATGAATGGGAGTTGCAGGGTCTGGTAAATGAGTTTGGAACAGTGTGCGAAAAACGGAATTTGAAGGTAAATACGGGGAAGAGCAAGGTTATGGTCTTCGAAAGGGGTGAAGTCACAGAGTGTGAGGTGAAGCTGAACGGTCAGGCTATGGAGATCGTCAACTCTTTTAAGTATCTGGGCAGTGTGTTGAGTAAAGATGGGACTATGGATGAAGAGGTGCGGGAGAGGGTACAACAGGGGAAGAGGGTTGTAGGAACGCTAAAAGCAGTAACAAGAAATAGGGTGGTCAGTATGGAAGTGAAGAAGTCCTTGCATGACAGTGTGGTAATCCCGACACTGACTTATGGAAGCGAAGCATGGACGTTGGTTGAGAGACTCAGACCAAGAGTGAGAGCAGTGGAAATGAATTACTTAAGGAGTGCGTGCGGAGTTACATGGAGGGATAGACAGACTAATGAGGAAGTAAGAAGGAGGTGTGGTGTGGAGGTAGATGTGCTGGAAAGTGTGAAAAGGAACAACTTGAGATGGTTCGGCCATATGGAACGTATGGAAAGCGAGAGAATGACTAAGAGGGTGTACGAGAGCGAGGTGGAGGGACAGAGGGGGAGAGGTAGACCGAATATGAGGTGGAAGGATGGAGTGAGGAACTACATGAACGAAGGCGGTGCTGGTTGGGGGGAG
Source organism: Paralithodes platypus (assembly GCA_032716605.1). Classification (NCBI taxonomy): domain Eukaryota; kingdom Metazoa; phylum Arthropoda; class Malacostraca; order Decapoda; family Lithodidae; genus Paralithodes; species Paralithodes platypus. The sequence goes on from CM064550.1 coordinate 28,765,929, forward strand.
GGGCGTCGACTGACTGGGGACAGAGGTGCATGGGGGCGGTTCGTTCGTGGCCACCCCTTCGGGGATCACGGCGTCAGGCAATAGATAGATAGATAGAATACTTTAATACTCAGCTGACTACAAAAGTTACAATTCTTCGTTACCCACAAACCCCTTGATCGGTCCAAGCATTTGACACAACGAATGCACAGAGTATGTGCAAAAATAGGGATCCCGGAACATGAGGGCATTGACCAAACAGCAAAAACAGGGGCTAGAGCAGCCATGGCAGAGACTGGTTAAAAGCTAACTCCCCCCGGGCCTCACCTGGTCCTCTGTGGACCCGCCGGAACTCCACCCTGGAAAAAAAAAAAATCCAGGAATTAATGCTCATAAGGTTACCCCAAAATGTTCTAACACAAGTGTTAACCTCTGAAGTGCGCATGGGGGTAATTAGACACCTCTCCCTGTGCGCATGTATTTGAGGTGTTTCCGTCACTAAAATATTCATTGTACCATTAATAGCATTAATACTTATCCATATGCGCCTATTATGGGTTGATTATAAAGGTATTAACCTGAAACAACAATAAAACGAGTGAAAACAGCGTTTGGATGGTCAAAATCGGAGATATAGCCCGCGAGTTGTATAATGTATGGGTGAGGCAAGCTGCTTTCCCGCCAATTTCCCCCAAGGCCACTGAGACACAGTCGATCGATACTCTCTCTCTCTCTCTCTTGCACTCGCTTGCCATCAGTGATGACAACACCCTGCTTGCAACTCGCTAATGTTAGCACGAAAATATACCTCAGAATAAGGGAATAACAGGGAAAATAGGTGATAACTGAAGGAGAGGAGGAAAGTGGGAAAGGAGGGGAGGTAGAGGACTGAGATTTTGCATGGCCCAGGGGCCAAAAAAAAAAAAAAAAAATTGATGTCAAAAGTTGATTTTTTTTTTCACTCACTCTTAAGAGTCTCCCCGCAGTCCGCCGGGGGAACTCTTAAGAGTCTCCCCGCAGTCCGCCGGGGGAACTCTTAAGAGTCTCCCCGCAGTTCCCGGGTTAATGAACCGCCGGGCAACGAGACGTAATACACCACTATTACCTCTCGTTACCCTGTAGGTTCATATGTAAAGATTTTTGAATATCTTTACGTGTCCAAAAGATTTAAGAATATCCTCTGACATGATATAAAGACGAGCAGTTCTTTATAAATGACGCAGTCTTCCCTGTGATATAAAGTTCACCGGGAACCCATAATAAGACGCCGGCCTCCTTATTATAATGCAGTTAACCAGGTTAAGCCCATCTTAATCATTAGATCTGACTCCTCTCGAAGCCTTCATAGATCGCCGTAAGTTGAATGTCTCGATACCCAATTGTATCCCTCAATTGTTTGGCTACTCCTACCGAATTGCAAATCCGTGATTCCCACCCTCCCGAGGTTCAACCGCCGGGTGAAATTAATAGAAAAGTTAACCCCAATTGTTCCTATCCCCACTTCTTTGCAAAAGATCGCCGGGGTGGAAAGACTAATCAAACAAAACAGCCCAGTTTTTCAACGGCTTTGCAAAACCGGGAAAAACTATAGTCAACAGGTGGCCGCATGAACCCCTAGTTGAATCGGGTAAAGCCATTCCGCCGGGAAACACACAGTAAGCCTGAACAAAGGCCCCATTAAAGAGACGCAGTTCTGGAGAGCCCTCAAGCCACCACTCGCCGGGGGAAACTAGCCTATTTTAACCACGCGTGATTAAAACTCGGCAACCAGCCGAATTTTCTCGGTGCAATCGAGAAAACCCGCCGGAAAAGGCAACCCACACCCACCAGACGCAATCTGAGAACCAGCCGGATTTTCACGGAGCAATCGAGAAAACCCGCCGGAAACGGTAACCCACACCAACCAGATGCAATCGGAGGTACACAAATAGTGCCTGGAATAAGCCAATACACAACTTATCCAGAACACGCATGACACAGTAGTACATATTTATACAATAAATCAATAACACTTGCACATGTAAAAAAGCTACGAGAGGCTGGCTAGGCCTAAGCAGACGGAGTATCGCTTAAACATGTCGTAATAAAAACAAAAAGCACTGAATTATATCACAACAGGAACAGCCGCCAACACACCTCGAAGAAATATACCTGGGAGAGGGAAGCACTGACACGGGACCTAGAAAAAACTTCACTAAGTGAAGAAAAATACGCTAGGAACGTCAGAAAACAAACAAATAAGGCAACTTCATCAGAAAGATAAAAAGAAGCCTAATAACGCGGAGTTAAAGCCAACCACATAACTAGGCTAGCTAGCCGCGAAAACGGTTCACGCGTCCACCATGGGACCACGAGGGTACGCCCGAAATAGGCATCCCAAACACACGACCCAAATACACTGAACTGCGGGCAGCCCGCCCATGACACTCCTGCTACGCATATCCTAACCTTACTCGATACATCCCAGAGTAAACAAATGAGAAAAAACTCACTAGGGACGCAGCAAATGCGGAACGAGCGGAGCGTGGGGAGACACATCAGGGCAGGTTGAGCGCAGAGCAGAGAAGGAAGAATGACGCCTGAAGTCAGCGTCTGGTCAAAGATCCACACAAGTACATCCACGAAGTTATGGAAAGCTTATGATTAGTTATTCTTATTTTCTTTTTATTTGTTATTTTTTACGAAGTTTTTTCGTAGTGAGTACCCAATTTCATAATGACGAACCATGAGTGAGGTTGCGTGCGCTCATGATGAAGGCTCCTCAATTTTTTATGCTCTGCACGGTAGATTCAAACTACGGTAAATGAGTGTTTGAAGAGGATGCCTTATGTAATAGGCATAATCGTCAATGATGGAGGGGCCACTAATAAATTATACCACTATGATGATAGCCATAATACATTGTTCTTTTACTATGATACTATTATAAGTTCCTTTACTATTGTACATTTATAATGATAGACAAAATACATTGTTCTTTACTATTGTACTATTAAAATGATATCCAGAATACATTGTTCTTTTACTATTGTATACTATTATAATGATAGCCAGAATACAGTGTTCTTGTACTATTATAAGGATCGCCAGAATACATTGTTCTTGTACTATTATACTATTGTAAGGATAGCCAAAATCCATTGTTCCTTTACTATTATATACTATTATAATGATAGCCACAATACATTGTTCATTTACACGAACAAGAGAAGAACAGAAGAGGATAATATTCAACCAGGATGAGAAGGACTCCTAGACCCACCAAAGGAGTAAGCAATCACGCCCCTGTTCCACCCAAAGGGCAAACTTCTGACCCACCAGCTTAGAGAGGAACATCCTGATCCTCTGATTGACCACCTGCCCGCACTTGTGACCTTTATGCCCCCACACATCTGAACTTGGACATCTTAGTAACTGTCATCACTATGCTGGGGAAAACTGAACAGGGCAAGCAATTCTGGGGCTTCTCAATTACTGGCATACCAAGTTGAAAGTCCTAGAATTACCCTCCCATTCAGTTGACAATAGACGGCATACCAAAAGTCCCACTAGTCTGAGGAGTTATTTTCCCTATTGAGGGATCTTTGTTGATTGTGGCATACCATCAGTTAACATAGACACCTTTTATAGGCTGCACCTTTAATAGTAGAAGGCTGAAGTATCCAGACATACCTACACTTCAAAGTTCTATTAAACCACATTCTAACACCTACCAAAGGATCTTGGCATACCACGGTCACTTGTGTAGGTCAGGGCTCTGCGAGATACCTTCACAGGCACTCGGCATATAGAAGTCCTAGGTGCATTTTCAACTTCATTTTGTCTGTGGCATACCATTAGACTTTGCAACTAAAAGATTTAAACACCGCCCCGAGTTCCTTGAACCTCTTATAAAGGTCAGTGGTAGTCGAGAAAGACAATAATACTGTCTCCTCGCGTTAACCCGATATGGTACTACTTCGTCATAACTGAGGCACTATATTAACTCCTTCAGTGCTGCCTGTTACATAAAAAATACGGTCAGCACTGCGGCACTTGTCATATGACAATTGCCAGATTTCTGCCTTGAACAAGGGCTAGGATCGAGGCAGGCGAGCGAGTCTAAGCAGCGCGGGACCGTCCCATCCACCGCCACGGCCGCCCGTGTCTGAGCCATCACTATAGTGGCAGTGGGAGACTCCCTTACAGACTTGGGAATAGCGGAAACCGCTCAAACTCGCTATTTTTTACCGATTTACCGTCACGTGTGCAATATCGTTGCACGGCAACCAGTGGTCGTACAGACATGATTCAGGTGTCATTGGAAAGGTCTTTTCCTCTGCTTTCAAGAATATATCATTGAAATACGTTCTAGCTCTTGTTTATACATGAAAACGTTCCCCCACAACCAATCAAGGAGAAACTAAAACAAAACCATCAGGAGAACAGCAGAGAAAGCAGAGACCTACCAACATCGTTACCATGCCTCGTATTCCGAAGTTGTCCCATACTACGCAACAGCCAGCTGATAAGAAAAGGAATAGAGATGATGTAAAGTCAGTGAAAATAGGCTAGCCTAAACAGACCTCGGATGCGGAAATACCCTGAGCCGAAAAGGCCAAGTCCTGTGGGGATCGGTTTTTACACCATACCCGAAAGAGGATTTATGGAGCTCCGATCTTACTCTCAACCATCTGAACAATTTTACCAACACACCTAAACTTCGTTAAATGCGGAAATAGCCTCACGAAAATATCATGCCCTAGTGGGGGCACGAACTCTCGACCCTTGGGTGTGAGGCAGACACCTTACCAGTTAGACCAATAGAGATATCCCACTTGGCCTGTTCGGCTCAGGGTATTTCCGCATCCGAGGTCTGTTTAGGCTAGCCTATTTTCACTGACTTTACACTACTTCACCTTCCGGGAAGCGAAAGCTCCGAACAGAGAGGAACGAACAGAGAGGAACAAGCTTGAGCCGAATCGACCGAGAGTCCGTCAGAGAGATAAACGGGAATGGTGAGTCAACTTCACTGAGCGGTGCACCACACGCACCTACTAACTGCCCAGTTGGCAACTCGCTTGGGTGGCTGGCAACGCCACAACCCAACCCAAGCGCGTCTCACATCACTCCCTATTCTCTCCTCTCCCCTTCCTTGTCCTGTGGGGATCGGTTTTTACACCATACCCGAAAGAGGATTTATGGAGCTCCGATCTTACTCTCAACCATCTGAACAATTTTACCAACACACCTAAACTTCGTTAAATGCGGAAATAGCCTCACGAAAATATCATGCCCTAGTGGGGGCACGAACTCTCGATCCTTGGGTGTGAGGCAGACACCTTACCAGTTAGACCAATAGAGATATCCCACTTGGCCTGTTCGGCTCAGGATATTTCCGCATCCGAGGTCTGTTTAGGCTAGCCTATTTTCACTGACTTTACAATGAGAAGACAGGAGGAAACGAGAAAATAACTAAAAAGATATGCGCGCCCAGGGAGACACCACGTGTACAAGTTCTCCACCCCATATCAAGATATAATAGAAGAGAACAAATAACTACCAATACTGCTCCATCAACAATCATCACTGCCAAAAGAGAAGCACGAGTTGCAACTATTACTTTAGAATGCCCTCCGACACCAGGGAAGAACATTAACATATATTCTACTCCCAAACAACAACAAAAGAAGAGAAGGATAGTATTCAGCCAGAACGAGAAAGACTCCTATAACCATCGATATTAATGATAGCCAGAATACATTGTTACTTTACTATTGTACTATTATAATGATAGCCAAAACTATAGGTTTGAGTCCCGGAGGGAAGAAGGAAAACCTAATATTTAGTCGTGGCCCCGGAATCATTGACGATATGCCTTATACAGTAAAGGCACTCTTTCAACCCTTGCGTCAGCTGTTTGAAACACCCGCCACAGAGAGAGAGAGTCCTACATCGTAAGGGTACGCTAATTCTCTTACGGAATCGTCCTTATGATCGGGAGCTCACTACGAAAAAAAATCGTAAAAAATAATAAAAGAAAATTAACATTAGAACTGCTAAAAACAAGCTTCCCAACTTGTGGATATTTTCCCGTGTGGGATATCCCTCAGGCGCTGTTCCTGCCAGTGCCATTCCGTCTTCAATGATATATCAAGATAACTTTAAAAACATCAACGAATGGGAAGGGGATGGAAGGGAGGGCCAGAATCGTCAATGATTCCGGGGCCACTACTAAATAGTAGGTTTTCCTTCTTCCCTCCGGGTCTTAAACCTATAATTTATTAGTGGCCCCTTCATCATTGACGATATGCCTGATATCTCAAGACTGGAGGGGGACATTCGTGACAATATCAAAACCACTAACAAATCAACAATAGGATGAGAAAAAATAGCCCAATATAGCGTTTTAATCTTTATTTAGTACATACAAAATATATATGAAAAAGGAAAAGTAATGCAGGTTGCATACTTCGAAGAAGGCCTGCTTGCACATAACCTAACAGGTATATGTAACAATCGATCTCAGAATGTATCCATCATATAAATCAATAAACTACATCTTAATTTATGAATAACAATCCTTATACAAACAATTATGTTACTCCTGACTCTGCCTAGTCCTTGAGTAATGTAAGGTACAAAAATATTTTGGTCATGTATATCACAAGCAAAATTATTTAGCCTTATGACTTATTGCATAACTTGTACAATATGTCTATGTATCAAAAATACAATAAATGAAAAGCATTTCTCTGAATTGTACTTCCAGATCTAAAGATTAGGTATATCACATAGCTTTGTATACCCATAACCTGTTCGGAGGGGCTGAAGGTCTTTGCTCTCCAGTACCCTCCCCTTCTTTTTTACTCTTAAAATTAACCGTAATTCTAAAAGCACCAGACCTATCAGACCCGTTGTCTTAATGCTACACAGGTTAAACTCAGTCTATCTAGGGTAACTGATAGATATCGCATTAGGAAGGTACGGTTAGAAGCCCATAGTTGCGTATTGGCAATATCTGTAACTGAGAAATTCTTCAAGAATCTGAGGGATACTGCCCATTTCCGGATGTCATGCGCCCGCCCCACAGTACCGGGGTTGCTTTCCTTTATGACCTCCACAAGCAAACTTGTCAACTTCCTCTTCGTAAAAAAAAGTACCTCTACTATTAACCCAAAGGGCGCCCGGTTGCTTAGGCTGGAACACTCTCATTAAATTAATCAGAGATTGCACTGGGCACAATTTGTGATGTGCATCTCCTCTTTTGAGCGCCGGAACCGAGAAAGGTGTAATCACATGTTCACTATGCTCGTTCTTCGCTATGAAGGTAGGAGACGGCGCAATTTGTACTTCCATATTGCGTCGTCCAAACCTTAGACAATTTGGTTCGTTGCTCATCGCCGCCAGCTCAGATAGGCTACCTGGTTTCCTGTAACCATAGCCATAAGGAACACAGACTTCTTTAAGATTGAATCAAAAGTCGGATTGTGACTATATTTCTGAGAATTTAATAAAGACAAAGCCTTGTCAAGTGACCAGGTTGGCGTGAGCTGACGGGGTGGTGGACGAAGCTTGAAACATGCACGCATGAAACCCTTCTCCTCCGCCTGTGGTACAGAGAGCCCAGTTAAGTAAAAAAATGGGACCCTGATTGCTGTCAAATGCTTCTTAAGTGTTACTAGTGAAAATCGTTTATGTTCAAATAGGTAATCTAGATATTTGAAAATTATTGATACTGATGCTTCAGTTTGAGCAGTTTCCACTATCCAAGTCGTAAAGGATTTCCAATGTAACTGGTACTGACGTCTTGTTGAAAGAGCTAGTATATTGATTACTAAATTTATTAGTTACACTTTCACCATAGGGAGTCAACCATTTTGCCTTTTGAATGTCCATAATGCAAATGTCAGCGAGGTCTTTAGGTTGCCAATTGTTGCCAAGTGGAAGTACGAGATCGGGAGTGACACCGGGTTCTCGCACCATGTCTTCAATTGGGAGTACCAAACCTGAGCCGGCCACAGGGGCGCGATCATCGAGACTATGCTCCGATAATCCCGTAGTTTGTGAACTACTTGACACATGAGTGAAGCGTCTGGTGGCAGAAACAGATAAATGGAATTCCACCTGTTCAATCCGTCATCAATGTGTCAGGACCCCCGCCCGGGTGACGTCCCGGCGGGTCAGATAGAGAGGAAGTTTGTGGCTCCTCTCGGACGGGGATAAGTCCACTTGTGGACGGTATGGCTCTGCAATCATCTTTTGGAAGATGTTTTGCTTGAGAGACCATTTTACTACTGTGCTCTGTCTTCGTGACAGAGCGTCCACCCAGACGTTGGCCACGCCCGGCAGATATGATGCATGAAGATGAATGTTTAGCGTTTCGGCTAATACAAAAACTTTTCTGACAACCCTAGCAACGTTCGAGACCTCGTTAACCCTTGCTTCTGAATGCATGAAACTGCATTCAGATTGTCCATTCGAAAGGCAACTGATTTCCCCCTCAAAGTGTAACCGTGAGCCTGAAGGAACATTAAGGGAACTATTAACTCTTTTGCATCGATGTGAAACTCCTCTGATTGGGACCAAAGCCCTTGACCCTGATGACCTAGGTTTGACTGATAACCCCAACCTATCGTCCCTGAAGCATCGGTATCTAATCTATCCATACCGTAGGTGGAGGAGAAGTCCATGTCATGATTGAATGCAATATTTCTGGCCTTGCCCAGACCGCTAGTAAGTTGTGGATTAATTTTGGGATTCGCCATGACTTTTCCGCCGGCAATAGCGAAATGTTTTTGTTTCCCTCCAAGATCAACCTCTTTACTTTCAACCGGCCCAACTTCACAGTAAGTTGAATCCAGTTGAGAGAGCCGACTAGGGACTCCCACGCCTTTCTCGTGGTATTCAGGCTGTGGAGAAAACAAAACAACTTCCTGCGAAATCTGTTCCGATTGTCCACACTCTGACTGAGGGTGAGATGTGTTGTGTCCCAAACCAGACCTATCTACTGAATTACCCTTGTTGGGACAAGATTCGACTCTGCCAAGTTGACATTGAACCCCAGGGATTGGACATGAGTTATAATGGAGTGTGCATGGTTGATGCATTGACTCTCGGACTCTGCCACCACCAGCCAGTCGCCTAGCTACCACATTACCGTGATCCCTTTTTTTAATAGTGGTAGCAAAGCCTGTCGGACTAATTTGGTAAATATTCTCGGCGCCAGGCTCAGACCGAAGGGCATCCTTTGAAAGACATAGGTCTGATGCTCGATCCTCAATGCGAGGATTTTTTGGAACCTTTTGTTTACTGGGACATGCCAATAAGCTTCTGTCAGGTCCAGAGAGCACATCCAACCTTGCGGCGGAAGTGTTAGCCTGATCTGATTCACAGTGAGCATCCTGAACGATGTGTTGTGAATATAATGATTCAGGTGAGACAGGTCTACGACCGGCCTCATCAGAGTACTGTCCCTCTTTGGCACGAGAAAAAGTCTGGACGTGTAAACTGAGCAAGTGGGATTGACCGGGACAATGATATGCTTGGTGATCATTTCTTGGACTAGTGACTCCACCTCTAAAGACACATGATTGATTTCTAGTGGTTGACGTAAACCAGGTCGTCGGAGCCACTGCCAAGTTATGCCCTTGCGTGCCACTATCCATGCCCAAGTTCGCCGGGGCCAAGCCCGGTGACACGTCCGGAATGACCCCGTCATGCCACTGGGCTTGTCCGGTGGAAGTACACTCGGATCCAACTCGCCCACGACAGGCCCCGGGAGTGAGAGAGTTTTGTGTGTGACTAGTTTTTTTAATGCGGTGTGGTAGGGGTAGCCGGCTGGCTGCTAGTAGCATTCATTGACCCCTGTCCTGGTTTATTCTTTGAGTGACCTTTAAACCACTTACCTGAGCTCTTACCCTGCTTACTTCTGTTATAAGGACTGCTTCCCGGCGTGGAAGGGGTTTTGGAGCCTGGAAAAAACTTAGCCCCACTTGTGTGAGCCTTCTGACTAGCTTTTGGTTTTGAATAAGGTTTAGTAAATTTATAAGACTCCTTCCGTGCCTGGGAGGCAGTCGTTCTAGATGTATCCACTAAACTAAACACAGTTCTCCAAGTATCAGGACAGATAAGAGTTGGTATTAATTATTATGTTCCTTCCAACAACCAACCATACTCCTAAAATCGATTAATGAAATTTACAAACACATCTGGCAGTCCGTGGATTCGAACCCAGGATGCTCACACCGAAAATCAACACCTTATACATCGCACCACGAAGACAGTTATATACAGGGGACAAAATTATCTGGCGAACAATGTCCTCTGGTAGTATCTTAACCAAGTGGACCCTCAGGTCCTGACATGCACGGACCGCCTCCAAGAAGGCGACCCTAACGTCACCCAGCGACTGAATGGAGGTTTGTAGTACCAAACGTCTAGACAGAGTAAGCGCCTTCTTGGCATGAGAATCTGTTATTGCTTGGGTTGTCCTGAGTAGTGACTGAGCTATCTTATGACTCATCAACATCTGAGATAGTAGCCGTAAAGCTTTTTGTCTCAACTTAAGTCTTTGTCCAATTGAGTCGGGCGTGGGCTTGAAAAGGGTTCCTGTATTTCCTACAATGACAATTTAGGAGCGGTTAAGAAGTCCAATAAAGCTTTAGGGACACCCCCGGCTATAGCAACTGGTAGGGAGAACCAACTATGTTGTTCCTGTGGAATTTGGTGAGAGGACTTACTGGTGATGGTAGAAGCGAACTGCTGAGCTTCAACCTCCCATTTCACCCACGGACCTGTAGGCTACCCACCTCCCCAATCTGCAGGACTGGGATGCCGGATTAGTCTCGGATTGGGATTGTATCCAATTCTGGCGTCAAAAGTACCAGAGCTTTTATATAATTGAATCCGTCGTCTTTTGACCAATCCGCATATAGTCAAACAGAAGAGTGAGGTGCTAGAACTGGAGAGGAAGCATATACAAAATAGTTAGGGGCATATACCGTAGGGATAGCCTTAATTGAAACATCTAATGTCTCACCTAAAGTATTCAGAGCACGTAACTTCCTATTTTCATTCGTTTGAATTAACCAGTGCTCCGGTACCGGAAGCTCACCCGAAATAGTCTGTTGCGCAGCTGAAGGGTTTTGGGCCTTTACATTCGCCCATGATTGATCAGGACCGTAAAGTAGCGGCATGGGACCTTTTCTGAGGGGAATTTTCTCCAAAGGTGGAGGAATTACATCAGTAATTACGCAGACATTAGACGTTGTTAATGTCTACGTTGATTGAGAGACAATAAAGCAAGTGATAGGGGAGGGAAAATTATTCTGTTTAGTTGCTACCCTGGCCGATTCCAACGGTTGAGCAACTGACATGGTCGGAGGAGCTTCCATCACCATCTTTTCCCTCTGAAAATGTTGCCACATTTTGTCAAACAAATCCTGCAAATCAGCCTTAGTCACATAATCATTATTAGTATCTCTAGAAGTTACTGACTCTACTTCTGAAATGCCTGAAGATGGCATTTGTTGGCCTGAAGGCAATTGTTCTAACTCTTCCGGTACATCGTCTTGATATTCCGTATCCTCAACGTCTTCTGTATCCCAACAATATATATAATAATTTTTCATCTCTGAATTGATACATTTGACCACTTTTGTAATGTTAATGTGAATTAAGACATAGCATTTTGTCAGTTTTGTTAATGATAGTGTTAATACCAGGTCCCAGGTCAGGAGAGAAATACCAGGTGCAGAGATAAATACCACAGAAAAGGATACCTACAAGACCTCAACCAGGGAAGCCTACATTTGCAGGACCTAGACAGGAGAAGCCTATATCAGTCAGGCACAGGGAAACATCTTCTGTCACCACGCCACACAGAAAACCAGGAATATCAGGGGGAAAAAAAAAACACGATGGAAATTGACTCGCTGGACAACCACCACAAGAGCGACCAAATTAAACACCACGCACGCCGACAACTAAACCTGCAGTCCATCACCCAGCCCAGAGACCTCCAACCAAAAGAGCCGCACCACCTAAGACTACAAAATTACACATCTTCAGACGAAGGAAAATGGATGTCGCATAGCAGCGATAACTACCAAGTGTCAGACGAAAGCAGAGGAAGAGAAGCCCCAACAATCCTCACAGTCACCAACTCATAAGAAGCGGAAAGTTATCTTTTCGCAAAGACAGGAAAATGCGTACCGGTTCAGAAACAAATAAAATCATGTACATTACCCTGATGACCCTACTGAAACCATGCATTAATTTCCCAACATGTACTATGTAAAATTACTATGAATATGTGCTGTATCTATAAGGCTAATTATTAAAGGAATACTGTGATTTGTTCTGAACATGTTATATTATTATTACAACTACTGTATACTTTCCCTAACTATTATCAAAATCAGTAACAACGAGTGTGTGCCCATCACCACCTTTGTGTATGTCTCCGCACAGATGTTTTCCTTTATGAACTAGTTAATACACAATTTTTATTATTATCTTTGAGGCCACTAGCCACTATATATTTTGCTATGATGTGTTTTACATCAGTTCACTTCTTATTATCAGACACAAAGAATTCATATAACCATATTATTCACTGGGCAAATGTGCCGTGTGCAAAAGGCGTGTGAAAAAGCCTCAACATATATTTGTTTCCTTGTCTTATGTTAAGAATATTATTTATCAATTAATTGTACGATATTATCTCTAACCAATAATATTACTGTCGTCAAGAATAATTGAACTATCCATGTATACTGTGTTAACCGTACGCATCTCAACGTTCATGTTTTCACCCCGCGCCTTGTGAATCACTACCCGCGAAATTACCAGGCCCAAAAAGACTCATTCATGTCTTAATATACGTAGAACCACATGTCCTTGCTTTATTATTTTTATGTCAATATAAGCCCACTGTTATCACCTTTATGTTTCCACTGTTATAAAAATGTATTGAACTCAGATAGACCTGTAATATGCAAATGACTAGGCCATTCACACTACTGCCAGAGCAAGAAACACTTTAACCACCATTAAGAGGTAGACTCTTCTGCCCTTATACCACTCAAGTAGGGAGAGAACCCCTCTCAGTAAACGTCATCACTAGGCGGGAAAGATTTGAACAAGATAAGCAATTCCAAGGCTTTATTGGATTTTGGCCACAACCAAGTTTAATCAATGCCTTGAAATTAACCAGCCCAGCAGCAAGGTTTACGTCCAGAGCCGAGTACCAAACTGACTGAGAGGAAAAAGTCTTATGACCTTGCTTTTGGCATCCTGTATAAGCTAGAATCCTATTCTAAGGAGGTATTACGGCCAGAGCCGACTTACTTCTTTACGTCTCAAGGATACTAGAAGTCTTATGACTTGGCTTTCGGCATCCCGAAGTCTGCATAAGCAAAACACTCTATTCTAGAGAGGTATTACGGCCATGTCCGACCACCTTAACCCCCTCCGACCCATATGATGTTAGAGCGTCATATGACGGTTCCGCCCAAAACTATCAAATGACGCTATCGCGTCATATGAACTTACTGCAATATCTCAATAATAAGTAATATGACGCTCTAGCGCAGGGGTCGGCAACCTGCGGCTCAGGAGCCGCATGCGGCTCTTTCAGGACACTTGTGTGGTTCCAGAAGCTTCAGGAATAATAATTCTTCCTTCAAAATAAAGGCATCATATAACACATTCAAGGCAACATTAGATCTTTTTATTCAACTTCGAAAGGATGTATATACTGTACAGGTATTAATCGCTATGATTCTAGAAATGCGACACATGTCTTTCCTAATCTTGTGAATACCAGTATATGGAACAATATTACTATATAACTTGTTTAGTTCAAAAGTAGGGTACATTCTCTTATTTTTGAAGTACGGTACTGTAGGCCTAAAGGTACTGTGGATTTCGGTTGATGATACCATTTGTTTTGTATTGCGGCTCCGGCAATACAATTTTTGTTATGAAACTTTAAAAATGGCTCTTCTAGCTTTAAGGGTTGCTGACCACTGCTCTAGCGTCATTTTGGCCTCAGTATGTTAGGTAAGTTAGATCAGAATCTGTCGATTGATGGCAACCCCAAATTTTTCCGACTCCTAACGGTCCCTCAGTGTAAGATTGACTATTGTGGGGATAATACCGGGCAGTCCGCCTCCTTGTCAGTAAGTTAACTATTCCTGTCTGAGGGGGTTAATGGAAAAGAATGTTAAAGACTTATGATTTGGCTTTCGGTATCACGAAGTCTGCATAAGCAAAACACTCTATTCTAGAGAGGTATTACGGCCATGTCCAACCACCTAACGGAAAAGACTGTTAAGACTTATGAATTTGCTTTCGGCATCCCGAAGTTCTGCACAAGCAATAACTCTATCCTAGATAGGAACTACGGTCACAGCCGAACTATTCTCACTAGTGTAAAGAGCTAACAGAGTCTCTATGATCTTGGCTTTCGGCATCCCAAAGCCCTGCCTTAGACTATGCTCCAATTCCAGTGAAGGATAATTAGACTGTACCGCCATATCCTGATAGAGTTACTGTTTCGGTGGAGGAACCACTGTTGAACTGTGCACTGTCACGAACAACGAACGGGTGTTTTGAACCTCTTATAACGGTCAGAGACAGACGAGTTAGGTAATATTGGCCCACACCATATTACTATTCTCGCGTTAGTCAGATCTATTGCTCATCCGTCACAAGAGAAGCATTAGATTTAAGATCTTAAGCTAAGAGTACCTGAACAACACTTCACCAACGACTAAAGGTCAGAACAGACAAGAATCCTTAAACCACTATAGGATATACTCACGTTAGTTCGATGAAGCACATAACACATGAGTCCTAACTGTGTAACTTCATTCAAGATCCAAGCATTAGTCCATCTGTAAACATACCCCTTCACACGACAGGCCAACCTAAACGGCCCACGGAGACCCAGAAGACTACAAGATACCAGACACCAGCTACTATTCCCAGTGCACTACTTACAGGAATATCCTTGAAAATCTACAGAAACAAGCCAGTGACAAGGCTAAGAAAATCTGAGTTAAAATAATACCAACGCCCTCGGTTCTCTCAGTGTAAGAGTATTATATAGGAGAGTCCATAATAACGACTCTGTGCTAAATCCAAAAAGTGTTAGATAGGAGAGTCCATACTAAAGACTGTGTCAAATTCTACAAGTATTATATCCAAAAGTGCTCTACATATTAATGCAGGTACATACCATCATTGTGTTCAAACTCAATACTTAAAGTTCACTATCAAATAATTTGTATTGGGGTATCAATATCAATTAGTTGGAAGCACTTCTTTGTAAGTGTTACGGTTATAATCTCCAACACCAGTGCGCCCGGTGACAGTGATCATACTTTGAATAGAAGCCACACTAGACACTTGTTACTTCTGTAGTAAAGTTTAAATCCTATAATTACCTGAAAGAAAGTAAGCGGTTGGTCTAATCTGATTTTAATACCTTAGCTCCATCTAGATTCTAGATCCTCGATTGTGCTCGAAGATTGGTTAAACTAGTGTATCCATCTCACATATGTATAGCCTACGTGAGTTGCAGTTGGGATGTGTGTACATGCTTAGATTGATATGCAGGATTCGAAGTTGCATAATAAATCGTAGGCCGTGTCCACCATCCTTTAACTGTCTTCGTGGTGCGATGCATAAGGTGTTGATTTTCGGTGTGAGCGTCCTGGGTTCGAATCCACGGACTGCCACATGTGTTTGTAAATTTCATTAATCGATTTTAGGAGTAGAGTTGGTTGTTGGAAGGAACATAATAATTGATATTGGTTCAGGAGTAATTTATCAAGAGGACTTCCCTAGTGGTTAAGGCCCCATTAATTGCTCTTTCCATTCACATATGCATAGCCTACGTGAGTTGCAGTTGGGATGTGTATACATGCTTAGATTGATATGCAGGATTCGAAGTTGCATAATAAATCGTAGGCAGTGTCCACCATCCTTTAACTGTCTTCGTGGTGCGATGCATAAGGTGTTGATTTTCGGTGTGAGCGTCCTGGGTTCGAATCCACGGACTGCCACATGTGTTTGTAAATTTCATTAATCGATTTTAGGAGTAGAGTTGGTTGTTGTAAGGAACATAATAATTTCGATGTTCTCAGTATTAGCTACTATACAGTATATGTTCGTAAAGTTTAAGCCAAATTATAGGTTTGATTCCCGGAGGGAAGAAAGAAAACCTAATATTTAGTAGGGGCCCCGTAATCATTGACGATATGCCTATTAATATAATATTTCAAGCGCCCGCGGTAGCCAGTTTGAATCTACCGCCGCGGGGAGAACGGAGTACGCTTCATAAGGGTAACGCTTATTCTCTTATGGAATCGTCTTATGATTGGGCACTCGCTACGAAAAAATCTTCGTAAAATATAAAAAAGATAAATATACTTAATAATTGTTATAATATAGCTTTCCATCTCGTGGATTTCTTGTGTGGGGTTCCTTGCCGCTGCTCCCTGAGCCGCCATACTTTCTTCACTGACATATTAAGATTCACCTCAAGACATCAAGCGAATGGGAAGGGGATGGACGGGAGGGCCCTACATCGTCAATGATTACGGGGCCCCTACTAAATATTAGGTTTTCTTTCTTCCCTCCGGGAATCAAACCTATAATTTACTAGTATAATTTACATCATTGACGATATGCCTGATATCTTAAGACTCGAGGGGGACATTCGTGACAATATCAACACACTAACAAATTACCTCAGGTAGAGACAAAGAATCCGTATAACAATTTAAGTCTTTATTGTTTACATACAATGTTTATAAAAATGGAAAAAGGAAGCAGTGCGTTACTTCAAAGAAGATCTGCTATAGGTGACTGAATTTGCACTCTGGATCCGTCTAAATGTTTGTTTGGGGACATATTCTTATTCCCTTTCAAACAGGTACAGACCCATAATTCTTGGATTATATACTGGCCTTAAAACTATTTGTACATTCTATAATTGTTTGTACGTACTGTTTATACTATATAGTTGTACTAAGATAGATATCTTCACAAATAAAATAAAATCTTTTGAGCTGTAGAACCAGCTCGACTATTAACCCGTGGAGCCCCGGCTAGTTTTGTAATATTTGTTCACCAGAACCCGGCCGGTTTTCAAAAAATGGTTTTATTCCAGAAACAATAGCGAATGGGTTAGGAATGAAGGAAAAACCACGAAAAACCGCTCAAAAAGCTTAAAGAATGGTCCTACAACGTATTTTACAAGAGTAAAAAATTGAAGGCAATTACCCCAAAAAACCAGGTTATTGCGCGCTCACGCGCACGCACGTGGACTTTGAGAGTTTTCAACCATCGGCACGGTTGCGTGGGATACGTACACAGTTCCCATACAAATCTGAGCCCTCTTGAGTGACTACACCTGAGGTTACGGTCGGCGCAATTAGGGTGACCCGTCAGACGCGTCGCTGGGGCTGTGCGTTACATACATCGCCGACGCGTCAGATGCATCGCTGGGGCTGTACGGGTTAAGTATCACAGCTCGTGAACTCATCACAATATCCGGCGGAGGGTTCTAGGGGTCTTTGAGCTATCTAGCACCCCCCCCCCCTCCTTTTCACCATTTAAGATTAACACTTAATTAGTAATAGCACATGGACTACTAGACCTAGTAGTCCATGTCGCTAACACAGGTTAGTTTAGCTTTATCCAGGGCCACCGACAGGTATCGCATCAAGAAATTATTGTTTTTAACACAGCTTTGTGTTAGCTATGTCATCCACTGAATAATTTTGCATGAATCTAAGAGAAACCGCCCACTTTCTTATATCATGAGCTCTGCCCACTATGCCAGGATTACTTTCCCTGATTACATCTACGAGTAAAGAAGCTAATTTCCGTCTCGTGATGCGATTCCCTGTTCGGTTGACCCATAGGAAGCTTGGCTGTTGAGGTTGTGCCACCCTCATAAACTTAAGTAAAGCTTGTACCGGGCATACAAGATGATGCGTGTGTCCTCTTTTCAGCGCCGGGACAGTAAATTATGAGAATACATGATCACAATGTTCATTCTTTGCAATGAACGTGGGAGACAGAGCGATTTGTACATTTTCGTTCAGTCTCCCGAACCTGAGGCAGTTGGGTTCGTTGCTCATCGCCGCCAGCTCAGATACTCTGTTTCCTGTCGCTAAAGCCATCAGGAACACAGCCTTCTTTAATACCGAATCAAAATCCGGCGCATGGTTATATTTGCGTGAGTGAAGCAACGACAAGGCTTTGTCTAGCGACCAGGTAGGCATGAGCTGGCGTGGTGGTGGGCGTTGCTTGAAACATGCCCTCATGAAGCCTTTTTCTTCTGCCTGCGGTATGGATAGACCAGTGAGGTCGAAAAAGGGGGTTCTAATGGCTGACAAGTGATTCTTTAGTGTCACTACTGAGAAGCGTTTATGTTCAAACAAATAATCTAGGTATTTAAAAATGAGAGCCACTGAGGCGTCTTTTTGTGCTGTCTCCACTATCCAGGTTGTGAACTTGTGAACGTTTTCCAATGTGATTGGTACTGTCTCCTGGTGGACATAGTATACTGATTAAGAAATTTGCTTGTAACACTCTCTCCATACTGGGTTAGCCATTTGGCATTTTGAATGTCCATAAGGCAAAAGTCAGCGAGGTCTGTAGGTTGCCAATTGTTTCCACATGGAAGGACGAGACCGGGAGTAGTACCGGGTTCTCGCACCATGTTTTCAACTGGTGATACCACAACTGAGCCGGCCATAGTGGTGCGATAATCGAGACTAGGCCTCGGTAACCCCGTAGTTTGTGAACTACCTGACACATGAGTGAAGCGTCTGGAGGAGGAAAAAGATAGATGGAAGTCCACTTGTTTCAGTCCTCTGATAATGCGTTGGGACCCCCCGCCGAGGTTATTTCCCAGCGGGTTAGGTAGAGAGGAAGTCTGTGGTTCCCTTCTGATGCAAATAGATCCACTTGTGGATGGTATGGCTCTGCAATCATCTTGTTGAAGATGTTTTGTTTGACTGCCCATTCTACTGAGGTGCTCTGTCTCCGGGACAGAGCGTCTGCCCAGACGTTCGCTACGCCCGGGAGATAAGATGCATGTAGATGAATGCTCAGCGATTCGGCTAGAGCAAAAATCTGTTCTGACAACTCCAGCAACCTCCGAGACCTTGTTGACCCTTGCTTTTGAATGCAGCTTACCGCATTCAAGTTGTTCATTCGAAACGCAATTGACTTCCCCTGTAATGAAGAGCCGTGAGTTTGAAGGAAAAATAGTGGGACTAGGAGTTCTTGTTGGTTTATATGAAAATTCATGTCTGGGGACCAAAGGCCTTGGCCCTGGTGGCCTAGGCTTGACTGATATCCCCAGCCTATTGTCCCTGAAGCATCTGTGTCTACCCATACTGTAAGCGGAGGAGAAACTCACGTCATTATCGAGTGCAATGTTTCCTTCTTCTCCCAAACCGACAGTAAGTTGTGAATTAATGGAGGAATGGTCCATAATTTTCCCGCCGGCAAAAGCGGGAAGAATTTGTTGCCTTCCATGATTAACCTCTTTACTTTCAGCCGGCCCAACTTCACAGATAATTGGATCCAATTGAGAGAACCGACCAGGGACTCCCATGCCATTCTCGTCGTATTCAGACTGTGGAGAAAACGACACAGTTTCCTGCGAAATCTGTTGCGATTGTCCACACTCTGAGTGAGAGTCAGATTGGCCGTGTCCCAGACCAGCCCTATCCATTGGATTTCCCGTGTGGGTACAAGGAGAGACTTTCCAAGTTGATCTTGAACCCTAGGGTCTGTACATGATTTATGACTTTGTTTACATGACTCTGGCATAAACTCTCTGACTCTGCCACTACCAGCCAGTCGTCTAGATACCAAATCACCTTTATCCCTTGAGCTAATAAAGGTATAAGGGCTTGCCAGACTAATTTTGTGAAAATTCTCGGTGCCAGGTTCAACCCGAAGGGTAATCTCTGAAAGACGTAAGTCTCTTGCCTGATCCTCAAGGCGAGGAATTTTTGGAACCTTTTGTTTATGGGGACATGCCAATAGGCATCTTTCAGGTCTAGGGAGCACATCCAACCTTGCGGCGGAAGTGGGAGCCTGATTTGATTCACTGTCAGCATCCTGAAGGGTGAATTGTGAATATGAGTGTTCAGATAAGAGAGATCTACTACTGGTCGCATCTGCACACTGTCCCTCTTTGGCACTAGAAAAAGTCTGGAGGTGAAAACATGGCAAGTTGGATTTACCGGGACAATGACATGCTTGGTGATCATTTCTTGGACAAGTGACTGCACCTCTAAAGAAACATGATTGAACTCTTGAGTTTGACGTAAACGAGGTCGCCGGAGCCACCGCCAAGTGATGCCCTTGCTTACCTCTGTCCGGGCCCACGTTCGTCGGGCCCAGGCCCTGCGGCATGCCTGGAACGACCCAGTTTCTGTACTGGGTCTGTTCGCCGGGACTACTCTTGAATCCAACTCGCCCGCGATAGGCCCCGGGAGAGAGAGAGTGTGACTGACTATTTTTTTGGTGGTGGTGTAGTGGGATGAGACGGCTGGCTGATTTTAGCAGACGTCGATCCCTGATGCGGCTTGTTGTGAGACTTACCTTTGTTATCCCACTTGCCTGACTGTTTACCCTGCCTGTGTTTGTGCTGAGTACCTCCCTGCTGTTGGGGAGCTCTAGGGTCCCGAAAGGACTGTTTAGCACTAGGAGCTTGAGGCTTATTACCACCTTTTGGTTTAGAGTACGGTTTCTTAAATGACTCCTTCCTAGGCTGCGAGGTACTTTGCCTTAGAACGTCTACCATATTGAACACTGCACTCCATGTATCCATATTAAGTAGTGAGGCAGTTAATACCGGGGGAAAGTGTTGCCCGGCGACCTACGTCTTCCGGCAACTTCTTTACCAAGTATACTCTTAAGTCCTGGCGTGCTCTGACCGCCTCCATGATAGCTATCTTATATCACCTAAGGACTGAATGGAGTTTTGTAACAGAAGCCTCCGTGATAGTTCCGTGGCCTTCCGCACATTCTGATCTGAGATGGCTGTAATGGTTCTCGTTAGTGACTGGGCAACTTGGCAACTTACTAGATATTGAGAAAATAGTCTAAGTGCTTTACTGCGTAACTTGAAATCTCTGTCCAAGTGGGCCAGAGGGGGAGTACAAAAGGGGTCGTTCAATTCGTAAAGTACGAGTTTGGGGGCCGCTAAGAAGTCAAACAAAGCCGGCGAAACCCCTCCGGCCTTATTAACTGATAGTGAGGCCCATAAGTGGTTCTCTTGGGGGATCTGATGGGAGGATTTCGAGGTAATGGTGGCTGCGAATTGTTGCGCCTCACTTTCCCAGTCAACCAACGGACCCGTACCTACCTGCCCCACCTGCAGGACTGGACTGTGGCCTAGATTGAGCGCCGGAATTGTATCCAATTCCGGTGTCAGTGCATTGAGAGACTTTATGTCGTTCATTCCGTCCGATCGTGCCCAGTCTGCAAAAAGTCGTGCAGCTGAGGCAGGAGGTAAAGCCGGTGATGCAGAGTATACGAAGAAATCAGCACTGTATACATTGGGTATTGCCTTAATAGTAACATCCAATAATTTTCCCTCTACATCTTTGGCTCTGAGTTTCTTACTCCTACTTACTTCAATGGTCCAATCACTAGGAACCGGAAGCTCCCCCGACACGGTCTGCTGTGCCATATGTGGTTTCTGTGCTATTGCCGGAATCCATGAGCAGTCTGGCCCGTACAGGAGGGGCATAGGGCCTCTCCTCTGTGGGAGTTTATCAAGAGGGGGAGGAGTAACATCCGTGATTACACGGACTTTAGAGGTAGTCAAGGAGGCAGGCACTGTCGTGCTACATGCCGTGGCTGATGCCGGATTTACGTTAAGTGGAGGAAAGGAAGCTTGGGGAGGTTTAATGCCGGTAGGTTCTAAAGGTCTTACCGTAGAGTCAATCGGGCGAGCTACCGAGGTACTAGTGGAAGGACCTGAGGTAGTAGGAACATATTGTTGCATAATCAACTCTGCGAAGCAGAGTGGTATCGCGCACACAGATCCCGCCCGTATACTGTGTACCATCAGTCAGCTTGACTGTCGTCGTCGTCCGTCGTTGTCATCCGTCCGGAAACTCCTCTTAGACCGTTCGATGGATTTTCACCAAATTTCACAGGTATATTCATTTGGTCAATGTGAAGGTCAGTCAAAAATAAATGTTCAATCTAACCAAAGGGTTAAGGTCAAAGGTCAAGGTTAAGAATAAGGTCAATATTTCATGTGTCTTAGTTTTTACTCAAATATCTTAATTTCCACTATGCAAGTTACTGATAACCTCGATATCTTATTGACCAAATTTTAGGTAAATATTCTGAAGGGTAAGGTCAATATTTTGTTTACTAGTATTTCTTATATTAGCCGTTAGATTCTCACAAGACTTATCGTGTATATTCGGAATACTTAGGAAAAGGTCATACAAGAAACTATACAATTCCATATGAAAAGTAAAGTTCACAGGTCAAGGTCAAATTAAAGGTCAATATGCTAATTTCATTACTTTTCATGCAAACTTCACAAAATTTGGCAGTATAGTTGCACTTTAAATTAAAAGGAAAATAATACATTTTGAGACACATATCATGAAGGTCAAGGTCAAAGGTCAAGGTCAACTATTCTATATATATATATATATATATTATATATAAAAACTAACTGATGGGTTTTAATGAAATTAGTCATGCTTATTTGATTTTCCTGAGCAATGGCAATGAAAACAACATTTTACTCTTACATAAAGGTCAAGGTCACAGGTCAAGGTGAAAGGTCAACTTATACTATTTAATTTGAGTTTGTATTCAATTATCTTCATTCTCACTATACAAGTTACTGGTAACTTTGATATCGTATTGCACACATTTTAGATACATATTCTAAAGGGTAAGGTCAAAGTTCAAGGTCAAAGGTCAAGATAGGATTTTTACTAGTATTTCTTATACTAACTGTTAGATTCTCACTAGGCTTACCATGTATATTCGGAATACCTAGGCCAAGGTCATACAATAAACTATCCAATTTCATATGAAAGGTCAAGGTCAAATAGAAGGTCAATATGCTATTTTCTTTACTTTTCATGCAAACTTCAAAACATTTGGTGAGATAGTTGTACTTTAAGTGAAAAGGAAAATAATAAATGTTGAAACATATAAAGGTCAAAATAAAGGTCAAAGGTCAAGGTCAACTATTCTATTAATATATATGAAACTAACTGATGGGCTTTAATGAATTAGGCATGCTTATTTGATTTTCATGGGCAATGTCAATGCAAAAAAAAATGTACTCTTACATAAAGGTCAATGTCAGGTCAAGGTCAAAGGTCAACTTTTATTATTTATTAAAAAATATTATTAAAATTTTAGAAAACTGGCAGTGTTATGGCTTATTACTTATATATCATATATACCGGTATCAAATTTCACATAAATATTGTTGTTGTTGTTGTTGTTGTTGTTCCCCAGGCTGTCTGGCCGAACAGCCCCAAGGCCTCGAGCAAGGCCAAGGCCATAAACGAGCGCCCCCACATAATCCTCCCTGCTTACCACTAACAAAGCCCGGGTGACCGAAGCCACTCCAAGGCAGGGAGCTGAGGAAGGTGCGGAAACGCCCGGGAAACCAAAGCCCCACCCAAGGCCCTGTGCCCCTCAGCAATTATGAAGGGAAAGTTGAGGGGTAAGGGAAAAATGTGACGCTTTGGCTCCCAATCTGCCAACTTCTAGGTTGGCAGTAGGGAGGTCAATCCACGGAAAAGACGCCGCCACTTGAGATCTAGAAGATATACTGTATAAGTAAAAGGAACAGTCAGAGTAAGCTATGGGTATGGCAGAGATCGCTCAGTTCTCACTCGGATAGACCAGCCCATCACCACATGACTAGAACTCAATCCTCTCAGCATCAGCTAGGAAAGGCCCTAGAAAGCCGCCTTTGGCGGGGGGATAGCTCCCCTATTTCAACTCCTTTCGGGGTTGGGCACCCGCCCAATACAATAAATATTGTAATAGTTAATGTCAGAGGTCAGGGTCAAAACAACAGTATTTGTCATTTTCCCTAAACTCCTCCTTGACTGTTTAATGTATTGTCATCAAATTATACAGGCAAATTCAGTTGGTCAATACGACGACCATCCAAATATATGTATTTTATTTTTAGTCAAAGGTCAATGGTCAAGGTCACAGTAGATGATCACTATTTGTAATCAATAAGTTTTTATATGAATTACACCATATTCATAATGCTAGTTAATACGAACATTGCTGTTAAGCTAACTAAATCCTTAATAAGAAATTCTAAGGGTCAAGGTCAAAGGTCAAGGTTAAAGGTCAAAATATGATTTTTACTAGTATTTCTTATTTAATGTAAGATTCTCATTAGGCATATCATGCATATTCGGAATGCCTAGAGCAAGGTCATACAAGAATAAACATAATTCCATTTGATAGGTCAAGGTCACAGGTCAACGTCAAATATAAGGTCAATATGCTAATTTCTTTACTATTCATGTACACTTCACAAAATATATATACTGTATATACTATATATATATATATATATATATATATAATGTAACCACTATGCCTGTTATCTTTCCTTCTCATGACTAGATGTAGGCGACACCACAGCCTCCTCTCCAATGTCAATAAAATGTATAGGAAGGAAGACACCTATTTTTCTTTCTCCAATTTTAGCAACTATATACCTGTAGCCTCACGCCTTTTTTTGTTCTGTCTAATAACTATACGTGTGCACTGTGCAGCCAGGCGAGAACTAGGCCCCACCATCCAAAGTTAGGACGTGGGGACGCCTGGCAATATTATTGAATTAATATATATTTTACTATGACCTGTATTATTATACTAAAATATATATATTTTAACTATGACCAAATCTGAGACAATCCTCTCAAAAAGAGATAACAGGAAGATCCCAATATGATTGTATTAAAATATATATTTTTACTATGACCTATATTATTATATTAATATTAATAATAATAATAATAATAATAATAATATTTATTCAGTTAGCATTTTACAGTGTTGGTACCACATAATATGTTACAAATATGACATGTACCAGCCTTGCATAATTCCAACTAAGGATAGCCCAATGAGGCCGTTAGGCGTATTTCCATTGGGGTCCTTGTGGGATTAGGTTAGCTGGGGAAAAAGGGGAGGATAAAAAAAAAAAGTAGATACTTTAGAGAAAGTATTTCTAGGGGGTTATTTTAAGATACCTTACATCCTATATAGTGGAGCAGATAACTGCAAATTTCAGGAGAATCGTTCAAATGGTGATGCAAGCATGAAATTTGGTACATGTACCCTTCAAGGTCCATTCTTCTCAGAAATACCGCTGGCCATGCGAAAATCCAAGATGGCGGTCATTTTTCAAGATGGCTGCCGTGCCTGACCATATATTGCTTAATTTTGTTTTAATTATTACCTGGTGAACATTTTAAGAGAAAACTGTTTCTTGCTAACCAGATTAATGAGAAGCACTGTTTTAATCATTGTCATAGTCTATAATTGGAATTTTAGAATGGCATCCAAGATGGCATCCATTCATATGTACATATCTAAGCAACTACTGAACATATATACATGATTTTTGGTGTGCACATACATTCTTTGGGTCAGATAATCCAATGGAGCCATTTTCACATTTGTTAGTAAGGACTGAGGCTGTGATGAGATCTTGCAAATATAATAGAGTGATGTCAACACACAAGCAGGGCACACTGGTGGCCAGGAGCGTCAAAAACTCAGGCTTGGACCTGAGAAAGTCAAGGCCGTTCCAGAACTTCCTGACACATTCACAAACATTACTCCTTCATCCTTCAAAGCAAAGAACCCCCTGCCACCAAAACTTCCACTGCCAAAGCCAGCCACAGATGTCTTCGGCCCACAACTGGCCATGGAGTACCAGTGGCTAGAGAAAGTAATTGTGACTGAGGAAGTAGATGGTGCAGTGAACTTGACATGGTCAGCACATCATGCTTCAATGAAGAGAGGCCCAGAATTTGAAGTAATTATTACTTCATTGCATCCTCTTCTGCGGGACCAAGCTCACTCTGTTGCTACTGTCAAACATGTGATGAAGAAAGTACAGGATGTAGTAGCTTATCTGAACCCTGGTCAGGTACCTGTTATCGCAGCTGATCAGCCAATCTATGCCCTTGCAAAACAGGTGCAGTGGCAATGGCCTGACCAATATGGAGAGGACAAGTACCTGGTCATGTTTGGAGGTCTGCACATTGAGATGGCAGCACTAAAGTCCTTGGGCACTCTCCTCAAAGACAGCGGGTGGACAGGAGCCTTGGTGGAAGCAGGTGTGGCTTCATCAGGCACTGCAGAATCTTTCCTGTCAGCTGCAAGTGTTACCAGGACACATCAAATGCATCAGGTTACAGCATGCAGCCTGTACAAGCTCCTGAAAGCTGCATATGTGGATCACTGTGCAGAGCTACCAGATCACAAAGAAGAGACATTGAGCTTTGAGGAGTGGTGTGCCATTCGTAAAGAGCAAGGCCCACAGATCCACTTCTGGCACATGGTGCTGTCAATGGAGCTTGTCATCTTCTTGCTCATCAGGTCTTTCTGTGAAGCCAACTTTGCTCTCTATTGCCAGGCATTGAGTGAGTTAATCCCCTTCTTCTTTGCCAATAACAATACAAATTATGCCAGGTGGCTTCCAGTCCACCTGAGGGACATGCTCACTCTGGAGAGCACACACCCTGAGCTGTCTCAAGAATTCAAGAAGGGAAACTTTGTTGTCCACAAGACAAGTCGTGACTTCTCCGCAATGGCCCTTGACCAAGCCCATGAGCAGGCCAATGCCATCATCAAAGCTGATGGTGGAGCCATTGGGCTCACTGAAGACCCAGCAGCACTTAGGCGATGGATGGTTGCTGGTCCTGAGGTAAGCCGTTTGGTGTCCCTGTATGAACAAGAGGCTCAAGCTAAAGAGTCAAGTGAACACACAGCTCACCACGAGCAAATACCGCAGGCACAGCTGACTTTCCTGGAAAGAGTCAATAAGCTGTCTCTGACTTTGCAAGAGTTGGGCAGTCCTTTCCAGGATGACAGTCAAGAGCTGTATTCTATTGACAACAAAGACATAGCTCACCCCAGCTCAGTGGAACTTCTGCAGATTCACTTGGAGAGAGGCCAAACTAAATTCCAGGACTTTTCTGAAGCATTAGCAAATAATCCAGTTTCCTTCTATGAGTCAATCAAGAGGAACAAAACTGACTTCTTCAGGCAAGAATCTTCTCCTATTAAGCACTCAAAGCAGAAGCTTCTGAAGGAGGACTACAAGCTCTTCTCAAAGCTGTTCATCTCCTGTCAGAGCAGACGGTGTGATCTGCAGGAGTTCTTCCAGCATGAGAATCAGGCATTCCCAGCTGCACTGAGTGAGGGTGGAAGGCTGTACACTTGCCAGAAGTCTCAACTGACCTCTATCTTGGAGACTCATGTTACATCAACAGACGAAGAACCAGAGACCGATGTCCTGATTGTAGATGGGTCTGCTTTGGTCCATGTCTTGCCACCAAAGAGAGGAAAGACCTTTGAGGGCTATGCAACTCTGGACTTCCTGCCATTTATTCACAGCTATGCTACGAAGTACAAGACAACACATCTTGTCTTTGATGTGTACAACCAATCCAGCCTCAAAGCCGAGACCAGGTCTCAACGTGGCCAGGGAGGAAGACGCAAGGTGACAAACAAGAACAGCATTCCATCCAATTGGCGTAACTTCCTTAGGCATAATGACACAAGACAGAGTTGTTCCAGTTCCTGGCAAACAGGGTTAACCAAATGTCTGCACCAAACTTGGTAATTGTCACAAAGGGATCTGCAGTCCTCAGCACTCATGAAACTGGTCTTCAAGGACTGGACAAGTGCTCTCATGAGGAAGCTGACAGCCGCATCTTTGTGCATGCCAAATATGCTGCAGAACATGGGAGCAAAGCCGTCATGGTCAAGGCAAATGATACAGATGTTGTGGTCATTGCAGTGAGTGCCTTTCCAGCCCTTCAGAGTTTGGGGCTAGAGCAGTTATGGGTGGCATTTGGTCACGGTCAAAGCCGGCGCTGGATCAGTGTGCATGGCCTGTATCGCTGTATGGGGCAGGAGAAGGCTAAAGGCATGTTATTCTTTCATGCCTTCACAGGGTGTGACACTGTTTCAGCCTTCCGTAACAAGGGAAAGAAAACTGCCTGGCAGACATGGGATGTTTGTAAAGAGGCCTCCCCTGTCTTCTCCAAGCTGAGCCAGTACCCTCTTACAGTGGAAGATGGTGACCTGGAGATACTGGAGAGGTTTGTCATACTGATGTATGACAGGTCCAGCACTGCTACCACTATGGATGAGGCCAGGTTTGACATGTTTGCCAGAAAACAGAGGCCTTATGAGGCCATTCCACCAACAAGAGCAGCTCTGCTTCAGCACACTAGACAAGCTGCCTTCCAGGCTGGTTGTGTTTGGGCCCAAGCAACCCAGTGTCAACCAGAAGCAGAGAGTCCTGCTGACTGGGGACGGCAGAAGGTTGGTGAAGAATGGCACGTCTTCTGGACAGCCAACTCCCCCATAGCCAAGAGTTGCGAACAGCTGACCAAATGTGGCTGTAAATCAGACTGTCGTGGCAGGTGCAAGTGCTACAGGCTGGGTCTCTCCTGTACAGCTCTGTGCACTTGCAAATGTGAGGTGTGAGTCTTTGATTCTATGGTATTTTTACTAATGTTATTTGTACTCAATGGATATGTATAAATGGTGTGAATTAGGCCGTTTCCTACGATATAATCTTCCTTCACTTTGTCTAGTTACTTATGACCCTGATGAGTTAATAATGTGACAAGTCTTTCTAATTCTCTGACCTCAAAAATGTAGGATTAGATGAAAAAATCATTTGTCTAGCTCTACTAATAGCCAAGATATCACAAAATTTGTCTTTAACCCCAGAAGGCCGATACACTACTCAAATAGCACGGCTTTAAATAGCCTGCTGATGGCTGCTATTTACTTGTATGACGTCACGGTACTTTTGCGGTAATTTTCACCGAGTTCCAATATCACCGAAACTACCGTAATGTCAACACAATGGGTTTAAGGAAATTTCACTATGGCAAAGGTGCGTAAACACGGAAAATCATGGAAAAGTTACCTCACGAAAACAAGCAATATCTCAGTAACTACTGGGCCTATGGAGCTGAATTTTTTTACGAGACAAAAGCTGAAAGTGACCTCTCTCACGTGGTTTATGACTCATTTCTCTATCTTTATTCTTTGATTAGCTATTAAGCCATAAACACTACCCAAAATCGCCAAAAAAATCCGGCCTCCTCGGGTTAATGGCGGCCATCTTGGACGCCATCTTAGTTAAAGTCTAATATGCAACTGCTTTGGACAAAATTACCTTCACTTACCACGTTAGAGCCAAAAAAAATGGATTGGACAGTATTCATGTCTTTTTTCTTTCAATTAACTGACTCATAACAGTAGGGCTCAGTCAGATGTGTCGGCCATCTTGAAAAATGGTCGCCATATTGAATTTTTGCATGGCCAGCGGTATGTGCTTTGAAAGTGAGCTTTGAAGAATACCTGTACCAAATTTCATGCTTGCATCACCATTTGAACGATTGTTTCACTTATCTGCTTCACTAATAGTAAATATCAGTAATCCGTAATCATTTCAGTTTGTTTTGCCTATCTCTTATGTCGTATTTAGTAGTAGACATAAGCTTGGTGCTCCCTTCTCGCAGCTGTCCGGTTCAGGTGCTCCTTCAGGCTACGTCTGAAGGAATACAGTGTTCTCTTTTCACGGACTGACTGGGGTAGGTCGTTCCAGTCTTTGATGGCAGTGAAGAAGAATGTCAGTTTACCCTGTCCTTGGATTCTCGGGACCGTAAAATTAAACATCCTATTTCTTGTATTATGTCCACTCCTCTCATTTGCTTTAACAAAATTACTCTTTAGATACTCTGGAGCTCTGTCATAGAATATCTTGAAGGCATTAGTGAGCCTGATTTGTTTGGCCCTGTCAGAGACATTGAGCATACCTAGTGACTGAAGTTGTTCCTGGCCAACATGCGATCTGGGTCCTAGGCTCAGCATGAACCTAACCATTTTATTTTGAGTGACCTGAAGTTTGTGCTGTGCTGATTTAGATGATGTAGAGTATCAGAATGACACAGAATAGTCAAAATAACATTGAACAAGCGCTTGGCATAGGGTCTTTTTGGTCGCCGCTGGCAAGCATCCCACCTGTCTATACAGGTATTTTATACGTGCTCTACATTTACTCAGGATAGATTCCAAAATTGTTTCACCTGACAGAGTCGAGTCCAGTTTTAGTCCGAGATATTTAACTTGTGACACTGTTGTTATAGGAATATCATTACAGTTGACCGAGAAGCCCACAATGTCTTTCAGTTTGCGTTTTGTTCCACATAAGATGGCTTCCGTCTTGCCCAGGTGAAGAGATAGTCTATTGTCCACTAGCCACTCACTACATGGTTCTAGTATTTTGGAAAGTGAAGCTGCAATACTTATTGGGTCTTTTCGTGAAACCAGAAGCACGCTGTCGTCAGCATACAGTAATAATTTACACGAGACGCTCAGTTCCATGTCGTTCACATAACTGAGAAAGAGTAAGGGACCAAGGATGCTTCCCTGCGGGACCCCACAGTTAATTGGCATAGGATCAGATATATTATCATCAATTTTTACTCTTTGTGTTCTACCACTAAGATAAGATTTAAACCAGTTCACTGACCCAATGCCCATTGCTTGTAGTTTATTACAGAGGATATCATGGTCTACTGTATCAAACGCTTTTTGTAGATCAAGAAGAACCATACCGGTGTAGTTACCTTTAGACATTTCTTTACAAATGTGATCTGTTAAGTGGATGAGACAGGAGTCTGTCGAGTACATGCATCTGAAACGTGATTGAAACTTATAGAATAGATCATTTTTTTTAAGTAGTGTTCAATTTGGGTGTATACAGCTCTTTCAAGGATTTTAGATACAATACATAATATGCTAACTGGTCTGTAGTTGCCAACATCTAGTTTATTTCCTTTCTTGAATAGAGGGGTTACAATAGCTTCCTTCAGTTCAGCAGGTACAGTGTTGGTGTTAATTGACAGGTTGATGATGTGGGTTAGGGGACCTGCTATACCAATGGCTCCATCTCGTATAAATTTGGCAGGAATTTTGTCTGGTCCTGTGCTTTTATGTACATTTAGGTTAGAGAGCTCGTCAAATGTGTATTTTGGTGTAACATTTTACAATCCAAATGTGTTCGGGTGTATCCCTTTATCCCTGTAGAAATTTCGAAAGGTGGCCGTTGTTGTCGTGTATTTATTGAGAGGTTGCGGTAGGTTCTGTGCAAGTGTGTTTGCTATGGAAGTGAAGAAGGAGTTGAAGTAGGTTGAAATTAGTCGTTTATCGTGGCAAACCTGATCATTAATGTTGAGAGCAATATTAGTGTTGTTGTTGTTGTTGTTGTTGTTCCCTAAGCTGCCTGGCCGAACAGCCCCGAGTCCCTGAGGAAGGCCATGGCCACGATCGGGCTTTCCCACAGAGCTCTCATTGAGTGTAGATTGTGTTGTTGGCGTAAGTGGGTTGTGTGAAATGCAGTCTTCTATGATGTGTTTAATGGTATGGGGTGCTGTGTTACATCCCGGGCAGGCGTCAACAACGGAGTCATCCAGTCTCTTCTGATAGCTCAGGAGAGCTGGATGGTGTCCGCATCTCAGCCTGGCCAGGTGGACTATGTCCTCGCGAGGAAGGGAGGATTCGGAAGGATGGATTTCGGGAGGTCGTGCTTGCAGCTGCGTGTTGTCTGTGAGTGAGTGGATGGATCGGCGAGAGATATGAGTATGGATGTGCTTCTGGAAGTTGTGTTAGTGTATTATATTAGAGTTAGACGAATCCCTTGCCTTGTTGCTGTAGCCTGTTGTTTTTAAGTGCCTCCATAGTTTTTTGGGGTTATTCTGATATTTCTCTGCCTTACTGTAGAAATAATTAGATTTCGCTGATTTAATTTTCCTACGTAGTTTATTCCTAGCCCTGTTGAACTTATGTTTCAGACCTTGATCCTGTCTATGTTTCACTAGCCTTTTTAACAGATTGTCTCTGTGTTCCAGATGGTGTAGTATGTCATTGTTGATCCATGGGTCTGACCTTGCTTTAATTTGTACGGTATGTCTTTCAGAGGAGCTATTTCGTCTAGGATGTTTGTGATGATGGTTCTGAAGCCAACCCATGCGTCATTAACGTTTGTATTTCCAAACACTGGAGACCAATCTGTATTCCATAAAATGTCCAGAAATGTTTCTTTGTTGTAGTTTCTGAGTGACCTTGTTTTGATGAGCTTGTGATTCTCTAGGGTAATTTTTGTAGTTTTACGTGTGCAATATGTGACGAAGTGATCACTTATCCCAGTCTGTATAACCCCTGATTGTGATATTTTGTCCTCTCTGTTACAATTTATATGGTCTAATATTGTAGCAGTGTTCTCAGAGATACGTGTGGGGGTTGTGATGAGTTGTTTGTGATTGTGCATTGTCAGTATGTGCCTATATTCTCGTACAAGCCTATTATTTCGTTGTTTGTAACACAAGTTAAAATCCCCTAGTATAATGGATTCATTCCGGTGGTCTAGTACTGACAAAGTTCGTTCAAATTTGGTCAAGAATTGTGTGTCGTCTGGTGGCCTATAGCACACTCCAATTGTGATAGGTTTTGTCCTAGGCAGGTGTAAGTCGATCCACAGAGCTTCGTGGTTTTCTACATGGAAGTCAGTCCTAGTTGTGTGTGTGAGGTTGTTTTTTACATACAGACATATTCCTCCCCCTTGTCTATTGCGACCATTACGAACCATATTGAAACCTTGAATATTTATTTCACCATCGTTTATACTAGAGTCCAGCCAGGTTTCTGTAATTGAACCTGCCGGGACACTGAGAAACGGTATGACTATGGCGGGAGATTTTAGGATAGTTACTCAGCCAGAGAACTGTCCTTGCTATCCACAGACGTAAGGCTGTTTAAAAAACCTGAGGGCTCGATATGACAAACTGTTCTCGCTACCCACAGACGTGAGACTGTTCTAATATTGAGGCAAACCCTATTAACCCGGCAAGTGCGGGAAGACTCTTAAGAGTTTCCCCGGGCGACTGCGGGAAGACTCTTAAGATCCTGGGCCTAAAAAAATCCATTTAAAACACCCCAAAAAACTTTATTTATTTATTTTTTTATTTTTTTTCCCTGGGCCATGCCAAATATCACTCCTCCACATCTCTTCCTTCCCCACTTTTCCCCCCCCCCCCCCCCCTCCTTCAATTATCACCTATTTTCCCTGTTATTCCCTGATTCTGTGGTCTATTTTCGTGCTAACATTAGCGAGTTCCAAGCAGGACATTGTCATCACGGTTACCAAGCGAGTGCAAGAGAGAGAGAGAGAGAGAGAGAGTATCGATCGACAGTCTCTCTCCAGACGTGGGGAAGAGTGGAGGGGAGGGAGGTTGCCTCAGCCATAAATTATGTAACTCCCGGCCTGTATCGCCGATTTTGACCATCCAAACGCTGTTTCCACTTGTTTTATTGCTGTAACAGGTTAATACCTTTATAATCAACGTAAAATAGGCGCATATGGATAAGTATTAATGCTATTTATGGTAAAATAACGATGTTAGTGATGGGAACAGCTCAAATACATGCGCACAGGCGTGTGGTGTCTCATACCCCCCATGCGCACGTCTTATGTTAATTATTTTGAGAGGGTATCAACAAGGCTAGTTATTAACCCTTTCACGCATTTATGACGCAGAGGTTGCCAGATTAGCAATAAGAAATAGAGTTCTCTCACTCTTATAATTACCTCTCCAACATTAGTTTTCTGCCCACAGCTAAGTCAAAGACAACTGCAGAGGTTGAAGTAACTAAACTAAAGGTTTCTAAATACCCCTGATGGTAACAAAGGCTTTAAAGTATCCCCAATAGGCTCAAAATCGCGTCATATGTCGGAGAGGGTTAAGACTCCTTCACAAAGGCTAACTAATATCTTTCCCTTATATTACCCCAGCTGGTGCTATAGTGGATAAAGTATGCTACCCCACAGGGCAAGTAGTTTGATCTGACATAGACCCAAAAGCTTAAAATAACCAGCCACACTCAGTTCTGTAAAGTTCTGCATCAAAGTTCTTATAAGACCAGAGTAGTCGGGAGTTCTCTCCTGCGTTAACTCGATTCTATTGTACTAAGGCCACAGCCTATAGTATATAGTATTCAAGGTCTTACACCAGGGAGCTCGAGTTACACTGTGGGAACCCAGTCACGATAGGACAACGCATCTGCATCTACGGAGATTGGATTACTATTCTACACTAATTGGATTAATGATTCTACACATCTAAAGTGAAGTGATTATACCGTTAAAAGTTATAGAAGATCTACTTGTGGAAAGAATATATACGTAGCGTATTATCAAAGAGAAAGTTATCAAAGATCTAAAGTGAAAGTAGTACAAATATATCTACTAGGTATATAATAAGAAGTATTCTAGAAACATTGGATACTATACATATGTATGCAAAAAAGCGAGAGAAAGGAAGTAATAGTGAAACCCAAAGTAAATCAGGGAAGTACTGATAATAATTCGCAGACGATACTAAAATGGGGAGATCAATTGATTCAGATAGCGATATAGAGTGCTTCCAAAGGGATCTAGATACCTTACACGAATGGTCAGTAAATTGGCAGATGAAGTTTAACATTGACAAATGCAAGGTATTAAAGATAGGGAAGATGCAAACAAATGTTAAATATAAACTAGCTAATTTAGAATTAGAAAATTCAGACTGCGAGAAAGATCTAGGTGTGTTTGTTAGCAATGATTTGAAGCCTAGAACACAGTGTATAGGCGTTCGTAATAAGGCAAACAGGATTCTCGGGTTCATCTCTAGGAGTGTGAGTAACAGAACTGCTGATGTTATCTTAAAACTTTACTTGTCATTAGTGAGACCCCATATGGATTATGCTGTCCAATTTTGGTGTCCTTATTACAGAATGGACATAGATTCATTGGAGAGAGTACAGCGTAGAATGACAAAAATGATCCATAATATTAGAAATCTTCCGTATGAAGAAAGGTTGAAGAAATTAGGTTTACATTCGTTAGAGAGATGCAGAGTTAGAGGGGATATGATAGAGGTGTTCAAGTGGGTTAGTGGGATTAACAAAGGGGACATGACAAAGGTACTAAAGCTCAGTGATAGCGAAAGAACTCGTACCAATGGTTTCAAATTAGATAAATTTCGTTTCAGAAAAGATATAGGCAAATATTGGTTTGGTAACAGAGTTGTAGATGGGTGGAATGGACTACCAAGTGCTATAGTGGGATCTAAAACTGTAGGGAGCTTTAAGATAAAATTGGATAAGCATATGGACGAGAAGGGTTGGGTGTGAAGGGGGATCAGCCGGGTTGGGCCAATCAGCGCTCTGCAGACCCCCATAATCCTGCGTTAATCTCTAACCGTTTTGGTAAGATGATCCTCAGGGTATTAGAGTGTTGAGCCTATAATTGGGCTTTGTAATTGATTTGGGGTTGTGTGGGACAGGGATCTGCCTTGTTTAGGCCAATCGGCTTTCTGCAGACTCCCATTTTCTTATGTTCTTATGTTATAATTCTGGTAAAAGAAATAAAAGTAAATTAAAGTTAACTCATGCGTAAGCACCATAGGAATTTAAACAAGAAAATAATTTACGTTCAGCTTCAAATATAGAACAACTCTACGCAGGTAAAAACCAAACGTTCACTGATTATAATTACTACGTAGCTTTGCTAAGCACAAGTGTAAGTCCTCGATTGAAAGGAGTGCTACCCTTATCACTAAAATATAATACAGGACAAGTGTAATCATTCAAGTAGAAAGCGGTCCATCATACTTACTTAGATATTACATAGAATAATCCAGTCTTACGAGTCAGACGTAGCGGAGCCTCATTCGTGCATCGATCTATTATTGTTTTTGTTCTTGACCATTGTTGTTCTACTTTTTACGTATGCGATATTCTTGTGAAATAAACCGAATATGAATACACGTCGTGTGATAATTATCCTCTATTGTCTTTCTGTGTCTGTGGTAAAACAATAAAACTTCTCCAGTTAGGAAGAGCCCACTTGATCAAAACCAATTAAACCCCAGTAAAAACCTAGCATAACAGCTTATTTCACCATCGTTTATACTCGAGTCCAGCCAGGTTTCTGTAATTGCAATTATTGAAGCTTTGGCCTTATATATTAGCTAACATGTTTATTTCTGACAATTTATGGTACATTGATCTGGCGTTAATGTGGATAAGATGGAGCCCTTTGTTGGTGAACACTCTGTATTCATCTTTGATTTTGAATGTGTCCTGGCTGGATTCTGAGTTGTTAATACTTGGTTCATTTACATTAACATTCGGTAATGAATGCAAGGCACACTTATTGCATAGGAATTCCCGTTCTTCACTGTTGGTCTTCTTAGAGATGCACTTTATGTGAGCTACAGTTTTACACTTTACACAGTTTTGGATCCTCTGACGTCGTGTTATGAGTGTTTCACAAATATCACAAATGGGTGTGCGATGTTGTACAGCTGAGTTCCTACATTTAACACGTTCAACTTCGTTTCTACTGTTAACGTAAGTCCATCGGTTATGTACAATTTCAATACAACTGTTGCATTGTAAAAGTGTACTCCTATTGTTGAATCCAATATTACAGACTATACATAGTTTTCTCTTATTGTTTATCGTACGTCTGGAGGTGTGGTTTGGTCCGCGTCGATCAGCTGGGTGTGTGAGAGAGGGCTTCAGATCAAACCCCCACTTGTGATTCATATTCATATCACACTGTGGCTTCAGATCAAACCCCCACTTGTGATTCATATTCATATCCCACTGTGGCTTCAGATCAAACCCCCACTTGTGATTCATATTCATATCCCACTGTGGCTTCAGATCCAACCCCCACTTGTGATTCATATTCATATCCCACTGTGGGCTTCAGATCCAACCCCCACTTGTGATTCATATTCATATCCCACTGTGGCTTCAGATCCAACCCCCACTTGTGATTCATATTCATATCCCGCTGTGGCTACAGATCCAACCCCCACTTGTGATTCATATTCATATCCCACTGTGGCTTCAGATCCAACCCCCACTTGTGATTCATATTAATATCCCGCTGTGGCTTCAGATCCAACCCCCACTTGTGATTCATATTCATATCCCACTGTGGCTTCAGATCCAACCCCCACTTGTGATTCATATTCATATCACACTGTGGCTTCAGATCCAACCCCCACTTGTGATTCATATTCATATCACACTGTGGCTACAGATCCAACCCCCACTTGTGATTCATATTCATATCACACTGTGGCTTCAGATCCAACCCCCACTTGTGATTCATATTCATATCACACTGTGGCTTCAGATCCAACCCCCACTTGTGATTCATATCCCACTGTGGCTTCAGATCCAACCCCCACTTGTGATTCATATTCATATCACACTGTGGCTTCAGATCCAACCCCCACTTGTGATTCATATTCATATCCCACTGTGGCTACAGATCCAACCCCCACTTGTGATTCATATTCATATCACACTGTGGCTTCAGATCCAACCCCCACTTGTGATTCATATTCATATCCCACTGTGGCTTCAGATCCAACCCCCACTTGTGATTCATATTCATATCCCACTGTGGCTTCAGATCCAACCCCCACTTGTGATTCATATTCATATCACACTGTGGCAGGGGATTCTGCTTGAAGAAATTGGTGTACAGAATTGATGTTAGAGTGAAGTCCCCTTATATTACTAAAGAAAAAGCTGCACCGACGAGCAGCTTTGGGACTTTGCAATGCTCTTGACACAGTTGCATGATGACGACCGGGAGGGCCCTGTGTCAATGACCCAACCCTGCCGGGGGTGGATATCCGAGGGACCACCAGGTTTGCTCTTAACAATTGTACTACCATATTTATTAGGTAGTGTATGGTGTTACATGTATGATATGTAGTGGGAAGAGTAGTGTGTTATGGATAGAGGATAGCGATGTAGGGCAATGTCGTGAAGTTGGATGTGTATGTTATATAAAGAGGGTTTTCCTGATACCCCTGATGTGTGAGGCAGAAAGATATGTATCCAGCTACCAAGGCCTGGGAGAGAAAATGGAATTAGAGGTCTCTATATTAACTGATGGGATGCCACAATTTGAGTAAAGATGGGACTATGGATGAAGAAGTGCGGGAGAGGGTACAACGGGGGAAGAGGTTTGTAGGAACGCTAAAAGCAGTAACAAGAAATAGGGTGGTCAGTATGGAAGTGAAGAAGTCCTTGCATGACAGTGTGGTAATCCCGACACTGACTTACGGAAGCAAAGCATGGACGTTGGTTGAGAGACTCAGACCAAGAGTGAGAGCAGTGGAAATTAATTACTTAAGGAGTGCGTGCGGAGTTACATGGAGGGATAGACAGACTAATGAGGAAGTAAGAAGGAGGTGTGGTGTGGAGGTAGATGTGCTGGAAAGTGTGAAAAGGAACAACTTGAGATGGTTCGGCCATATGGAACGTATGGAAAGCGTGAGAATGACTAAGAGGGTGTACGAGAGCGAGGTGGAGGGACAGAGAGGGAGAGGTAGACCGAATGAGAGGTGGAAGGATGGAGTGAGGAAGTACCGAGTTGTGAGGACAGAGAATCAAAAAGACTTTGCTCTGGAGGAGTATTTGGGGAACGGTAGATGCAACATATGTATTTAAATTTACCAGCAGAAATTAATTTGTATATAGAATAATAAAAAAAGGGACAATTGAAACTAGTAACCTCCTCCAGGGCAATTTCAGATTTTGCGAAGCAACATACACCTCCTTTAGGTCTGAAATTTTGGAGCAGTTGATAACCTGGAAAATTAAATCTAGACGTGTCAGATGTGGATGTTACTTGAGTCTCTGTCAAAAAAAGGAGAGTAGGGGATTCTGCTTGAAGAAATTGGTGTACAGAATTGATGTTAGAGTGAAGTCCCCTTATATTACTAAAGAAAAAGCTGCACCGACGAGCAGCTTTGGGACTTTGCAATGCTCTTGACACAGTCGCATGATGACGACCGGGAGGGCCCTGTGTCCATGACCCAACCCTGCCGGGGGTGGATATCCGAGGGACCACCAGGTGTGCTCTTAACAATTGTACTACCATATTTATTAGGTAAGTGTATGGTGTTACATGTATGATATGAGGTGGGAAGAGTAGTGTTTTATGGATAGAGGATAGCGATGTAGGGCAATGTCATGAAGTTGGATGTGTATGTTATATAAAGAGGGTTTTCCTGATACCCCTGATGTGTAAGGCAGAAATATATGTATCCAGCTACCAAGGCCTGGGAGAGAAAATGGAATTAGAGGTCTCTATATTAACTGATGGGATGCCACAATTTGAGTAAAGATGGGACTATGGATGAAGAAGTGCGGGAGAGGGTACAACAGGGGAAGAGGTTTGTAGGAACGCTAAAAGCAGTAACAAGAAATAGGGTGGTCAGTATGGAAGTGAAGAAGTACTTGCATGACAGTGTGGTAATCCCGACACTGACTTACGGAAGCGAAGCATGGACGTTGGTTGAGAGACTCAGACCAAGAGTGAGAGCAGTGGAAATGAATTACTTAAGGAGTGCGTGCGGAGTTACATGGAGGGATAGACAGACTAATGAGGAAGTAAGAAGGAGGTGTGGTGTGGAGGTAGATGTGCTGGAAAGTGTGAAAAGGAACAACTTGAGATGGTTCGGCCATATGGAACGTATGGAAAGCGAGAGAATGACTAAGAGGGTGTACGAGAGCGAGGTGGAGGGACAGAGAGGGAGAGGTAGATCGAATGAGAGGTGGAAGGATGGAGTGAGGAAGTACATGAACGAAGGCGGTGCTGGTTGGGGGGAGGGGCGTCGACTGACTGGGGACAGAGGTGCATGGGGGCGGTTCGTTCGTGGCCACCCCTTCGGGGATCACGGTGTCAGACAATAGATAGATAGATAGATAGATGCCACAATTAACAAAGATCCCTTAATAGGATTTCTTTACTCACAGACAGTGTAAGGACTTCGGGGTGCCGTACATCCAACTGAATGGA
Source organism: Paralithodes platypus (assembly GCA_032716605.1). Taxonomy (NCBI): domain Eukaryota; kingdom Metazoa; phylum Arthropoda; class Malacostraca; order Decapoda; family Lithodidae; genus Paralithodes; species Paralithodes platypus. Next base: position 28,806,154 of record CM064550.1, read on the forward strand.
GGGGTAATCTTGAGGTTTCCTAACGTGGGGTGCCAGTAGCTAAGAAGCCTAAAAATTGCTTAACTTCCTTCAGATTTCCCTGACCTAGTATTCACAATTACTGAGGGGTACCCGTCCCCTATTTGAGGATAGCAAGGGCGTGCGTGTGCACTCTCTGTTAGGACAAGAAGTCCTTCTTGTCCTAGGGGAAGGTTGACTTCTTCTACTTTACTAAATAACTCTACTATACTTGAAGATCTTACAAAGGTGGTATGGTATGTAGATGTTACCCAAGCCAAGGCTTATTTGGATTTATAGGGTATAGGTGGAGTCACAGGGTTGTGGAGATAATTTAACTTTTGTTCAAGGTTTGAGGATGTTTTTGGCTTGACCTTGGAACGTGAAATTTCAGAGGTGAAGGATTCACGAGAAGTGGGGTTTCTCTGGCGTCTCTGGATGTTATTCTGCAGACAAGAGTCTGTCACCTTTAATATTGAGAACAGAGGTAGATGAGCATTGTAAGTTATCTTGTTAAGGATAATACTGATAATATCTGAGCTTATATATATATGAGGCGTTCATTCGCGGAACGTGTTGACCGCCCAAAATAAAAAACCGAGTAAATCGCGTCTGAAGTTTGCCGACTTATAAAAAGCTGTAACTATCAGACCCGATTAAGGAGAGAGGTGACAGTGTTATCAAAATGTTCGGAAAATAGTATCTAGCCACGTACCACAAAAAAATAATAATAAATTGCTTGTAATTTATCGCAGAACATGATAGTTGCCCAAAATAAAAAAAGGAGTAAATCGCGTCTGAAGTTTGCCGACTTATAAAAATCTGTAACTATCAGACCCGATTAAGGAGAGAGGTGACAGTGTTATCAAAATGTTCGGAAAATAGTATCTAGCCACGTACCACAAAAAAAATAATAATAAATTGCTTGTAATTTATCGCAGAACATGATAGTTGCCCAAAATAAAATAAAAAATAAATCGCGTCTGAAGTTTGCCGACTTATAAAAAGCTGTAACTATCAGACCCGATTAAGGAGAGAGGTGACAGTGTTATCAAAATGTTCGGAAAATAGTATCTAGCCATGTACCACAAAAAAAATAAAAATAAATTGCTTGTAATTAATAGTAACGTGAGTGTGATTGAAATAATCCCATGATTTTATAACCCCATATCAATTCAATACTGTAGAAACGTTGAGAAAAAGCAAATGTATAACAATAAAACATAAATAATATTATCAGTGAATAATAATAAGACATGGAAGAGTAGGGTAAGATAATAGAAACATAATTTTATAAAATTAATAAGCGATAATAAAGATTAGAAAATGGAGGAAGACATGGTGAATAATAATGAATAAGTAAAACACAAGAATAGAGTAATAATTTTGCTACTTTAATGTTATTGATTTATTATTATAGAAAGTAAGCTAGTATTAATGTTAATTAATTAATTTGGGATGTTTTATTCAGCTTGGGAAGGACATGATTTTACAAAATTTTAATCTAAGGAAGGAATTTGATGGCTAGTTACTATAATGTTCTTGTGTAAAGATTGCTATTGTTTAACAATTTTACCTTACTAAAATGCATTATTACTCTATTCTATTGTTACATTTATATATTCATACTCACCGAGTAGTCAGGCAGTGTCGCTATCACTGTCACTATCATCTGCATACTCTTGCAGGTTGTCATCAATATCAGAGGAGTCAGAGTTGTTGTCCAAGGCTGGTCTAGCTGCTCTACTGAGGTCCCTCTGCATACGAAAAAGTTCGTGGTAATACTCCGAGTGGATTGGCGGAATGTAGGATAGCAGGTCGTGGACGGCTTGGAGTTTGTCAGCTTGAAGTTTGATGGCAGCTGGGTACTTGGGGGTGAGTGGCACTCGTGACAGATTAAAGGCCGATGGAGCATACTTGGCTTTACCTGGCATAAGCCTGAGACAATGCAGAGGCCCCTCGTAGCCTCGAGACAGCTGATACCCATCCCTATATTGCAGAGTAAAGCAGAATCGGCGACATTCAGAGAATAGGAGTGGCTTGGCGGGTGTACGGTGAGTTATGACACTTTGCAACAGGTCTAAGTTTAGAAAGTCCTCTCTCACCATGGGAATGACCTTGTTACCTGCGTGGACCGCACGCTCAATCACCTTGATATAGTGTTCAAAATCATAGATGTTCCCCTCAACCCTGAAGCGCTTTTCTATGTTCCCAAAAGCCCTGTCACACGCCATGTAACTATGTCCTGGGATGAGGAAATAATGGACCACTTCCTGAAGACGGCGACTGTGCAGTTCGTAAAGATGGCAGAGCATGATATTAATGTTCTTATTCTGTCCACCACAATTGTCACTGAATAGTATAAGCTTGCCAAAATCACCATGACGCAGTACTTCATTCTCGATCCACTTTTTGATGCACGAACCCACCTCGACCGAGCCACGCCCACCTGTCACCTCATCCCACACGAAGAACTGGTTTTCACCGGTCTTGAGGTTGGAAATGCATAAATTGTACAGCCAGACTTTCTTCTTATAGTAGGCAGCATTAGTGGTGAGACGAGGTATTGGCTGTGTCTGTTGGAGGTCCAAGGCTATGACACGAGTATCATCGTCCCTGTCCTGCCCCAGAGTCTTCATAAGTGTTTGTGCCTGCCGTGCCATCGCCAGGTGTTCATCAAGTTCAGCCTGCAAGATTGCCTTATCTGCGTCATTACTGGCATGTTTCAAAGTGGCCTTAGCTAGGTCACAGGTCGAGCAAGTATCAGTATTTGGTGGTGAGAAGGAGAGTTCTTTACTTTTGAAAACTTTCCGGTAATAACTTTCCTTGACTACGCTGTTGTTAGGATAATTCTCAGCCATCCAGGTAGAATACAGGTGGTACATCCGGCTTAAACTCAACGATGTCTCTAGGTACCGCAAATTGGGCGATTTGGCTCTGCTATAATGGCTGGTAACGCTGGGGAATGATGCAATGTGTTTGTGCACACGCTTTGCATCAGGACCTGCAATGGTGACACGGTTCTTGTGTTGCCCGCGGCCGTCTCTCTTCGGTGTACCAGTGTCACTCACGTGGGTCAGGGCATTCTCTAATCTTGTCCTACCTATGGCTAAAATGTTGATGAAGGCTGTCTTGCAAACCTTATAAGTTGTAGACTGGTAGGAGAGAGTAAATTTGCGGGTGCATGACCGATGGGGACCAAGGTTGTTGATGTCGGCAGGCTTTCTTCGTCGTTTCACTGGCACTGACAGAACGTGTTTCTGAATGAAGGTATTCTGGACTAACCAATCTCCAGTTTGCCAGAAGTTATTGTGGATTGCTTGGCGGATAGGTTCAGCAATTTTATCGTAGCATCCATCATTGCAAGGCGGCCCAATAACTCTAGCATTCACTGTATTTCCTGTTTGGCGGCTGACATATTCCTTCCCAGTATTTCTCTTGTTCCTGGCGATTATTTCAGACCAATTGTCCGGGTTACACCTCTTTTTTATAGGTGGGGGTGGGCTCCCACTATCACTCTCACTTTCACTATCACTCATTGTTCAGGGAAGCACTGCAACACGGTCAAAACGGCACAAAAACAACACCAGGTGCAAGGTAAATGATCCGTACGGCGTGAGAGCTGAGCTAGACTGTATTGTGGCGGGAGAACAGAGAGCAACGTGCGCCGTGAGTGGCTGAGCTGGCGCCCACGCGGTACCATAGCCGGGCTGTCATTGGCTGGCTGAACACACGCTGCCTGGGTGGCGCGTATCACCCTATGCGATGCAGAGACTAGGGCTAGGCAAACGCCCTGTCAACACGGATGAAAGTGCGTCGTACTTTATGCGATTTTCAACCATGTTGACATTCTCAAATATAGCTCCCTACCGCGGCTCCAGATTCGAGAAGGTTGTGGCAATATAATGCGATAATATAACGGCTTTTGCCAGAGGTGGCGGTTATCACGTTCCGCGAATGAGCGCCTCATATACGAGATGGAAATTTACACAGTTATATGAATCCTGGACGGTTGGTACTTAGATGAATTTGTGTTGGTAGTCCTGGTGGTCAAGGAGGCTGAGGAAGTGGGGTTTTTCAGACGTATTTGGATATTATTCTGCAGACAAGAGTCCGTCACCTATAATATGAAGAACAGAGGTAGATGAATGTCCTAGGTTAGTTTCTTAGGGATAATACTGATAATCTCTGAGCTTTTATCTATACGAGATGGAAATATACACGGTTATAAAGATCCCGGACAGTGGGTATTTCTGTGCGTTTGTGTTGGTAGTCCTGGGGTCAAGAGATTAGCCGGGAGGCGGAAAGGTTTGGTTGGGGACATCTTCGACTTGTAGTAATGAATATAAGAATAAGAAGAAAGGAATGTGGTTTGTTATTGAATAAAATAGCTTGATGATGAAAAAGGCATGTACAATCGCGCTAAGAAGTCATGACTCGCTTTTTCTAAGGATCGGACAATAGTTCCCAAATCTGGCTACCGTTGGCAATTAACTCTCCATTGCCCCTCGGAGCCCGGTCGTTTCCAAATTTTAAACTATAGGTCTTTGGATATTCCCAATAATTGGCCTACTTAGAAAATTAACCTATTTATGCCCTCCAATTTTGATTTATGTTGAAGTTTGAATAAATATAAGTAATGTTTGTTTAAAATTTCTTTATAGAATAATGAGAGTAATTAATTTACATGCGCTATCTAGCATGTTGCACTCCCAGGCCCGTAGGAACGGTAGTAGGATATTCAGCGACCGAGTCAGTCATTGTCAGGATATGAGGGGGAGTATATCTCTTTGCGTTTATATTCACCTTTGTCCTTTTACACTTGCCTTTCCATCTTCCGTTTTTATATGGGTCTCCCTATGGGTTATTATATATCCTAAAAGTGAAAATTCATCGTTTGTCTATACAAATTACAAGCTGTTTTCGAGTATTCAAGCTTTCTTCCAAAATATACTGGAGACCTCTTGTTTTTCAGGCAGACTTGTCCCACATAGAGAATAAAATGTGGAAAACACAATCTGTTATATGTTTATTTACGTGATTTATTGACACTTATGGTTTGAATATTAGTTTTATCTGTTGGTTTTAATTTTATGAAATACTTTTTTCCCAGTATTGTTGGTTTAAAAAGTAATAAAAGCATTAAGAAACTTGCTCCACATTTGAATCCTGAATCTAGTGAGCGAAATACTACGCATTTCATTTTTTTTCGTTCGGGTTAGTCTAAACTTTCGTATTATTTGGTTTGCTCTCACATAATGAGATAAATATATTGCAACAATACTTGTATATCGTGTTTTTGGTATTGTTTCCTTCAATACAGTTCTCCCCGGTGTGTAATATATGAATATAGTAGAGCCTCAATAGTTGCCAGATAGCACTTTCTGAACAAAAGGTACTGAGAATCGAGTCATGACTTCTTAGCGCGATTGTACATATATGGTTGGTAAAAATAGATAAAAGAGTTAATCTGTGTGTAGGACATTGTTATGCCCTGATTTTCTACAGGATTAACTTGGGTAATGTGGGTTCTATCTGACTGGGTATATAAGGCTGCATGCACAATACAAGGTATGAGGAATAGAGAACACAAAATAAACACACGGTAACACGACACACGATCACTTTTATTTAAGTAGATGAATAAAGAGCATAGAAAAATAGTAATTCTCGTACAAAACAAATAATAGAAGGGAACTGCTAGCATTAGCGGATCTGGATGGAGCCTAGTCTCCCACTTCCAACGTTCAGGTATACTCTTCTGATCACGGGTTAGCAAGTTTTATTATACTGGAAGACCTCAATATATTTATGTATTCAATTTCACTGATTAGATCTCTTACTGGCTGGTCGCGTGCCCAAGTAGCAGCTCACAGTTGGAATTAGACACGCATATATTTTAGAACACGGAATCTCTAGTAACCTCATGGGGGTACTGATCTAAGGTTTATATTCTTATGGCAGAAATACGTAGAACACAAATCAGTGGGCGAACGTTAGATATCACTAGGGTTTTAATATCTGAATAAGGTAATTACGAGAGTCAATGTCGCCTGTTAATTAATGAACACTGATACGCTTAGTACGTCCCAAATGGAATGGTTAAATATGAGTTACACTGGGCAAGGTTATAGCCACTTCATAGAAAAGTTAATAAGTGAATGTCGAACTGGTACTATAACACTTAGTACTAGTAACATGAATCTTGAATAGTATTTGTGGGTCTGGTCCTGGTTATCTTGCTTCCGGTGATGTTGGGGGCTAACGACTGGTTCCTCGGCCGTCCAGGTGGTCCAAAATGTAGGAAGTTCTCAAGTCGGATCTCTTGACGATCGGTGCTGGCTACACACTTATATACCCACTAATTTGTGTGAAGGTTATAAGGTGCACGTTGGGACTTGTACATGGACAGCTCTTCTATTTAACTTCTGCCATGGAGTCTGCCGGCTCGGGAATCTCTCAACTCAGGAACAACACAAGGGCAGAGCTAGAGGTTAACTTCAGGGTAGTGACCACTGGTTGGTGTCTAACTTTCAACTGATTTGACTGGGGGCGGGAGCTAGGTTTATAGGCTCAGTTCTGGACCCTGTAGACAATAGGGATCTCGAGTCTTATGGACTTATTTGAGCTCTCAATAGATATGGGGACTAGGTAAGATGGTGATTACTGTTGTGGCACATGGCTATAGGAAGCCTTCAATTTGTGATATAACTGAGCCTTAGTAAAAGGTACTATTTTGGCTATACTGGAAGTATTTATGGAAGAGAGACTGGATCTACTTTGCGGGGAGGACTGGCACAGCTGTGATAGGAGCGTCTCTCTTATATTGCTCAGTCTTCGTTCTATTGCATAGCTGAGGTGCTAATTTGACTATCCGAGTATGCAAAACAGGTGGATGGGTTATTGTGGGTACAGAGAAGTGAGTAAGGGGGTTAGACATGCATGGTTAGTTCATTGATAGGAAGAATTCCTAGGCTACCTGGCAATGCCCCAGAAGTCAAAACAGGGGTCAGGTATACCTCCGCGGGGGTGGGGGTCTCCCTCCTCGGGTGGCTAAAAGGGGTAGCCAGGCGCTCTCTCTCTGGGATGGTCGTCCGGCGGCTGTGGCTAGGGGCTTGCCATATTACCAGTGTTTGTAATAACCCTCTGTTTATGAGACAGATGTGGGTGTTCTTAATATCAAAACCGAAGGTGCCTTGGCTAGCTGGGTGTAATCGGTTGGCTGTTAATTGCATGGCTTGCTGGATGTGGTGGAGACTGGTTGCTAACTCTGCCACATTTATCTGGAAGTATGGCAATAGAAATTAATTACTGGCGAGGCGGCGAGCCTCGCACCGACGACCATGGGGTGCAGGGTTGTGAATGGGTTGTAAGAGAATAGATGGCATGCAAGGGGTTAGTAAAGTTCTAATGTTGTTCTGGCCTACTAAGTGAAGGTAGGCTGGATAGGAGTATATATATAAAAGGTTGGAGAGCATTAGCAACGGAAAAATCAAGGATCTTCAAGAGGTATGAGAGAGAGGCTAGGTCGGACAAGAGTCGAGAAGCGCGGGTATCTTAATGAGAGGGGGGGGGGGAAGCTCAGGGGACTACAGGGAAATTTGACCATAAGGTCTCTGGGCGTGGGGGTGGCATTAGGCTACAATTGATATTGGAGTTTGAAAGGACAGTGAAAGTACGTTAGCCAAATGCTACCGGGGGATGCAAATACGGGGTGGTATATGAGTCTGGAAAAGATAGAATCATGTGGACTGTGGGGCGGTGGGGGAGAAGGAGGTTAACTGTAGGTGTGTGCTTGACTGTGGATAAAGTAGGGAAAAACATGGTGTATTATTTCTCGTCAATACGAGGGGTTATGGACCTATTATTTGACACGATTTCTTGTATGTCTAGGTGTCCCTGGGAACTGCGTTTTCTATGAAATATAGACCAAAGGAAAGCGGCAGTTCGTAGGGGTACTGCGTTATTGTTTCGAGGTACTATGATAGATACTGGTAACAAAGGTTATCTATACAATCTCTGGTTGGGGTAAGAATTACGTTACAGCATGGTGGCTAACATCTGTAGTCATGGCTGTCTAAGTCTTATGGGGGCAATGGTTCTATATCTTGGTGTACCCGTGGGTATCTTTAATTTCTTATGAGTTTGGACATGTGGTTTCTTTTTAACATCTACTTCTCGGATGTAAGAACATACATAGATATATGGCTGTCGGATTTGTTGGCGTTGGCTCAACTTAGGGACAGGGCATGGGTGTTTTTAATATGAATGTATATTCTTGTTCATCATCGTGTAGGTAGAATCGGGCGGGTAAGAGGTGTAGGACACGAAGTAATATGGCGTAGTGTGGACTGTGGATACGAAGGAGGTAAGTGGAAGACGTATGACAATTGTGGAAAAGTAAATGGAAAAAGGTGAACACAATGGCGGATAAAGATACTTAACCTAAGGATTGAATACATAGATTTTATGGGCGATGAGTCTTCAGAAACTTAGTCTGGCAAGACAAGATATGTTAGGGAATGTTAACATTAATACTTAAACTAAGGATTGAATACATAGATTTATGGGGCGATGGGTCTTCAGAAACTTAGTCTGGCAAGACAAGATATGTTAGGGAATGTTAACATTAATACGTAACCTAAGGATTGAATACATCGATGAACGACGACATTATAGTCGTCGTCCTAATAAGGTGATGACACCTGGTTGATCTGCACTTGGCATAATACGACACAAGGACAGTGCCGCTATGTCGTATCAATACTGGTGGCAGTTACTATTATAGAGACACTTAGTTACTAGAGGAACAATGCAAGGGGGCGACTGAGCACGGGTTACATATATCTATACTCGTCAAGGGAAATGATATACGAGGTCTAGGGACAGGCGTGGGTGTTTTAACTTCTAAGATAATATCTTATATATTATATAACATCTACTTCTCGGATGTAAGAACATACATAGATATATGGCTGTCTGATTTGTTGGCTTTGGCTCAACCTAGGGACAGGGCATGGGTGTTTTTAATATGAATGTATATTCCTGTTCATCATCATTGTAGTTAGAAGTGTAGGACACGAGGGGGTAGTGTACGTGAGGTGTGGAAAATGTCAGTTTAGAAGGGGTAGGTATAGGTGCGGCCTGGAGCTGCTTAGCCCTGCGGGCTTGGGCCTGTCTGAATTGGCTGGCTAGGTCAGCTGGTCCTTTCGTTCTGTGGACCTTTCTTTCGGGTGTTTCTGTGTGGTGTTCGCTCGTGGCTTCTGTGGTGGGCTTCTTGTTCTGGGGCATTTTACTTCCCTCTCCTTCATTATAGGCTCGTCCCCGAGCCTCAAGGGTGAAGTAAAAAGAAGCATAGTCATGGTGGGTCATTTTAAGGGTATTTAGAAGGTTCCACCAAGCAAGAGAGCGACGGTCAGGTTTCTTTTGCAGGTCAATCTATACCTGTAAGAATGTGTCCTCTGTGTTGTGGCGGGCGGTTGCCCGGGCTTGATGTGGGCGTTGTATACGGGCTAAGTGTCCAGTGACGGTTTTTACTTTAACCTTCCGTATGAATGGTTTGTAGCTTTCCCCCGTGGGGGTCGGAGTGAGGTGTGTGGGACTGACAGGAGGTCTGTTTAGTGTGGTGAATGGGTTACTAACCGAAGGGGGATTCACGCGTGACAACAGAGCTGGGGATGAAGGAGGAATGTGAGTCTGGGTTTTTTGGGGTTTTCTTGGGCGGTGTTGTAGGTTGGGAAAATATAGTGAGGCAATGCGCAAGATCGGTTTAGGTAAGGTGGGTGAAGGAGGTGTGTGGGAAGGAGGGGGTGTGTGTGTTATGTGGCTTGGGTCCTTAGTGTCAGAACGGGGTGTTATTTTTGTATCGCTGTCTTTAAATCTGATGGGTCTGTTGATTATTTTACCTCTGGCGGTCCTGGTGGGAAGGTAGATGTTTGTCGTGGGACTTGAGTCGCTCGACGATGTTTTATATTGAGGGGAAGAACGTTTTACAGGTAAAGGACATGTGGGGGTTTCTTTCAGGGGTGACTTTGGGGGGGGATTCCTTAGGGGTTGGTTGGTTGGGGGTTCGGTGAGATGAGGAGGTTGGTCGATGTGTGGGTGGGATGGTGGGGATCGTGGAGGGGAAAGGGGCGGATGCGGGGGGGGGCTAGACGGGTGGGTAGGGAGTGTAGATTTAAGTTGGAGGGTTGGGGGTTGGGACGTGTGTGGGGTGTGTCGTTTGGTGAGGTTGGTGATTTGCTGGTGGTGGAAGTGGGCGGTTTTATGGGTGTTTGGTGGGGGTTGAGAGGGGATGAGGTTGAAGAGGAAGGTATGTGTTTTCTTGCGGGGGTGGGGGTCGTTACTTCTGGGCTATAGTTAGAGGGTTTATGGTGTTTAGGGGTGATTATTCGTCTTCTTTCCCTTTGTGGAGGAGAAGTCGACGAAGAAGAAGAGGAGGAGGTTAGTGGTCTGGCAGCCCTACGGAATTTGGTTAGCAGGGTGTGTTTCCTGGAGGTTTTAAAAAGTTTTTGTCGTGAGCGTAGGTTGTAGCGTGAGGTCACTGAGGTAGATTGTGTGGTGTGTTTGGGTGTGTACTTGGTTTTGGGTGGGGTGTGTGGTTTTCTTAGTGTGGTGCCTGGGGAAGGTATGTCAGGGCTAGACGGCAGAGTTTCTGTTGTGGGGGGAGGCTCTCGTATTTGGATAAGTGGGGGAGGTACTTGATTATCAGAAGTGAACGAAGGTGTCATGGTGGAGGAGGGTGTGATAGTGGGGGCTTGGGGTTTGTGGAGGTTAGTTTGGGGGGTATGTTGAGGAATGATCTGTCTGTTCGGTGTCGGAGGGCTTAGGTCCTTAGGGGTTTGTGTGGGGATTTTTATAGCTGGAGTGTACGGTTTAGTAGGGGTGTTTAATTCTGGTTCAGCCGTGTGGGGTGGGGTATTGTCTTGTGGTTGGAGTGGTTTAAACGCTTAGACGAATCTAGTTCGGAACGTGCGAGTCACGCCGTGATAGTCGATGGTGACTTGATAGGCGTTTGGGACTTGTGTGATGGTGTAGGGCCCGACATAGCGAGGGCCTAATATGTTGGTGATAGGGAGGTTGGCTACCATTACGGTGTCATGGATGGCGAAAGGGTTTTTGTCATTGGTGTTATCAGTTTTGGTGTCCTGACAGGTTTGGGCGGTATGGAGGGTGTTTTGCAGATGTTGCAATGGGTCAATTGTGGAGGTGGTGGAGGGAAGGTAAGCGTGGTGGTGGAACGGCAGTAACAGGGGGGCTACGCCGTAAACACGTTCATGAGGGGAAATACCGTCTTCTCGGAGACAGGTGTTCATGCCCCATTGTATCATTTTTAGTTGTGATGGCCAGTCTGTGGTGTTAAGAGCAATAATTTTTGTTCGCAACTGATTGTTGATGGTGCAATGGCTGCGTTCGCATATAGCATTTCCTTGAGGCCAGTATGGGGATGAGTGTTTAATCTTAATGCCACATTGTTGGGTGAACTGTTGCCAAACGTGTCCACTAAACTCGGGGGCATTGTCGGATAGAAGAGCAAGGGGTAGACCGAATATAAGGAATACTTCTGTGACAAGCAGTGTGGCGACTGTGGTGGCTGTGTGGTCTTTAGCTGGGCAGGCTATTACAAATTTTGAATAAACGTCCACAAAGGTGACGATATAGCGCTTGCCAGCATAAGGAGGAAACGGGCCCATGATGTCGAGGGATAGGACTTGGAACGGTTTGGTAGCCGACAAGGTACCAGCTGGGCCTGGGGTGCGTGATCTATCCTTTCCCAATAAACACGGTTTGCAGGATTCTGTCACTCGTTGTGCAATTTTGGAGGGGTTGGGGGTCCAGTATTGGTCTGTGAAGATCTTTAACATCTTCTTTTGTCCAAGGTGTATGCCGTTTCCCTCGTGGATGGCAATCATGTAGTCATGGGCAATGGTGGGGTCCAAGGTTATGTGACCAGTGTCTGTGGCAAGTTGATCTCCCCAGCGAGTCAGTCCCCTGAAGACATTTAACGGTATCCAGGGGGGTCTGATTCTTGCTTCCCAAGATTGAATTAGGGAGGGGGCTGAGGGGGCATTATGTCGGGGGGTGGGGGTAGATACTAACTCAGTGTTTTGTAAGGCGGCTAGGTTGGTCTTTTGGTACTGGCAAACGTGACAGGGCGTCTGCATTGGTATGGAGTTTGCCTGGACGATATTGTATGGTAAAGTCGTAGTCCTCTAGTGTCTCCCTCCAACGTACCAAAATGGCTGAGTTGGTTTCGCACCTACGCAGCCATTGTAAAGATTGATGGTCGGTGATTATGTCGAGTTTTGCGCCCAACACAAATGACCGGAAGTGGCTGAGTGCCCAAATGGTCCCTAAGCACTCTCTCTTGGTGGCTGCGTAATTCTGTTGTGTTTGGGTGAGGGTGGAGCTGGCATGCGCTATCACATGTTCCTCTCCGTCTCTGACTTGAGCTAAAACTGCACCCATGGCGTACAGAGATAAGTCGGTATAAAGACGGAAAGGTTTTTGGTAGTCAGGGAAAGCGACAATCGGGGCTTGGATTAGCTTTTGCTTCAAAGTGTTAAACGCGAGGTCTCTTTCAGGTGTCCAGGTGAACGGGGTGTCTTTGTGGGTGAGTTGGTGGAGGGGTCTGGCTATGGTGGCAAAGTTGGGGACGAAACGTCTGTAGTATGTGGCTAAACCTAGAAACGAACATACTCCTTTAAAAGTGGTGGGTGGGGGTTGGTTTTGTATGGCTTGAAGTTTCTTTGGGTCTGGCGCAATACCATGTTCAGATATCACGTGTCCGAGGAAATCTACCTTATTCCGGGCAATCACGCACTTTGAGGGTTTTAATTTCAACCCGGCGGCTCGGATTCTTTGAAGGACTTGTCTCAACCTGAGGAGGTGTTCTTCCCAGGTTGGTGAGTACACAATAATATCGTCCAGATAGGCTAGGCAGGTTTCCCAGGTTAGGCCATGTAATACCGCTTCCATCAAACGGGAGAAAGTGGCGGGTCCGTTACAGAGGCCAAAAGGTAGGACGTTAAATTCATAGTGATGGCCACCACTAGTGGAAAATGCTGTTTTCTTTTGGTCCTCGGCCTTGATAGGCACTTGCCAATACCCTGCTTGCAAGTCGAGGGTAGTGAACCATTTGGATCCGTGTAGGGAGTCAAGGGAATCGTCTATTCGGTGTAAGGGCGTAGCGTCTTTAATGGTTACGTCATTTAACCTCCTGTAATCGACGCAAAAACGGGTTGTCCCATCTTTCTTTTTGACTAAGACAACAGGGGAAGACCAGGGGCTAATGGACGGGGTGGCAATCCCGGCCTCTAACATTTCCTGGACTTGGCGTTCCTCTTCCTGACATTGTATGGGGTTCTTTCTACGGGATGGTTGTCGTATGGGGGGGCCTGTGGTGTTAATAATGTGTTGTTCTACATCAGTCTGTCCGATTTCGGTGGGTTGTTGGGCAAACACGTCACTAAATTCCAGCAGTAGGTCGTACATGCCGTTCTTTTGGTGGTCAGATAATGTCTCAGGGAGAGGGGGCAATTGGAGGCTGGTAGGGATGTCGTTAAAATCTATGGGGAGGTCATCGAAAGTTTCGAGGTCTCCTATAATGAGACCTTTTGGTAGTGTCAGGGATTCTTCTGAGATATTTGCCACGAGAATGTGGTTGATGCGAGCGGAAATGATGGCGGGTTGTAAGAGGCAACGATGGGGGTTGGGGGACGTGGTAGTGGGGGTAAATATCATGTGCGTTTGGGGTATGGGCCGCGGGTTCACCCATTTTTTGATGGTGGGGGGGAATTTGGCATTTATCCTGAACTACAGCTGGGCTAATGATGGTGGGGGATTGACTGGCGAGCAGGTGCTTGCTACTTATAAGGGGGGCAAGGTCGCTTTGGTGGGGGTCACGCGTGAGGGGGGGATTAACGGCGCGTGTGGGAGGATCAGTGGGGCGTGGTGTGAGGGGGTTAGAAAATGGGAGTTGTTGGAGGGACTGCGGAGGGTTGGTGGGGGAAGCGTGAGATATAGAAGATGGGTTATTGTTGGAGGACTGATGTAAGGATATGTGGTGGTTAGAAGGAATTTGGGGGAGCGTTGTCGGTGGCAGTGACGGTTTGTTTGGAGTTTATATGGATTTGGTGGTTTTGTTTGTCATGAGAGGGCGAGTCAAGTGTGGGGTTGTGAAGTTTTCTAGGGGTGTGAATTGTGTGGGGGTGGAAGGGAGCTACTGACGGAAAACTGTCACAAGGGGAATCGGGGTGGGTGTGGACTAGCTGGGTATTTCTGGGGGCCTGGGGGGAACATGGTTGTGTCTCTCGGTCGGCACGCGTGAGGGGGGGATTAACGGCGCGTGCGGGCGGTTCAGAGTGGTGAGAGGTGAGCGAGTTAGAAAACGGAATTTGTGGGGGGGACTGTGGAGGGTTGGTGGGGAAAACGTTAGGTGTAGAACATGGGTTATTGGTGGAGGACTGGTGTATTGATGTGGTGTTGTTCACAGGACGAACGTGGGGAACTTTCTTGGTGGCAGTCAAGGTCTGGTTAAAAGTGATGTGGGGCGGGTGGGTTTGTTTGTCATGAGAGGGTGAGTCAAGTGTGGGGTTGTGAATTTTTCTAGGGGTGTGAATTGTGTGGGGGGGCAAGGGAGCTATTGACGGAAAATTGTCACAAGGGAATTGTTGTGGGTTGTGGGATAGCTGAACATTTTTGGGGGCATGGGGGAAATTTTGTTGGGTACATTGATCAGCATTTTTCCTGGAAACATGTGTACATAAACATTGGATGGAATGATGGTTACATATATCATAGTCTGTCCTGAAAACATGGGAGGATTTATCCGGGACAGAATGAAGAGAATGGAGGGAATTACCGAGAGGGAGTTGCTTGGACTTGTCTTCTTTCGTTTGTTGAGGCATTTGTTTACTGAATGGGGTGAGATTTGGAGGGGAGTCAGGGCAAGGGGAGGGTTTAGGAGTCACCTTAGTGCTAGCTGCAATTTGGTAACCCTGACTCAGGGTTTGTTGAGGGGAAGGTGTTTTTTTTTTTTTATGAATGGGTTTCTGCGTGATGGGTTTGTCAGAGGCTTTGGGTTGGAATTTTTTGAATGATATCAGCCTTTGGCCGCAGTCGACCTGGGCCTGGAGTTTTTGAAGGAGGTCAAGTCCAAGGAAACCATCGTAATGTTTACAGTGGGAGGAAAACACTGTGAATGTGTGATAACAACGAGCATGGGGGGCAGGAGTAGTTACTGATAGTGGCAAAGTGTCTCCTAGGAGATTTAAGTAAGTATCAGCAGCTGAGATTAGTTCTGCTTTGGTGGTTAACAAAGGGCCAAATAGTCGGTGGTGTTGATCATAGTAATTTTTGAACAAACATGACTTGGCAGCTCCCGTGTCGATTAACAAGCGGACAGAAATGTCCTTGATTTTGGCCATGTAATAAATGGGGGCAGTGCGGTCAGTTATGGCGTCCCCCGCCGAGGCCATCTTGAGCCCCCCCGCTTTAAAAATCCTGGGAATCGGCATCTACCTCCTCCAGGGTTTCCTCAGTATCCTCTGAGGTCATGTTAGGGGCTATTTCTCCAGTGTGTCTTTCTTCCATCTCTTCCTCTTGTCCCAACTCCTCTTCATTTACAGAAATGCGAGGAGTAAAGGGGCGAGGTTTGGCAGAGTCACGAATTTTATGGAAAGCACACTGAGCATTACAGGCAGGGAAATCATAGGGGTTGATAATTACTAAGGTAGGGTTTTTACTTTGGTAGGTGTTGTAGTTCCTGTTCCGGTTGAAGATTCTGCGTGGCTGGGTAGGTTGGAACCGGGGTCTACTGGGTTGGGGCTTGCCGGAAGGGTAGGTGGGTCTGTTGTGGAAGGATGAGGCTGGGTAGGCATTCTTGGAGTTTTGGTGGTCGGGTTGCTGCGGGTGCGTGGGAAACCTCTTGATTGCAGCGATTTGGGTGGGTGCTTCTGTGCGCACGGCCAAAATACGTCGGATCGTGATGAGATCTTTTTGGTATCCGACGAAATCGTGCACACGGAAATGGTCTTTTACTGCTGAGGGCAATATAGACACAAGGTTGACCAGAATTTGTTGTTCTTGTTGGATTCTGGTCAACGTGGGGAAAGAAACTTTTATGTGTTGGGCAATCTTATTCACGGTGGCATCTAAATCGCCTTCGAATTTAGTGTCTTGGATACGGGTGTGGGCCACGAAAACGCCCAACGAAGGCTTAATGGCTTCTATCACTATTGGGCGAAATTCGTCCCAGGTGAGAGCAGGGTGCACTTGATAGGCAACCAGGGAAACGGCTTTTCCCAGGTGCGTTAATGTTACGGCTATTTTTTCTGCGTCCGTGGCATAAACTAGGTCAAGTACGGGTTTCACTATGTCCATGAATGTTTCGATCTCATTAAGTTTTCCCATCATAATGGGGGATGGGAATGTGAGAACGGTGCGCCATGATGTTATCGTGTTCTGGCTGTTCCAAACTTGCAATGTAATGCAACCTTTGATCCGAATCAAGAACCACCGCTGCCGCCAATGTTATGCCCTGATTTTCTACAGGATTAACTTGGGTAATGTGGGTTCTATCTGACTGGGTATATAAGGCTGCATGCACAATACAAGGTATGAGGAATAGAGAACACAAAATAAACACACGGTAACACGACACACGATCACTTTTATTTAAGTAGATGAATAAAGAGCATAGAAAAATAGTCATTCTTGTACAAAACAAATAATAGAAGGGAACTGCTAGCATTAGCGGATCTGGATGGAGCCTAGTCTCCCACTTCCAACGTTCAGGTATACTCTTCTGATCACAGGTTTAGTTAGCAAGTTTTATTATACTGGAAGACCTCAATATATTTATGTATTCAATTTCACTGATTAGATCTCTTACTGGCTGGTCGCGTGCCCAAGTAGCAGCTCACAGTTGGAATTAGACACGCATATATTTTAGAACACGGAATCTCTAGTAACCTCATGGGGGTACTGATCTAAGGTTTATATTCTTATGGCAGAAATACGTAGAACACAAATCAGTGGGCGAACGTTAGATATCACTAGGGTTTTAATATCTGAATAAGGTAATTACGAGAGTCAATGTCGCCTGTTAATTAATGAACACTGATACGCTTAGTACGTCCCAAATGGAATGGTTAAATATGAGTTACACTGGGCAAGGTTATAGCCACTTCATAGAAAAGTTAATAAGTGAATGTCGAACTGGTACTATAACACTTAGTACTAGTAACATGAATCTTGAATAGTATTTGTGGGTCTGGTCCTGGTTATCTTGCTTCCGGTGATGTTGGGGGCTAACGACTGGTTCCTCGGCCGTCCAGGTGGTCCAAAATGAAGGAAGTTCTCAAGTCGGATCTCTTGACGATCGGTGCTGGCTACACACTTATATACCCACTAATTTGTGTGAAGGTTATAAGGTGCACGTTGGGACTTGTACATGGACAGCTCTTCTATTTAACTTCTGCCATGGAGTCTGCCGGCTCGGGAAT
Source organism: Paralithodes platypus (assembly GCA_032716605.1). NCBI lineage: Eukaryota > Metazoa > Arthropoda > Malacostraca > Decapoda > Lithodidae > Paralithodes > Paralithodes platypus. Next base: position 28,823,658 of record CM064550.1, read on the forward strand.
CTCTCAATTCAGGAACAACACAAGGGCAGAGCTAGAGGTTAACTTCAGGGTAGTGACCACTGGTTGGTGTCTAACTTTCAACTGATTTGACTGGGGGCGGGAGCTAGGTTTATAGGCTCGGTTCTGGACCCTGTAGACAATAGGGATCTCGAGTCTTATGGACTTATTTGAGCTCTCAATAGATATGGGGACTAGGTAAGATGGTGATTACTGTTGTGGCACATGGCTATAGGAAGCCTTCGATTTGTGATATAACTGAGCCTTAGTAAAAGGTACTATTTTGGCTATACTGGAAGTATTTATGGAAGGGAGACTGGATCTACTTTGCGGGGAGGACTGGGACAGCTGTGATAGGGGCGTCTCTCTTATATTGCTCAGTCTTCGTTCTATTGCATAGCTGAGGTGCTAATTTGACTATCCGAGTATGCAAAACAGGTGGATGGGTTATTGTGGGTACAGAGAAGTGAGTAAGGGGGTTAGACGTGCATGGTTAGTTCATTGATAGGAAGAATTCCTAGGCTACCTGGCAATGACCCGGAAGTCAAAACAGGGGTCAGGTATACCTCCGCGGGGGTGGGGGTCTCCCTCCTCGGGTGGCTAAAAGGGGTAGCCGGGCGCTCTCTCTCTGGGATGGTCGTCCGGCGGCTGTGGCTAGGGGCTTGCCAGTGTTTGTAATAACCCTCTGTTTATGAGACAGATGTGGGTGTTCTTAATATCAAAACCGAAGGTGCCTTGGCTAGCTGGGTGTAATCGGTTGGCTGTTAATTGCATGGCTTGCTGGATGTGGTGGAGACTGGTTGCTAACTCTGCCACATTTATCTGGAAGTATGGCAATAGAAATTAATTACTGGCGAGGCGGCGAGCCTCGCACCGACGACCATGGGGTGCAGGGTTGTGAATGGGTTGTAAGAGAATAGATGGCATGCAAGGGGTTAGTAAAGTTCTAATGTTGTTCTGGCCTACTAAGTGAAGGTAGGCTGGATAGGAGTATATATATAAAAGGTTGGAGAGCGTTAGCAACGGAAAAATCAAGGATCTTCAAGAGGTATGAGAGAGAGGCTAGGTCGGACAAGAGTCGAGAAGCGCGGGTATCTTAATGAGAGGGGGGGAAGCTCAGGGGGCTACAGGGAAATTTGACCCTAAGGTCTCTGTGCGTGGGGGTGGCATTAGGCTACAATTGATATTGGAGTTTGAAAGGACAATGAAAGTACGTTAGCCAAATGCTACCGGGGGATGCAAATATGGGGTGGTATATGAGTCTGGAAAAGATAGAATCATGTGGACTGTGGGGCGGTGGGGGAGAAAGAGGTTAACTGTAGGTGTGTGCTTGACTGTGGATAAAGTAGGGAAAAACATGGTGTATAATTTCTCGTCAATACGAGGGGTTATGGACCTATTATTTGACACGATTTCTTGTATGTCTAGGTGTCCCTGGGAACTGCGTTTTCTATGAAATATAGACCAAAGGAAAGCGGCAGTTCGTAGGGGTACTGCGTTATTGTTTCGAGGTACTATGATAGATACTGGTAACAAAGGTTATCTATACAATCTCTGGTTGGGGTAAGAATTACGTTACAGCATGGTGGCTAACATCTGTAGTCATGGCTGTCTAAGTCTTATGGGGGCAATGGTTCTATATCTTGGTGTACCCGTGGGTATCTTTAATTTCTTATGAGTTTGGACATGTGGTTTCTTTTTAACATCTACTTCTCGGATGTAAGAACATACATAGATATATGGCTGTCGGATTTGTTGGCGTTGGCTCAACTTAGGGACAGGGCATGGGTGTTTTTAATATGAATGTATATTCTTGTTCATCATCGTGTAGGTAGAATCGGGCGGGTAAGAGGTGTAGGACACGAAGTAATATGGCGTAGTGTGGACTGTGGATACGAAGGAGGTAAGTGGAAGACGTATGACAATTGTGGAAAAGTAAATGGAAAAAGGTGAACACAATGGCGGATAAAGATACTTAACCTAAGGATTGAATACATAGATTTTATGGGCGATGAGTCTTCAGAAACTTAGTCTGGCAAGACAAGATATGTTAGGGAATGTTAACATTAATACTTAAACTAAGGATTGAATACATAGATTTTATGGGCGATGAGTCTTCAGAAACTTAGTCTGGCAAGACAAGATATGTTAGGGAATGTTAACATTAATACTTAAACTAAGGATTGAATACATAGATTTATGGGGCGATGGGTCTTCAGAAACTTAGTCTGGCAAGACAAGATATGTTAGGGAATGTTAACATTAATACGTAACCTAAGGATTGAATACATCGATGAACGACGACATTATAATCGTCGTCCTAATAAGGTGATGAAACCTGGTTGATCTGCACTTGGCATAATACGACACAAGGACAGTGCCGCTATGTCGTATCAATACTGGTGGCAGTTACTGGTGGTCCTTTCGTTCTGTGGACCTTTCTTTCGGGTGTTTCTGTGTGGTGTTCGCTCGTGGCTTCTGTGGTGGGCTTCTTGTTCTGGGGCATTTTAGAGATGGTTCTTGCATAATTAAATACATACATATTTTAGCATAAGAAAATGGCAGGTATATGAGCCTTCTTAATATTATTAATCAGGTGGCCTATTATTGCCTGGTAGGATATGGTTCTTACCTCAGTAAACACATACATAAATTAAACATCATAGTGGTAGGTATCATATCAGTTATGCCCTGATTTTATACAGGATTAACGATTGATTTAGGCGAGTTCTTCCAGACTGGAATATCAGGTTTCATGCACATACATATAAGGAATCAATAGAACACATAGATATAATTTCGGAATGTGGTTTGTAATACAGCTTTATTTAGGTAGCACTCATTGGCATAGACAAAAAATAAATTCACTTAGGAAAAACATGAAGGAGCAAGGGATTCAGTATCAAGATTGGTCTTTCAATTCTCCTAGCACGATCGTGGATCTGGATGGAGCGTGCACTACCACTTTCAACACTCAGGAATTATTCTTCTGAGATAAGTACAAAATATAAGATCAGAGAAGTTTCACTCGGGGGGGGGGGGCGCTGATTAAATTCTCATAAGTATCTTTCGAAGTTAATTGCTTATACCTTATGCTCTTATTTTGTTGTTGACGTGTATCTAGCTTTCGATCTTGGTCTTTACGAAAACACGAGAGAGTAGTTATGCAACAATTTTATATACTTAGTTGACTGTTACTGCACGGTATATGAATTCGTCACTGAGAGTATTTACTTTACGACCTATCCCATAAACTCTCGGGATCTCAATATATCTATACCATAATCTCCGGAAATGAAGTATTCATTATATGGCTGGGGGTAATTATTGTTGTGATAATTATCTCGTAGTATCTTTGCACTGGTACGAATTCTTTGGCAATAAAACAGGAAATGCTGGTAATATAACTTGAAGTACTCATCATAGATAGCAAATAACTAGGGGGAAGCATAGGTGAACAATTTATCCTGTAGTTAGATATCTCCGCACTGATACAAATAATAATTAATAGTGCACTATTCGGTTATCTTCTTGGTATCTTGATCTGCTGTCGTTGAGGGTTTCTGGGCTGCTCCGTGGGCCGTCCAGGGTGTCCTCGTGTGAAGAAGTTACAGTTGGGTTAATGGGCTTTGGGTCTTAAATGTGGTTCCGTAACTAGGAGGGATAAGTTGGTCGCCACATCGAACTAACGCAAGTATTCTAGGCACGCGAATACTTGACTGTCCTGACCTTTATATTAACCGGTGATGAAGTTCTGTTCAGGTACTCTTGGGGCTAGGATTTTAAATGTTATGTTTCAGGCAGGGCCGGATTAACAAAACATCAGACGAACGCAAGAGGAGTCGATACAAGTAACTCCTTTTGACAGTCTCTAATCTTTTTAAGAGGTTCAAGGAACTTGGGCGGTGTTAACCTTTTAGTCACAAATCCTGGTGGGTTGCCACAGACAATATGTGCCTAGGATCTATATATGCTAAGTGGTCCTGAGAGTATCTCGCATAGACCCTTCTAACACCAAAGATCTTTCTATCCTAGATCTCTGTGAGTTAAGTGCCAACAAAGGTCTAAGATAATAAGTATACTGAAAGGTAGGGTTGCCTTCGTCTTTCGATATTCTTATTAGTTTAGAGAAGAAACCAATATGAATAACTATATTAAAATTCTGGGTGGCCAGAAATAATAAGTTATACGTATGTAGTTGCTGTTACACTTATTTAACCCTTCTTTAGCGGAGGCGGACTTAAGTCCGCCTCTAAAAATCTGGACTATGTGGCGGGGGCGGACTTGAGTCCGTGTGCAATTTTGGCGCAATATTGGCTCTGAGAGAGAGCCGAGTGATGGGAGGAGCATAGGTTACCTCATGACCGCTCGCCACCGTTGCGGCAGGCCTACTGACATGTACTCCACACTACTCCACCCTCTGTCCCTCGCTACACACGTAATTATGTAGCGAAATGACCGTATTTTAGCGATTTTGCCCTTCGCTTGCACGATCGTTGCAAGACAACCAGCCATCGTAGAAGGATGGTTCGGGTGTCATTGGAAAGCTCAATTATCGCCCTTTCACGGATAGATATTTGTATTATGCTCTGGCTCTTGTTTATGCATGAAAAAGAGCATGGAAACAAGGCCATTTATGGTATAAACCCCCCGCTGGGCGGTACGGTCAAATATACTCCACCACCCGCTCTTAAGGTGTTAAGTGTCAGGTAATGTCTAAAGTAATAAGTATACTGAGAGGTAGGGTCGCCTTCGTCTCTCAATATTCTTATTAAATTAAAGAGGGGAACTAATATGAATAGGCCTAACTATATTAAAATTCTGGGTGGCCATAAATAATAAGTTATACGTATGTAGTTACCATTACACTTAGTTAACTCCACAGATCTTTCTCTCCTAGATCTCTGTGAGTTAAGTGCTAATAAGGTGTCTAATGTAATCAAGTATTGAAAGGTAGGGTTGCCTTCGTCTTTCAATATTTGTACTAGGTTAGAGAAGACACTAATATGAATAACTATATTAAGTTCTGGGTGGCCAGAAATAATATGTTATACGTATGTAGTTCTTGTTGCACTAATATAAATTATTATAAAACTCAAGTGGAAGAGGCCATACCAGCAATGAGTTTTTAATGCACTTACTTTGGTTTATATATATATTGTTTTAAGGTCTCAATATTAACCAATGGGTTGCCACGATTAATAAAGATCCAAAAAGTTTATGTATATCACTGATAGTATCACGACTCCGGGTTGCCGTTCGTCAGTAACTAGTCTTTAGTGAAAGTATAAAATAGTCTTCAGTCAGAGCGGGTTGCCGATCGTACAGAAGTGATATTCCTACTCACTGAGTTCTCCTCCTCCCAGGCTTTATATAGGAGGGATGCCCGGTGTTGTCGAGGCTGCAGGCTGGTTGATTTATTGTTATTGGAGGGTTCTAGGACTGGGAGAAGTAAGGTTTAGCTTTACAGGTGGTGCTTATTTGGAGGGCTCACTTAATTGGGTAATGAGAAAGTAGATGTAACATTTACTAATTGTGGATATAACAGGCTTTCAAGCTGGCAAGCTTGTGAAGGTGTGGAGGAAGTTGGAGCTGGGGTGTTGTCCAGGCTTGGAGTGGTTCACTTTATTTTTGAAGGCAGCTGTGCATGGTGGCGGCTGAGGATTCATCGCCTGGGTAAGTCGTTCCTTATTTCCCGTGTCCTGGATTATATAGTATGGGGAACATACATATCTAACATATAATGGCATGTGATGGAAGTACTGTTGGCAAGAGGTCCTTCACTGGTTGTTGTCGAGGCAGGGGGGCGGGGCGCTTGGCTCGTTAAGGCCAGTCGGGCGGGTGTCTGTACTTATAAAGTAAGTTACTTACTTTTTTGAGGCAGCCGTGGATTGTGGTGGGGTAAGACGAGTGGGCTGGATAGCTCCTTTCTCATCCTACGGATCTTGGATGATGTGAGATGGTAATTAAAAACATCTAATATACCCGGATACGTGTGGAGCTGGTTGCTGGGCAGAGTTCCGTGGTGGGCCTCTCGTCAGGGTCAAGGGGGCGGAGCACGTCACTATTCCGGGGTCGACCGGGGGGGAAGCGGGGTTTCTTCCGTGACCTGACGTAGCTGCTCCCCTTGTAGTACACCTGCACGGTTCTGTATCTTAAAAAGTTTAATTCAGGGGAAAACAGGGAGTTATGGATTTTCTCCTTACTTGGATAGAGTTAGGATCTACCACTTTTGATTGGGATGAGTTAGGTAGTATTCTGTGGGGGAGGTTTCTTGTAGCGTAGAGGTCAGGGGGGAGTGGGAGGGGTCTTGGTTGTCAGGCAAACCCGACCCTCTGCTATTCTTGTCGTGATGGTCAAAGCGAATCTGGTTTTAGCCGGATATGCCAGAAACTAGGTGAGGCGAGTTTAAATTTAGAAGGTACAGGGGGTCCCCCAAAAAATGTACACAGTCGTCGTCAAATGTATACCTCATAGTACAACAGTTCTTTTCGTGTACCTTAACTGCTTCAACCTGAATGTTGGAACATAACTCTTGATGAACTACATCTACCAGGATTTGTTAGAAAGGAACAACGGGGCATGGGGGCTACATACATATATACTCGTAAGGTAGAGAGATAAGAGGTGTCTCTCCTTTTATCTCTTTCTGAGATGGTTGTCTCAGATTTGGTCATAGTTGAATATATACAAATGACTACAATAATATTTCTAGGTGTCCCCACTTCCTAACTTTGGATGGGGGGGCATAATTCTCGCCTAGCTGCATACATACGGTTATTAGAAGGAATTAATGGGGCGTAAGACTACAGGTATATATCTGCTAAAAGTGGAGAAAGAAAATAGGTGTCTTCCTTCCTATAAGTTTTATTGACATGGAAGATGAGGTTATTTGTGGTTTCATATATACCTAGTTACTAGAAGGAAAAGTAACGGGGCATGAGGTGTACATACGTATATACTCGTAGTGTAGAGAGAGACTAGGTGTCTCCTAGTTAACATACTGTATATAAAGTTACATATATAAATGAATATAATAATATTTCTAGGCATTATTAATATAATGGTATTTCTAACGGGGCATGGGGTTTACATACGTATATACTCGTAATGTAGAGAGAGACTAGGTGTCTTTCCTAGTTAACAGATATATAAAGTTACAGTTTTATTGACTCGGAAGATGAGGTTATTTGTGGTTACATATATACCTAGTTACTAGAAAGAAAAGTAACGGGGCATGAGGTTTACATACGTATATACTCGTAGTGTAGAGAGAGACTAGGTGTCTTTCCTAGTTAACAGATATAAAGTTACATATATAAATGAATATAATAATATTTCTAGGCATTATTAATAGGGTGATTTGAGGGTTCTAGAAATGCTGCGAATATACCATTTTCGGGGGGGTGGTCTGTCGCTGTCCCCTGTTGGCCATTTTGGGGTTCGTTGTCTCCCTGTTGCGACGCAGCAATAATCCCTCCTGACTCGAGTCCTTGGCCTTGACCCGAGGATTATCACGGTGTACTCGTTTCGCTTTCTTTCTCTGCTTTTCATCCCGTTTCTCTCTTTTTCGTTTGGTTTCGTCTACTGTTGCGATGCGACAGTATTCTCTCCTTTCTTCGTCTTGTGTGTGTCTGTCTGTCTCATTCTTTCTGGTTTCTCCTTGTTCCTCTCCTGCTCGTTTGCTTGTGCTCTTGGGGTTTTCTCGTTTCTCCTGTATTCCACTCTTGGTTCTTGTTGTTTCCTTCCTTGCTTCATCTTGTGTGTATTTGTCTGTCTTTTTCCTTCTTGTTTCTCCTTGTTCCTCTCTTGCTCGGTTTTCTCGTTTCTCCTGTATTCCGCTCTTGGTTTTTGTTGTTTTCTTTCTTGCTTCGTCTTGTGTGTGTTTGTCTGTCTCTTTCCTTCCGGTTTCTCCTTGTTCCTCTCCTGCTCGTTTGTTTGTGCTCTTGGGGTTTCTCATTTCTCCTGTATTTCACTTCCCTCTCCTTCGTGGTAGGCGCGTCCTCGTGCCTCAAGGGCGAAGGTAAGAGAGATGTCATTGTGGCTGGTGATGGGCAGGGTATGTAAGAATGTCCACCATTCGATGGACCGCTTGTCTGGAGTCTTGCATGTGTCGATGGTGACGAGAAGAAATGTGTCCGTAGAGTTGATGAGGGCTGCAGTAATGGCTTCGTGGGTGAGTCGGATTCTGGCGAGGCGTCCTGAATCCGTGGAGATTTTAATTCTTTTGATGAATGGGGTGGACGACATGGCGGCTGGTGCTAGAGGGTGGTTGGAGCAGTAGGTGGCTATGGTCGTGGTGAGGGCTTTCAGGCAAGTGTTGTTTTGACCTGGTTGTGGTGGCAGGTCATACCTTGGTGCGGACGTAGGTGTAGCAGGGATTAGCGTTGAGGGGTGGGGCATGACAGGGTGATTGGCTGGGGGGTATACATGGCTGGTTATTCCGGCTATTCTAAATGTATGAATGTTGGTGAATGTTGGTTGTGTGTGTTGGTTGGTTTGTTGATGGTTCTTTATTATTTTCCATGTTGGTGGTGTTAGCTTTGTCAAGGATAGGTGAAAACCGTTCGGGTCTGGTGATTAGACGACCAGATTGTGTTCTTACGTTTTGTCTAATGGGGGGTCTGGGCTAGACTCGGGGGAGGAGGGCTTATAGTGGGGGGGTTTGGGGTTGGGGGTACGGGGCGGCGTTGACGTTGGGGTTGGGGGGGGGGGGGTGGCTGTGGTGGAGGGGTGTCTGTTCGCCTTAGGGGCGTTGTACAAAGGAGTACAAAGGAGTACAAAGGAAATCAAGCAACAACAGATCTAGTGACCCTTCTAGGTTGCTTGTCCTCCAAAACACTGAGGATCAAGTGTCCAAACGATCAAAAACTGGGAAGCCTGACAAATATACGAGATTTAACTTCTCCCGAAGTATCTTTTTAGATCGCCGTATGTTGAAGGCGGCGATACAAAACGTATCCCTCAATTGTCTGGTTAACTAACTGAATCGTAAATTCGTTATTCCCATCCCTCCAAGGAGCACCCGCCGGGTGTGAATATTAGTTTTTTAAAAACGTTAACCCCAATTGTGCCCTAAAGTGCCGTATGTTGAAGGAGGCGATACACAATGCATCCCTCAATTGTCTGGTCAACTAAACTGAATTTTGCCAATTCGGGCATCCCACCCTTCCAGGTTGCACCCGCCGGGTGATTTAAAGTTTAAAAGTTAACCCCAAATGTTCCTAACCCCACTTCTTTGTAAAAGATCGCCGGGAGGAAATACAAAGATCGCGAATTGCAAATCAGTCAATATAACCACCCAAAGGTACAACCGCCGGGTTTTATATGCAATGTCAAACCAATTGTACCTGCCCCAGACCTCTTTGTAAAAAGGTCGCCGGGAGGGAAAGACTAAACAAACAAACGGCATTGTTTCAATGGCTTATTAAAGATTTCAGCATATCTTTCACCTGTCCAAAAGAATTAAGAATAACTTCTTAATCCTCATAAAGATGAAGCATATCTTTATCGTCAACTCTTTTAAGTATCTGGGCAGTGTGTTGAGTAAAGATGGGACTATGGATGAAGAGGTGCGGGAGAGGGTACAACAGGGGAAGAGGGTTGTAGGAACGCTAAAAGCAGTAACAAGAAATAGGGTGGTCAGTATGGAAGTGAAGAAGTCCTTGCATGACAGTGTGGTAATCCCGACACTGACTTACGGAAGCGAAGCATGGACGTTGGTTGAGAGACTCAGACCAAGAGTGAGAGCAGTGGAAATGAATTACTTAAGGAGTGCGTGCGGAGTTACATGGAGGGATAGACAGACTAATGAGGAAGTAAGAAGGAGGTGTGGTGTGGAGGTAGATGTGCTGGAAAGTGTGAAAAGGAACAACTTGAGATGGTTCGGCCATATGGAACGTATGGAAAGCGAGAGAATGACTAAGAGGGTGTACGAGAGCGAGGTGGAGGGACAGACGGGGAGAGGTAGACCGAATATGAGGTGGAAGGATGGAGTGAGGAACTACATGAACGAAGGCGGTGCTGGTTGGGGGGAGGGGCGTCGACTGACTGGGGACAGAGGTGCATGGGGGCGGTTCGTTCGTGGCCACCCCTTCGGGGATCACGGCGTCAGGCAATAGATAGATAGATAGATATCTTTATTAAAGATGAAGTCTTTCAAGTATCCCTTTACACTTGAAACACTAGTAAGATTCAGGCATCTTTTTATCCCATAAAAAGTCTAAGCCTATCTTAATCTCTAATCCGGCTTCTCCCAGAAGCCCTCATAGATCGCCGTCTTGAAGGCCGTGATACCCTATTGTATCAATCAATTGTTTGGCAAATTATCTCGAATCGCAAATCCGTTAATATAACCACCCGAAGGTACAACCGCCGGGTTTTATATGCAATGTCAAACCAATTATACCTGTCCCAGACCTCTTTGTAAAAAGGTCGCCGGGAGGTAAAGACCAAACAAACAGACAGCATTGTTTCAATGGCTTTGAAAAGCAGAGAAAACCAAGTCCAACAGGTGTCAGCCTGATCACCTAGAAAACTGTGTGGAGCCCCCCTCGACGGGAATAAACCAGGAAGCCTGATCCCAGGCTCGACCATAGAAAACGCAGTTTCTGATGAGCCCTCAAGCGACCAAACTTGTCGGGGTGACTTACCTATTTTAGCCATCCTGACTAAAACTCGGTAAACAAAAACGGTGTTCTCGGAGCAACGAGAAAAACGCCGGAAAGGTAACCCACACTAAACTATACATTACAGGAGGGCGTAATGCATAAAGCAATGAATAACACAGGAAGCCTGATCCCAGGCTCGACCACAGAAAACGCAGTTTCTTATGAGCCCTCAAGCGACCAAACTCGTCGGGGTAACTTACCTATTTTGAGCCATCCTGACTAAAACTCGGTAAACAAAAACGGTGTTCTCGGAGCAACGAGAAAAAACGCCGGAAAGGTAACCCCCACCAAACGAGACATTTTAACACATTTTATACAAAGGGTGTGCGCAAAAATAGGGATACCTGAACAGGAGGGCGTAATGCATAAAGCAAAAACCGGGGCAAAGGTAGCCATGACAGAGACTGGTGGGATACTTACTCCAGGTTCTGCATAGACCCGCCGGGACCCAGCTCTGGAAAAAAAGAAAAGTTCCAGGAATTAATGCTCATAAGGTTAAACCAAACATGTTCGCACATAAGTGTTAAATAACCCGCCGGGTAACGAGACGTAATACTCAACGACTACAGCTCGCTACGCGGTGGGGTTTCCTAAGTAAAAGATTTCAGAATATCTTAATTTGTCCAAAAGATTTATGAATACCCTCTGACATAATATATAAAGACCAGCCTGGCGTTTATAACTGATTAAGTCTTTCCGGTGGTGTTTGTTTCAAGATTCAATTTTGGAAAAAAAAAACTAAAAAAGACGCCGGCCCCCGAATTATCTCGTAGATCAAAAACTGGGAAGCCTGACAAATATACGAGATCTAACTTCTCCCGAAGTATCTTTTTAGATCGCCGTATGTTGAAGGCGGCGATACAAAACGTATCCCTCAATTGTCTGGTTAACTAACTGAATTGTAAATTCGTTATTCCCATCCCTCCAAGGAGCACCCGCCGGGTGTGAATATTAGTTTAAAAAACGTTAACCCCAATTGTGCCCTAAAGCGCCGTATGTTGAAGGAGGCGATACACAATGCATCCCTCAATTGTCTGGTCAACTAAACTGAATTTTGCAAATTCGGGCATCCCACCCTTCCAGGTTGCACCCGCCGGGTGATTTAAAGTTTAAAAGTTAACCCCAATTGTTCCTAACCCCACTGCTCTGTAAAAGATCGCCGGGGAGGAAATACAACAACAGCATAGTTTTATATTGGCTTTGCAAAATCGAAAAAACTACAAACAACACGTGTCCGTATGAACACTGTTAGGTGGGTACAGCCATCCCGCCGGGAATCAGAAGGAGCCTGAAACAGGCACCCCAGAGACGCAGTCCTGGGGAGCCACAGACACCCACTCGCCGGGGAAACAAGCCTGTTTTTAAACCACGCGTGGCCAAAACTCGGCAACCAGCCGGGGTTATCAAGGTGAAACCGAGAAAAACCCGCCGGAAAAAACCCACCCCGTCAAGATACCATCTGAACGCACCACCGGACCGAGGCGTAGCCAAAACACAACTAACGCCGGGCCCAACATAGTCCGTGGAATTAGCCAATACACAACTAACCCAGGACACATAAATAGTCCGTGGAATTAGCCAATACACAACTAAACCAGGACACACATCACACAGTAGTACATATTTAGAAAATAAATCAATAATACTTGTATATGTGGTAAAGCTACGAGAGGCTGGCTAGGCCTAGGCAGACGGATAACATTAACATGTCGGAATATAAACAAAAAGCACTGAATTATATCACAACAGGAACCACCGCCAACACACCACTGTAGCAAATACTTCCGGCAAAGGGAAGAACTGACTCGGGACCCAGAAAAAACTTCACTAAGTGAAGAAAAATACGCTGGGAACGTCAGCAAAAATACGCTCCCTCATCAGAAAGATAAAAGGAAGCAATAACGCGTAATGAAAGCCGCCTGCATCACAAAGCTAGCTAACTGTGAAAAAGTTCACCTGTCCACAACCGGACCACGAGGGTACATCCGAAATAGATGCCCCAAACACACGACCCAAAATACACTGCACTGCGGGCAACCAGCCCAGGACACTCCTGCTACGCATATCCTAACCTTACTCGATACATCCCGGAGTAAACAAATGAGAAAAAACTCACTAGGGACGCAGCAAATGCGGAACCAGCGGAGCGTGGAGAGACACGTCCGGGCCGGCTGACCGCAGAGCAGAGAAGGAAGAATGACGCCTGAATCAGGGTCTGGTCAAAGATCCACACAAGTACATCCACGATATGATGGAAAGCTTATTGGATAGTTATTCTTATTTTCTTTTTGTTTTTATTTTTTACGAAGTTTTTTCGTAGTGAGAACCCAATTCATAATGACTGAAGCCATGAGTGAGGTCGCGTGCGCTCATGATGAAGGCTCCTCAGATTTTAAATGCTCTGCGCGGTAGATTCAAACTACGGCGGATTAGTGTTTGAAGAGGATGCCTTATGTAATAGGCATGTTCGTCAATGATGGAGGCGCCACTAATAAATAGTGGTTTAGAGTGGGTAAGGGAACATTGGAAAGGGAATTACTGCCCTGGAACTAATGTCCATGGCAGGATTAGGAAGTTAGTAGGGGACAGATGGGTTAGTAACTGAGGGGGGGATAAAATAAAGTTATTCATTTACAAACGCAGTCAGTCGCGGGTTTGATGCGAGATATTTGTCTATGCGGAGTTTAAATGAATCAACGGTGATGCAGTCTATAACGTTTCGGGGAAGCCCATTCCACAAGTTGACAACTCGATTGAAGAAAAAATTCTTAGATTCGTGTGTGAGTTAAAAGATTTACCAATAATTTTGCAACCGTTTCCCCGCGTGTAATTAGATTGGTCGATAGTGAAGTACTTACTACAGTCCATATTGTCGATGACTTTGATGATTTTGAACACTTGAATTAAGTCACCTCTTAATCTGCGCTGGGTTAAAGGAAATAGATTTAATTCTCTAAGACGCTCTTCGTATGGTTTGTTCTTTAGGCTAGGTATCATTTTGGTAACTCTACGTTGAACTCGTTCTAGCTTGTTTATATCTTTTTGGTAATAAGGGCACCAGGATTGAACGCAGTATTCCAGAAGAGGGCGGACTAAGGAATTGTAAAGGGTTAGGATAACTTCTTTGGATTTATGCTCAATTTTTTTTTTTTTTTTTTTTTTTAAAGAGACAATGAACGGAGGAAGGAAAAACACAGATAAAACAAAAAGGTCCATGTGCCTAAAGGCATCCTCCATTCATAAAATGTTTGTAACAACTGGATTTAAACATTTGTAGATTGTAAGTTTGTGGAAAGCAATTCGAGGGAAGTGAATTCCAAAGAGTAGTAGTTCTAGGGATTAATGAATTTTGATAAGCAGAAGTTCTGCATTGTGGAGGAGAAAGTGTAAATTCATGGGCGCTCTCAGCTGCCCTAGTTCTACGGGGAAAGATGAGGAGAGGAGGCACAATTGAAGCAAGTTCCTCGGAACAATTGCTGTGAAAATATCTGTAGAATAATGCAAGGGATGCAACGCCTCTTCGCATGGACAATGCAGGAAGGTCCTGTGTGATTGCAGGGTTATTGATTAATCTAATAGCTTTATTTTGAATTTTGTCCAACTGCCTCAATGCAACCAACTCCACTTCCACTTCACAGAGGTGAACAGTAATCCATCTGAGAACGCACATGACTTTTATATATTACGGCCAACTGCTCGTCAGTGAAGAATTCTCGAACTCTGTACAGGAGTCCCAGTTTTTTTAGAGGCATTCTTAGCAATGCTTCTAACATAATGTGTCCAGCTCAAGTTAGTAGTTAATGTTACACCGAGAATGTCAATACTAGGGGAAGTGGGAATATTTACATCATTAAAAAATATATGGGAGTCAGTGAGATTCTGCCGGTTAGAAAATTGAATGTACTTGGTTTTCTGTGCATTAAAGGAAACTAGATTCTTTTGTCCCCATTCTTCAATTCTAGAAAGGTCCTGGTTCAGAGAAATTGCAGTGCTTATTTTTGAATTTATAAGATCGGGTTGGGTGAAAGAATTGGTAAATGTGAAGGAACTGTGGAGTTTTGAGTCATCTGCGTAGGAATGTATTGGATTATGAGTGGTAGATATGAGATCATTGATATGAATGAGGAACAGAGTTGGGGCCAAAACTGATCCCTGGGGAACACCAGCATTTATTGAGTGAAATTGAGAATAAAGGCCATCTACCATTACACGTATTTTTCTGTTATGAAGATAAGAAGAAATTAGTGGAACTAATGATGCAAGGCCGTAGTGTGACATCTTCGACAATAAGGATTGATGCCAGACTCTATCAAATGCCTTTGATATATCCAGTGCTATTGTATGTGTTTCACCATGTTGGTCTGTAGCTTGGTTGATTTGATGCGTAAGAAGGCAAAGAATGTCTGCAGTTGATCGACATCGTCTAAAACCATATTGCCTATCACTGATTAATTTATTATTCTCAAGATGCTTAATTATGTAATTATTTAATATAATTTCAAAGACTTTACCAAGAATGGAAGTTATAGCTATTGGTCTGTAGTTTGATGGATCTGAAGAGGCACCTTTTTTAGGAACTGGATGGATGTTTGCTTCTTTCCAGGGTACTGGGAAGCATGAGGTATGAGTACATAGACGGAAAAATTTTGCCAATACAGGAGCGAGCACCAAGGAGCAATTCTTAAGTACTATTGGAGGAATTTCATCTGGACCAGGAGCCTTATCTACTGAGAGATTCTTCAAAATAGTTTTGACATGTCTGGTTTGGATCTTAAGTGAGGGAATTTCAGGCGAATTAAAATTAAGTACAGGGACATCTTGATTTATTTCATCTAAGGTTGAGTTGGTGGAGAAAATATCCGCAAGAAGGTTAGCTTTACCTCGTGGGTCACTTACAAGATTGCCAGTTGGAGATTTTTAATGGTGAAATGGATGAAGCAGTGGTGAAGTTGGATTTGAATGAGTTAAGAGTAGACCAAAATATTTTGTTATCATTTGGATTATTTACAAGTTTATTTGCCTGCTCGTGGAGAAAGTTTGATTTAGTTAGGTTTAATACAGTTTTGGCATGATTTCTGATGTTTCTAAAGTAATTAAAGGCTTCATGTGTTTTTGATCTTGTGTATGCATTGTAGGCTATTGCTTTTTGTTCAGTTACTCTAGCACAATTATGGTCAAACCATTTAGGTGAATTAGATCTTTTAATGTACTTTTGATGAGGAATAAAAGTTTCCATTCCAATTTTTACAAAATCTTGTATGTGGCTCAAGGTGGAGTGTGCATCATTAGAAAAGAAAGAGGTCCAGGGAATATCAATAAAAAAAACTTGAAGACCCTCCCAGTCTGCCCTATCGTAATGCCATTTAGTCACCAAAACAGGTTCAGAGTGGGAAGGTGTGGTAGGTGATAGATAGGTGGCCTGTATCAGACAGTGATCAGAAGATCCAAGCGGGGACCTCACTGTAACATCATAATTTTCTGAATTGGTTGTTAAAAATAAGTCCAGTAGGTGGGAATTATGATTAGGATTATCTGGTACACGGGTGGGTTGGTTGACTAGTTGAGTGAGATTAAATGAGTCTGCAAATAGCTCACATTCAAGACCAGCATCATCAGTCCTGGCTGAATGAGTGAGCCATTCAACATTATGGACATTAAAATCACCCAACACAGTGATTTCAGAAGAAACATTTAAGTTGAGGACACTTGAGTTGTGAGGACAGAGAATCAAAAAGACTTTGCTCTGGAGGAGTATTTGGGGAACGGTAGATGCAACATATGTATTTAAATTTACCAGCAGAAATTAATTTGTATATAGAATAATCAAAATAGGGACAATTGAAACTAGTAACCTCCTCCAGGGCAATTTCAGATTTTGCGAAGCAACATACACCTCCTTTAGGTCTGAAATTTTGGAGCAGTTGATAACCTGGAAAATTAAATCTAGACGTGTCAGATGTGGATGTTACTTGAGTCTCTGTCAAAAAAAGGAGAGTAGGGGATTCTGCTTGAAGAAATTGGTGTACAGAATTGATGTTAGAGTGAAGTCCCCTTATATTGCTAAAGAAAAAGCTGCACCGACGAGCAGCTTTGGAACGTTGCAATGCTCTTGACACAGTCGCATGATGACGACCGGGAGGGCCCTGCCTATAAAGCCAATTATTTTGTTTGCCTTCTTAACAACTTCTGAACATTGTTGACTCGGTTTTAGGTTACTCGATATTGTTACTCCCAGATCGGTTTCTCTGTTTACATTCTTAAGCTGAGTGCCATTCATCGAATAGTTTGCTTTCTCATTTAGGTATCCGATATGTAGTTCTTTACATTTATCCGCATTGAAACTCATTTGCCAAATTTTGGCCCAACATGACAATTTATCTAGATTGTGTTGCATATCGTCAACTTGTTCTTTTGAGAGTACGCTATTTGCAATTTTTGTATCGTCAGCAAATTTTTAGATTGAACAGGTGAGACCCTCATCTATGTCGTTGATGTAAATTAGAAAGAGAATTGGACCGAGAAATACCATTACGCAGCCACCAAACGTGAATACCTCTGGATTATTTGGGCCCTAAATAATTTTCGAACCTTCGTACTGGGTGCCAAGTTGGATATCATCACAGACCACCAAAGCTTGCAATGGCTTAGAAGATGCGAAACTAATTCAGCCTTGTTAGTGCGCTGGAGAGAGACCTTAGAAGAATACGACTTTGTCATCCACTACCGTCCAGGAAAACTCCACATTAACGCCGACGCTCTCTCTTGTCTCCCTGTACCGGAAAACATCCCCACCTATCTAGCAGCCTTGCAACAAACGGACCTCATCAATACCTCCATCCTCAAGGACGCCTCGCCTTCCCAACCTACCCTACTACAGTCATGGCAGAGGAAGCTCAAACCAAAATGGATCCCCAAACATATCTTCTCTCAACTAACTCGCTGGGCTGACCAATTAACCACTGATTCCGGACACATAGTCATCGAACCAACTGTTGCTCAAGAATACATGATTGCCATTCACGAAGGAAATGGCATTCATTTGGGTCAGAGTAAAATGCTAAAAAAAATCCAAGATCAGTACTGGATCCCAAACCCTTCCGGAATTGCAAAGAAAGTCACCGAATCTTGCAAACCATATGCACTTGGAAAAGACAGGTGTCGTACCGCAGGACCAGCTGGCACCATTTCCGCCAAAAAACCATTCCAAACCCTTTCCCTGGACGTCATGGGACCTTTTCCCGTTAGTGGCAACAAACGGTACATAGTCACGTTCGTCGATGTATATTCAAAATTCCTGGTAGCCTGTCCCACTCAAGATCATACCGCATCCACAATTGCTACATTATTAGCCACCGAGATATTGCCCGTATTCGGATTACCCATTTCGCTCTTATCCGATAACGCCCTAGAATTCCGAGGACAAGTTTGGGAAGAATTTTCCAAACAATCTGGTATAAAGATTAAGCATTCATCCCCCTACTGGCCCCAAGGCAACGCAGTTTGCGAACGAAGTCATCACACCATCAACAACCAACTACGTACCAGAATGATAGCCCTAAGCACCTCAGATTGGCCGTCCCAAGTCAAAATGATACAATAGGGAATGAACACCTGTCCAAAAGAAGATGGCATTTCCCTTCACGAATGAGTCTATGGGGTAGCTCCACTTTTACTACCTTTTCATCACCAGGCCCAACCTTCCACCACCAAGTTCAACCTCGATCCCTTGCAACAATTAAAGAACACCCTTCATACCGCCCAAGTTTGCCAAGACACCAAACATTACGCCCTAGATGACCTAAGCCCCTTCGCCATTCACGACACCGTAATGGTGGCCAAACTTCTGGTCATTAATAAGCTAGGCCCGCGTTATGTGGGACCCTATACTGTATCCCATGTCCCTAATCCCTATCAAACCTCTATCAACTATCACAGGGAAACCCGGACGTATAGAAACCGTTTCATACGAATATATAAACCCATTGTCAATCTATCCTCACCACCCGAGCACATCTCCGACCCAAACATTGCAGTACCTTTTTCATCGCCCCCAACCCCAATCGCCACCCCCGACCTAACAGTTCCTGCTCAATTAAAACCTTACCCTTCAGCCGAGCCACCCAGTACCCCACGTCCCAAACCCCCCCCCCCCCCCCCCCCCCCCCCCATAACTTTTCGCCAACACACACCCAGGACACCCCACCCATCCGTCACCCCACCCCCCCCGCTACCCACTGGCCCCCCTTCAGACACCACCTCCAACACCACCTTGTCCTCCCTACATTATCTCCATTCCCCTCCACCTTACCCCCCCCCACAAAGATTCGGTGACTTTCTTTGCAATTCCGGAAGGGTTTGGGGTCCAGTACTGATCTTGGACATTTTTTAGCATTTTACTCTGACCCAAATGAATGCCATTTCCTTCGTGAATGGCAATCATGTATTCTTGAGCAACAGTTGGTTCGATGACTATGTGTCCGGAATCAGTGGTTAATTGGTCAGCCCAGCGAGTTAGTTGAGAGAAGATATGTTTGGGGATCCATTTTGGTTTGAGCTTCCTTTGCCATGACTGTAGTAGGGTAGGTTGGGAAGGCGAGGCGTCCTTGAGGATGGAGGTATTGATGAGGTCCGTTTGTTGCAAGGCTGCTAGATAAGTGGGGATGTTTTCTGGTACAGGGAGACGAGAGAGAGCGTCGGCGTTAATGTGGAGTTTTCCTGGACGGTAGTGGATGACAAAGTCGTATTCTTCTAAGGTCTCTCTCCAGCGCACTAACAAGGCTGAATTAGTTTCGCATCTTCTAAGCCATTGCAAGCTTTGGTGGTCTGTGATGATATCCAACTTGGCACCCAGTACGAAGGATCGAAAATTATTTAGGGCCCAAATTATCCAGAGGTATTCACGTTTGGTGGCTGCGTAATTCTGTTGTGCAACATTTAACGTAGAGCTAGCATATGCAATCACGTGTTCTTTTCTGTCCTGGACTTGGGCTAGGACAGCCCCAATGGCATACAGGGAAACATCCGTGTACAGACGGAAGGGTTGTTTGTCTATCTATCTATCTATCTATCTATATGCTCAGGCCCAATCCCCATTTTGGGGGTAGCCGACTCAAGACAGAGCAAGAACAGGGAAAACACAAAAACAACATAAAACAAAAAATAAACACAGATAAAAAACACAAACTCTCACACATCCAGGTCACCCAGGAGAAGACCCAGAGACCAGGGTTACCAAGGTCGCTCCAGCACTCCCCCGGCCCTTGACCACCCGGAGAGGTTCCGATCTCGGCAGGCAGACATGCAGCGGAGCCAAAGCCACAAGCCCTCCCACCACACTTCCAGGCACACCCTTCATATTAATCGTCTCCCCGGGCCAGGCGCCTGATGGACTATTATCTAGTCCAACTTGCGCCCGACCCCTTACTCCAAATGACCACGTGTTCACTCAACTATTCACAAGCATTCTCCATTCACTCCTGTCCACCACCACTTCCCCTGCCTGATCTATAGTCATTCCTCTATCATCCAAAGCCTTTCTTACACAGTCTCTCCATCTCAATGGGGGTCTTCCTGCCCTTCTATCTCCCCTTGTACCTGACTCACATATTCTCTTTGTAAGCCTTTCATCTCCCATTCGTTCAACATGACTATACCAGCTCAGCACCCTTCTGTCCACTCTGGCTGACAAATGTTCCTGCTGCCCCACTCTCCTACGTATCTCGTCATTCCTCAATCTGTCTCTACGAGTAACTCCACACATACTCCTCAAGCAGCTCAGGAAAAAAGACTGTGGGGGCTTGGACTAACTTCTCTTTTAGTTTTTCGAAAGCTAAGTGTCTTTCCGGGGTCCATGAAAACTTGGTGTCCTTGTGGGTGAGTTGGTGAAGGGGCCTGGCTATTTCGGCAAAATGTGGGACGAAACGTCTGTAGTATGTGGCTAGTCCCAGGAAGGAGCGTCCTCCTTTGACGGTAGTGGGGGGTTGTTGATTTTGGATTGCCGAGAGTTTCTTGGGGTCAGGAGATATGCCTTGGGCGGAGATCACATGGCCCAAAAACCCTACGGTATTTCTGGCCATCTCGCACTTAGAGGGCTTGAGTTTTAATCCTGCATCCCTGATTCTTTGCAATACCTGGCGTAGTCGGTGGAGGTGTTCATGCCAGGTTCCGGAGTACACGATGACGTCGTCCAGATAGGCGAGACAGGTTTCCCAAGTTAGTCCTTTTAATACAGATTCCATGAGGCAGGAGAAGGTGGATGGGCCGTTGCATAAGCCAAAAGGTAAGACATTAAATTCATATAAATGTCCCCCGCTGGTGAAGGCTGTCTTCTGTTGATGTTCGGGTTTAATAGGGACTTGCCAGTATCCTGCTTGTAGATCTAACGTGGTGAACCATTTTGATCCATGAAGGGAGTCGAGGGAGTCGTCGATTCTGGGTAGTGGCGTTGCATCTTTAATAGTGGCGTCGTTTAATCTACGGTAGTCGACACAGAATCTGGTGCCATTTTTTTTCTCACTTACTACGGGTAACGACCAGGGACTGACTGAGGGCGTGGCAATTCTAGCGTCCAACATCTCCTGCACCTGCTGGTCTTCCTCTTGGCGTTAGAGTGGATTTTTCCTGCGGGATGGTTGGCGCAGTGGAGGTCCCGTGGTATGGATAGCATGTTGTTCCATTGTTGTTTGTCCTATTTCTGTGGGGGTCTGGGCGAATACATCACGAAATTCATGTAGCAATTGTTGCATCTGGTGTTTCTGTACACATGATAAGGAGTCGGGAATAGTGGGTAAGACAGGAGTTTCACTGGGGTTTATATGAGGAATGACAATTTCGTCAAAAGTTTCTAGGTCGCCAATGATCAAACCTTTGGGTAATGTTAGTACGTCTTCTGAAATGTTGGCAATTAGAATGGTATTTTGCTGGGAAGACAAAATGGCAGGTTGAATAATACATCGGTCTTGGCCCACGGAGGTGGGGGTGGGGGTCAAAATCATGGCATCTTGGGGTATTCGTCTAAGGAACACCCATTTCTGATGGTGAGGGGGAATGGTAACTCGGTTGTGGATCATAGCGGGACTTATAATAGTGGGGGGAGGCAATTTCGTTTTCAG
The DNA here is from genome assembly GCA_032716605.1 of Paralithodes platypus. NCBI lineage: Eukaryota > Metazoa > Arthropoda > Malacostraca > Decapoda > Lithodidae > Paralithodes > Paralithodes platypus. The sequence goes on from CM064550.1 coordinate 28,845,436, forward strand.
TTGGGCCAAGGTAGACGTAGAGTAGGGCACGTCAAGAGTTGAGGAAGATAGTTTGGGTGGGTGGAACATAAGGGGCTCATCAGTTCTTCCTAGCCTAGGGGCAGGGGTGTTAGAGTCAATGGTAGGAATTTGATTGAAAAAAACAGGACACACATTCATTGGGGTCGTGGAATTTGCTGGGTATCTGCCTGCCAATTTGACTAGGGGACAAGGGTGTTGCCGTTACATGATTGAGGTTAGGGGTGGAAACGGGGGGGGGGGGAGGTTTATTTGGCGAGGTTGAGGGAGGTTGGCAATGCTTATCTTGGGAGGGGGCTATTTTGGGAATTGCAGAATGAGGTTGCAGATTTTTTTTTTTTTTCTTTGGGGATTTGTTTTTGAAGTCGTCCTTTGTTGGGGGTGCTGTTGGTTGTTTGACTGGGTTGCAAGGGGGGTCAGGTCAGATTTAGGTTTAGGCTTGGCAAGGGGGGGCATGTCAGATTTAGGTTTAGGTTTAACTTTCATTTGGGGGTGGCTGGTGCTCGGGCAGGTTTTGGGGGGGCAGTTTTTTTTTTTTTTTTTTTTTCTGAACGTGATCAAGCGTTGGCCACAGTCAACTTGGGCTTGCAACTTGTGAAGGAGATCGAGCCCTACGTACCCATCGTAGTGCCGGCAATCGGAGTGAAAAACTACGAAGGAGTGATAGCATTTTGCGTGAGGCGCGGGGGTGGTCACATGTAAGGGTTTAGTTTCCCCCCGGACGTGTAAGGGGGCGTCTCCGGCACTGATTAATTTGGACTCGGTAGGTTGCACCCCGCCGAACTTCTTATGGTGTTGGTCAAAAAATGAGTTGAAAATGCATGATCTGGAGGCGCCGGTATCTATTAATAGCCGGACAGGGTTACCTTTGATTTGTGCAAGATGGTATATGGGGGGTGATCGGTCATTTGTGTAGTCCCCCGCCGAAGCCATCGTAGGTGGGGGAGGCTCTAAAAATCCTGGGGGTCTATTTCGGACTCTCCCAGGACTTCTTCAGTTTCTTCACTACTTTCGAGGTGAGCAACATCCTCGTTATCGAGGTCTTCGACCTCCTCATTCTCGATAAATTCCTCTTCATTTACAGAAATGCGAGGTTGGGCTGCTTGATATTTGGCGGAGTCCCTGATGTCATGAAGGGCACATTTGTGATTACAGGCGGGGAAGTCATAAGGGTTGATAATAACCAGAGTGACGTTCTTACCTTTGTTGTTGTTGTAGCCCTGGTTTTTGTTGTACACTCGGCGGAGGGGATTGGGGTTGAACCTGGGCCTACTGGGTTGAGGTTTGACGGAGTGGTACGTGGGTTTGGAGGTTGCAGCCGGTTGTCGGTGGAATTGGCTGGGCTCCCTATGTTGACCAGTGTTTTGAGGATGGGTGGTGAATCTTTTGATGGCGGCAATGGTGTTTATTTTCGGGGGTTGCACCGCGAGGATTCTCCTGATGGTGATCAAATCGCGTTGGAAATCAACAGGGTCATGTACTGCGAAGTACTCACGAACTGCTGAGGGCAACACTTGAACGAGATTCACCAGAATGTGCTGGTCTTGCTAATTTTTAGGAAGAGTGGGAAAAGCAGATTTGATTTGTTGTGAAATAGAAGCTAAGGTGGCGTCTAGATCACCATCGTACTTGATGTCTTTAATGCGGGCATGGGCGACGAAGATGCCTAATGAGGGTTTAATGTCCTCAATGACTATGGGCCGAAACTGGTCCCAAGTGAGGACAGGGGTAACTTGCGAGGCAACAAGGCAAACGGCTTTTCCCAGGTGCGTTAATAGTACGGCGATTTTCTCTCGATCCGTATTATATGCCAAATCTAGGACTGGTTTCACAATGTCCATGTATGTTTCGATTTCGTATGTGTCCCCATCGTATTTAGGGATGGGAATGTGCGAGCGAGCTGCCATATTCGCGATGTTACAATGCTTCTATTGCTTGACAATATGAAGTGCAATGAAATCTTCTATCCGAATCAAGAACCACCGCGTGCCACCAATGTTATGCCCTGATTTTATACAGGATTAACGATTGATTTAGGTGAGTTCTTCCAGACTGGAATATCAGGTTTCATGCACATACATATAAGGAATCAATAGAACACATAGATATAATTTCGGAATGTGGTTTGTAATACAGCTTTATTTAGGTAGCACTCATTGGCATAGAAAAAGAATAAATTCACTTAGGAAAAACATGAAGGAGCAAGGGATTCAGTATCAAGATTGGTCTTTCAATTCTCCTAGCACGATCGTGGATCTGGATGGAGCGTGTACTACCACTTTCAACACTCAGGAATTATTCTTCTGAGATAAGTACAAAATATAAGATCAGAGAAGTTTCACTTGGGGGGGCGCTGATTAAATTCTCATAAGTATCTTTTGAAGTTAATTGCTTATACCTTATGCTCTGTTATTTTGTTTTTGACGCGTATCTAGCTTTCGATCTTGGTCTTCACGAAAACACGAGAGAATAGTTATGCAACAATTTTATATACTTAGTTGACTGTTACTGCACGGTATATGAATTCGTCACTGAGAGTATTTACTTTACGACCTATCCCATAAACTCTCAGGATCTCAAAATATCTATACCATAATCTCCGGAAATGAAGTATTCATTATATGGCTGGGGGTAAATATTGTTGTGATAATTATCTCGTAGTATCTTTGCACTGGTACGAATTCTTTGGCAATAAAACAGGAAACGCTGGTAATATAACTTGAAGTACTCGTCATAGATAGCAAATAACTAGGGGGAAGCATAGGTGAACAATTTATCCTGTAGTTAGGTATCTCCGCACTGATACAAATAATAATTAATAGTGCACTATTCGGTTATCTTCTTGGTATCTTGATCTTAGTTTTAGTTTAGTTTTGTAGATGTTTAGGTGACAATCACCACGGTCGATCTGGGGATCCGCCGCTAATGAGCTCGTCCTGGAATCTTTACAGGACTGAACATGCCATTTTTATCGGCAATAGCTCAGAGAAGAGTGTTGAGAGGGGAGAAGGGGTGTTGGAGAGAGACGAAGGTGTTGAAGTGGCTTTGTTATGTGTGTTTTGTCTGTGTACGTCGTCAGGATGTCCCCTGACTGGGTGCAAGCATGTGTAACATGCTAGGACGTACTACCGCACCCACTAAATGTCCGCCGTGGCAGGGATTCGATCCCGGGTCTTTCAGATTCACACGCGAGCGTGCTCACCACTTGACCACCACGGCCTGCTGCTGTCGTCGAGGGTTTCTGGGCTGCTCCGTGGGCCGTCCAGGGTGTTCAGTCGTGTGAAGAAGTTACAGTTGGGTTAATGGGCTTTGGGTCTTAAATGTGGTTCCGTAACTAGGAGGGATAAGTTGGTCGCCACATCGAACTAACGCAAGTATTCTAGGCACGTGAATACTTGACTGTCCTGACCTTTATATTAACCGATGATGAAGTTCTGTTCAGGTACTCTTGGGGCTAGGATTTTAAATGTTATGTTTCAGGCAGGGCCGGATTAACAAAACATCGGACGAACGCAAGAGGAGTCGATACAAGTAACTCCTTTTGACAGTCTCTAATCTTATTAAGAGGTTCAAGGAACTTGGGCGGTGTTAACCTTTTAGTCACAAATCCTGGTGGGTTGCCAGACAATATGTGCCTAGGATCTATATATGCTAAGTGCTCCTGCGAGTATCTCGCATAGACCCTTCTAACACCAAAAATCTTTCTATCCTAGATCTCCGTGAGTTAAGTGCCAACAGCGGCTCGCTTGGTGTAGTGACTAGCGTCTCGGACTTCCACCCAGAAGGCCCGGGTTCGCGCCCACGCTCGGCGCATTAAAGATTTTTCACAAGCACTGAGTCGTTACCCTCCCTCATGAGCAAAGGGATGGGGTAGTAGTACAGGACCCCAATGGAAATACGCCTAATCGGCCTTATTGAGCTATCCTTAGCTAGCTTAGCATGCGCTAGCTTTAAGAACTATTATTATTATTATTATTATTATAACAAAGGTCTAAGTTAGTTAGTTATGTAGAGCAGATTAACCAGACCACTGAGCTCCATACGGAACTCTCATAGGTCTGGCCCGAAGGATTGGATCAGATTACTGAAAGGAGCTTAAGGCGACGCAAAAAACGGACGATAGGGGGGAAGGAAAATGACGGAGAATCGGATAAAAGGTCAGTGAATGATTTAGTACCAAAACAAACCGTACGCAGACGGGCAGTATCTGGGCAGTCAAAGACGGGGCGAACAGTTAGAGGGGAATGACAGGAGGAGCAGGTAGGGGGCGGAGTGCGGGGAGTGGACATCAAATAACCGTGAGTCAGCCTGGAATGGCCTATCCTAAGTCTAGTTAGTAAAACTTCCTCACACCTGTGAGACCTGGAAGACGAGGGCCAAGGACGGACAGAAGGTTTGATTGCACGGAGTTTATTATTGCAGGGTAGAGCATCCCAATGAGATTGCCACGTGCAAAGAATAGAAGGCTTGAGTAAGGACAGCCAATCACCTAACGGAAGGTGGGGCTGGCGAGGGATCATTAAAATAGCATTCTTAGCCGCATCATCGGCGTCTTCATTGCCACGGACACCGATGTGAGCAGGAATCCAACATAACTGGACCTGGAATCCACGTAGGCTCATCTCGTGGAGAGCGTGTTTTATGGCTAAAACTATTACGTGGGAGGACGAATAAGCACGGAGCGCTTCGAGGGCACTACAAGAGTCACTGTAAATTATAAAGGGCTGTTGAGGGGTGTCACGTATAATGTCAATAGCAGATTGGATAGCTAAAAGTTCAGCAGTAAAGATAGAGGCTTGGGGCGGGAGAGAAAACTGAAGGAGCTTAGTAGAGGACACAGCAGCGAGGCCCACCCCAGAGTCAGTCTTAGACCCGTCAGTGAAGATGGCAAAATGGGGGCCTTTACGACGTATGTGTATGAGTGCGTGTTGGCAGTGATGGCTAGGGACAAAAGGATATCTCTTAGAGAGGAAGGAGAGGTGAGTGCAAACATTGGGGAGAGAGATAACCCATGGGGGGGAAGGGGAGACAACAGGCGGCGAAACAGCAATGTGAAAGTCAAGAGAGTTGAGGAGAATTGTAGCACGAATCGGAAAGGAGGGGGAAGATGGACACGGATCGGGAATGAAGATATCACTGAAAAGGGAATTAGTGGGAGAGTCACTATGTTTAATTTTTAATGCACGGCGCATAGTAACTAAATCGCGATGGAGGGAGAGCGGGGGCTCGCCACTCTCAGCTAAGACGGAGGTATTTGGGGAGGAACGGAAAGCTCCAGTACAGAGACGCATACCCTGCGTATGAACAGGGTCCAACATCTTCAAAACGGAAGCAGAGGCCGACCCATAAATGGGGCAGCCGTAGTCGAGGATGGAAAGAACCACCGCCTTGTAGAGCATCAACATAGTGGTACGTCTGTCACCCCAAGTGGTATGGGATAGTTTTCTGAGGAGGTTGAGAGCACGAAGGCCTTTACCTTTAGTATACTGAACATGGTCTCTCCAGTTGAGATGTTGGTCAAAGATTACGCCTAAGAATTTAACACTGGGATAGAAAGAAATCGGAGAGGGTCCCATTCGAAGCGATATTGACTGGCCACGGAGCCAGCGTTTGTCTCGATAGAAGACTATTGCCTTAGTTTTCTCAGCCGAAAACTGAAAGCCAACTGAAGATGCCCAGGCGATCACCCGTTGGATGGAGATGTTGAGTATACGTTGAGCATGTCTGAGGGTACGGGCAGTGCAATAGATGGTAAAATCATCAACGTACAGGCTGCCATGGACTTCCGGCAGCAATTGTTGAATGACTTTATTTATGGCCGCGGCAAAAGGTTTGCTGCTGAGAACGCTGCCCTGGGAAACACCATTGACGAGTGGAAAGCCATTAGAAAGGATTCCCTCCACTCGAGTCTGGAATGTTCGATAAGAAAGAAAGTTGGAAATAAAAAAAGGTAGATGGCCACGGGCACCACTATCATGAAGTAGTTGCAGGATGGGACGCCGCCACGTAGTATCATATGCCTTCTGGATGTCAAAGAAAACGGCGACGGTGATGGACTTACTTTCAAAGCCACGCTTGATATGAGATTCTAATAATATAAGCGAGTCCAGAGTAGATCGATCTTTCTGAGAGCCAAATTGGGTCGGAGTGAGAATAGTGTTTTGACGGAGGAACCAAGTGAGTCTAGTATTGACCAATTTCTCCATTAATTTACAAAGACAACTGGTGAGGGATATTGGTCTATAACTCGAGGGCAAGCTCGGGTCTTTTCCAGGTTTTGCAATTGGGACGACAATAGCATGTTTCCATGAGGTAGGAAATTGATGACGGATCCACACCTGATTATAAAATTCCAAGAGGTAGGATTTAGCAAGGGGGGCTAAGTTAGTGAGTAAGGCAAAACTTATGTTATCTTGGCCAGGAGCGGAGTTAGGACAATTGGAGAGTGCATGTTCAAATTCATCCATAGTAAAGCATGCATTATAATCAAAGGTGTCTGGTGAAGAGAAGTTGAGGGGGATCGACTCCATTTCAAGTTTATGGCGGCGGAAATTATCGTCTAACCTCTCATTACTGCTGACATGGGCAAGATGTTGACCCAAGAGGTTCGATATCTCAAGGGGATCGTGAACAGTACGGCCACCGTGTACCAAAGCATGGCGCGGAGGGGCAATGTGAAGGCTGTTAATATTCCTGAATTTATGCCAAACGCATGATATCGGGGTAGACGGGGAAATGGTGGAGACATAAGTTTTCCAGGATTCGGATCTACTACGGATGACTTCTCGACGGAATTTAGCTGATAGTCGATTGTAGTGAGGTTTGATGGCACATATATCCATCAATAACGAGATGGAATGGCATAGAAGATCATCACGTAAAGGTAAGCGTGAACATAAAGAATTGTAACGTTTATTGAGACTATCGAGGCGGTGGCCTAATTCATGTTTACTTTTAGCAAGAGTGGATAAGGTGCTGTCCCACCAGGGGACTCGACGACGTAGGGGGGAAGAAGTCGTCTGGGGTATAGACTTAGTAGCTGCATTAGTAAAAAAATTAACGAGGAATGAATGCGTTTCATCAGGATCCCTTAAGGGATTAAAAGGTGGGATTTGTCTGGTGTGGAGGACATATGCGTCCCAGTCAGCTTTGTGGAAGTTATAGCGAGGGAGCGAAGGACATGGACGGAATTGCAGGTAAGACAGGATGACAGGAAAGTGATCGCTTGAGAATGTATCAACACAGACCCGCCACTCGAACTTATCAACAATTGCTGTGGAGCACAGGGTGACATCAACAGAGGAATAAGTATGATGGGAAGCAGAAAAGTAAGTGTGTGAGTCGGCCTCATTAAGGCAGCAAAGGTCACGGTTCAAAAGCAAATGTTCAATCTGCGAACCGGCTGTATCAGGATTGGAGGAAGTAGGGTCCCATATAGGGCTATGGGCATTAAAGTCACCCAACAGTAAGATGGGAGAGGGTAGTGTAGAGAAAAACTGAGAAAGCAAGGAAAGGTCATAATTGTAAGCAGGTTGGTTATAGATATTGCAAATGGTAACAGAGTCACCATCGGGGATATGAAGAGTAAGGATAGAGTGCTGTAGGAAACTTGTACGAATGGGAAACAAGTCAAAAGTTACTCGATGATGGACATAAATTGCTGTGCCATATTCTCCATCAGGGGATAGAGAACAGCACGCAAGGTGGTAGTTGGTGATGGATTTATTATAATTTCCAATGTGTTGTAAACAAATACACATTGGATTATAGACACGGAGTAAACGCTGGATATCACCTAGATGGACTCTAGATGAGAGACCATTACAATTCCATTGTAGTATATAGGGATTGAACAGGTTAAGTGAGAGACGTAAGGTTACGTAAATTAACAGCACTGTTCGGCTATTGGAGATGAAGAGGAACGGGTCTGGGGGGAGGGTCATGAGAAGGCAGGGAGTTTCGACGTGGACGGTGGGGGGGACACATTAGAGGACAGGTCATGGAGGATAGTAGCTATCTTGGAGTGTGAAAGAGCTGAACGTGACTTTAAGTGAAAAGCGCATAAGCACGAAGAGTTATGAGAGGCGGTGTTATCAGGGGTTGGTAAACGTCGGTCACGGAGAAAGGAGCGTATCAACGCAGCAACAGTGGATTTAGTGCGGGTAGGCGTCCGGCGATACTCCCGCACAAAGCAGTCATGACAGCCGCAGTGGGGTGCATGGGAGCCCGAGGCGGTAACATTGATAGGTGCGTGAGGTCGAGGACGAGTAGGCGGGGGGGACGCAGGCGTAGAGGGGGTGTGGAGTGAGGGAGGCTGGGACGGAGAACCCATATCAGAGCGGAAGATGCGAGAGCGAGGAGGGACACGTTGAGGTTTGGGAGGCATAGGTCGGGCTGTGAGGGTCTTACGTTTTACGGAGGGAGATCGACGATCTGAGGAGGGAGAATGTAGAGCATCAGATCGGCGTTTACTGGTGGAGGGGGTAGAATCCATGACATCGTCAACATCGGTAGAGGGAGCCGGGGCAAGAGGCAAGGATTGAATATCAGTTACTGGTGAAGGGGACGCGGATGCTTTTGGGGTGGAGGCTTCATGAACAGGGGGAGGGGTATTCAGTGCATGAAATCGGTTGGAGAGGGGAACAGTGGCTGGACTAGAAAGGGGTGAATCCAACACAGCATCACTGTCCTCACGTCGTCGACTACCGGGAGAAACGTCAGTTGTAGGTGCACGAAGTCTAGCACTGTAAGTCATATCTCTAGAGGGATCTTTAACATCTCTTACTCTCAGTTCTTGCTTAGCTTCTCTGACAGACATGCCTGACCGACTAATGAGAAGCTTTAACTCAGCATTGTACATGTAGAACACACATTGCTTTGAGCAAGCATGGTGTTCAAGGCCACAGTTAACACATTTTGGAGTGCCACAATTCCAACGGGTAGCATGTTTGACGGAGCTACAGAAGGCACACACCCGAACCTTCTTACACCTACCAGCTGAGTGACCAAAGGTGGAACAGTTTGTACATTGTAACGGTTTGGGGACATAAGGTCGTACTTCACGCCTTTGTCCTTCGATCCTGACGTCTCGTGGGAGGGAACGTCCACTAAACTTAATGCGAGCTATGCGGAGAGGATGAGAAGGAGTTGATTTGTTTGGGATACTATACAAATCACGTCGTGCACATTTGGATAACGCAAGCGCAACGACGACAGGAGGGTCGACTTATCAGGAAGTCCGTCATGGTCATAAGTTGAGGGTAGAACAACAGTACCGAGGATGTAATTGAGGTCGTTATGTTTCGTGACAGTAACAGGGATATCGTCCAAGGTAGTAAGAGATAGGTATGTCTCAGATTGGGCACGAGTAGTGGTTTCCACAATCCAATCATTATTACCAGTCTCACGGAACGATAAGTCCGAAGGTGCATGCGCCGAGAGGAGGAGGTTCTCTAACTTAGCCCCCGAGATGTAGGAAGCCGGTCGTATGACGAGGAAACGCGGCCAGTCATCATCGCCAAAAATTGAATCGAAGTGCCGGAGGGTGGCATTGGGGACAAACTGACGCCGAGGTTTCCGCCGATGTTGGGGGCCGGAATGAGGCATGTGAGGCTGCAGAGTTGCAACGAGTGAGGTGGAAGTAGTGGCTGAACTAACAATCGGCTGAAATGGTGGAGAAACAGTGTCGATGGGAGGTGAAGGGTCACCAACACTGGTGTCACTCTGCAGGTGGTCAGTGGAAACTGTAAGTCGGTTAACGGGTAGTGCTGAGGAGCAGGGCGTGTCAAGAGAACCCGGCACGCCAAGGTCTATGGTTTGAACAGGAGACTCAACACAAGGAGGGTCTCTCTTATCTTGGGAGAGGGGAGGGACATTTAAATCATGAGCGGCAGGTGTAGTTGGGCTCTGTGGAGAGTCGATATGAACAGGGGCCATTGTAGGGTCCACAGATGGAGGATGGGAATCCTTAGTCGTAGAAGCAGGTAATTTAGTATCAGAGCGTGAGAGAGCATCAGACTCGGAACAACTCGGAGGGGAGGTGTCCAAGGTGGTAGACTCAGAGGGCAGAGGAAGGTCAGATGAAGAGTCCAGGGGAATGCAAAGGTCAAGTACCGGGGGCGCCAAAGCTGGATCCAGGGGAGGAGGTTTGCATGGCTGATCCATGATGACCCTAGTTGTTTTTACTATTCTATTTTCATTTTATCGGAAATCAAAAAAGAAAGAAAAACATAACCGAGGGGAAAAAAAGAAAGAAAAAGAAAAAGAAAAATAGAAACAAAACAATAAATAAAGAACATACCAGAAGGGCCAACAGAGAACCCTCCGTCGTGAGTCAGGGAGCCCCAGCCTCTATACCGGTGGCGCAAACAGGGGCAGGTCTCCAGGGGGCTCATCCTCATACCCTACCCCCCTATACGAGGGGGGATAGCACCAAAACGCACAGAAAGGCCAAGCTTAGGCAAAACCGCTATACTGGGACCGAGGGCAAAGTTAATTGCAATCATCCCCAATCTGTGCGTAATGGAGGGCAGCCGACCAGAAGCCAGGAAACCCACCAGGAAGGGAAAACGGACCCCTGGAACCGAGACCGGTCCCCACTGATGGGCGACCCCAGGGGCATCAACGCGGGCAACCACGTCGCCGCTCCCGGGACCAACCCCCTCGGGCGGTGAGCTAGACCGCCACGGCCCCTGTAAACGGAGAGGAGCCAGTACTCCAGACTCAGCGAGGGAAGGCTCTCGAGCCTAGCCGGCACAATTTAGTTAAAATAGGGAGGAAATCCTCCGCAAAATTAAAACAAAAATGGGAACACGAAAAACGTCGTCACCGGGAGGTTCCGCTTACCCCAATGAAGACGGGGGGGGCACTTTGTCCACGACGCCGATTGAATCCCTGCCCTAAAGAGAGTGACACCAACGACCCCGTTTCAAGCCCCGCCACCACGACAAGGTGGCTCCCCATTGGCGGGGACAAAGGTCTAAGATAATAAGTATACTGAAAGGTAGGGTTTCCTTCGTCTTTCGATATCTTATTAGGTTAGAGAAGAAATCAATATGAATAAAGTGGATGTGCCGTTTTGCCCAAAATCAAAACGGCATACCCAACTCTGCGATGGGTTACCATCATCACTACTAATACCATCATCAATCACAATCATCACTACTACTGTCATCATCACTACAACTGCCACAATCATCACAACTACTGTCATCATCACCATTACTATGATCATCATCACTACTACAATTACAATCATCACTACTACTCTCACCATCATCACTACTACTGTCACCATTGTCACTACCATCTTAATCACTACTATCATCATTGATACTACAACTATCAACCATCATTACTACTATCATCACCACCATCTTACAATCATCATTACTACTGTCACCATCATCACTACTACTGCCATCATCACCATTACTATGATCTTCATCATCACAACTATTGTCATCATCACTACAACTTTCACCATCATCACTACTACTCACCATCATCACTAATACTCACACCATCGTCACTACCATCATCACTATCATATCTACTACTGCCACCATCATATCTACTACTGTCATCATCATCATCAATACAACTACAACCATCATCACTACTATTATCACCATCATCACTACTATCACCATCAATCCCACTATTACTACCATCACTTCTAATCCCAACTTAAATAACTTAACTTAACCTTAGTGTTTTTTTTTTTTTTTTTTTTTTTTTTAAGAGACAATGAACGGAGGAAGGAAAAACACAGATAAAACAAAAAGGTCCATGTGCCTAAAGGCATCCTCCATTCATAAAATGTTTGTAACAACTGGATTTAAACATTTGTAGATTGTAAGTTTGTGGAAAGCAATTCGAGGGAAGTGAATTCCAAAGAGTAGTAGCTCTGGGGATAAATGAATTCTGATAAGCAGAAGTTCTGCATTGTGGAGGAGAAAGTGTAAATTCATGGGCGCTCTCAGCTGCCCTAGTTCTACGGGGAAAGATGTGGAGAGGCGGCACAATTGAAGCAAGTTCCTCGGAACAATTGCTGTGAAAATATCTGTAGAATAATGCAAGGGATGCAACGTTTCTTCGTATGGATAATGTAGGAAGGTCCTGTGTGATTGCAGGGTTATTGATTAATCTAATAGCTTTATTTTGAATTTTGTCCAACTGCCTCAATGCAACCACTCCACTTCCACCCCACAGAGGTGAACAGTAATCCATCTGAGAACGCACATGACTTTTATATATCACGGCCAACTGCTCGTCAGTGAAGAATTCTCGAACTCTGTACAGGAGTCCCAGTTTTTTAGAGGCATTCTTAGCAATGCTTCTAACATAATGTGTCCAGCTCAAGTTAGTAGTTAATGTTACACCGAGAATGTCAATACTAGGGGAAGTGGGAATATTTACATCATTAAAAAAATATATGGGAGTCAGTGAGATTCTGTCGGTTAGAAAATTGAATGTACTTGGTTTTCTGTGCATTAAAGGAAACTAGATTCTTTTGTCCCCATCCATTAATTCTAGAAAGGTTTGAGCCCCTTTGGGGCTCACACACTAAGAACGCCATCATTGCTAGGTGTGGGGGGGGGGGGGAGGGGGGTAAAACCATATTTTTTACCTATAACCATAACTATTGCATACATTCAAAAAATCTTTTTTGACTGACCGTCGCATTCACGCACCGAATGTTCGTTAGAAGTTTGTGTGAAAATCCGTCGAACGGTCTAGGAGGAGTTTTCGGAAAGACAGACATACGTCTCACTATTATCATCACATCTGAGACATGTATAATTATGATGTGTGGCTTTCTGTGATGGAATAGCTACAGGGTGGGCAGTGGGGGTCCTGAAGGCGGGGGGGGGGGGGGGGGGAAACAATTTCTAGGACCTCCTAAGATCATAACTATTGCACAAATTCAAAAAATATTTGTTTAATTACCATCGAATTCACGCACCGAAGGTTCGTGTGAAGTTTGGTGAAAATTCGTCAAACGGTCTAGGAGGAGTTCTCGGACGGACAGACAGACAGACAGACAGACATTTCGGTTACCATGTACCACTATACGGGGGGCGATACCACTCTGCTTACGCAGTATTGATAACTATATTAAAATTCTGGGTGGCCAGAAATAATAATAATAATAATTCTTTATTCCAGACACATAAGATAGATACAGTATAAATACAGTACGACCTAATGGTCCATATCACATACACTTCTCGTCAGAGCACAGATAATAATTATACACAAAGATATATTAATAAAGACACAATAAAATAAAAAATACAGTAGGCCTATTTACAGAATGGAGCACATATCACATTTTGTCACAATATAACACAGATAGGCTAATTAAGGCTATTGCTCAATGTTGGTTAACACCTATTGCACAGATCATTGCTCATAGTTCAATTAGACCTATATATTACATTACAGTACATACTATGTGTGCAGCAGCTTCTGCCAGTGAGATATAATACGGGATTCATAGATATGATCACTAGACCAAAGAGCTACAATCAGCGTGTTACTGGAGGATTGCAGTCGCTGCGAAAAGCTGTACACCAGTCTCCTGATGACAGCCCGACAGCACTGCACATCCAACAGTGTGCACACCATACTAGTGCTTTCATATTTAGAGAGACCAATGAACATCTTGAGTATATTATGATAGGATGTACACAGACCATTTATGGTGGCTCTCTTATACTTCCACCACAAATGGGCCGTGTACATAGAGGAACAATATGTCCGGAACAAAGTGACTTTAGTTTCCCAATTACACATGTGGAATTTTCTCAAGATGGTGTTACCACGTAAATATAGCTGTCTGCGCTGACGGCCGATATCTGCATCATCTGAGCAATCGTTTGAGATAATGTGTCCCAGGTATTTTATTTTGTTTACTTCTTGAATAATTTGATTATTGAGTGAGAAATTTGGCAGTTTACTTTTATACAGTAATTTTGATCTAAATATAAGAACAGCACTTTTCAGTGGGTTGAATTTAACACAATGTTTACTACCAAAAGATTCACATATATCAAGAAGTTTGCTCAGACCCGCAGAAGACGGTGCAATAATGACCAGATCATCAGCATACATGAGATGGTTAATGATTTTATTCCCACCATAACATCCAATCTGCTCTTTATTCAATTTATCACTTAATTCATCCATATATACATTGAATAAGTAAGGTGAGAGAATACTACCCTGTCTCACTCCATTGGTTACTGTAAAGGAATCCGAAATAATGTTACCCCATCTTACATTAAATGTTTGATTGGCGTACCAGTACTTCAAGATTCTCAGTATATAGGATGGCACTCCCCTTGTTGCTAATTTATCAAACAGGATATTGTGGCAGACTCTGTCAAATGCCTTACTAGCATCAAGAAAGCATGCAAAAATAGAGCTGTTCATTTTGATGTACCCATCCACTAGCTCCTTCAGAGTGTAGATGCACTGGTCCGTACCATGATTCTTTTTAAAACCAAATTGATTACTATTAGTTGAGATATACACTGAGATTCTGTCTAAAATGATTAACTCTAGTATCTTACTTACAATACTGGCAAGGGCAATAGGTCTATAGCTGTCTTTTGATGTAATTTTGCCAGCCTTGTCTTTAATTACTGGTATCAAGGTAACGGACATCATAGATTCTGGTAGGAAACCATGGATTAGAAAGCTGGTAAAGCAACTGCTGAGTTTCTCCAAGAGGAGAGTGGAGGAGTACTTCAAATGTTCAGCATATATACCATCAAAACCACAGGATTTGTTAGCATCTAGCCTACTTATTGCAGCCTTGATTTTTTCACTTGTAACTTTAATTGTGTCATATTTTTCTTCTTTGTTACACTCTGTTGTAGCAGCAATGGTATTTCCTTGGTGCCCAACAGAGTTAAACAAAGTTTGGTAATGTGTTTTCCAAAGATTGGCTATGTTATTAGTACCAGAGATCCCATCTACACTAACGGGTAGAGGTGTGCAGCTATTATGCCTTTTTTTAATATCCTTCCAGAAGGCCAATGTGTAATAATAAGTTATGCGTATGTAGTTGCTGTTACACTTATTTAAGTGTCAGGTAATGTCTAAAGTAATAAGTATACTGAGAGGTAGGGTCGCCTTCGTCTCTCAATATTCTTATTAAGTTACAGGGGGGAACTAATATGAATAACTATATTAAAATTCTGGGTGGCCAGAAATAATAAGTTATACGTATGGAGGGTGACTGGACGACTCGGCCTATGGGACAACTCGGCTCGGACAGCTCGGCCCACTTTTGGACAACTCGGCCACGACGGCGAGACAGCTCGGCCCATTATTTGAGACAGCTCGGCCCCATGTTATGCTATGGTTAGGTTAGATAGGGACATAGTGATTCCAAAATTATCAATACGAGAAATAAAAGTTAATGAATTGTCACTTGTTTGATGAAACGAAAAGATAGATACATAAATAGATAGGGACATAGTGATTCCAAAATTATCAATATAGCCATCTATATCGTTTTTATGTTGTCGAAGCAAATAAGGGTTGTGAAAGGCCGAGTTGTCTCGCAATTAACACTGGGCCGAGCTGTCTCGCCGTGGGCCGAGCTGTCCCGTGGGCCGAGTAGTCTAGCATTCGTATGTAATTACCATTACACTTAGTTAACTCTACAGATCTTTCTCTCCTAGATCTCTGTGAGTTAAGTGCTAATAAGGTGTCTAAGACAATCAAGTATTGAAAGGTAGGGTTGCCTTCGTCTTTCAATATTTGTACTAGGTTAGAGAAGACACTAATATGAATAACTATATTAAGTTCTGGGTGGCCAGAAATAATATGTTATACGTATGTAGTTCTTGTTGCACTAATATAAATGATTATAAAACTCAAGTGGAAGAGGCCATACCAGCAATGAGTTTTTAATGCACTTACTTTGGTTTATATATATATTGTTTTAAGGTCTCAATATTAACTGATGGGTTGCCACGATTAATAAAGATCCAAAAAGTTTATATATATCACTAATAGTATCACAGACTCCGGGTTGCCGTTCGTCAGTAACTAGTCTTTAGTGAAAGTATAAAATAGTCTTCAGTCAGAGCGGGTTGCCGATCGTACAGAAGTGATATTCCTACTTACGTAGTTCCCCTCCTCTCAGGGTTTATATAGGAGGACTGCCCGGTGTTGTTGAGGCTGCAGGCTGGTTGAATTATTGTTATTGGAGGGTTCTAGGAATGGGAGAAGTAAGGTTCAGCTTTACAGGTGGTGCTTATTTGGAGGGCTCACTTAATTGGGTAATGAGAAAGTAGATGTAACATTTACTAGTTGTGGAGATAACAGGCTTTCAAGCTGGCAAGCTTGTGAAAGTGTGGAGGAAGTTGGAACTGGGGTGTTGTCCAGGCTTGGAGTGGTTCACTTTATTTTTGAAGGTAGCTGTGCATGGTGGCGGCTGAGGATTCATCGCCTGGGTAAGTCGTTCCTTATTTCCCGTGTCCTGGATTATATAGTATGGGGAACGTACATATCTAACATATAATGGCATGTGATGGAAGTGCTGTTGGCAAGAGGTCCTTCACTGGTTGTTGTCGAGGCAGGGGGGCGGGGCGCTTGGCTCGTTAAGGCCAGTCGGGTGGGTTACACTTTGTTACACTTTGTAGTATTCCGTACGTTAGCGACACAGTTGAGCTGGGGCTCCACTGCGACCAGGCAGCTCCCTTTCTTCCACTCTCCAGTCCAGAAGTCGGTTGGAGTTGGCACTGGGGTATCCTGGTGTTGGTGGCCGGTCCGGTATTTTGGCCAGCCACATGTCCAAGTGTTTCTTGAAGATGTCTGGAGACACCCCGGTCATGTTCCTGAGAGGGGCTGGTATACAGTTGAGCAGTCTGGTTCCATTGTATGCAAAGCTGTGATGGATCAGGGATTTGATTTTTTGCGTTGATCCCGGCGTAGTCCTCACATAGCACAGCCTCCCTCGCCTTTGGTGTTGAGTCTCTTGGATGTTTGGATTTGGTACCTTTTTTTCCAAAATCTTCCAGACGTAGATGATGATGTATCTCTCCCTACGTCTTTAAAGTGAGTACAGCTGCAGCTCCTTGAGTCTCTCCTAGTAGTTAAAGTGTTGAAACCCATGTATTTTACTGGTGAATGTCCTCTGGGTGGCTTCAATTTCTGTTATTTCTCCTACTTTTTGGGGAGACCAGAGCTGAGAGCAGTACTCCAGTCGTGGTAGGACCAGTGACTTCCACAGTGTTAACATACACCTCTCATTTCTTGTGTGGAAGGTTCTCAGGATCCAGCCTGCTATTTGTTTTGCTGTTGTTGCGGCTTTGGTAATATGCTGTGTAAAAGTGGCGTCACTGCTCATATTTACTCCCAAGTCCTTCACTGTGTCTTTGGCAGTAATTTCTTGCTGTCCACTTTTGTAGTTGGTGGCGTTTTGTAGTGCTCTCTTGTTCCCGTACCTTAGAAGCTCGAACTTGTCTCCGTATAGGGCCATGTTGTTTTCTTCTGACCACTTCATGATTTTGTCTAGGTCTTGTTGTAGTAGCTGTGCATCGTGTTGGGAGGTGATTTTCTTCATGAGTCTGGTGTCGTCTGCGAACGATGTGGCTGTTGAGTGTTCCAGGTCCCTGTCGATGTCTCCTATCATGATGAGGAATAGGAGAGGTCCCAGTACTGATCCTTGTGGTACACCGCTGACGACCCCACCTGCTTCTGATAGGCTTCCTTGAACCGTGACTCTTTGTTTTCTGTTGGTGATGAAACTGTGGAGCCATCTTCCAAGATCTCCACCTATTCCAATTGATTTGAGTTTATGTAGAAGGATCCCATGGTCCACCTTGTCAAAAGCTTTGGCGAAATCTAGGTATATGACGTCTACATTTTCTCCGTCTTGAATATCCTGTAGGATTTTGTCGTAGTGTGATAGTAGTTGTGAAAGGCAGGAGCGGCCTTGTCTAAAGCCATGTTGACCCTCGTTATCTTCCAGGTAGCTGACCATCTTTGCTCGTATTGTTCTTTCTATGATTTTAATAAGATGTGACGTCAGCACCACTGGTCTGTAATTTTTGGCTATGCCTTTACTATCCCCTTTGTGGATTGGTGTGACGGTACCTTCTTTTAGGGATTGTGGTACATATCCAGTTTGGAGGGACTTGCTCCACAGCAGTTTTAGAGGCAAGGCTAGCTGATGTTTGCAGTTTTTCAGCAGTTAGGCATGAAAGCCGTCTGGTCCTGCTGCAGAGTTTGGTCCAATCTTGTCGATGGCTGCTATTATGTCCTCTGTTGATACTGCTACCGAGGAGAGTTGATGTGGTGCCCCTGGAGCGTTGTCAAAGAAGGTCGTTGCATTGTCGATTTTCTTGTCTTCATTTGGTGGGCTGAAGACACTTTCGTATTGCTGTTTGAGTATCTTGGCCATTTCGGTTGGGTCACTCTCAAGTTCACCCGTGGGTTTTGCAAGCGGTCCTATTGTTGAGGTGCTCCTGAGTCTCCTTTTTGCATATGCGTAGAAGAATTTGCTATTTACTCGGATGTTTGCAACTGCTCGGAGTTCTTCACGGGTTCTTTGCTCTTGGTGTGACTGGATGAGTTTTCTTTCGATTTCATCGAGATCTTCTTGTAGTTTGGTGATAGTGTGCCGCGCATGGCTGGTCTTCCTTTGCTTGGCTTTCATGTTCGTCCTTTTCTTCATTAGTATTTTTCTATCTCTGGGAATCTGTTTTATCTTCTTCCTGCTTGATTTGGGTGGCATGGTGTTTTTACAGATCTCCAGACATTGTTTCTGGAGGATACTGAGCGTTTCGTCGACGTTTTTATCTTCGAATAGTGCCCTCCAGTCAGTTACTGCCTGTTCTGCTCTCAGTCTGTCCCAGTCTATTTCTTTGCTGTAGAAGTTGAGATCTTTCAGAGAGGTGCAGGGGATTTGGCTTGAGTCCTGTTGACATCTTCTGGGTGGTGTGGCAGTGGGGGTTCTAACTTTGATGAGGCTGTGGTCGGACATTACAGTTTTAACAGTTTCGTACGAGTGTACCAGGTCGAAGTTGTTGCCAAATAGTAAGTCCAGTGTGTTGTTGCCTCTTGTAGGTTCCTCGATGTATTGTATTGCTTCATGTATGCAGTGTCCATGATAGTCAATAGCTCCTTGGCTTGCTGTTTTTCATCCCTGGATTCTCCGTCTATTTTCATGGTTGCCCAATTGATGATGGGCAGGTTGAAATCGCCTGTGATGATGACATCGGTAGCGGGAGTTGGCAGATTTTGTAGGAGTGATTGTATCTTCTCTGTGACCTCCTTGAAAATTTCCCCTGTGGTATTTGGAGGTCGGTACAAAATTATGATGAGCATGTCGGTTTGTCTTATGTGTACTGCTAGTAGCTCTGTTGTGCCGTTAGAGAATACAACTAAAGTTTCGGTATTTGCAGCCATATCCTCCCTTAGGTAGAGTGCTACTCCTCCATGGCTTCTATCCGCTCTGTCGGCTCTGAATAGTGTGAAGTTATGGATATTAATCTCTGCATCCAAAATGTTTTCGTTCAAGTGTGTTTCTGTGAGGGCTAGAAAAATTGAGTTATCTTCCTCTGCGATTTCTTCCAACATGGGGACTTTACATTGATTGTTTCGTTGGTAGAGTCCTCTGATGTTGCCCACAAAAAAACTATTTAGTGGTAGTTGCACCTTCCTCTGTGTTTCATGTCTGGCCCCTCGGTTTGGGCTAGGAATCTCTCCATTATTGCTTGAGACCGTTTTTCCACTTCCAGAAGACATCCCATTAGAAACTCTAAAAAAGCACTTTGGTCGGGCATAGCCGTGTGCACCGCTGCTGGTCTGTCCCTTTGAGTTTGCTGGATGGTTGGCCAGCTACTGAGGGCACTGCGTTGGCTGTCTAGTTTTACCTCATGTGTTGATGTAGAAACAATTTCCCTTTGGATGTGTCCTGTAGCATGTTCCCTTGGTTTGTTGACATTGTTGCTGGGCGTCAGTATTTTAGTTCCCTTGATGTGTGGAAGATTACAGTCTCTGATATCACATGCCTTTTTGCTAAGCGAGTTTCTGCATACAAATGGGTGGTAGTCGACGCACTTCCATCCAAGCTTGCAGCCGATCCTGTCATCCCGCCCGTGCTTCATGAATTTTGCACATATTTTTGGATGTTCTTGTTTGCATCCCATGCCAACTACTCCATATCGGCATTCATTTCTTAGGTAGAACTTGCATATTACCATGTTTTTCTTCATATTATAAATTTCCTTGTTTTCAGCTATGGTCCTAGGCCTAAATTAATTTGAATTAACAGCACTTGCCTCACCTGTTCTTGTGATTGTGGGTTCAGTTGCTGCTGGAGTCCCGTATGTAGAGGCATTATGGCTGCATCCGTTGCATGTGGGGCGTGTGCTCGTTGGGGTCCCTGACCTCACCTCCTGTCTTGCTGCGTTTTGAGGAGGCTCTGCCGTGTCTGCTAGTGTTGCGGGGGGGAGACTTTGGCCACCTATCATTGTGAGGCTCATATCTTCTGGTGTGTTCCCCAGACCTAGATCTAAAGCCCTGTTTGTTGTGGTACTGGTATTGAGGTTGTCGGTGTCACTCTTGCCTTCGGCTGCTTCTGGGCTTTTGAGTAGGCCTTGGCCTAGGCCAATGTCCCCAGTTGATTCCTTGATTGTTGGTGTATCTGCAGCTGGCGTGTTGGTGTTGGTGTTGGTGTCGGTGTCGGTTGTGTTGCTCTGGAGCTGAACAGGGATTTTTCTTACCTTATTTACCGCTCCAGATTTGGTTAGTCGTTCCTTGTGTTGGAGAACAGCTGCTTCTGCATCGGCCACCCACTCACCCTTTGTGTCAAACTTTGTTAGGCAGCAGGTTTTGCACATGAATTTCCTTGGCGTCTTTGCATAGTTGAGAATTTGGTAGGCAGGGAGGTCTGTGCAGAAGTAGTGCAGCCATTCCTGGCAGTAGTCGCATTGGATTGCATTTTTTTCACTTGCGAACTTGATTCCACAGTCGGGGCTTACCAGGTCGGATTTGTTTTGATCCCCGGCCATTGTGGGCGTTGTGTGCGTAGTAAAATTTTATCGCTTATTTTCACTTCAATCCTTCTGTTTCGGACATTGTTTCTTGTTTGCGTGCACTCACTAGGTGTTTATGTAGGTTATTCTGTCATTGGTAATCACCGATTGCACTTTTTTAACGAGAAACACTTGATAATGTATGGAGCTACTGTGTGACGTGACCTGACTCTGAAAATTACGATTTGACATGTCTGTACTTATAATGTAAGTTACTTACTTTTTTGAGGCAGCCGTGGATTGTGGTGGGGTAAGACGAGTGGGCTGGATAGCTCCTTTCTCATCCTACGGATCTTGGATGATGTGGGATGGTAATTAAAAACATCTAACATACCCGGATACGTGTGGAGCTGGTTGCTGGCAGAGTTCCCTGGTGGCCCTCTCGTCAGGGTCAAATGGGTGGAGCACGTCGCTATTCCGGGGGGGAAGCGGGGTTTCCTCCGTGACCTGATGTGGCTGCTCCCCTGTAGTACACCTGCACGGTTCTGTATCTTAAAAAGTTTGATTCAGGGGAAAACAGGGAGTTATGGGTTTTCTCCTTACTTCGAGAGAGTTAGGATCTACCACTTTTGATTGGGATGAGTTAGGTAGTATTCTGTGGGGGAGGTTTCTTGTAGCATAGAGGTCAGGGGGGAGTGGGAGGGGTCTTGGTTGTCAGGCAAACCCGACCCTCTGCTATTCTTATGATGGTCAAAGCGAATCTGGTTTTAGCCGGATATGCCAGAAACTAGGTGAGGCGAGTTTAAGTTTAGAAGGTACAGTGGGTCCCCAAAACAATTTACACAGTCGTCGTCAAATGTATACCTCATAGCACAACAGTTCTTTTCGTGTACCTTAACTGCTTCAACCTGAATGTTGGAACATAACTCTTGATGAACTACATCTACCAGGATTTGTTAGAAAGGAACAACGGGGCATGCGGGCTACATACATATATACTCGTAAGGTAGAGAGATAAGAGGTGTCTCTCCTTTTATCGGCTCGCTTGGTGTAGTGACTAGCGTCTCGGACTTCCACCCAGAAGGCCCGGGTTCGCGCCCACGCTCGGCGCATTAAAGATTTTTCACAAGCA